>CM030896.1:10653875-11363427 GCA_018136845.1 Heterotis niloticus
CTCAGTGGTTCCCCTTCATTTTGGCTTGAATCACAGTTTTGGTCCTGCATTCTTGTAAATGTGCCCAGTGAAACTCTGGGGGCGCCATTTGAATTGTTACTCTAGCCTTAGTTTTGAAAAATGAATGCTAAAATCTCTATGAAAGGTTAAATTTAGGGAGGACCCTTAGATAAAATTTGGCTGCTGCTCAGTATTTGTTCACTGAAACCCAGTGCATAATTTGTGAAATCCATGGTGCAGTGAAATTTGCCCTTTTTTCAATATTCTGCACCTTTTTTTTGCATTGAATTTTGTACGATTTTTATTTTTCTGTTCTAGTGTCACGTGAAAAAAAAAAAGGTGTAAGAAGTTGAAAAATTTTTTAACGTCATTTCATTTTGTGTAATGAGATGTGCCGTTCTAACTGTAAAAACATTAAAAGTTGCTGTTTTTTTCACAGTTTTGCCCCTGGCTGTGCCACCTTCATTTGTAATGAACGGTTGTGAACCCACACAAACCAAAAAGAGGGAAAATAATTTTAGAATATTGAATAGTTTGCACTGTAAAGGCATTGGGTGCCATTTACTCCCCCACTGTCCATAGCCACTTGTCCAAGTTAGGGTCATGGCTATCGGGGGAAGAAATGGCTGAGGGTAAGTGTGGGTACATTCACTGCAGGACACTGGACCATCGCTGGGCAGCCATACAGTCACACACCGATTGCAGTTTTATTCATTAACAAAGCAACTTCAAAAAAATGTTTGGTCCGTGGGAGAAAATCAGAAAAAGACCCCGAAAACCCAACGCAGACATACAGACACCATAGTCCAGGCCCTGTGAGATGCCAGTGTTAACATGGATGCCACTTTGACACCCACGTCTAGTAAATTCAAAACGTTGTCTTTAAAAAAAAAAAATAATAAAAAAAAAAAAACATAGCCGCACACAATTACGGCCATTACAGTCTTTGTTGTGTCCGTTGTTGTGTCCGTGCCCGCTTTCACCGAATAACTACAGTTAACCGGCATCCTCTCCTTAAAATGGAGACCTGCAAATTTCAGCTCCAGTTTGGGAAAGACAAACGCACTTGCAGGTGCACCTAAGTAGCAAAGATTTGTTTAAGGAAACGTCTTCCTTCCCTTCCCATCTATTCACGCTGTGGGATGCCGCAGTGCATCGCTCGTGTTTCCTGACAAAGACGCCTGGATGGGTTTTTATGCACCTTCCTGTCAGCCAAGGAAGACAACAGTCCGCGCTTAGATTAATGAGCACTAAAATGGAAGTGGACAGCAATGTAATTAACAGGAACCTCCATTCCACATTTTTGCGGGATCTGATGATGTCGCCACTATAATTAAAAAGGGGACCGGCGGCTCAAGATTTCCTCTTTTTTTAAAATTTATTTACAAAATAAAGGCTTGTCAGGAGATATGACACTAACACTATATACCTTTCTGCGGTGTCAGGGCAAACAAGGGGTAGAAGCAACTCATCTTTGATGAAAGGTAAAGGTAATTTGTGCAAAATTCCACTGTTTCATTTTGACAGATTTCCATCGTTCGCTTTCTTGTCTCATAGTCTTTAAGGGGCGAGAGGGGATAAAAAAAGACAGTTGTTATTTTCATGAATTTCAAAAGAAGCAGAGGAAAACTTCCCAGAGGGTTCCTTCATGTCAAGGAGCAACAGCATGGAAAGTGACATTTTTGCAATAATAAGGCCCGGATTGCTTAGCAACGGCCTATTAATAGGTGAAGTGCGTCGCTGGTTCTTAGGCGGGTGTTCTCCCCTTCTTAGAGTATTTTTGCATCGTGCCGTTTTCGCGAGGCTGCTAACTTCTATTGTTCTGTAATTATAAGAATTTGTGGGGGGGGGGGGGTATTTCTACACATGTACACCTGTTCACTCTGTCTATCCCTGAGGTGGCCAGCGAAAGGCATGTAATGAGCTGTTTAAAGACATGGACTTGCAGCCTGAAGGATGCTGGTTTGTATTCTAACAGAGATGCAATGGATGTACCAAGGAACTTCCTCTGAATTTCTCAAGTAATGCATGCAGGTTTATAAAACTGGTAAATACAAAAATATAAAACTAATTTAATACAAGTAGCAAAGTGATTATACAGTGTAGCACATACAGTATATTATACATGCATATGTTTAATATATTATATTGAATGTGTTTTTTAAAGTTGAGGGTTTTTTAAACTTGAGTAGATCGCTTGGCACTTCTGCCCCAGCAGTCATTCAAATTATATCCACTTGTGAAGTGAAACCAGAAACCAGAAGGCTGCCATAGCAACCGAAAAGCCTTACCGATGTTCAGCAGTGATGCTCAGGATAAGCCCCCTTTCACTGGGAGACTGTGTTCAGCGGTGCGCTGAAGCCAAAGGGCAAGCTGCCTAGTCAATAGCTCCTGCAGGTGATCCATACACCACCTCCAGCTCAGCCCAGAACATCTGTTGCCTGTGATGAACTCCTCCATCCTGGGTCATCAGTCACTTGCAGCGAAATATGTTTGACTTTTCTTCGACTTCATTGTATTTAAGAACTGAGTGTTCAGAACGTAAGCTATTGTCATGCAGGATGTTTTACAAAAATACAGACACAAGTTCAAGCTTTGCATGTTAAGGAGTCCTGCCTGGATACTAAGGTCAGACATGGAGGGGTTCCAATCCTACAAGTACTGGTTTACAACAACAAGTAAATTTATTGGTCTCACAACAAAGAAGCTCTATATCAGGAAGGACAGATCAGGTTGTAGTTTCTCAGGAGTCTCAGGTCCTTTAACACGGGCAGCAGCATCCTCCACGTGTTCTACCAGAGTGCAGCCACCAGTGTGATTTTTTTTTATCCTGTGGGTCCAATGATGGGGTCAGAGCCTTGATTTGGTAGAGGCTGTAGTAGAAACCATGACACGAAGGACGCTACAGTTTGTCGTGGAATCCTGGCTCACATCCCATGACCTCTTTTAACCACCAGTTATTCAACTTAGGGGCGATAAGAATCACTTCTTGGAGTTCTTCTTTCCGACAAACATCTACCTCCTTAATAAGACACTATACCACATCTCAATGACTTAAATTTTATTTAATAGTGTTACTTATGGAGCACTTATTTTATCTTATTTTCTTTTTGCTTCCATTTGCATTATAGGTGTCTTGTGCTTTATGTCCTGTGCTTTCAGCTACTGTATGCCGAAAAAAGTCCTATCCTATCCTTTTCTTCTCTATTGTTCAGTTCAGACATCAGTGCCTGATTAAGCAAAAACATTGTATTTTTGCTTAAGAGAAGTCAAATGTAATGGTGTTATACCAAACACAGTTGAAAACAGCTGAAAGATGCGGTATGAAAAAGAATTGATCAGCTCTGGTGTAGCAAATTGCCAGCGATGGCTGAATGGCCACTTCTGGAAAGCAGATGACAGCAATGAGAATGGTTCAGTCTTGAGGATGTAGAGGACCCGGCCTTGCTGGTTTTATGAAGGTTTGGAGGAAGTTATGTTGCAGCCCTGGGATATAATTGTGGTCCTGTGGGAGTCTGTCAGTATGTCAGCTGAATCCCCCGCATTGTCCTAGAGGCATAAAATCTCGCTGTATGTACACCACTTTTAGAGAAAGGTACATATGTAGGCTGCAGAATTATTTCCACTTAGCCTTGTGGAAAGCTTGCACATATCAAATGGTCAAAACTGAACTGTTCACTGTCAACAGTTTACAAGAGACAGCAAAAAAACAGAATGATGTTGAAGGTCAGTCGCTTGTACCAGTTTCATGCACTTACCTTAGTTGTTCTTCAGCATCTGACAGCTGCATGAGTGACGCACAGAGACTCGTGTTCTAACATTTGAGACATGGAGGCAGGGGGGAAGGCAGTAATAAACGGTTCCTGTGGGATTTTGCTTTGTTTCGTGTGTAGGCTGAAACCTGCCTCTGAAACTGGCCAGTGCTGTTCTCTGGGGGCGAGAAAGTCCAAGGATGGGATTTTCGGTTTTGGGTCCGGTGTCCATTAACAACACCTGTTTTACCTTTAAGAAACTGCGAGTTTCTGGTTGCTGGAGGGAGAAAATGACTTCAGCTAACACGGTGGGATATGGTCATTCAACAAAGCTTTTAAGGAAGGAGCATAGTGCACTATGGCCCTAACGTCATCCAGCGTCGCCGAAACGGATTCCTGCCAGGAGATGGAGAAAAGAAAGAATCAGTAGGATTAGTGTACATGCCAAGCACTGTTGCCATGTTCATTTCATTGTGCACCGAAACTTCCTTGCTCAGCTTGCCCTCAAATCCTCACAGCTCTACACATCCATCAGTGCTTCTTCCAAACCCAAGCCTGTTGATCTCAAACATGAACTACTGTTTCTTTATATCGGTGCAAAAAAAAAAAAAAAAAAAACATTTAAATTAATAAAATTACCTCTGTTGGTGCTTTCATGTGCATATATACAGGACTTTTTTCAAAAAAATTAAACTACAAGTACTTTGTGTGTGTATAGGGGGGGATATGGTAATCTCCTGGTATCAGAATCTAATTCATCCCAGAAAACGCTTCAGATACCGAGATACTGAGTGTCTATTTCCGTTATGTTTAATGAAGGAAAAAAGAAAATAATAAGCTCCCAGCCAACCCGAAAATACGTATACAACTATCAACCCATAACTCCTGCATTAAAAAAAAAAACACCGTCGTCAATCTGCATATTTAAAACACAGTACAGTATTTGTGGTACAGGACATATCGCATGTGAGTGGGGGTGGAGCAGGAGTTCAATGTTATGAGATGTTGAACAGAAGGAAGACGTGTGTCAGAGTAACTCGCCGCATCTTTGTGTGGCACAACAACCAGCATTTAAATAAACAGGTTCATTTAAAAAATTAAACGCGCAGTAAACGCGGTGAAGCGGCGCAAATGTGTTCAGACAAAGCGAAACACGCAGACACAGCCGATAACACACCAACGTGGGTGTCTTGCTTTGGATAAATTTACAAAAAAATGTACTTCAATACACAAAGTATGTTTTATTACAGTACTGTACAGTTTTTTATGGTATTTATTTGCAGATTATTTAAACTCCTTTTGATTTTTATTGATATTTCCTTTTTACTATGGATAAGGTTCAGGTAAGACATTTGTTAGAGCAAAAGTCTCCGTTTGGTGCTGATTTTCAAAAGCCATAAAAACAAAAATTCAGATGTAAAGGGTTTGAGTACCCAGGGATTGCCGTACATCTATTTAAGTCTGCCTTAAGGCTAATTAAAGCTGCAACAAGACGGCAAACCTGTGCGAATAAGCTGGAAAGACTCGCGGTGGCACCGCTCCGGCACAGGTCCCCATCATATTGAGTTTGCACTTCTTTTATTCTGAGCCCGACAAAATTAGTGGAGCTCGGCAGAGTGCCCCTAAACAAAGTGTTTCTCCTGGCAGGGACAGAGATCCACACACCACAGCAACGCTGCCTGCATGCATCTGGGGAAAAGAAGTAAAAAAAACAACGGTAAGTACATTTCCAAACATGATGGTAATGAATGTAAAGTCTGAAATTGTGAAAGGGGAAATCTTTCCTTGCTTGTGACGACACCTCTGGCAGTTGTTCCGCACCGTTCACCTGTTGCCGCGTCACAGTCATCGCGACTCACTTTGCTTATAAACAGGCACAAACAGATAAATAAATAATTTGACGTCGAGGAAAAATGTCAGCCGTGGGTGTCGGGCAATTATTGCTGCATAATTCGGGGAACCTGTCAGTCAATAAGACTCAACAGCAATCTGTCAATGGCAGAGCAGAAAAAGGAAGCTGCACCTTAGCTCCATAATGAATCATTAGTGTCTCTGTTCCCGTGTTTTCATTATCCTGAATTTGCTAAGGGGAGTGTCGAGGGTGTTGGATGAATGTAGAGCACGGCGAAGACGGTTGGAGATGCTGTCAAATCCACGTGCATGTAGAGGGGAGCGGAGCGGAAGCGGCGGAATGCAGCCTTCTGTCTTATGCCACCCCCAGCAAGTAACGGCTGAAGCCGTTGGAGTTTTTGCATTCAAACAGGACGGCAACTTTTCCTCCTTGTCCTGATGGTTCACTGACTGTCAACCCCCAGCCCTGCTGCTATTGTAAGTTCCCCGATGTTACCATCTGTTCTTATGTGATTTCACCATGTGCGCTAGGAAATGCTAAGCACTGCGATGCCAGAGCTAATTAATGTGCTGCCTACTTCGTGTGTCCATCTAAAAGGAAACTAACATTGACTAATCGTGTTGCATGGAGACGGAGGTGAAGGAGCCGCAACTTGCCCAGGAACAGTTGGAACTCTTCTCAGACAGAAAACCCTTGCACTATCATTGTTCTCCCCACATCCAAGCTGCTGTAAGATATTAGCGTATTCACTCGAAAAATGTTTTATGATAATCACTCAGCTGCTGAGAATTTTACCAGCCCAGAGAAATATTATGTAAGGTTTGCTCTCCTGAACGGACAGCCAGCTCGCTTTGTTCTTTCTGGTAGAGTGCTCTTGTGCACCGTTTCCCATCGTGTTATTAAGGCCGCCATCCTCACCTCTCACGATGCATGGAACAGGTGAGTCCCCATGCAATTCTGTCCCGTTATGATTCCACTCGCAGCTGCTGACCATCTCTTTGCCCGACAGTTCATCCCTGACTGTTTAACCCTGCCCCGTGTACTGGGTTGCAACTATTGAACGTATGCAGGTGGCATGATAACGTGTGACTGTGCTTGGCAACACGACACAGAAAAGGGTTAAACAAATCTTGCTGTTATTAAAATGAATTCTATACAATGGATTCGGCAGCAGGTTAAAGTTTCATGGTTCAGTAATTCACTCTGACGATTCTGAGATTTTCTGTTGAAATTGTACTGTAGGAGTCAAGAGTACATGCAGACCATCGAAAGCCCTTTCATCCATCAAAGCGTGACAGTGACAATAGGCACGGGTAAATAGCGCATGTGATAAAAATCAGCCGGCTAATATTTTCAATCCCACGACCGACACAATGATTGCATCACCTTGCTCCTCTTTAAGGTAGAAACCGCGGGGATGATGGGACTGTAGCACGAACAACATATTTGTTTGTTCTGGTGCCACCCCAGGCACAGTCCTAATGTAGAATAATTGTGCGATACCTGTTTTTGCACTGAGCGACCTGCCAATGGAGCATCATAATAATGTTTTACAACTGTGAGGAAAATGCTAAACGTGAGGCACCAACACTGAGCTGTCTGTCAGGACCAATATTACACTAGGAAGCATGGGCATGTGGGCGTCGATATGGAGGACAAACTGAGTGGAAAGTCACGTCTGTAAAAGCGAGCAGCTAGTCAGCTTGGCACTTTCTGATCAAATCCTGCCGTGTTGCTTTTTTGCGGTGGTTGCCTGCAACATTTAGGTAGCACTTCGCAAATGTTTTGATTTTCCTTATCGCAGCTTACTGGCACATAGTGGAATATTGTAAAAACTGTGTGGATTAAACTTGCGACCAAACATTCAAACACCGGTTGCCGCAGATAATGAACTTTAACAGCACTGCTGGGAAATCGTCATCTTTGATGGTGGCAGTGGCTGTCAGCCCTGTCCTCAACAACTGCAGGGACTCGCCGGCAGCTGGAGAAGAAATGAAAGAGGAGGAGAAGCATTAAGGGACGAGATTAAAGATCTGTCTTTCTGGGATGCAACTATTTCCAGACACATACTCATCAAATTATCTTTTCATTAAAGTGTAAAGATGACATGTATATAAAATCTTATCTTATAAAGCAGGCCTTTGAACATTAACTTGGAACGATAGACAGTTAGCAGCAAAGTCAGTTTTTGCTTGATGTATGGGCAAATTTTATCTCTGGGAATTACATCAAAAGCACCGGCTAGCATTCCCGCCATCAATCCATCTCATGCAACCAGAAGAGTATTGCGTACTGCTGGGTGCTGGTGTGACGGATGCACGTGCGTGCCTGAGCCGTGGCAGTAGCGCCGCGGGTCCAAAGCCATCAACGCATTCGCGTGTGATTCATTTATTTTTCCCCATAAGACCAAACAATCCATATGGACAATTCTGGAAAAAATGGAAAATGGAAAGGAAATGTAAAGACTGCTCTTTCCTGCTGATCTTATATGAGGATTTTATACACTCGTGCATCGGTGTATCTGCTGTGTTTGCACAAACTTTCCCAGGAAATAATTTCTTCCTTTGTGGTGGAAATGCACAGGTTCACAGTTTGAAAATAGAGGCAAGCATCTACAGTAAGCATAACATATTGAAAAGAAAGCAGTAGCTACAGGTGGGTGGCAGAGAACATTCATACGCCTTCCCTCCATTAACCCCTTCCCTTTACGTTTAGAGTGCTTGATGGAGCGTTTTCCCACTAAGTCGTGTGATTATAAACTTTACATTTACTCTATGTTCCAAAAACACGTCATAACATCTAAACTGAGCACTGAAAACTAAATTTTAATTTAACTGCAACGCCAGTCGGGGAATGGGGGGGGGCAGGAGGTCCTTCTCATTTGTTGTAGAGTACATATGTCTCTCCTTCGCCCCTCCACTCCTCCACCCCTCCAGTGTCTCCTCCTTCCTGTATTGCTACACATAAGTTTTCCCTTCATTTAGTGACTATAGACTACATCACAGTTCATTACAGTGAACTGCATTTTTTTTACTTAAAGTTAAGTCTGCTTTTTTCCTTTTCACCATTTTGGTGATATTTATGGAAAAAATAGTTAAGCTTTTTGTTTTTTTCTGGGGGGGGTGGGAAACAAATAATAATTTTTCCTGTTTAATATTTTACGTTTTTATGGATTATCTATAGGTTTTCAGAAACAGATCAGAAATGTAAAAGTAGGGAAAAATGTCCACACTATTTATAATTCAGACCTCACGCTCCATGACAGGAATCTGAACAGCCCATGAATGCGAAAATGATTTTATTTCTTCTTATTCAGACAAAGATTTACATTTGTTTATAAGCTGTGTGTCTACAGTTTCAAATCATTTGCGTGTGGCGTCAAAAGCTGTTGCTGAGCATGACAAGTTGGACAACACTCAAACACCACAAGAAGAAGCCTCCTGTCAAAACTGGAAGCTGATGACACAAAATGCAGAAGCCAAGGCTCAAATCCCATGCAACTAGAAACAGAACCCATACAAGCAGAATTCAGAGAAGCCCATGATTGACTGTGTGCCAGATCGCATGCCAGACATCTTGCACGGCTCAATGGCAAACGTAAGAAAGACGATTGGGGCTAAGATAACTACCGGCAGCCTCTGCACTGGGTTTCCTGGACTTGGTGAAAAGCTACCAGCAGACCCCATGCTACTTTTAATAAATGCAGGCATCATGGTTTCAGGCTCAGCCTTTCCCTGTATCCATTTATAAATTCATCTTCCCCATCTTAGCCCTATTCCCATGATGCACTACCAGCAAATGTTTCTGCCTCACCTCAGCACTGAAGCCTACCAAACCAAAGAACCCTTTCAGTGTTCATGCCACCGCGCCCTGCCTTTCTTCTACACCTGCACGGACTCCAGAATTTCGTGACTTCCATTAAGAGACCACAGAATAATTGACAAAGAGGTTTAACCTGGGTATCACATGGCCACAAGCTGTATTCTGTGAAGAAATTTTGCAGCTATATTCCTGGTTCATAATCTGTGCAACCCACAACCTGCTGTATAAAATTATCTGTTCGTTTTAACTTGTGGTTTTATTAACGGCCGACACGTCATTATCTGTTTTATCAGCCAACAGCAGCAGTGAACAATTACTCTGTGTCCACTGAAGGCCAGAACAGGGCTCCTTCCTGGAGATGCTGCTCATGAAAATCACAGAGGGCAGAAAATATGATAGGAAAAGTGCAGCTATTTTGCTACCTGTCAGTGTTTTATCTCAGAGGTTGGACATGGTCTTCTCATTTTACTCCATGATCCCACTAACTTGTTTGCTAAGAACCTTTTTTCTCCCTGTAATTTTGCTGTCACTCTTCCAGCTGTGCCAGGAGAACATACAATTTTGCACCCACTGTGTTCTCTATGGGGCGTTGTGGAGTAAACCTGCAAACCTGCTCTGTATAAAGGGGCTCCTCAAGAAAATGTGCAGCAAACATGCAATGCAGGCCCTACAGCCAGGCACGAAGGACTTGGGAATAAAGGGTTCCCGTAAGACCTTTGTGCTCATAGCTAAAACACAAAAACCGAAACACTTAAATGATACCACATGTGGAGAAGACACCATCTGAGTTGCTGCAAAGTAAAACATTGCGCTGTTTCTCCTGGTCGAGCTATTAAATGCAAATGCATTCAGCACTTGTGAAAGTTCAGAAGCAGCGTCTAAGGTTTTCAGAGACTCGTCTCAAACGACTAGCTTGCGGCGATGCAGCCACTTTCGGCTCTTGGCCGAACTTCCACTTCCTGATCACAGATTTAAAGCCTTATCCCCGAATCAGGCCGTCCTTGGTCTCCATCCAAGCCGGACTGCTGGCTCTGATGATGACCGATGGTTATTGATGAACCACAGCCAGGTTCCAATTTCAAAGTCCACATGACAAGTCCAAGAACATAAAGTCCTAATAAAAATAATAAAAATATCATGTACATCACTGATCGTGGCAACAAGTGAAAATAAAACATGCTGACCGAGGTTATGACAGATATTTTCGTGGCATGCTTCGTCTTTCCAGAGGTAATGAAGTATGTCTTTGAGACATTAGTCAGATGGCCCTCAGAGCACAGTGTGTGTCAGGAGCCCAAAAGTGTAACCTGGTGAGGTTCTGCAGACCTGATAGGACACCAGTGGACTCCTTGCTCTCCAGCACCTGTATTTGATATTCATTACAGGAGGGACGTTCATGCCGTGGGCGAGGAAATTAAAACGGTTTTTTTAATTCTCTTTTTTGTGGGCAGTTTTTATTCCTGCGATTCACACCTGCGTACTTGACCGAACATTTCCACTTGCATAATTGCAGCTTTACTATGCAAGTCACATGCATGCTGTTGGCGAAAGAGACGGCGAGTACAGCTGTAAAGAAAGCAACGTTTTCCAAAGCTGGATAGCATTACTGGAATTTCATGAAGGAAACATAAAAATGAGAATCTGAACAAATTATATATTAAATTATACTTTAGATGATTATTTTTTGTTCAGAGGAGGAATCTAGTGTAGTGGGGATACTGATGCCGTACAGTTCTAGACTTGTGGATTCGGGCAGAGTGCTGTGTTTTCTCTGTGTGTGTGTGTGTGTGTGTGTGTGTGGGTGCACGCGTGCACACCCAAAACTTGTTATATATGGAATTTGTTATATATGGGATCCCACATATAACAAAACACACATACACACTGTTGTGTTTTTTCTTTTGTATATGCTGCTGCTATCGCAGTGTCAAACAATATTAGCTAATCCATTAGGTAAACATATCTCACTTAAAAGATGAGTCTGGGTAAATTTATTATCGTAGTTAATTCATTTAGCTAACTATTCTCTCCAAAGCGACACATGATTTTAAGCTGGTTTCAGTCATTTGTGCATGAAGATACCTTTTTGGCATTTCAGCTAAATTATTGCAATGGACTGGATTCCCATCCAGACTGCAGTTTCATAACCCGGTGTCCACTGAGTCCAGCATAGGCTCCCGACCACCGAGATTCTGACCAGGATAAAGTGGATGATGACGATGGACGGATGATGGATCAATATTTCTCTTAATTTGCAACACATTTCTCCTCAGGTAATGTTCTGTGAACATAATTTCACAATTTAATGATCATAATTCAAATTCATAATTCAGATTACAGGGTGATTTTGCAGAATGAATTACCCTTGCTGTGTGTATTGAACTCAGACAAATGGATTGAATAACACTGAGAAATAAGGATATAAACTGAAGCATTATTTCTGTTCCTGTATGTATGTAAATGGTTTGGTGTCAACATTTATGTGTCTATCACTGCTCTCTTCCATCAAATCCTGCCAGTTTTCATTGACTATGGGCACATTTTGCCTCCAAGTTCCCTTGGAAAGGTGCAGCCCGACTGGCCAGGTGCTGTGTATAAAGGAGCATTTAATTTCTTTACCAGTGGGCAGCTCCTAGGCCCAATTGCATTACTTTCTCAGGGCTGTTTTTCCAAATCCAGGAACAATAAAAGCCTCTTTCACACTCTGTAGTAATCATGCTGCTTGTCAAGAGAAAATATTAAAGCACTAGAACAAACTAAGTTACCTACAAAATATATACAGTTATATATATATCAAACAACAGCATGTACCCACATATACGCACAGCAAGTGATGTGAAAACTTTTTGGAAAAATTACTTTTTCCCCCAGAATGACAAATTGTGGGTAAAATGTCGCAGTTCGACTAAAGCGCCCCCTGAAACTGTAAGTATCCACTAAAACACCGTTTATAAATCTGCTCTCCATAAATCTCGGCTGAGGAGCTGGGCACATCTGTTCATTTGTCTACTCCGAAATGTACTCCTGCTCCAGAATGGCACAGTTCCTCCGCATCAGGCGTTAGGGTTTTCATTTACGTTTGCACAGATAAGCAAATTATCAGTACATGCAGTTTAAATTTTCTTGCACTTTTTACAGCCATTTGTGGAATGTGATTTTAATCCTTTAAATTACTGCAATTTGCTTCAACACCATTTTGGGCCTAGGTGCCTCTTGAGCCCGTATACATGCTTGATGCTTGAATAAAAAGTGTAGTCAGACATTATGTTCCATAACAGGAAATGTACAGCGTTGTTCCAGTCTAATATGCATGATTGTAGAGCACAGAGATTCTGCCCAGTATCCACTGAAGGTTTCAAAAAAGGTCATAATTTTACCATAATGTAGTCAGAGTTCTATAGGGAAGACAGAGTTCTGGTATAGAGAATTAAAAAGAGCAGGGAGAAAGTTTGGGTCTTCCATTTGCAGGTCTGCAACACAATACTTCTGGGTTATATTTTATATTTTAAAAAACCTTTTTTTTTTTTTTCCCATGTCACTAGTGTGATAATAAATTTATTCCAAGGGAGCCCATATATTTCCCCCCATAAAAACTTTTTGCAGTAGACAAGCTTTACGTTTTGCTGAATAAAGTAAGTAAATTCGGACCCATTGTTTGTGTTACTTTCAATTCCTTTTATCCTGAGCACTATGCAAATTCCTACAGTGATTCAGGATGAGGGCGCAGAAGCAAGGTTGCAGGATTTGAACTCATAACGTTCAGCTTAAAAATCCATGTCCTTGAAGACTGCCCTTGTTTTTCGCATTTTCGCATTTGACACCTGTCCATTCCTTGTCTTTGCCCCACACTCACCTGCAGAAACCACTTGAAATGTTTGTATTTAACCCACATTCGCTTTAACAGATGTCCGCTTTCCACTTCTCCGCAGTTAAAGCACGCGTGCCCGAAAGCAGAAAGCAGGGAGTTTTAATATTTATGGAGCAACACCATACACAAAGGTTAATTTTCATTTCTGAGAGAAGATTTCAGAAACCCATCCTGGGCTCTGCTTGAAAGGCCGTGCATCCTGGGGGAACGTGCGGCGCCGGCCCCCTTTCCCGTGCGATGAGGGACGACAGGGCGCGCAACCTTCTGATTTGTCTCCTTTAATTATACTGTGTTATTTTGAGGGAGTCAAATGTGCTTCGGTATATGTTTATTATCGTGCTTTTGAATTACTTATTACGATCATGCGTGACTTTATGCATCGGCGCGTTTGCTATTCATGCCATTTTTTAAATTAAATTCCTAGGTGGTCTCCTGTGCATTCTCTGCTGAGCAATCACCCCCCTGCTCCACACACACACACACACACACACAAGCGGAATTTGGAATTAATTTAACAGTTTTTCAGTAAACAAGGTTGGAGGCTGGATTGCCCAAGGACCCCCAACCCCCTCTATCCCTACCGCCCTCCCCAACCCCGATGCACCCTGTTTGGATCCCTTTAAGCGCAGACCCTTAATTGCAGAGCCCTCCCGTTCCCTTTCTCTGTTTTGTCTGTGAAAATTAACTTCATTTTTAAAGGTCTCCCATGGCGAGGTTCCCCTTTCAGCAGCAGAGCGGAAATCGACTGCCATTTTCCAGGAGAGCGAATGGGCCTGACAGCGCACTGCTGCCTTGAGGTCCTCTAGTACAAGACAATAACAAACTTGACACACTTCGCTCTTTCAGGCTTATTTAACAGCAAGAAGATGAGCGGCCAACAAATGCAAGGAATCCGGTGCCCATCCTCATGCCTTCTGTATGAATATAAAGCTAATAATTGGATTATAATAAAACAATTGAGTGCAAAAGGGTGTAGCAAAGACACGTAATTCACAGTTTAACCATGTTCTCTGCTGCAAGCTACCCTTAGTAGCTAAAGCTCAATAATAAGAATTACACGTATCACATGATCGACTATAGAGAAGCACTGTTAAAAAGTAGCCCAGCAGGACAAAACCACCTGTAATGTGAAAAAGAAAATGTTGTTGTGCTAATGAATAAGATTTTGACAGTGGCACAGGTGGAAGAAGTGGGGGAGCGGGGGTGAGGAGTATAAAATTACTGCGAGAAGCGAGGCAGAACCATGTGGGGGGTTAGAGATGCTAACAGCGCTGCTCATGTAATTACTTGTAACAAAGCTGGTTTGCCTTTATCCAAAAGTAAGCGTGTGCATGCATGCCTGCGTGTGTGTGTGTGTGTGTGTGTGTGGAGTGAGGAAATCTGCTAGCGTGACAACGTACTCTGTGTGTGGCCTCACTACTCTGTCTTTCTCAGCCTTATCAGAGGGGGAAATTAAAGTTTTCTATGTTCTAGACAGTCTTTTTAGGGTTATATATGGATAGATAAATGAAAATGATGTTCTATCTGTGCATCTATGTTGTTCCATTTCCTGTGACTAAAGAACCAATGCTGGAGAGTACATCGGTTCAACATCAGAAGTAAAAATTAGTTTTGATAATTATTTATTTTTCAGCATTAAAATTCTGAACTCGGTGTCTCATAATCTTGCACCATGGCGATAATGAGAAGAGCGATCTGACACTCATTCATTGGTCATTCATTCATTCATTCATTCATCCGTGGACACATTTTAAGGCAAAGCAATTAAACGTGCAAGTAATTCTTTCACAGCACCACATCGGGAAAGTTTGTGTGGATAGAGTGTGGATCGAGTGCGGTCCGTGTGTTTGTGCACTTTTTGATGTGAACTGTGCGAGCTCCCTGTTTTACAGGTCATGTAAAGCTGGTGAAGCAAGCAGCAGTGGGCAGAAGAAGTCAGAACCGCATTTCAGAGCAGAGCAAAGTTCTAATAACAGCAATATTATCAACTTTTTTAGATGTTTTTAGAACATCTGAAGGAAGTCTGGTTTGTGACATCAACTGTGTCCTGAATAAAAAAAAATTCTTTATATGATATAATACAATATGATTGATAAAAGAGATGATCCAAGTACTGAAAAGTGAAACCAAGCTCCACCCTCCGTGTCTTTGGACATCTTTTAGATACTGTGGTACTGTGGTATTTACGACATTACGAGTCCTGCTCATTCCCTGCTCTCCCACCATCTGCTTGCCTTTCTCTGTTGTGGTCTGCCTAACTCCCCATTGATGTCCTATGTCCCAGCTGTAGGTGGTTGTCACTTCTGGAAGAGCTGCCACTGTGAAGGCAATATGAGAGGGAACATTTCAGTCGTGAGGAGCCGGTGGGGAGCGGATGAAAAAGCCAGGGGCTGAGCAAGACTTAGACCTTCAGAAACGTTAGTCATCTGTCGGAGTTGGTGTGGTTTTACTGAGCTGGCCTACAGAAAGGTGTTGGGCTCGTAGCTTAGCTCACCTCTACACTTCAGCAAGGCTTTTGATAAATGTATCTTTATTACGTTAATAAATCCTCAGCCACGCACAGCAGGTGGCAGAATGGTTAAAGGTGCAAACTTGTATCCTACGCTTTGTTAGCTCACTGTTTGCCTGAGTTACAGTGTTATGCTCCTGTACAAATGGATAAAAATGCACAGAACTTAACAAACAAAAACAGTGCTGACCAAACAGTGAAGTAGTACAAAGGGCAAAATTCATGCTATTATGAGAAGGTGCTTCAAACCCAGCTCAGTCTGTCTGGAATTTACATGTTCTCCCCCTTTCTGTGTGGGCTTAAAGATATGTTTCAGGGTAATTGGTCTTTCTGCTAGTAGTGTGTGTGTGTGTGTGTGTGTGTGTGTGTGTGTGTGTGTGTGTGTGTGTGTGTTTGTTGTGTCCCTGGCATCCTGTCCTGTCTAGACTGTAGTTTACTTGTCATAGTCTCTCCCTCTGATTATGAGAAAGTCTTCCGACTACTGTGACCCTGACCAGGATAACAGATAGATAGATGGATGGATGGATGGATGGGTAGATGGATGATGATTTGAAATGAGATCACACAGACACAAGGAAAATATACAAGCTCTTCTAAGTTAGAACTGGGTTTAAATTCATACCCAGATGGCTGAGCCACCATGCTGCCCTCCAATGATCATAAATCATTTTTAATTCATTTTTGTGAAAAGTACAAGTACAAATGTAAAAGGTACAGAAAATGTAATCTTGAAAGAATATCAGTTAAGAATGCCCTTGCTGCTTTGTATGTTGTAGGAGTTTATGCGTCTTAACAAGCGTTTGCTTGAATGTGCCAAGAATGTTCTAGGGATTTAATCTGTTATCTGCAAGAACAAGGCAGCAGTATCGCAGCAGCGAGAAATTTAAGCGGAACCGATTGTTTAAAACTTTCTTTCCGCGTGATTTGGACGACCCTTAACTGATTTCAGATAATAATAATATATTATGTAGTCTTTGATTTTGGCTACACTAGAAATTGTGCTTATTTCTTCATGGTTAAGGGCAGCCTGTCTTTCAGCCTTTGTTTTTACTATGCTTTCATTTTATTTCATTTCATGCATTAAATGTGTATAAAGCATCCGCTGATGGGAAATTTGTGTTAACTTTAAACCCCTGCTTACAATGACCCACATCTATCAGCAAGCCCTTCAAAGTGCATTAGCAAAACTCATACCACAGTTGCGTGGTGTTACTAATATGGAAGCCTTGGGATTTAGTTGCTCAGCCATCACTGTACACATTTTTCCTAGTTTATATAACAGCATGTTTTCTTAAAGCTGTTCAGTTTAAGGATCTTGACGACGAGTTCCACACCAACAAGCACCAGAGTCCCTTCACACCGGGTAGCAAGGCCCACTAGAACTTTTTCATTTTTTCTCCCCTTTTCTTCTAAATCCAGGAGGCTTCTGTATGGAATCTCAATATTTCTTGTTTTATCTTGTTGTCTGGTGAGCAAAATTTTATTTTTAATTATTTATCTGAATCTTTTTACATCCTCACCCTTTGGCTAACATTTCACCATCAAAAACATTTTTTGTTTTGATTTCTTTGCCAGCATGGTTTAATTTTAAGACTAAATTCTCCATAATTGGAGTAAAGCAAATACAGTATTTTTTTTGGCGTCGTAACCCAAAAATAACCCGCACTTTGGTATTAATGTGTACAAAGAAATCCGCCCAATTAAACGAAAGCAAATTGAGCTGTTGTAGGATATCAGGCTTCTCGTAAATATTTGTACATTTCTTGTTATCGTAGTTTCATGCCTTCGCTGCTACTCAAACACTGACCCCGTCCTGTCGTACAGAACTGCAAAGCTGCGCAAACCTTTTGGCTTAGGTGACGCTCACAAGGCAGTGTTGCGGTGTACCAGCTAGCGGTCAGATGCTTATTAGAAGGAGGCCTTGACATCCTGCAAATATGAAAAATATAACATTATCCCTAATGGAGCTTTCAACTGGGATTTGGCAATTAACAATAACTCTTGGCACACATTGATATTTTTTCATGTAAATGTCAGCGGATGCATATTCATGTGCGAGTTTGAGACACTTTCAGCGAAGTTCAGCTTTTTTCTTCTTCTTCTGCTTCATTACTAACTGCCCTACACACAATAGGATTAATTGTGAGATTTGGATAATGTATTCCATGGAAAAAGCAATTTTAAATTCTTATGCCGGTAGCCTGTAGACATTTCTTTGAAAGAGCCTCAGCAGAGAATGAGAAATGTTTGGTCTCCGCACATGAAAAAGATGACATGTGTGCATTGAGCTTTACTGGCACGATTGTGGAAGTGGGCTGCGGTGCGTCGCGACGCATTCCGGTTTCCTAACATTGTGCTTTGTACCGATCACCGCCTCCAAAACACCGTGAGCAAGATGCCGAACAGCTAGCCCCAGCCATGATCTCTACTGCGGATGCCTCCAGCACTCATTAGCTTAGCAGCAGCTCTTTGTTACTGCTGTGAGCAACTGCCCTGGGCAAACAAGCACCAGCATTTCAGAGGACCTCCTGACACAACACAAGGATAAATCATTCAGAACAAGAACAGCACACACCAATGAAAAAAGCAATGAAAATGATATTTATTAATTATTCTGGAATTTTGACTCAGCTTAACAGCTCTTATATGGTCATAACAAAAACAGTCTGAATGATGGAAAGGTGGGAAGCACAAACTGGACAAACAGCACCCTGTTGCCCCTTAAAAAGTCCATATCACAGACACAAAGACACAGGAGACCTAATGCCTACTCTGTTGGGGATTATATAACAATAAAAAAACACCAAATGCTATATTATTTAGCCAGAATCCAAGTTGCAATGTGGTGTAAACTGTTTATTTTCCTTTAGTGATTTACTCATTTTCCGCAGTAAAGCAATTTTTACTGTTTCAATTCAGGGTAAGTACCTCGCTGAAGGGTACCCCACTGGATATTTTCAGGGGAATGTAATGGCTCCAACTACTATGCCGTCAGCTGCGCCTACTGCATATATTAGCGTTTCTATGATAGAAAGGTGAACATATCCTAGTTTATTCAATACACTCCCACGCTCCTGCAATATGTTACGCGCTGAGCCCAGTGTCATAGACATGATGTGGAAAAATGGCAAACACCACAATCCCTGCGATATGATGGGAGAACATGGGGGGTCCACGTGGCCAACTGAATACATCTGAGGCATGTGGAGCAGCTGCTTGTAGGACTACAGGTATCGACATGTTTGGTGCGGTGTGAAGCTGAGCCTCTTTGATGTCCTCCCAGCCCACACCAAATGCTGCACTTCACACATTCACACACAGACACACACAGACACACACACGCACCTGATGATAAATTATTCTTGTGGAGTATCACAGCGGTGTGTTAGAGTCCTCGAGTGTGACTCAGGGGGTAGAGTCACCAAAACAGCCATCAGCGACAGCAGGACTCATCCATTGTGCATCATTTTTAAGATGCAGCACGTTGTCTCTCCTCCTGGATCTGCAGCACATTTTGTCCTTTTTTTCAGGTGCCGCTCCTGTTGAAGAGCTCACCCTACATCCTGAAAATTTTCCATACTTCTCCCTTTCCACCCTCCCTTCACAATAATCTTCTTTTCCGTATGTCAAATTCTCCACCAGACGTGTGGCACACATGTGGCACACGTACATTTTTGCTCACTGTGTAGTTTTGAGGACCCAGATCATGTAAGGACCCAGGGCCAAGTGTTGCTGCACACAGACGGAGAAGTGGGTTCATCCGTGCCTTTTCCGTTCAGTAGTTCTCTCTGTGCGGCTTCTCATCACATGTTTCAACTTCTCAACAACGCTACCAGGAGCTCATCTGGGCCTTTAAACCAAAACAAGTCCAACTCACTGCCAGGACACTTACAAAGGTGGTGACTCGGGCCAAGCATCACTGAAGCGCTGGGCAACATAAAGGGTTAGACTGAAACGGAACAGCCACATTTAACTGAGGAGATCTCACGCTTTCTGCGGAAACCATTCTTTACCAACACAAGCAGTGGAATGGGAGGTTTAATAATCCTCCTCTGTTGTGACCGGTTGTGCTCAGGCCTCATCCCATGAATGCCACAGCTGGTTTTACTTTCGCTAATCTTTTAATGACATGCACTAACTACGCTTTTGAGATTTCCTCAAAGCCGATAACATTGAGCCGATTCCTTTGAGAGATTAGCCAAATAAGAAAAGCATCTTAACACACCAGGTCTTCAGTGCACGTAATGCAAGCGATGTTTATATTTTCACGGAAAATGGTGGACGAGTTTGAGGTGGAAGCCAGCGGCTTGACACATCACTTTCCCCTTTACAGGCTTCGCCTGTTTGTTTGGGGTCTTCTTGCTGCTCCGGTGGTAGCAGCTTTGTGAATTGACTGCGGGATTCGATCCACAAACTCTCACAAAAGGAATGCTTCTTCTATGCCAGACGTTAGCCTTACCAGCCTCTGGCATAAACCATACATGCACTTTGTAGTAGCAATTCCTTCCACAAAAAACTGTGGGTCTGTGCAGGTTTCCTCTCAATGCCACAACAGATCTTTCTGGTAATTTTATGGCTTCCAATGGCAGTAAAAGCGTAAGGGTACATGAATACACGAGTTCCTTATTTGTGTCTCACGTGGAAAATGCAGCTGCTTATTCTCTCTTGGGCGTAGATCATTGCAGCTGCATTTACATAAACTGTTCATAAAAAGCAGTTAATGGATGGACGGACAGACGTCACTGCAGTCTGGGAGCAAATTAGTTTGGTGCAATGACAGCTGAGACAACCATCACAAATGCTAACACATTAGCTCCAGTCCTATTTGTATACAGTTGAATATAAATCTGTATTTCTGCTAAGAAATATATTTAACTTTATCATGTCCAAAAATAAATAAACTGCTAAATATTAATAGTGTTAATAAGTTGCTTAGCTGACACGTTATGCATAGTAGTTTATAGTACTTGACTCCATGTTGCTGCTGGGTTACTCCACCAGTGTGTGGTAAATATCTGTCTCTAATGTTCCTATAGCAGTGGACAGAGTGCTTGAACCAACAACCTCCAGCTGACAAAATCCTGTAACAGCATACATCATGTTGGACGAAGGCAACAGCTTGAAAAAAATATGCAATAATAATGCTCTTCTTGGCAGTATTACTTTTGAAAAGTTATTCTATTTGTATTAAGGCCTCATACAATCCACATGCATGCCTACAATGCAAGTCAATGATGTACATATTTCACAGAAAAATTTAATTTAACAAAAGGCCAAATAAGCCACTGAGGCAAAAAAGAATTAATAAAATAACCAAGATCTTATTTTGTCAGCAACTCTCGCCTACTGTCAGGTGGAGAGGAATGTGGCCTGGATACTAATAGCCATGAATATGAGGGCAGAATGAAAGCATGTTAGCAACTCCTGCAGCTTTACATGCCAAATTAAAGTCAAAGCTACATTCTGAAATGGTAAAAAATTCCTGGGCTTCAATCTGTAACCTTTTCTGCTGTTGAAATGCAATGTCCCGTCTCTGTAAGGCTCAAATGTATCAGAGCCAGAAATTGTTGCAGGATGCAGTCGGGGTCGAACTGCTCACTGCAGGTGAGGTGCCTCCAAATCCAGATGACTGACCAGCAACGATCGTTCCACTACCCACTCTTTATGCATATATCCTTGCTCTCTCTTTGTGAGTTATATCTTATTTGAAATTGTTTCCTCTTATTTATTTCACATTTGTCCTATAGTTACATAAGGTACATGTAGGAGGCTGTATGCTGCAGGAGCTCTAGGACTCTAGGACTTGAGTGGACCTAGGAAGCCAGGTTACGAAGCCACATCATTTGTGTAAGTCGTCAGGGTGTTTTGTCACTATGTTGTCACCTCTGGAGTTGTGCATCGTATTTTCTTAGCATTTATTTTATGTATGTAATTTATTTAGCAGAACCTTCCTCCAAACCAACTTACAAAACGTGGAGTGACAGCATAAAAATAGCATAGACTGCAAAAAAACAAGAGCAGAAAGTTAAATCAGTTGTGTTGCCTCAACTGTCATAGAGCATCCAAGAGTAATTGTCATAAATAATGATGCAGCTTTGTGAGACTCTTAAATTTCTACCTACTTCCAAGACTCTATGCTAACAAAGTTTCGTAATCTGTGGCAACAGCAACCATCCCTAATGCATTGTATAAGTGTTTTGTAAATGCTGATGCTGGCCTACAGGAGGCACAAGTATACAATTGTTGCAACATAAACAATTTGGAATGAAATGCTGCCCAAATACATGGTATGGCCAAAAGTATGTGGACACGTGAGCATCACACCCACATGTGCTTGTCTAACCTCCCATTCCAAACCCATGGGCATTAAAATGGAGTTGTTCTCCCTATAATAGCCCCCACTTTTCTTTTTGGTCAGATTTTGCCTATTCAGCCACAAAAGCATCAATGAGGTCAAGCAAGAAGGCCTGGCTTGTGGTCAGCATTCCAGTTCATCCCAAAGGTGTTCAGTAGGGCTCTGCGCAGTCACTCAAGTTCTTCCACGCCAACCTGGGCAAACCATGTGTTTATGGAGCTGGCTTTTTGAATGAGGGGAGTATAGTCATGCTGGAACAGGAAAGGAGCTTCCTCAAACTGTGGCCGCACAAATCAGATGACTGTGGGAGGAAACCTGCGCAGACATAGGGTGAACAAGCAAACTCCACACAGACTGAACTCATACCCAAGTAGCCTAGGCAAATAAGCCTAGCTACAGCGCTACTCAGCAAGAAACCATGCCACCCTGGTATGAATAATTTTCCTTTAAGAAAAGAAATAATCCATTTCTAAAAGAAGATATCTGTTAAGCATTTATTTTACACACTCCTGCCAAATTATCCCCCACCAGATCACTTGGAAACACAGGCATGCACCGATTGTACTGTTCAGTCAGATGAGGCAGAGCCATTTAGCCTGGTCCTGAAGGACTGCTGTCCAGCAAGTTTCCAGAAAAAAAAAAAAAAAAAAAAAAAAAAAAAAAAAAAAACTTTTAAAGTTACACCTGACTGACATCTGAAACCGCTGGTGAGATGAGTAAATGTTTGCATTATAACGTCTATTAAACATTTGGGAAAGGGATTTTAGTAAGCATACTGTTTTCAGGACCACTTTTGAGCTCCACAGCGATATCCAAATAACTTAACGTTATGACAACAAATCATCTAAGAGTTATGAATACAGTGGAGACCAAAAAAATTATGAATTAGCATAGGCAAGATGTATAATAAAAGGTTTTGCTTTCATTTAAAATCATTTTATTTGATCTAATACTGATACATTTACTCAATAGCATTTACCAGGCCTTTAAAAACACAGATATTAAAACCATTGGAGCATGACTTACTTTCCGATTAATCCCATATATTTACCGTCTTACGTGTTCAGACTCTTATCATAGCATTTATTTGGATTTGCATTCTCACTCATCATTCAAGCATTAAAGTTCCTTTATAAAATCTCTTGGCCAATCAGAAGCTCCGGAAAATTCTCCAAAAATGAAAAGTCTGTCACTCGGTTGAAACACAAAAAAGTCATCTTCGATGAATCAAGGAGGTGAATGTACTCTAAGCGCTGATGGGCAAAATTTATGTAGAACACAAATACATTTGGGGCCATTGAACTGGTTGCAGTTTTAAAAATTCGCCACCACCGCTGCTGCTGCACGAAAGCCTGGAATTCGTGTTGCAACAAAACTCTTTCTCCATCTTGATCATCCCACATAAGTTTCAGGATTGTGGAGCAAATGGGGACACTGCCTACAGAGATGTAGGATGTTTGGATCCGGGTGAATGAACACACAAGAAGAAGTGACATGACCGCCACACTGTGGAGACAAGGGTTCAGAATTTGCGGGTGGTCCTTGCAGTCACATGATTTACAAGAAGATCGACTCTGGTTTCACGCAGACCAGTCTTTCCACCGCACTGACTCTGTTAGCATCTCCTGTTCCTTGAGAGATTTCTCCAAAAGAATCAGGCTGGGCTTCTAAGTCCTTCCACAGCCATTGCATGGGCAGGTCCATTCTTGTCACGGTTACTCTATATACTTCATATATTCCTCTATATATGTATCTATAAAAAAAAGGATGTCCATCATTGAGTGGTCTGATCTTCGAGGAGCAGGACTATCGGGTGACCTGAAAAACAGGAGACTATGGTTACCAACCCAAATATTCTGGAATTAGTATCCTTTTAACACGGAAGGTCAGCTCTGAAACTTGAAAAACACATCAAACAAGTGTGGAACAGGAACACGATGTTTTGATATCTAAAATAATTCTGAAAGACACCCAGGAAATAATATTCACAGTCATCTGGCTTGTTTTTTGAATTAAGGGTTACATACATACAGATGTAAAATTTAAGGCGTTTTCAGCAAAGACAACAGTGAATGGAACTTCTGAATGAACGAATGAATGAAGTGACAGAAAAGAGGCAATTTTACCTATTTTGGCGCTACACTTTATGCAGGTAAGAGGGGCGAGGTGCCATCACCACCAGTTTATCTGTCACCATCGCCATCCTATTGCTCTTGCTGTTTTAAATGAAGCTACTCAGTACAGATGTGACCCCAACATAGGGGTTCCCCCTAGCAGTAGATCATTTCATCAAATCCCAGCACATCTCTGCATGAGCTCAAATCAGCTCCTCTCATTTATGGGCCATTATGACCCAACAAAGCTAAGAGAAGTTTATTGACTGTCAGGCAGCTGTGTTTGGACTGTGAACCCCCACATGAATGCTAGATTGACATTCACACAGGCAAGTGTTTTCCTTGGTATTCATCACAAGGGAACTCAGAATGTCAAAGCAGAGGGCTCACGTCATACGGGGATGAGCAGCTAATCATCACCCATGAAACAAAAGCCAGTTACATATACACATACAGAGTCACCAGTTTATTAGGTACAATCATTTTCAGAACAGTATGAATTCATCTGGGCATGGATTCTATAAGATGCTGAATGTGTTGTGCAGGTTATTGCAAACTGGATTGCTGCACAGTCTGAACAGGGTGAACTGTAGTCATGCGGGGATGTCCTTGGCCAGCAGTGATGTTCAGATATGCTATGTCACTCAGATATTACACAGATGGTATCAAGACCCTAAATGTTTGCCAGGTAAGTACTCCCCACACCAACGCGCTGCCACCACTGCCGTGTACTGCGGACACCACTCAGGACTCCATCTAACAACAGGATGTAAAATAAACCTGGATTCATCCATCCAGGCAACATTTTCCACTCCTCGGTGCTCTAGTATTAATGCCCCAGTGGCCACTTTCTTGTTCTTCACTGACAAAACCAGCATCCAATACAGACTTTAATGGTTGCCCATTGGAGGCAAAGTCTGATAAGTGGTATGTCCTGAGATCATTTTCTGTGGGCCACTGCTGGATTTTGATGTGATTTGCTCATTGTGGCCCGTCTGTTTGCTTCTAAGATTGCATTAATTTTGTTGGTCCTCCAATCCACAAGCTGTTTTCATTTATAGAATCACCAGTCACTGCTACTTTTTTGCTTTTCACACAGTTTTCCATTTGGAAGATGCTAGAACCAGCACACCTGGAGGTAGTTATCACACCACATTCAAAGTCACAGAGGCCAATGATTTTTCCCTTTCGGTTCAACACTAACTGATAGCAGAAATGGTGGGCGGCCTGATGTAAACCACACACGACCATCACGTGATGGAAAGTACTGTGTGTGAAGGTGGGGGGTGTATCTAAAAAACTAGCACGTCTGTCAATGCACTCTGTCATGCATTTCATGAATCATCGATTCTTGGCGTTCTCCCCATAATTGTAGGGGTTTCATGTCAAAGGCCAATCTGTTTCAGGTGGGTTGGTCAGTCTACACTTCTTAATTTGT
This sequence comes from Heterotis niloticus, assembly GCA_018136845.1. Taxonomy (NCBI): domain Eukaryota; kingdom Metazoa; phylum Chordata; class Actinopteri; order Osteoglossiformes; family Osteoglossidae; genus Heterotis; species Heterotis niloticus. The sequence continues at coordinate 10,679,586 of CM030896.1, forward strand.
GAATGTGTGATGGAATTGGTGTGTCTGATTTCACTGAGATTAAATGGCCAGCTGGCCAGGGTTTACCTGGACTTCCATGAAAGGCTTTGAATATCCATGCTCCTGCATTCTAGACTTTCAGAAGGTGCCCTTTCCACACAACATTAAATAATGAATTGTTGCACCTCTCTGCTTGCTTTATAGGCAGCATCTGAAAGTGTACAGCACAAAACAATAAAATATGGACTATGGAATTCTTTTGGATCTTGTAACAGTTCCACAAGTAGGCCTGTGTAGGCCAGGCATGTCTTTTATGGTCATCTCACCTCCCTGACGTAAGGCAGAAGACAAATCATGTGCTCAGGTATGAACACATACCTCCAATGTGGGCCCTTTGCTTTCATTTGTACATCATTTGTAAGATGTTGAAGTAGGGGCTCTCAAGAGTATAGCAACCAGACGATGTCTGCTCATCCATATGATATCAGCCCGAGCCTGTGCTCCCCACATCTCCGTAGTTCAAAAATTGAAAGGCTCGCCTCGCTCCCTTGCATGCGCTCTGCTTTTCTTTCGGCCAGCCGTCATCAGTGGACAAGACAACGCTGAGCTTTTCTGACATGCACCATATGTTCAGCGCTGGCCACGTTACCCATTTCAATGTACAGGCATGTTTCAGTGGTGCCACAAGGAGGGATAGGACCATTTGTGTGCTTCGCAGTGCATTCTCAGTTCTTCTGAAATACGGGCATGCATCAGGGTAGGATGTTTGACTCCAGGGACATGAGAATACATAACCATCTCATTTATGTCATTTCTGTTGACCCTTTTTATATGTTTTTTGAATCAGGGATTCATGCAAAGGTGTCCATGCTGCACTGATGCAAAAGTGGTAAACTTAAGACCTTCCAATAAAAACTGCAAAAAGGATAAATATGTTAAATCAAACTCCCTGCATTTTAGCCCACAGACTGACCGGTTCCCATGGTAACGGTGCAGTAAACCTTTCTCTGCAGTCCTCCAATAACCAAAAGTAGCATGTAAAACCATTAAGAAATTATGCTATAATTACTTGAACAATAAACTGCAAATGGTTTCAACTAATCGTTGCCTTGCCTGAATGTTTAAATGTCTGAAAGAATTGATGCTAAACATAAAAAGTAGGGTTTTTTGGCACTGCACTTTTTAACAAACAGTCCTTATGGCGACATTCATTAGCTCGTATATTTTAAAACGTCTCATTTAAAATACATTAAAGATATAGAAAAGGCAAACATGAGAGGCAATTACTTTGAGACAGAGCCGAAATAACAGCTTTTGTCAGAATGCGAGCTGTACTACAGTGGAGAAAGAGATCTTCACAGTGGGACCCTGTCCTCAGTTTCCACGGTGGAGTTGCTTCCTCCCACGTACACCAGCACAGTTTCAGATTAAAGGTCTGAACATTTGGATAAAAGAGTCTCTGCTCTCTGTCACATCAATTCGACACACTTTGTTTCATTGCATATTTCTCCCCAAAACAGCCCCCTGCCCCAACTTAACCACCAAAAATGGTTTAATTTCCTCTTTTTCTGCGTGCATGGCCATGTGGGCAACTTATTTAACCCCACAAGCTGGTGTCCAACACACAGTGGACTGATATTATGCATAATAATGCTTTAGGATGACATATCATCGTAAGGATTGGGAAAGGTTATCATTTTCATGTTTCGGAATAATACAGACCCTATGGGTTGTGTCAGTAAAAAAAAAAGAAAAAAATGATTTAACAGCAAATATAATTATGCCCCAAAATTAAGATATTATTAATCCACGTTCCAACTCAGCTAAATGGAACTATGCTTTCGTTTTTCTTGCAAGGCATTGTTTTTCAGACAGCAGTTATTGTACAAAGCCACTCACACAGAGATGTTATGGTAATGTTATGAAAATTAAATTTTAGGTTCAGCTGCAGTCTGTGTCTTGCCTTTCCTGTGATGAGCTTTAGAGGCTAAAACACTGTGCACGTCCACAACACCGGTTGCACATACACATCTGAAGAGTGAAAAAATGGACACAGATGTGACATCGCACACCAGGCATGGTACTTTAGGGGCAGCTTTGTGTGTACAATGAATCTGGAAGTGCAGCTCAAGCTTTGAAAGCACTTCAGAGCTGGGATGAGAAAGTCGTGTGTCACTGTTTGAGAGATAAACACTCATCCCTTTTTCGACAATAGAATGAAAGCAGCAACGCGTGGAGGCCCATTACAACAGAGGGACATGGTGGAAATCGCCGTGTTGGCACAGTGGGCGTTGTGGTGTGGGGGGGTGTTTTTCGTATCCATCTCGTTGTGGCGGACATTAGAAGAAGCCCCCAGGGAAGCAGCTCATCTGCGTCAACAGCGACACAGCCGAACAATGTATGCACCTTCTGCTTTTGAAAGTCAGGAAGTCGATTGTGGCAGTTAGGGTTACAGTGTTTCTTGCTGAAAATAGAGATAGAAAATTTCCTGACACTGTTAACTTAAGACGTTTGTTTTTTTGTAAATGAATATTTGTGGAGCCATATCCTGTGGTGTTTTATGAATGTGAAGTGCAAAAATAATGAGGGGCCAAAACAATAGATGCTGGCCACAATGCAAACCCAAGTGGTGTCTTTAATCTTAAATCTTTCTCAGTGTTCACTGCAGTAACTGACAGGCTCTGCCAGAAGCAATGCCTTCTGCCCCCACCCAGGCCTGTTTCTGACTGCCTCTGCTGGATGACTTTCTGAGTCGTGCTTGACCCTTCCCACCCACTGGTCAGTCCGTTAAGGGAGGGGCAGCAGTGATAGGAGAATATGAAGCATTATTTGAGCTTCTCCAACACTGCGTTTCTGGGCCAGCACACCATGAGAGCTCAATCTCAGGCAAGCCCCCAAACCCACCCAGAGACCAGTCTCTGTCTAGCAGCTTCATCCATGAGGCCTTACTCTGGCATCTTCACATCTACAAAGGAGCTTTCAAAAATATTCAAATGTGTGTGTGTGTGTGTTTTTTTTTTTTCCCTTCTAGAAACTTCTACTAGAAAATTGGAGATAGTGGTATAACCTGAAAACACTGTACAGCAGTCTATCGGTACCCAAATCAAATGTGTCCCTGGAAACATGCCTCATACTAAAATTCTGGATACTAAATGTCTCTTTCCAATTATTTAAATGGAAAACAGCAATAATAAATAATGAACTCCCATAATTAATAATAACCTCCAAGCCCATCCAAAACACCTATTAACTATCAATCTATGACTTCTGCATGATAAAATATTGCAAACCCAAGCTATCTAATTATAAACATTTAATGCTGTCATTAATCTGCATGTTTATAACACAGTGCAGTATGCTCAGTACAGATCGTTTTGCATGTTAGTGCTGCTGCTGCTGTAACTGTGTTATATACAGGAGACGAGAGGGCACATGCTGGGGGGGTGGAGCAGGAGTTCACCGTTATGAGATGAATAAAGGGAAACCGTTCATCAAAGTAACCCCCCCCACTTTGTTTGACATAACAACCAGAATTTAAACAAATGGTTTTACTTAAAAAAAGAACAAATCTGTCCGCACAGAGAAATCAGTGGAAACAGCTGATAAGACACCAGCACGGGTATTGTATAAATTTATAACAGCATACAACAGAGCTTAGTAGAGCACATAAAAAGAGATATTTTATTAATTACAGCACACTGTACAATAGTGTACACTATTTATTAGCTGATTTTTTTTTTTTACTTATTTTGATTTTTATTCCTATTCCAGTTTTCTAATAATTTTTTAATGAAAATTTGGAGTGTTTGGATACCAAGGAATTGCTGTATATGAAGATTGATGCATCTGAAAGATGTTTAGCTAATTGTTTTGTCTTGCAGGACATTTTTAGAAGAACAATCCAGAAACAAAAGTGAGAGTAAATAATCTACCAGCCACTGGAGTGTACTGTAAACGCTTACATTCGGTCTTCCTCTCCTAGCATTTATTTGCATCCAAACATTGTAGAGAACATGCATTGCCTTTAAAAGCACTTTCCTTTGAAAAAATAAATAAGAACAAGGAAGTTGCAACGTACTGCTCAAGCACTGTGGCTCCCTCAGCGTTGACTGTCTGCTCTACCTCAACATGCTAGCTCATTAGCTAAGAAACACCATTTGCATTATTAACAAGCCTGATCAAGCTTTAATTGCACCCGCATTGGTCAGCAGGGCCAGGGGGTAGGGGCTACTCTCGGCCACCCCGGCCCTCTACATCAGACAGCAGGGACTGGTGGAAGGGCTGGATTTTATGCAGAATTCTGAACAAAACCACAATGCCACCCAAGTTATCTCCAACAACAGGCAATGGACCAACCAGTCATGAACACCCTAAGGCAAATGGAATGGTCCAACTGAGGTGGAGGTTATAACAAAAGGTCAATGTAATTCATGCACAAAAATGGGTATGGACCAGTTGTTCAGCTATTTGTGCTTCTTCTGCCCCATGAAATATTTATTTGATGCAGATGGCTCCCTGAATCTTTTGCTCCTCTTCCTTTTTCAGGTACCACTTTTTTGTTTGTTTGTTTTGTTTTTTTTTTTTTTTTGGACACGCAAGGCATCCAAGACTTTCCCAATCCACAAAACATCTTTCAAGCTCATTTTTTGCAGCCCAGCTCTAAACCCTGGTTTCAACACAGTTGGTTTGCACAGTAGTTGTCCACATGCATCTATAAACTGGCAGATTAGCCCTCCATGCATTAGTTACATTTTGTACTGAAAGATGTTGTTCTTTCAACTCCATGAATAAAGCAAATTCATAGGACCTTCAGCTGGTCAGGCCACGTGTGTGCACGTTTGTTTCAGAACCTCAAATTTATCCTGCTCTGTATCCAGAACACCTTGCAATGCAGTGGATAAGCAAATGGACTTAAGATCAAAAAACAATGAAAGCATCATCTAAAAAAGGAGTGAGTTGAATTTTTGAAGTTTAAATTCAAAAGATTCAGCACTGCTGTATACCCACCTTGGTGGTCTTCACTTTGTTCCCTGTACTGCAGCTCCAGCCTGTCAGATCCGGCAACACTTTGCATTCCTCCCCGTCAAGACAAGGCTGCATTTGGCACCACCACTTCTGGGCAACTATGGATGCTGGGAAGGACATTCGGTGTAAATAAGTGTGCTTTTCCAGGCCAAAGCAAGCAGACAAACCGGTGAGCAAAGGGATGCAGAAGCCTCATCTGACATTTCCGCATGCTGTGGGTGTCGACAAAAGAATTGCCATGCCAGCTCAGCTAAAGAGAAGGAAAATAAGATAAAAATCGAGCATTCTGTCAAGTGGACGGTGTTGACACAGTATTAAATGACTCGGGCTCCACTTGCTCTGTCTGCCAAGAGCACCAGTGATGCCTTCATTGTATGAGGTGTGTTTGCCTCTTCAAAGCCTCAAAACCCCGTCTCTGGCAGCACCGACGTGGGCGTGTTTGAATGATCTCTAATAATTTCCAGCGCAAGGCTGAGGGCACACATATCAAATATGAGTTTTGGAGCTATGTTTTCACCTCAAAAATTCAGAAGAAATCAGCAAAAGACACATTAAATGTAGCGCATATCTGTTTTTTTTCCTCTCACAGTAAAATTATATTGCCAGAGCAGAATTTGACCATATTAAAAAGCAAGAGTATAACAGCCTAATAGATGTTACAAACAATAGTTGTCGGTATTTCTAAATCATACATTTTACAACAGTTTTAAACATTTTGAATGACTTTTCACCCATGGAATATTCTGGTAAGCTCTGAGTAATATTTCCAGTTCTTTTTATAATTTTTCTTGGGAAACCATATGCATAGTGGTTACCGACATGTAACCTGAAGGTCATTAGTTCAGGTCTCACTTTCCGCATCTTCTGTAGCTCCCTTCAGCAAGATAGTTCCCTTGAACTGCTCTACTAACCTACCCAGTTGCATCAATGGGTTAAATATTCTAAGTCATTTACAGTCAAAGTGTCAGCTAAGTTAAAAAAGAAAAGCTGAACTTTGACAAGTGACCTCTTGTCGACCTAAAAATTTTAACAATCTGATGTGAGGTCATGTGTTGCGCTGAACTAAAAAGTTGCATCTTACCATCCACACAAGAAGGGGCAGCTCTCGTCGTTCCAGCCACCTGACCAGGAAAGCAGGAGCACTTGACCGTCTGGGACCGTTCCTCGATCTTGTTCTTGTTGCAGCACCGGTGGGCGGCAATGACCTCACACGTCCCGGCTTTGACGTGCACTGGTGAGGCAATTGGACGCAGGTGTTAGAGTAACACCTGTCAGAGTGTCGGAACATAGTGTCTGCATATACATTGATCTGCTCATGTCCAAGGGCACGGTTTTTCACATAAAGAGCACAACCTGCCTCAGTAGCCTGAGGAACTGAATACCACCGCCGCCTTAACATGCACCATCAAAGGCAACAAAACACAGCAGAACGCAAACACGGTTTAAACCTCGATTGACCTTCACGGAGAAACTTTGTCAGCTGGGAAGGATGGCCATTCGTATCTTCACAGCAGGTGTCTTACCGATTTGTGTAGCACCAAAAACGTTCACACACTCAAATTAAAGCCTAGATAAGAGATAAATACATTTGTCTGCCTCTAGTTGTAGAAAGCACATGCCGGTGTACAGAAATAACTACACAAGAGTGCTGGATTGAAAAACAGTGAGTTTGTGCAATTAAAGAGCACTTTCAGGTCCACTGTTCAGTGAGCAGAAGGACAAAGCAGCAGGCCAGTTAAAGCCCCGACTGAGAGGGGTTCAAAGGCCGTCGGTTTTACCGTGTTTCTTTGGCAGCATCGTGGTGACTAGCCGAGGGCCCGAAGCAAACACGTCTTTGAACGTTTGGGCTGTCGCTCTTAAAAAGAACTCATCCAGAGTCCTTTTGTTGCCAATTTGCTGTGTACCATCATGCCTCCAGTTAGTAAATAGCAGTAATGAAGCATTATAAAGCGCTGAGGTACAGAGAGCAAACTGAGAAAATGAAGAGCGGCACAAACTCGTGTCCTGTTTTGGGGCGATCGGAGCTAATGTATATCGAATCGGTCCTTTTTGGTTCATTGAACTAAAAACTTGCACATTTGCAATGCTCCCATTTAAACATTATGAATAAAAAATTAAAGACTTCATATGTTCGATGTATTAAGGTGCTTCTCCATCTGTAGCTTTCAAATATGAAACCCAAGCCCAAAGGATGCCGAGTGGGATGAACACTGCAAAGAAGGCTTCTTCGCGAGAAAGCTGACGCAAAGGGAAGTGAAGCTGTACAAAAATAAAGAGGAGAAAAAGCAGAACCCTGTCCTTTGCCTTAGGTGCAACACATACATTTCCAGTTTGTGCTACCAGAAGTTGAACTCTGCCATGCACTTCTGACATGGCCACTGTAATTAGATTCAATGAGCCAGCCTGAACACAGCAAAGAGAGACAGGAGAAGGAGAGCAAAGATCTGGCAAATTTACAAAGACCTTTATGAAGTCAGAGGTCTTAACATGCAGAGATTTTCTTGCTTTGTTTCGCTGATGTTGTCTGAGTCTGTTATGATGAAGATCTGTGGAACCATAACAACTATACGTAACATTGTCTTTCTTTGTCGACATGACAAACATTTCTTAAAATAGCAGACACTTTCTTCAGTCCCAGGTAGAGGTTGAAACCGAACCATCCGCAGCTAAGAAATAAACAAATAAATAAAACTAATAAGCAAAGCTTGCGAGAGACCTTCTGTTACCTTTGAATGGGCTGCATCTGACTCATTCTTTCCAGAACAGAGCATATGTAAATAAGGCCTTTAAACATTTTGTTCAGTTTTTGTTGAGCAGTCCAACTTTGTCAGTGTCCAACTTTACTCAGTCAGCGAAACTGTGAAGAAATGCCAGGAATCAGGAGGCAGAAGCAGAAGTTTGTTCTGAAGAAATCCTAACCAAACACAAGGAACTTACACTTGCGCATGCTTGTGGTGTATTCACAGAAAACCACGCATGCAGAGCAAATGGTTGGCAAAGAGGGAGCCAGGTTCAAAGATGGAGCTGCGAGATGAGGTGTTATCTAAGAAGCTACTGCGACGCCTACAGCACATAAGCGGTGGCTTCAGCTGCGAGCTCGACAGAAGGACAAATATCAACAGTATAAATCCAAACAAGAAATGCTCTCATTTTATTCGTATCATAAGGCCAGTAGATCCACGGCAACATGGCAATACATTCCATTTAATTAGATTCCCTTAACAGTAATTCACTTTGATAAACTAAAAGAGTATTCATGCCAAGTTAGTATTTACGCAGAGTATTGCCAAAGTAAAAGAAGCACATTCTCAGTATGCTGCAGAAATTGCCCTTTATTAAGTTGATATAGATTTTCAATTTGGGAATTTATTTGCAAATAGGCTGAAAAACTCTGTCTTCCCATAAGCTGGGAATCCTAAAAACCCCATCTGTGATGTTAAAAACATTTTCCTCTCAATCAATAAGACTCAATTCACAGTCCAAAAGCCTGGTCAACAGCAAAGACAGATATTCTTGGAGAAAAGCCAGAACCAGGTGAACATTCTTGCCCTGTGCTAACAAATAAGTTATATTTCCCCTCTTGCCAAAAAAAATTTGTTCTTTGCACCTACGCTAAGCTAACATTTTTAGTCTATGCTAACCCAGTGCTTGCAAGCCAACCTTGATTTCATAAAATAGCAAAATGATTTGCCAGTTTTAACTAAAATCGTTTTTTTTTTTTTTTTTTTTTTGCTTTGCGCTGAATGTTATGTTAACCTGTGTGTCTATAAAGCTCAGTCTTTCACCAATGTACTAAATTTAACAAACTGAAAAGTAATAAAGTCTGCTGATGTGCAACTTGTCCTGTCTGCATGTTTGGTGTTATGGGGGCTCGGAAGATAGCACTGCTGTGTCACAGCTCCTCCACAGATAAGGTGTGAGTTCAAATCAAGCTCAGACTATGTGAAGTTTACATGTTCTCCAAATTTCTGGTTCAGTTTTATCTGGGTATTCTAGTTTCCTACTGCAGTTCACATTAATACTGTTTAAGCTTTGTTTGTTGAAGCTGTGTCTGTGGCCACTCTGGGATGGACTGACATTCCATCTGGGCGTAGATCCATAGCCTAGAACATAAAGATTTTGGGATGACTATGATAAAGCAATTAATGGCAAATGGATGGATGGATGTTGGTCTGTACGTCACTACAGCTGGCGCACCCATGGTTGTCATTGCTATCTGGTGTTCAGCCACAGGATCCAGTAACTGTTATATGTGAGCATCTATGTGCTGAACAATAAATTTACATTAAAAGCATCTAAAAAGAATGGCAGGAGGGGGACGGGATATGCTAGCGGATGATACTTGTGGTAAAATGTGCGCAAATAAAATAACAATGTAAAAATCAGTCATTAATTTTTGAAATGAGCAATGCTTGGTAACTCAGCTATTGAAAACTGTGGCTGTTTTCACTTCCTAAAAGAAATGAAGCAGCCATCTTTCTGACACACAAAATTATTACAGCTTAAATCCATAATTTTAACATCTATGAAGGAGTAGGATGTGGCATATATGAGAACACATTTTTTACCCAAAGGCTACACGTTCAACTTCCAAAGTCATTCAGATGTCACAAATTATAAATGTGCTAAACTGGAAGCTGTTTCTCATGGAAATGAAGCTTTGTCTAAGCAACTAAGCAATAACACTTATTCTAGAAAAGTCAAAGCAGACTGGCAGATGAACATTTTTCTGAACCTTGTTGTTTGTTATTAATATTTGTTCTAGCTGACACCTTTTGCCTAAACAACTAACAATGTTGGGTCTGTATATACTCATTTACGTGCAATCACCTGGTTTTATGGCTGGGTTACTTTTATTGAATTAATTCAAGAAACTGTAAATACTTTGCTCAAGGGTACTACAGCAGGACTGGGATTCAATTCCGCTACATCACTAAACTTGTGGTTTAAAAGCAAGTATACAGGATAGCAGAGGAAAGTAAAATCCTTTTTGCAGTGTGATTGTGCCACCTTACAGCTTACATGCCAACAAGGTGGTAGAGAACAACCATACTTCTTCCCATTTGCAGTTTCTAAGGAGCAATACACTAGAAAGGAGAAGGGGATTCCTGCTTTCTGTGATTTTAACAGAAGTATGAACTGAAGACATAGAGCTCCACTTTTTGAAGTGATCGGACGGCATTCTGGCAAACATTTCACAGTAAGCTGTCAGGGCTTTTTTGCAGAAAACATCCACCATCTCAGAAAGAAATTCTACTGTCTCGCTGTATTGTTTTTGCTGTTCTTACAAAAGTGTATCCTATTTTAAAAATGTATAAATTTTAACATTCTACTGAAGACATTTGGGTGTCTGTGATGGACTGGTGTCTCATCCAAGGTATAACATCTTTACTCAACACCCAGTGATTCTAGGATAGGCTCTGGACCAATGTAACTCCAAGCAGAATAAAGCAGTTAAAGAAGCTGAATGGATGGATGGATGGATGGATGGATGGATGGATGGATGGATGGATGATGTTCAGATGTAACAAAATGTCTTTCAAATGTGTGAGGCCATGCAGGAGAATATACATGGTGTTTTTATGTTTATATTTTGTGGGTGACCCTCTTTTTGCTTTAATTAAACATATGAAGAGGACGCTTGTCAGCTTCGGGTGTGATTCAAATCTGTACAAAGATCAAAGGACAGAAGCAGTCTGAAAAGGCTGAAGGATGGGAGCACTGTCAGTGGTACATTGCTAGGTCTTTGACACAGGTAGATACTAGGTACATACCTCTTAGGCCACGCCCCCATTCTCCAAGGCGTATTGCCAACCGTGTATGGCGTTTACATCCAGACTCATGACCATTAGGTCACAGACTCACATTTTCAGCAACTCACCATGGTACCGAACAGGAAAAAAAACGCATTTATGAACAAGTGGAAATATGAGCTTTGTCTTTTTCTTGACACCAGCCTTTTCAATAGAAAAAAACAGCTTCCAGAACTGCACATACACAGATTTTTTTTAGCATGCCCCGAGGGAAGGGAAGTATGTTCTTTCTGACTTACCCCCAAAAGGCTTATTCTTCTGACAGCAGCTCTTGTTTTCCGGTCCTCCATCCCCTCAGGGTTCTGCATTAATTTCTTCATATATGTTTCATTGTTGGCATCCCTGTCCAGCTGCATTACACTCCCACTTTCAAACATGCTACGCTGCAGAATGTTGGAGGGTTCCAGCATGGAAGGTGTTTTATGAGAATGAAGTTGGAATGCAGCAAGATAACAGTTATTCGTGTTTCCATCGGTAGATGTCTGGGAACACAGCACACGGTGTCAGTTCAGGATAGTGTGTGTGTGTGTGTGTGTGTGTGTGTGTGTGTGTGTGTGTGTGTGTCTTGGGTCCAGCACTTCTCTACGCGCTCATAACCATCGATCCAGGATCAATCAGTACCACCACATAATTAACAGCTGTAAAGTGATATATCGAGTTCCAGGGAAGGATGAGAGCAGAAGGGCAAGAGGTGAAGTCTGGGCACAACTACAACCCACAAGACCACTTGTGCTGTGACAGCTGAAGTTCTGCTCTTGTTAAGGTCAACCCTTTTTTCTATCTTATCAGCAAAACAGAAAGAAATTAATCTGGGTTTTGTACAAAAGCAAACATGTAAGTATATAAAGGTCGATAAATGAATACAAACTATAGCGAAGCATCAGACACCCGTTATGAAATATAATTTTTCTTTTTGACAGACTGTTCTCCGGCTGGTTCTCTTTTTTATTCAAATTGATGTTTTGTTAAGCGAAATTTCGTGTGGGATCTATGTGACCAAACCCCTGGCCACACTCCACCATAAATCATAAGCAAATAAGTATCCTCCTACTACCACACTTTCAATGCTGTTTTTGTAAGCCCACCACCACCATACCTTCACCTTCAACTTGTTCATCGGATCTCAATAGAGGGTTCAATAACCTTCAGTTGACAGCAGATGTGAGCCCTCCCACTGCACTTTAAGCCCCAATAGACAGTGCCCAACCCAACACACAACCAGTCTAGTACTTTCAACTCTTGAAAGAAGCACTGGGCACCCCTGTGGCTGGTCCAGAATGCTCTGCAGAATTTCTTCTACTTAATCCTTCAGAAATAATTCATTTACTGCACCTGACAATAGACATAATACACCACAGAGGTAAACTGAATATACATCTAATATCAGATGCATTGTATAATACATTCTAATTTAATTTCAGTCAATTCAGTGATACCGATGAGGCTTATTTTGAGAGTATAATGACTGTTATAGATCCATTGTGATTAGGAAACACCCAGGTCTCGCTGTTCTGAGAGGATGTGAGATATAAGCCCAGCATCATCTACTTTCGATTTCCACTTGCCTCAAACCAATTGCCTCAAACTCGCAACATGATGAACTGGGTTTTCTTTTAAAGCTCACTGCTGTTTTTACTAATCATTCAGAAATATGGTAAAAAAATATCTAAAAAAACATTATTGTACGTACATTGTGCCAAATGTAAATAATAATAATAATAATAATAATAATAATAATAATAATAATAATAATAATAATAATAATAATAATCTTAATTACACATTCTACATTAATAGTAGAGGACAAGAATACATGAACAGAGTACCTGATGTATTATAATATAATAATGTAAAGGATTACATGTAAATTTTGTATCAGTGTTAGTTGGAAAGAATTTGGCTTATGAATGTGCTCCATAGATCTGCTAACTGTTACTGTTTGGTCAAAAAATATCTCTCAGTAAAATAAAACAGATGCTTCCAATCAGTTTCTGACTATAAAAATCCTGCTGCATCTCTGGATCCATTGGCTGCACCCCGTCTTATGGAACGAACTCAAAGTTTGTTATTTATTTGGACACTACGGGTAAGACAGAATCCCATCCCTCTTATCCTCAGTGTGAAGGGAATTATCCAAAGGAAAAGCACCGGCTTTTGTGCAACATGATTAAAAGCAATGCAGAAAGGCGCTGTCATCCGCTAGCAGGCACTGAAAGAGCAGGAAGAATTGTGAGGCTTGATGCAAGGTTATTATTACAGCATTTTTTAAAATTATTTTTATAGCCATTCTATGGCACATCCAAAACCACGTTCCTCTTGAGCACCGCACATTCCCCTCTGTCCCAACTTTCCAGTGAGCGATGCTTGGCACACAAAGGGAAAAGAAAAGCTAATTTTAGCAAATCTGAAATCCAATTTAGTGACAGGAAAACTCTTTAACAAGTTCTGTTGATGTAGTTGCCACTTGTCAAACGCTGCGAGAATCCCATTGTCTCTAATCCACATCTGTTTAATTCACCCTGACAGGCAGGAATGTCTTGACATCTTTAACCATGCAACATTTAATTTGATTGTACGGGGTTTTAAAAATAATAATAAAATGTCCTTCAGCATGCAACACCCAGGAGTGGCTTTGGATGCCCAAACAATTTATTTGCTATTTTATTTTTGCTGCTAACAAATGCACTTTCTGTGTACTATTAAAAATATGCAGCTATTGTGTTATTCAAGTGTCTTCTGTCATTGCAATGCTGCTGTAGACTCATGCAGTTTCAGTGTTCCTAATCATCTATCTGGTGGCCACACTCATCCATTCAGACACTATGGGTAATTCAGAAAGCAATTAAGCTGAAACACATGTCTTTGGACTGTGGGAGGAAACACAACCAGACATGAGGAGAGCATGCAAACTCCACACAGACTGAGCTGCACTTGTTACCTGACCAACACAGGCACTCTGAGGCCACAGTGCTATCTACACAGCAGCATGCTGTCTTGAGACTGACCATCTAAATTAATTTAGAAGACATTATTACTTATAGAAGTGCTGAAAGTTGACAAACATATAGATGTACATTTACATATACACTACATGGCCAAATGTATGTAGACTATTCTTATGACTAAGCTGAGCTGCACCCATGCAGCATATAAACACTTTCTAGACAATTGTGTTCTTCTAACTTTGTGGCTACAGTCTGGGGAAGAGGCTCTTTTCCTCTTCCAGCATGACTATGCTTACCCCCTATGCACAAAGTCAGCGCCATAAACACTTGCTTTGCTCAGTTTTCTGTGGAAAAACTTGAGTGGCTGCACAGAGCTCTGACCTCAACCCCACTGAACACTTTTGGGATGAACTGAAACGCCAGCTGCAAGCTGGGTATTCTCAGCCAACATTGGTGCCCAACCTCAGTGATGCTCTTATAGCCAAATGGGCAGAAATTCCCACAACTGCACTCCAAAATGTAGTGGAAAGTCTTCCCAGAAGATGGAGGCAGCAAAGGGGGAACAACTCCATATGAATTCCAATGGGTTTGGAATGGGATCAACCAGCACATATTGGCATGATATTCAGGTGTCCACATACTTTTGGCCATTTGCTGGATAGCTTGGTGACATGGTCACTTCTAACATGGTTGCTTAAATTTTGACTCTGGTCTAGAGACAATTTTCATGTTTTTCTCCACCATATAGGATTTTAGCTGCTACATCTGACAGAACTGAACGTGTCTTTTTCTAACACAGATTATCAGTTTTTATTTTCCTTCATCACACTCTCAGAAAGGAAAAAGAACTCGAACAGAGGTTGCCGAGAAAAGACTACATGCACATCTTAAAGACCAATGTTATGGATGCTTCGACAAAGAAGAAGTGACAGAAGTGACTGGGCCTCTGGCCACCCATTCCCTGGGCAGCTGTAGCAGATCATCTACAAATGAAAATTTAGGATCATGGATGAAAAGGGTTAAAGAAATACAGTATATGGCCAAATGGCACATAGTTAGGCAATGCATATAAGTGCAATGGAAGATGTGCTTGACCGAATGAGCAGAATTGAAGCTGGGCTCACAAAGCTGGATAAGCAGGATGCCATCAGAGCCAAACTAGAGATCCTCCTCCTCTGTTGCAGCTTTGAAAATAAAACTCACCAATTTCACTGATTGTGTGAACAACTTTGAAAATTGCATTGTCGGTGCAAAAACAATTGATCTCCACTTTAGAGAATTTGGTGGAATCAACAGCTGCCCTGGAGTGAAACAGCTGAGTCACACCAAGCAAAACCAGGTAAAGTGGGAATATAAAAACCGCTGCAATAATCTGAAAATGTGGGCCTATCAGAGAATACCAAAGGAAATTATTACATTTTATCTAGTTATTCGTGTCTGTTTTGTTACTGTGTTCATTTATGTTGTATCTAAACAGATGTTGAACGTAGCTGCAACCAAGTGGAATGCTGGCCAATTTTCCTGCTGAGACAGATTTTACCTAATAAATCCCCAGAATCACTGTCAAACCTAAATGTCCATTCAAGGAGCAATTTGAGTAAAATTCCTATCACTCTGACTTCAGAAAAAGCTGCTATACGAAATTCAAAATCACTTTTAAAGATTATCGTCTGTGGGTCTTTTTCCAACTCCCGGCTGACAGTAAGTGGCAAAGATTATTACTAGCAAATTGTCTGCGATTTCCAGATTTTCTGAAGATGGGAAAATCTGCAGTGGTTTCACTTTCCACACCTGGCTGACATGCTTACATGAAGGCAGGATTTGGCCGTTCAACTGCTTGCCATCCACCGCTGCTTCTCCGGTAACTCCAAAACGCTGAGACTGAGACACATACGACAGAGATCAGTTTCTGAATTTTTTTTTTGTCTGGTTTCTACTCAAGTTTCTGAAGACTACACTCCTTCTTAATGTGCTTTACCTTTGTTGGTTGGATTTTTTTTTTTTACTCTATGTACGGCAGGGTCTGAAGAGAAGGTGCAGTTACGGGTGTTTAGGTTGGAAATGATCCCTCAAGGCTCCCAGGCTTCCGGATGGAGGGGTTTTTTTGTTTAAATCTGTATTCTGAATTTCAGGCTGTAGTGCCCCCCCCACTCTCTACCTCACTTTTTTCTACCTCAGTTTCCATATTCTAGCTGCTGTTTTGATGATACAACATGTTCTTTTACCAGGGTTACATTCATATTTTATCATCTCATTATGAAATTATTTGTGTTTCTATTAAAAATTTGTACCTGGGATACTAATATGAGTAAAAAAAGGAACGTTTTAATGTGTTCAAATATCCTTTAATTAAATGGAAGATCAGTCTGCTCAACAATACATTTAAAACTTAATAAAACTTGCATTTTCTTTATTTCGTTTATTCCCATTTATTTCATTTAGCTGGGAGGGAGGAGCCTTTTTAGGAGAGGAAGGTATGCTGAGATCCTTACCAGCATAGGACTTTCCTCAGCCTCTGCAAAGCCAAGCCCCAATATAAAAAATAAATTAAAAAAAAAAAAAAAAAAACAGGGCAGTAATTTTCCCTCATGTCTCCTTAAAAATGAGCACCTTCTGTTTCATTTGTTAGACGGCACAATGACAAAGACTGAGCTGAGAAGGAAGATTTGTCAGTGAATTAGATTCTAAGCATTTGGCTTTGAACGGATGGATCTTAAGCTGTTCTTGGGCTGGATTTCTGCAGGCCTTCAGCTGGAACGTGCCGGCCAGACAGTGCTCACTTGTTTCGAGCAGCCCTTCATGAGATGTTACGGTAAATCACATGACAGCGCATCGGGATGCAGGCAGATACTGATGCTGAGGATGGAGAAGAAGGTACGGTCAGATGAATGAAATCAATCACAGTAGGAATATTGCCGAATAATGTCAACATGCTTTCTATTTTGGAGAGGAGTTTGGAACACGTTCCTGTTTTTGCACAGTTAAAGCAAATGGAATTACTAATATACCATTGTCAATGATAAGCTGCGCAACAATAACTGCAGTCCTCTGAAAAATAACAGAATGAAGGGATTATTATGAGCAAGACTCCATCAGCTGCTTATGCATTGGAGGAGGATGGATAGTTGGAGAGCGCGATAAGCACACAGCACGATGAAGAGATTTCTTAATGAAAAAGGCACATGGTCAGCAAGTAGATCACGGTGAATAATTAATGCGGGTGACTACACGATGCTGGAGGGTTCAGGTTTGGGTCCTTCTCAGCTGCTGGTTCTGTCTTTCAGACCATATACAGTGAAGCTATATAGCAATTCATTGCTCCCAGCTATAAAACCAGGTCACAGGTGCTCTTCCTCTTTCCACTTGAAATCGAAGGACTCCAATTTCAAAAGCTGCATAAAGTCAGCAGCACTCTACAGGATCTGTGGTCTTGTGAAGGACCTGAACACAAGTAAACAAAGGAAGCAAGTGTAGACATGACCAACCGCTCTGAATGTGGTGCTGCATTCATTGCGAAGTCTTAAAGTGAGTACAAGAAAAATAATTTAAAAGGATATGTTCATTCATTCAGTATCTATAACCAGTTTTTCAGTGCAGAGTCAAAGGGGTCCGAAATCTACCCAGGATGCAAAGGGCATCGGACAGGGTGCAGACACACTGAGTGAGAGAAACCTGCCTTTCACTTAGACTTCCTCACTCACTCTCTCTCCCTTCTGTTTTCCTCTCTCCTTCATTCACTCATTCATTCTCTCTCAGCTTAGTTTCCCACCTACACTTCCTCTGTCACCATCCTTCAGCATCTGAGTATCAGTCAGTCACTCACTTATGCAGTTTTTCTCTTTCTTCCAATCTAGATTCAGCCCCGACAGTCTTGTCCGCTGTTGCCGATTACACCGATTCGTTGGGTTTGCCCCTTTGATTTTTTTTTTTTCACTTGTTTATCTGGTATCTTCAGTTTGGACTCTGTTAAAAGATTCCCCTTCAAAGCATATATATATATATATATATATATATATATATATATTTTTTTTTTTTTTTGGACTGGGCTTTGAAACTACCTCAGACTGTGTGGTCTCCATGTTCTCCAGGTGTTTGCCTGGGTTTCCTTGCAAAATTGAAAGAGTCACACCAGATATCTATCCAGCCCCATAATGTATACATATCCGAGTGAGTGTAATTCATTCCTCTGCATTTCTATAATATAATAACATATGTACAGGATGAGTGGTTACCGTGAATGAATGAGCGAAAAAACAAAAAGGCCGAATTAACTTTCTTAAAAGTAACCACCTCCTACAAATCAGCTTGGAGTCTTCCCAGCAATTTTGTTGTTAAAAAGTTTATACATTTAGCTTTTGGACTTTCTCCCGTATATGTTCAGGCAAATTGGCTGCAACTCTGCCGAGAGGGACAGAGCCATTCCCGAATACTCAGCTTCTTCTTTCTTTTGTTTTTTTAGGTCACTGTTTTATCAGAACAGGAAGTTTCACAGATGTCTTAGCAGCAGAAACAGATCAACAGTTTGTTTTTGCATCCCCTTTTTTTTTCTTTCTTTCTTTCCTGGACTCCAAAATACGTATAACAAGTTACTCCTGCAGGCAAATAACTCCACTTTATAGTGATGGCACTGCAAATTTCTGGAATATTCCAGGGGATGGTGGTTAGTGGTAATGGCAGCACAGCTGATACAACAACTCCTGCATATGCATTGGTTTCTTATACACCTTAACACAGGTGAAGTACACATCAATACAGTTGATCTATTAAAAGAAAGGGATTTTTGTTTGAAATTAAAAATTTTTCACTAGATATATAAAAACAGAAAGCATTTTAAAAGTAATAATCAAAAGAGAGGTGAAAACTTTCTGCAGTGATTATATGCCCATCTCTCTTGATGCATAGGTTGCACACATGGCAGTCCTCTGGTAGCCTTGGTCAGTCGAATGCTGCCAATTGCATGAAGTAAAGTTAAAAAGTATAAGCAATGATCAGTAGTTCATGTCTGTCAATTTGCTTTGCATGTGGACTGCATTTATTAAAACCATCATTTAATCCATGCAGTAAAAGAAAAGAAAAAACTACCACTTTGTAGTTGTGGACTTTACCCAAGAGCTATGCTGTGGGAATTTTGCTTCCGCTTTGCAGCTAATTTGCAAAAGCAGGGGAGCAGTCTGTATGGTTCCCCGAAACATTAGCAAACTGCTAACTGCGAACACATGGAGCCCAATGAAAGTGACCGTTACCACCAATTGCGCCTAGAATACTTCCAACTTGACTATGTTCAAAGCCAAGCCGTCTTGCAATAAGCATCATCGCTGTTATCTGCATGAGACCACTTTACAGTTGATGTTTTCTTCATTTACTCCACGCTGTTTAGTGCAAATATCCAAACAGCAGAAATAGCAAAAGGACTGTTGTGTTATTGCTGTGCTGCATCCAACCCTTTTGTTTCTTGAAGCACATTTCACATCTAGCTGAAACCAGTGGGACTTGATGCTTGGCATGGTCGTTGGATCAGCAAAGGCCCAGACCATGTCTGACACAGGTTCTGCCATGTTTTTTTTGCCCAAACACCATTATGCTTTTTTTTTTTTTTTTTTTTTTTTTTTTTGTCATCCTTGGTGCAATTGGTGCAATGAGCTTTACTTTTTTCTACAAGGCCTAAAAGAGATGCTGCATTTATGGTAGGAGAAGTGCCCATTAAAATAACATAGTTTAAGGCCACGAGCAACACGGTTAACTTAAGAGGCCAAACTTGACTTGAAAACCTCCACTCACATTCACATTAATAAAAACCATTCTGCTTAGAGTTGGGAAAAACTTCCTGATCCATCAATGACAGAAAGCTGATGTGTATACATACAGACACACTGACAACCATGGGTTCAGTTTGTTAAGCTTGGTAAATGTGCCTACCCAACCCTCCTTCAGCGCTCGCACACACACATAGACACGCACACGATCTCCATCAGGGTCACTGCCTTTAAAGTTTGCTCTCTAGTATAACAGCTTGGCAAAAGAATCCGGTGAGAGCGGAACAATATTAAACCAGCAGAGCTGCAAATTTCATTTTGGTATCGATCTGCGCTATGGCTTTTATAAATCAAAAGAATTCTCAGCAGAACAGGCCCATAACGGCCTCATTCCACAATCTTGCCTTGCTCATGCTCTCCTGGCTCATGTGGGAGGGAGGACATGAAGGGAGAAGAAGCACTCAGACAGGCCTGCACCAGAGCAGGAACAAGAAGGAGCAAATAGAAAAAAATACCGATGTCTAAGGGAAAAAACTGTGCGAATAAGCGATGGTACCGATCCATCACCATGAGCTGCTCCTGAAGCAAGTAAGAAGAGGATGGCAAAACTTCTGATAGGTATCGTGCTTGTGGAATGGGCTGGGTGGGGGCGTGGGGTGTTTTTCTCGTGTCAGCATCACCTGCATCTAGTGAGAGCTGTAGGAATGGATGCATAAAGGTGAAATCTACACCATAAGAAGGTACAAAAGGCCAAGCAGGTGTGTGGCGGTGGAGCTATAAATAATGAACCAACACGGTGGTAAACATGTCGATGGCAATTGCACTCAGTTGCTAAGCAAGACATCTTCTCTGGTGCTTGTTCAGCGCATACCTCTGGAGAACATCACATTCACTCACTCGCTCATTCAACCAGTCAAGCATCCATTCATTTATTCATTGAGTCACTAATGTGGTCCCTGAGCAAAATCCTGTATTCATTCAGTAGATGCTTTTTTCCCCCCAAAGCGCAAACAAAAGTTCAAACGCGTGGGACGTCCAAGTTCGAAAACAGAAGCCTGTGGTGTCACATGACATGCGTTGACCGCTCATACACCTGGCCATGCGCTGAATCAGATCAAGGCCGATGCTCTGCATCTTTGTGAGCAGTCAGTGTGCGGCAGCTCTCTTGGAGCGAGAGGCAGCCGCTTCAGCACGCACCATGATCAGCCACGAAGAAGTCTTAACAAATCTCGGGGGTGGGGGTGGGGGGGTTTAATTAGATTACATTACTCAGCCGGATTGACTCATCTGTCTTGAGCCGTAAACCTGCGCAGCTGAAATTAAAATTCAATTTAGGACGGTGCCGAACAAATTAGCATGCGGTAAGAATGCCTGCCACAAATGGTTTGCGGAGTGAGTCTTCTTTCCTCCCCTTCTCATTTCTCGATAAAATAAAATAAAATAAAATAAAATGGTTGTAAACAAAAATAAACAACTGAAGCCTTGTTCTGCTTCCAGTGCATCCCAGCTACAGGGAAACTGAGCAAATAGCCATACAGGAACATTTTACCATACCAGGAAACAACAATACCGCAATCCCATGGCATTCATGCGTAAATCCCCCCATAAATGCTTTTGGAAATTAATACGTAAATATTGGCATGCAAGAGGAAACTTTTGCTACGAGAAATTTTTACCGGAATATTTTTAGGCTCATTAAAAAATCAGTATGCACATAAAAATGTTAAGAAACTTAAAAAACAAATGAATAAATGTTGCACAGTATTGTAATAAATGATATAATAAACTATACTGTATACCACTATGATTTTACCAAAAGCCAAACGCCTGCGCTGGTGTTTTATCAGCTGTTTTTAATTTGTTGCTCTGTCTGAACGTGTTCTGTACCAGCATGTTTTCTGCACATTTCATTTTTTGAATAAAGTATTTATTTAAACACCGGTCTTTGTCTCAAACAAAGACGCTACAGGTTACTTTGACACACATCTTCCCTTTGTTCAGCATCTCATAATACTGACCCCCTATTCCAAACCCCTCCCATGAAGCCTCTCATTTGTTGTGGGTAACATAGTGACAACAGTGGCACAACTAACGCGCAAAATGTCCGGAACTTTTTAAATTTAACTTTTTTCTTCATCTAAAATAACTGGAAATAAACACTGGGTAACTGCAATTTTGGTATCTGACCCAAGTTCAGGGATGAATTAGATTCAGATACCAAGGGATTACTGTATATTAAAACTACAGCTTCATTAAAACTACAGCCTGTTCTTAACACCTTAACAGCAGCTTGCGTTCAAATATTAAGCATGATCTTCTCAGCCAAAGTTTGTACTTTCCATCTAAACACACTAAAAACATTAAATTGGCCTTCACAGTTGAGACTTACAAAAAAATGTAAATGGTTTCTGCAGTGAAGGAACAACTTTGGAGCTGACGTGCAGCACAGTCTAACCCTGGTCTTTGTAGATAGAGAGATGTCTTCACAGATATGGCTTTGCCTTCACAATTAAAGACTGGTCTTCAAAACAAGCACCTGACCTTCACAGCCAATGCCCATGGGTTGTTTTCTTATTTTGTTTTTCTGCTTTCCTTTCACTGCACACCCATCAATGGAGATGCCATCTGGGGCAAGTAGAGTGGAAGGGGAGAGGCCTTCCTGAGCTCCTGAGTGGGTAGACAGGGCCTCTGAGTAGATGGAGTCCTTGCCAACGCCATACATCTCCAAGCCCTTGCGTGGGGAGCAACTATTGATTGATCAATTACAACCCTGTGAGAAGTCTGGCACCTCTTATAAGTTAATGGTCTCTGAAGTTATTAAGTCCTGGGGCAGGAGTATCAGAAAAAGAGCCAGGGGAAAAAAAATCACAAGCTGTCTCAGAAAGCAAAATGCTTGGTGTCACTACCCCGCTCCCATCTTACAAACACACATCACTCGCAATTGGCAGGTGAGGAAAACATTATTAGGGCCTGGCCGTAAGTACCCTGGAATATGTTAGTAGGGATGTGTCAGTGGAAGGCATCCATAATCCCCGACAGCGAGGCAGAGGCTTTTTCATAAGAGGAACCGGCCCCTTTCCTGCAAAATGGTGAGTTGTTGCTGGGTTATTGTCATCATCCACGTGCACTACTTTCCTCATTGCTAAGCAACACTTAGTCCAGCAGATTTACATGTTCTTTCATACATCTGCATATTTTAGCTGAAGAAATCAAATCCACTTGCCTCACATTCATAGCACAGCAGATGCAGGGGGTTTAAAAAAGCATCTTCTTCTTCTTCTTCCGGCCACTCCCGTTAGGGGTCGCCACAGCGGATCAAAAGCTTCCACTTCCTCCTGTCCTCCGCATCTCTCTCCGTCACCCCCACCACTTGCATGTCCTCGAGGCTTCACCACATCCATAAATGGGGTTTAAAAAAGCATACTGAACCTAAACATTGTTGGTTCAAATCCTTGAAGGGGTCCTCATGCTGTTCTCTGTAGATCTGAACTTTGCTGGATGTTTTTCTTCTTTTTTTCTGTATCTGTCAACTACTTGTCTATAGCAAGTGTCAACATGCTCTGTAGTCTATCCTGGAAGCAAGGTGTGTGAGACAGGGTGCGCTTCTCTGTGGGATGCCAGCCACTACAGGGCAGTTCTGGAGTCATTCGTTCATATGTAGACCCATCACCACAATTCAGAATCACCGGTTTGCCTATAACACATGTCTTTGGATTCTAAGAGAAAATTGGGATCATGAAAACGTGTGAACAGGCAAACCAATTTGATCCCATTGTCCAAACCCACAGCCCACAGCTGTGAGTCAACAACAGTACCCATCTTCTTCAGGGAGACTGGAATTCCAGTTTGTTAGAAAAAACTAAACTTGTTCCAAAAACAAGAAAGGAAGACGATTCCATGTCATGTCGGCAGTGCTGCTCCTGGGTTTCAGTTCATCTACATTCTTAACCACACTGCAGCCTGCTACTCTTTACAGCTGCTTTGCTAACAGTCTAGGGTGGTGTTTGTGCTGCAGCCATAAGTAATCCAAGGAAACTGTGGCCCAAAAGCAATAACTGTGACTGTCGGTAATTTGTGTGTACAACTTCTCCACCCTTATAGTTATCAGGTTGTGCGGCCATTACAGGAGCCTATAAGCAAATGGAAGTTTACATTTGAACTTCTCCATAAGACCAGCGGCTGCCGGCGGTCTCTCCGTGGTAAGTATCTCTTCTTTCTGAGGCTTGGCTGTGATCCAGCGATAGGCCTCAACAGGGCAGACAAAGGCATGGCAGAAAGACGATGCGCTACTCAACAGCTGTGTGCCGTTGCGCTCTCTCGGGCCGAACCCCTCTACCCTGTTGTGCAGACTGTCACTTCCTTCCTAATACCTACAAGCGGGACTAAACACTCCACAGTCAGACTCTAAGTATTTAAAAATCACTCCTCCTTGGAGGGGGGGAGAGAGAGAGAGAGAGAGAGAGAGAGAGGGAGAGAGAGAGAAGAAACACCCTGGTGTACAAGGGAAATAAATCTGCTGTTGTTCCAGGATTTCACTCCATTGACCTGTTCAGATTACCTGCCTTTACATGGGAGACCTTGGAAAATAATCCACTGTCATTACACAGGGGTGACTCGGAAAAGGTGCCCCCTCCCCTTTATCTCCGCCATCGCTCTCGTCATGAAGTTTTAATGCAGGAGGCCTTGCATATTGCCGTATTCCATATTAATTCAGGAAAAAATTGCTTGGTTTTGCTGAGCCCATGTTAATGACACATTGTTCACTTAACCCACCACAGACATGGACTCTTCAAACTACTTTACATCAGGGGAGGGAAATTACAGCTATAAATTCTTAATAACCTGAGCTATATTAACAGACCATTACCGGGAAACCATTACCGTATGTGAGATTGACCGCCGCGTTTGATTAATTGCATATTTTCCAGGCTGTTTTATATGGCTCTCATTTATAGATGCTGGAATCCCTGATTCCGACTTCGACAGATGTCCGTTTGTCAGTGGTGAGCTGGGGTGACATTGGGGACGGGAACGAAGCGAGGTTCAGCCACGGCATCTACGGATTCCGGCTCTGAGCCAAAGATCGCATTGCTGCCCCCAGGACCCACATGGCACCACTTGGCTCCCGCTCCTCGCACTCAGTTTGTCCAGGCTGACACAGCACCTTCATCATTGTGTGCCGCTGTCTGTGTTTGCCTTTGTCTTCTCATCACAAAAAAATACTTACCAATCTCTAGCATTGCCCTTGAGTTTTACACAAAGACCTTGCTTCACCGCAGTTCTTTTCAACTTGAAAAATTAGAGATTCCGAACAAAATCTGACTAACCTGATCTGATTGACTTTGGTTTTGTTTAGTTTTATTAAATAATATTTCCTATCACAGGATTATGGAATCATTTTTGCCTTCAGGTAAAAGGTTTTCTTCTGTTTTTTTTCGGTTCTCGTTTTTAAAAAAAAACTACACTTTAACTGCAACTGTGCTGGAAGCACAGCAACAGTGTTTCAGAAATTAAGAATTGAGAATTTCATCTTAGAAAAATCTTTATTCATAGCAATAAACTATGTATTTATTTTATTGATATTGACAGACACTCTACACAAAAACTAACATGTTAAATTCCCTATATATATAGCATACAGCCTGAGGTACCCAGTGCTTCCTGTATATAGTATATTTGAGCATTGGGTGATTAGTTTTTAAAGTGTAAATGGCGGTACCACAGGTGGTGGCGGAGAACAACAGAGTCAAGATCCTGTGAGACATCCACATGGAGACAGATAAGCAAGTAATGGCTAACCAACCAGATATGGTGGTAATAGATAGTTGCAGAAAACACCAATGGTGGTAGATGTGGTGATTCTGAGTACCAGAAACATCAAGAAAGAAGGATTATGGGAAGCAATATGAGAAGCTGGAGGACTGAGAGAGGAACCGGAGAGAATGGGGAAGGTGAAAACCAGGGTAGTCCCACTGGTGACTGGAGCACATGGGGCCGAAACCCCTAAGCTGGAAGAGCAGGTCCATCAGATCCCAGGGAGGACAACATTCGTCCAGAAGACTGCCATCCTAAGAACATCAAAAAAACTGCACTGTACCCTCAAACTCGCAGACATCTGAGAACAGGTAACCTCTCTCCCCATCTCTCGATGACCTACTGTTTTCGATTTCCTCTCAGGATATCTCAGGACCGCTCTCATGTATATTGGGACTTCAGCAGGAAAGCCAACGTTGAGGAGCAACGACTGAGACAAAATGACAGTAGCTTTAGTACATCTGCCTTGCAATGCCCTGGTTTATTCTTCCCGGCAGTTTGGCCACGAGGACCACCAGTGAGGGCCACCTCAGACCCCTGCCGCAAGGGAACGAGAGACTTACGGCTGCGTAGGCGGCTGACAGCACTCGCATTCTGTTTCAATTCTTTCCGGGTGTCAGCAGAATAACAATGTCGGTTCGTAAATGTCTGAGAGGATTTATATCAGTTAAACGGGGATTTGAGCAGGGGAGGCTTCATAGGACACTTATTAAAGAAACTCTTTTATTTATGCTTATGCACTCTTAATCAGCAGCAGTAATAACCTCACCGAACATGTTTTCGAGACGTTTAAGTTAATCCTGAAATGGCCATTTTATCCATTTAAGCCGTTCCGTGCTTTCATGCTGTTGGCAGATGTAGATGTATGCAAGGACCCCCGTGGTTTAACTCTGGGTGGGAACATACCGGGGGTGGAAACATACTGGTGAAATGCCAGGTTGCGGCACATTACCGCTGCCACCAGATTAGACTGAAATATCCGCGCAGATATCGGAAGAAAGAGAGCAAAATCCCAGGAAGGAAACCACTGAACAGCAGAGCGAGGTACTTTACCTTAATCTTGCTGTAAAAAGCAGTAACGCAGTAAATAAAACCAGATATGCCGTGCATTATTTTTGATAATAAAGTCAGTCATATTCAAATAAAATGTTGAACGTAACCGAAAGTCGAAAAGTTGCAGCTTCCAGGAAGACCGTCCAAATTTAGTGCAGTCCCCGCTAAATCACAAGCGCACCACTAGTCAATCGAAAGGCCTGTTTTAGTAGATACCGGTCGCCCACAACAAAGAATGACAACCATCGAAAATGTGGGCAAACGCGTAAACTAGCGCGAAACAGCAGAAGATCCGAAAATCCGAAATACATGCGGCGGCTTTGAGGCTGCGGTGCTGCCCAGCAGAACAAGGCCCGAAGTGCAGTAGAGCTGCCGTTTGCTTAATTCGCAGTGGACACACAAGACGGTCGCCGGACAACACGGGACGGGTTGCGCTTCGCGACGGTCGTAATGAAAGACGCGCCATTAACCTGGAGACGCCTCGCTAACTTGGAATGGCTGTTATTTGGAGGCCTAGGCTGCCTTTGTGTACCGCGGTAAATCGCAGTTAGGGCAACGCCGTCAGCACTTTTTCAGCTAATCGCACTCCTCAGTGCAAATCATTGTGGGGACGAGGGATCTTAATGTAAATTAAAACCTAATGCTTTCCTCGCGTTTCGGGCGGCTCGGCGGTAACTGCCGACACGGCACATGGGGACAGTTCACATTTTAGGCCTAATCAGGTTCTTGGGCCTACAAGGAGAGCTATGAAGATTCAAGCCATTACTTGCAGAAGGTGTTTTTTTCCCACACTGGGAGAGGACCGTAAGAGTCGCGTGCTGCTGCGTTTCGGGAAGCGCAAGAGCACTTAGGAGCTCTGCTCGGTAGGTTGTGCCAGCGGCGACACAAACTACAGCCTCCACATTTCACCCGCCTTGGGTAGCGAGAGCTTAAAATCCGTAAAACCACACGGTGAACTACTGCGAACCATTGAATGCAGTGGTGATAAACCAGCTTTATGGTCGTTCTGAAGAGGTGGGAAAAAATTGCGATTTTAGCTTCTCAGTCACCTTAAATAGCAGAAAGCGACTTACATAGCAAAGCAATTTTGTCCAGTGGCTTTAACAGCAGCCGCAGCGCAGATCTGAAAAGCATGGAAAGCAACGGGTTGCCTACTGCGGGGAAATGGAGGCTCTCTTTCTCTGAATTGTCTTTCTTCGAATACAGAAACCAAAGGAGACAGATGGAATGGAACAAGACCATTTCTGACTTTTGACCTGGTACATTCTCAAATTGGCAGATATATTTATATAAATATATTTATTTTTCTTTCAATCCAAATGGCAGAAAGGAAGGGAACGAAGCATTTGCTATTTATTAAGCCCTTCACCGGGTATTTAATATTGGAGTCGGATTAGTTATGAAAAGCGGATTATGTGTTTCTGTAGCATTTGTGTTTTATTTAAGTTGTGACTTAAAAAGCGGGGAAGCTACCAAAATAAATAAATAAACCCCTTTATGGATCTTCCCACACAACACAGAGATAATGTCAACCCCGGCTGATTTTTTTTTTGTCTTTTCCGAGTTTTAAGTCTCCGAACCACTCGCGGTACACCTGCCAAATCTGGGAAACATGTCTGGCAAGGCCGAGGATAATAATGGCGCAACTAGCAGCTGTCCACAGGGCTGAAGTTCCATGCATTCTGGTAATCCGGCAATGTAATAAAACTTGTTGTCTGAAACATATGCCCCGCTGAATCCGAATTTGTGTAACGTTCCATAAATCTGGATCAGCGCTCGGGGGAGTTTGGAGGTGGGGGATTGCTCGCCACATGCAGATGCCAGTGAGATTAACAGTGCGTTAATGGTGAGACGGGAGGATTTACGACAAGCAAGGGCCAACACAAATCTGGGGACGCGGTGCATTGCCTCGCCGTCCATTTCCCTTCCGTTATCCCGACCCCTGCAGCCCTGTATTAATTACAGTTCGGCGATAATGCGAGGAGAAGCTCATCCGTCTCAGAAGATGGGCTGCTTTTCTTCGGCCGCCGTCAGAATAAACGGGGAGAAAATCACCGCAGCTTACTGCTACACAAATTTCAGAGCCACCGCTTTTGGGAAATAAATAATAACGTGAGCAGTTTATTTTAAATGAGCCAGGACTGGCCTTCCTGTACAATAGTGCTGACAAAAAAACAAACCTGAATTTATCCAGTGAAGCAGGGTAATCTAATTATATTAATTCGTCGGGAAGCTGAGGTTGAAAACGTAGGTGAAGACAGTAAATAAAGAATCTGGTCCTGAGCAAAGTATTGCAGTCCGGTTGTTTGTTTTTGCTCAGATACAATATGTGCTGAACATGAAAAAAAACACCCAGCTGGGCTTTCTGCAAATTGGCATATTTCCTCAGGACATAGAAATAAACAGAAAGTAAACCGGGTCAATGAACGGGGGGATTTGTATGGAAAGACAAACAAATAGTAATAATACAATCATCACCGTGGACAACAGGGGCTACACAAGGCCTGGGCGACAAGGGGGGGGGGGGGGGGGCACACACACAGCCTGGTAACCCCATCCGGTGTTTTACACTGCAGAGATAATGATATCAGCTTTGGCAGAGCCGTCCCCAAAGGTATCATGGTTAGGCCTGGGTTAATAGGTGTAGTTTCAAAATTGCAGAAGGATGCATTTGTAAATATAAACATAAAATAACACTGACGGCTATTCTTTCAATGTCAAATCACAGGTCCGGTTCTTTAACCATGATGCCACCTGCTTTTCCTAACAGCAGACACCAAAGTCGTTCTAGAAGACTGTGCCGAGGACCCGTAAGGACACTTGGAGGTCTGCTGTGAAGCCTGGGTTTCACCCGAGAGGCTCCTGACGAAGAGGAACCACAGCCACACTGTCAGCAGGTGGAGCAGTGGTAACTGCTGTGCACTCATAGTCAACCAAAATGAAGGCAAGGTCCCTGTTGTTATATTTCTCGACAGACAGTAAATCAAAACTAAGTAAATAATCATATGCAAAATATGAAAAAAAGATGCACAAAATACCTCAATTACTGCTACTTCTTCCAATGCTGCTTCATGGTAGCGATCTTTTATTTTAACCCTGCTAACAATTTATCAAAAAATAACCCTACTTTTAAATACTTTGAAACTGTTTTCTTGGAATGTTATATTTGTTCTTATTAAAACTGTTGTAAAATGTGTCATCTACATAGCACATGTAGCGCACTAAATACTAAATAATAACAGTATTGGAAATAGTATTATGATGTTATTAGTATTAGTAATCATATTGTATTAGTATTATCACTGTTTCTCATTATCCTCATTCTCACACATACCATTAAGTGTGAAAATATACAGAAAAATGCATGTTGACATTAAGCAGTGACTAAAGTCCTCAACAAGAATAAAAATGCACGATGGTTCCAGAATAAAAAGAGAAGCAGCTGACCCAAGAGAAGTGAATATCGCATAGAAATTCAGAACGATATCTAGTGTGGCTCACAAAAACTCTCATGCGGAGGGGGAGATGAATTAAAGGGGAAAAGGAATGGCTTTCCGCCCCCTTTCTGCATTTGCAGCTGACAAGCTGCACTGAAGTGTCTGAGGACAGGAAACCCACTGTTAAAGATCGGCTCCGGTGAGCTGTATGCTGGAGATACTTAAAAGCGTATTACATAAACGGGGTGCTGGAATAAGCGGGCGGAGGAAAGCACTCACTAGCGTCAGCCTAAAAAGGGATATTTAGTTGGCATCGAGGGGCTCCCTTCTAGATCGACCTGCAAGATTGTGAGTAAAGTCTTTGAGCACAACAAGAACGTAAGCATGGAACAAACACTCACGGCAGCATCTAAGAAAATTACCAAACAGAGCAAATTCATTTAACCACATGCAGAAAATTGTTTCAGCGCAAGGCAACATGGGGGAGCTACCACCTTCAATTCGTATTGCAAGGCTCAACCAG
Organism: Heterotis niloticus; assembly: GCA_018136845.1. NCBI lineage: Eukaryota > Metazoa > Chordata > Actinopteri > Osteoglossiformes > Osteoglossidae > Heterotis > Heterotis niloticus. The sequence continues at coordinate 10,709,928 of CM030896.1, forward strand.
CAACAGCCAAGAGCTGACGCAAATCTAATATCACAGTGGAAACAGCACATGTAACGCTAATATTATTATTAATTCATGTAACTGACATTTTTCTCCAAAAGGAACTTACAATTATTAACCCATTTTTACAGCAGGGTATTTTCACCGGAGCGAGTTAGCATAAGTACTGTGATCAAGGCTGCTGCAGCAGGAGGTGGGTTTGAAACCTGGGGTCTTTACGCTCCTGCAGAAATAAATTATAGACACGTACCGTGTTAAGTCAGGTATTTAAAGCGTATAAACAGTTTTAATGGCATCCATAAGAAATAATGGTAATTCGACGTCCTTGCAACTGGGTTTCGCCCAACAGGCTAATTTTACATTATGAATTAACTCTTTTAGACAAATCGGTGTACAATCGAGCACCTCCAGCGGGCCTGAAATGGACTCTTCGTGTACAGTATTTTCTTTCCCTGATTAGAATTCACGACCCAGGGCTGTTTAAAAATGTGAAGTGGTGGTGTCATGCAAAACGTGTTAGAAGGGTTAAAGTGTCCCAGGCATAAATTCCGATTCGAATCGGTAAAACTTAAAAAAAGGCCTTTTCATACTATAAATACAGTATTGACTCGAGTATAAGGTGATCCAGATTACAAGACAACCCCCTCTTTTTCAACACGGATTTTTGGGAAAAGGCTTTTGGAACTTCATACGTTCTTTAAAAAAGAAAAATCATATTTATTCATATTTGCCGTAATTTAAGACAGTCTTTTTGTGCTCACCATTTTCAAACATGAAATTCTTTAACTTTATATTTCTTGGCTGATTAAGAATTGTTTGACACCTCTGCCTCATAGGTTCACCGTTATCTTAAAATTCACATCATAAATCCTCCTCAGTCCTTGGTTAATCTGGCCCAACTGCTCCTTTTTTGCAGACCACCTCGAGGTTTCACCAAGTTTCAGACTCGCTCGGTCCAGCTGATTATTTCTGTGGATAATTAATGCTAGAGGAAAAGTGATACCACCTACTGGTGTTATGCAGAATATGACCTTTATAGGCATAGTCCTTCAATATGAGACGACCACTTTTTCTTTTTTTTTTTTTTTAGATGTAATTCCCAGATGAAATGCAGTCTTAAATGCAGGCCAATACGACATGTATTTTTTAAGCCTGCCACGTCTTTTATTTCTCTTTCCATACTAAAATGACTATAATAACCACGGTAAACTACTGTTTGAAATGTTGACTGCCTAGCTTTTTAAAATTCCCCAGTATAAAATGGCAGTATTTGTGTAACTTTATTATACAACATTCTGTCATATTTTGAAATGCATTTCCAACTGTTAAAAAAATCCCCCTGAGAAATTAATCACTACCTTTGAAAATTCATGCAATGAGGCTTAAGTGCTCATAACACATACATTAGACTGACATCACATTTACATAACAAAAAGTGTGATGATGTCACAGACACTGTGCTGGCATTTAGGGGAGGGAAGCCACAGTGATAAGGTTACGGTGCGCTAAGCTGCCCTCTTGACCTTATCAAAGCCGAGCTTCTCCCACCTGCCGCACGCAACACGCTCTAAGGTAATGATGGGATATTAATAAAAGATCAAATAAAACAAGCATGGGGATTTTGACAGAGATCTGATAGCACATCCATATCCTCCACTGGGTCACATGGGTCCACACCCAGGAGCGTGGAGGACGTACATGTACGTACTAATATCCATTAGCATGGAATGTGAAAGGGGCGATCCCTAGACGGACATGCACACGTCTGAAGGACAACCAGCTGTGAAGGTCGCACAAGCTTGGTGGACAGCAGATTTTCACCTCCGCATTTTGACTCCAGCTCTCTCGGAATGCCACTGGGTGGATGCTGGAGGCGTCCTCTGCTTTCTGACCCTAAAATCGCACCGCATTAAACTTTCTTCTTAAGCGCAGAAAGCTGTGTTGACACTTTTTTCCACCATTAGCCTCATTCTGCTTTGGTTCACATCACATAACAATAAGACGAAAATTCCAAGCTGTACTCTCCTCAAAAAATAATGTGTTTGCAAGTGGTAGAGGCCATTTTCACCTCTTCTCTGCATCCCTCAAAGTTTTTTTGTGCAAAAAGGACCACTCGACACAAAATCCAGCCGCAAAGCTTTTATTTTTAATTTGTTAAAGTGCAGTCGCTACCAAAAAAACCGGTAGAGAAGTTTGAAGAAGATATAGCAGCTACCTACTGATTATAGCGAGGACCCTCATAAGAATTAATCCATGCTATGCTTCACAAGAACACGAATTCTGACACAGAAAATAATGAGACGTAATTGTAAAATATTATTACCATTGCATAAACCTGAGTGCATAATTTGCCCACACAACAGATTTTGTTAAAAATTCACCAGCAATTAAACAAAATGTATGCCCTGTGTGGCCTGTATGCCCTTATTGGTTTGTTTGTTTGTTGGTTTGGTTGTTTGTTTATTTATTTGTGTGTTGTTTCTTTTTTAACTTCTATGTATATTTATTACTTCTCATTCCTTATTTATTTATTTTTTTTTTATTTCATTATTATTTATTTCTCTTATATCTTATTTATTTTTATTTGCTGAGGATGTCTGGAAGCAACACATTTCATGGTCACAACACTGCGCTGTTAATGCACTCATGACAAATAAACCTTGAAACCTGAAACCTTGAAAATGTAAAACTTTTATTTATATTAACTCCAGTTTCTGTGCTTGCTGACCAAACCAGTTTATGGAACTGGAATCAGTTATTAATAGAAAGAAGGGAGATGATGTGTGTTTCCTGCAAACAAACCTAAATTAATCACACGGGCCTGCGGTCCAAGCAACTGTGTTAATGGCCACATGTGGGCTGCTTTTATCGCTTAGTCAGCTGTTACTGCATCGCAAGACCTTTTTTCCTGTAGCCACAGACACGGGCAATTCATTCCCAGCAGGATCCAAAAGAACCTTCTTTAGTGGCACTATAAAACCGTCCCTAGTAAAAAAAAGAAGTAGTCTGACAATAATATGTAAAAAAAAATGGAAAATACAATTGTGCTTCAGCAGTGATATCTGCCTTCTTCCTGTCAGCTCACCCTGACAAAGCAGCATTTTTTCACTGCAGCTACTATAATCGTAGTGTCATAGAGGAAGTAATAGGCTATTTTTTCATAATTTTAATAGTCATCTTTGGCCTTCTGTGGGGCTTGGCAAAAGATCTTGGGAAAAGGCCCTGCTAGAACAGGATATTCACTAACTACAAATAAGGGAAAATTAGAATAATTGTACTCAATGGACATATAGTGCAGCTTGTAATACAGAAGTGATTTGCGAACGTCACTTTGAACTTCACAGATTAATGAAAAGTACTGACAAATTAATTCTAGCTCAGCTCAGTGCTTAATGGTCTGCATTATCCAGAAATACAGTGAGCCTTGTTGATAGCACATCTTTCATTTTCAGACAAATATGTGTCATCTCCAGCATTCACTTCTGAGAGGTGACACATTCAAAATGTGATATTTGCTTCGTGTTAAGGCGGTCGTTAGTTTTTTCGGCGGATGGGCTGACTGTGTGAAATCGAAGCCAAGTGGATCACCAGGCTTCCGGAGCTTCTGTTTATCTACACTAGCTGAGGCTTTATCTAGACAACCTTGCTTACCTTATCGGCGCTACTTATTGCTCTTATCTCAGATACCTACTGGCCTAACACGGACTTTCAGCACTCAGAGTTGATCCTTTCTGAGATCATCTCGGTGCTCCTCAACTGCTGCTGGACACGGGTGGCTTCGCAGGAGGGTCTTCCAGGCTCGGCTTTTTCCTCTGTGTAGCTCAGATGATCCGCAGCAAGAAAAGCGAGAGTGGGGAAAATCTCCCCACCTGGTCATTCGCATGACCACACTCATCATGGCTACTCTTGATGCGTTTTGTTCTTGCACTTTAGTTTATTTCACTCTTTTATCCCAAGCTCCATATGGGTCATGTTTTTTTCTGTTGCAAAGGTTTTCAGATCAGCTTATTGTTATTCACCAGATCAGCAGCTCTTCTGGCAGCATGTATTAACCATTGAGGCTGCAAAGCTGTCCTCGAAGCTTTAGATCTTGATAGTGCTGCCTGCTGCAGATATGTAAGCCCGAACGTGAAATATTTATTACACCTAATAAGCTTGCTATTTTCAAGTAATTAAGTTGTGATGAGTTTTTCCATTTTTCATTTATCAGATGCTGCTTTTAAATAAAGCTACTTACTGCCGCATCCGTTAGAAAAGCAGGGTTCTTCTCCCCACAAGTAATTTGGATTAAGTGCCATGCTCGAGGGTGCTGGAACGGAGCCCCACGGAGACTTAAGCAAGCTACCTTCTGGTTGATAGGACAAGTCCTCACCCACTCTTCTACACAGTGCCATTCACCTTACATGGCGTTAAATGGAAAGAGCAACCTTCAGCTATTAAACAAATCCATGTTAGTTTGTGATAGATGCGGAAATGTGCTTTCGGTTTCATCTTTATCCCATAATCTGTGAAACCGCCACTAAAACCAAGGATTTGGAAAGAGCAAAAAGGAATTAATGTTGTGCTCATGTTGTATTAAAAAAGCATGCTGTAAACCAAGCTGCTATGGTCATTACTCCAACAAGAACCTTGGTGAGAGAAACACCGGGTAATAGAAATGACCGTGATCCAGGATGCTTACCAGGAAGCTTTTTCTAAACGTGGTTCGATGTTGTCCTCGGCTGAATGAGATTCAGCTAGAATCGCAACAGAAATGGGCAATCGGTGTGACACACACAAGCCACATTGGATCCCTGCATATATTTTTTTATAATATCAGTCCACCACCAGTAACCCCTTTTCCAGTGCAGAGTCACAGCATTCTAGAGCCCATCCCAGAATTATTGGGTGCCAGGCAGGGTGCACCCTAGATGTAAAGCCAGTCAATCTGAGGATAACACATTCACACACACACACACACACACACACACACACAAGCTACATCAGCTTCAGTCGCTGCATTGGAGGCAATGAGGATGAAGTTCAACAGACAAACCTTACAAGCAGAAAAAATAAGCTCTTAAACCTTAAAAAGGAAACTTTGAGACAAAGTTTATTCAGGCAAAAAAGTCAAATGTTAAAGCCACCCAAAGGGATGCAGAGACTCAAACTAATAGCAGAAGAAAGGAATTTTGGTTATATTAGCCCTGCCGTTATAATTCAGCGCATAGCTATTTAGCCCGCTGGGCCTCTATAAACCGTTATCCTAAAAACGAATCATCAATAATACTTAATTTAAAAGTAGCTTTTTTAACGTTTCATTAGAAACCCATAACGTTATGGTTTGTTTAAAAAAAAAAAAAAAAAAAGTTGCCAGCAATTGCTGAAATTAATCTGTTGCATTAAGGATGTGAAATTCACAGCATAATTCATCCACCGAGTACAGACATAAGCTGTAAATGGGGGCATGGCGTTTCCTGAGAAACCCCATAGATGTTCTGTCAAACAAAAAATATTTTTAAAAATGACCTTGATTACTTATGGCTAAAGATAGAATCCAATTTCATCTCGCAATCAGCTCTCTATTCTCCAGATATGTGAAGCTTAAATAATGACTGTTACAGTGTGCGGGCTAATTGCCTTTGGAGACGTAATGCAGTGGTAACAGAAATGGAAGGATCGCTATTAAATTATAATGCTGTGGCTCACTGTTCGCCGGTGCAGTGCCGCTCCCTCAACAACTTGCAGACGGAAAGAGAGATGAAAAACAATGGCCTAATGAAGAATAACTGGGTGATATCGAGCGCCGCATCAACACTGTCTCACTGGCACGTGGTATTAGGGACAGGCACGCCAGTGACTAAACACCAGCAGATAGATAGATAGATAGATAGATAGACAGATCTTTGTTTTCCATCTTTGATTTTGTTTAATGTCAGTTAGGCTGTCTATCTGCCACACTGTTTTCTCACACCACAATACAGGGGACGTCGCTTTGTTTCCCAAGACTCAACTGTTTGCTTTCTGTGCTCCAGAGGGACTCGTCATGTGAAATCAATGTCAGGAATAGCAGCAGAAGGTAGGAGGGGTGTTTGGCACCAACGTGTCACACAATCTATGAGCAAGAAGGGAGGTTGGACAGGAAGCTGCTGTGCTATTGATGACTGGGTCCTGCCTAACCCCCACCTCCACCCCATCTTCTTGCCTCACATACACACATGCTCACACACAACGCAGGTCGAGGAGGGACACCGTGGTTGTGACAGCAGCCAGACAGCATCCTTTGGCCCTTCTGACAGCCTGTGCTGTATTTTTAGCACCATGGAAAGCTAGCAGACAGATGGGCGCACTTAGCGCTCTTTGCCCGCCCGTCACGTAAAGGTAAACTAAGGCATCAGAGGTGTAAAAGGAAGAAGCCGAGTGGAGGGCGCAAAGCTTTCACCTCCGGCCCGTCCTGTCCCAGCATGCTGCCTCGACTCCATGTGTCTTCTTTCTCTCCCTTCTCCCTCGCTGTCTCTCTCTCTCACACGTTTTCTTGCTGAGAACCCCATCGGCTTGGCCTTGTTCAATGTCCTCTCCCCAGAGCTGATCTTCCATGACTTTTTATTATGAGAGACGCCGGTGGGGCTGTGGTGTTGCCTGCCCCCCCCACCCCCCAGCCCCAGATTCAAACTTGGTTTCATACCAAATCATTCCCATCAGTCAAGTACAACCTTCATGCAGCATCAAAGGCCCAGCAGGGCTGCTTACTGGTCCTCTCCTCACTTCAGCTGAACCTCACAGGTACACAGACCTTTCTTTGTCTCCTCAGTGTTATTTTAAAAAATTAATATATTCATTTATTTCTGTTTCTGTGCAATCTGCTGCTGCCAGTAGCAACGTAATTCAAATCAAATCAAAGAATTTTATTTGCCACATACATGGTTACCAGGTATACCATGTAGTGAAATGTGCTCTGATCAGACATCAGACTGTGTGTGCAGTACCATTCCACGAGCAAACAAACAAACAAACAAACAAACAAAAACACATAAATCTCTAAATGATATGGTGGCAGCTGAATGCAATGAGGAGAGAGTTCAATGTATATTATAGACTGTAGTAGGCAAAGATTGTGATGGCATGTCTAGATTTACAAGTCTTATGGCCTGTGGATAGAAGCTCCTCCTGAGCCTCTCCATTCTGGCCATAATATTGCTAAATCATTTGCCTGATTTCAGCAGGTCGAACAGACGATTGCTGGGATGAGAGAGGTCACTGGTGATCCTAACTGAAGTCATTGCTGCCCAAATCTACGTGGCACCTGGAAGAGAAACCTGCTGCCAGGCCTGCAGATAGACACAGTCTCCAAGGTCAAGGCTGTACCACTTGTTTCATGTGGAGGCGCCAAGCTTTTCATGTTCGCTGTTTTCCACGCACAATTAAAAGCCGCACTGTCTGCATTATTGACCGACTCTGGAGGAAAGCAAGCAGTGTGAGTCAAAGTGCCCATAAAACTAATAAGAAGAGACCAAGGAGGCACTTTCTGGAGAAATGCACCTTCCCAGAGACCTCACTGCTGTAGCCTAGGCAGATCACCCACAGCATTTCCACATTTTCATAGTGACAGATCCAACTGCCTTTACTATCAACCGATACAAGGAAAACCATCTTTTTTTGTCCTACAAGGCAAATCAAACTTTTCTCCATCTACATACTGTAATATATAGCTACAGCATCCACCACTGGAACTGTTTGTTTATTCTGGGGTCCTGGCTGACCAGATGCCATAAACCAAGACTACCACACCCCTTCCAGCTGTTAGGTGACCCCTTTCAATATCTCCCAATACCTCCCAGGTAACCAGGCTCCAAAGCTGTGGTGGTAACAGCATTTGTAACCAGGGACCTAAAGCCCTGCACTCTCAGTAATATAAGCACATTTTTTTCCCCGCACAGGACTCATAACCACACGTTCATCCTCAGCATTTAAGCATGTGCACACGTGAATGCTCCGTCAGCAGTTAGATCATGCAGCCTACCTGTGTGGCTCCTGTGTGATGAGGCGGCTGTCAGCCGTCCCCATAGCGCTGCCAGAAACAAGGCCAGCAGGAGCAGACATCTGCACACACTCCGCAGCTCACGTTCCCGCATTTCTGCAAGACAACACACAGTTATGTCGCTTCGTTGTTTGCGTTCCGGACTCATTCGCGTCGCATACACACGTTTGTCCTGAACAGCACAAAATAATGGACATTGCGTAAACATTTTTAATAGCAATAATAACTTTTTATATAGCAATACAGATATTATGCTAACTCTATAGCATAATAAAGACACCATGAATAAAAAAGCAGGCTAACAGAATTGTAAATGACAAAAATAATAATTAAAAAAAACACTGAAGGTGATGTAATAAATCAAAAACAATATCTGAGGAGGTAAAAGCCAAGTGAATAAATATCTAAGCATGCTTCTGAGGACAATGGATTCATGCACATTAGTTCTGCAATTTTGGGGTGTGATAATTTCAATATGCTTCGCCTGTGTTGACACACCTGAAAATCACTAAGTCCAGCTGGTAAAGCTTAGTGAATACAGCATGATGTTTTCCTTTAAAGTATGCAACGCTTTAAACTTAACTGGCAGAGGATGATAGCTTTAAGAACAAAGAACATGTACACATTATTTATTTTTTCTTATTACACACACACACACACACACACACACACACACACACGTAGAGCTCATAACATCGTGTGCCGTGGTTTGCTCTCATTAGCTCAGACGTGAAGGCACCCAGGCCTTCACCAAGTGTCCACACAAGCCTTTAGACTTTGTCTGCATCCTGTTAAAGTATTGTTTTTCCTGTGTCTGTGTTTCTGCAAGATGTTCCTGCAGCTGGAGCTCACGATGAGTAAATATTTGAAGAAGCAGTGTAAAAGAGGATACGACATGGCATTTGGTGTATTTAAGTTAGATACCTGGCAGCAATAGGGCAGTATAAAAAGTTGTTGGACTTGAGGTGCGTTTGGAATGTGTTTATTCATGGCAGAAGGGTGACATAAGAGAAGAATAAATGAATAAATATCTCTTGAATCCAAGTATCCATACCCTATAAATGTGTCTCCAAACAACTGGGATTCATCATCACAAAGATTTGAATCCAACTCTTGGGATGAAAGGAAATCAAGACTTTGTGGCAAGCATAAGTACAATCAAAAGACGCAGTCATAGTACATTTACAAGTACTGGCTGAGACATCCAACCTTCAGCGATTTTTTTCCAGGCAACCCAGCGCTCAAGAGTAGATCTGCTTCTCATTTGAAGCTTACAGTTTAGGAGGAGACATGGATGCAGGTGCAGGTTGGACATCAGCCACGCATCTCTCCCAGCGTAGGAGCGCAGCACTGGTACAGTGTATCTAAGGACACTTCTGGCAGGACCGTCCCACCACAGACGGCGATGCTGCACAACACTGGCACTTTGCAACAATCGTTTTGTCCAGAGACTTCAAAACCAAACAAAATATTCTAATTTTTTGGGTAAAAGCGCGAAACAAGATCAAATTTCTGTAGGGGAAATTTGCCACAGAAGGAAATGGAACAGCAATCAAGATTTTGCCAGCTCACTTTTACAGCTGGAAAGTTAACCAAAGTTTATATTTGGGGAAAAAAAAAAACAAGTTCAACTAGTAGACCAAGTGGTAATCTTATGTATTATTTATCATTAATATTTGCATGAATGTGTGGTTCTTGACTATGAGTATGCTGATGTGCCATTGTACTTACCACTGAGACCTAATGTATAAGTGTGTGCACAAGGAAGTATAGAATGAACCTAAAATATACACCGAATAAAAACTGAACAAACTACAACAGGAGCCTCTTCTCCACTGTGTCTATGAGGGCGTAGATAAGGCAGCACGCTGAAACGGGTCTTATACATAGCAAGCTGCTGCAAGGTAATGTACTTCACTGTACTGCGTTCCGGCTGCTACAGTCGACTCTTCAGATGAGCTATTGTGCCAGCAGCTCCTGCGGCTGTGGCCTCATCTTGCTGGCCAAAGCAATTAGCCTCTCTGACAGAAATAGCTGTGGATTTTGGTGGGAGTGGCAGGGCAGTAGGCCGGTGGGGGGGACCTGACAAAGGCCAGGGGTGGGATGGCGGGGCAGAAATCAACAGGACATGCTTCCTAATGAGCCCATGCTGAGTTGGGGGCAGGTGGGTGGGGGCGAAGTGCAGCTCGGGTGCTTTGATGTGCCTGGACTTGGTAATGTGGCGGCTGGCGATTAACGCACCAGAAGAGCCGAAGGCCTTTAACACTGACCTTGTGCAGAACGGAAAATATGAGCTTATACTCACATGAAAAACAACCAGCAGTAAACAAGTTGTGACGGTCCAATGGATATATCAGCATTACTCAAAATACTTCAAGATATGATGTTAACAATACTGACAAACTGTAGCCCATAGCAGCTAAAGAATTCCATTTTGCTCCGAATTTATCCAGTTTCTTTTTTCTTCTAATTTCAGTTCAAGTATTTAATGTTAAAACACTGTGTTTCATGACTGTAGATTTCTTTTGGAATCATTCTGTAAAGGCAATGTTTAGAACTCATTTCAGGTTCTTCTGCACCTGTCCCATGAGCTGTGAGGAAATCCCTTTGTCACAACTGGTCACTGGGACCCAGGAGATCAGCTTGGTGACTGGATTATCAGACCCATCAGGTCAGCTATAGTTTACTACTTCTATCTTCACCGATGACATTACAATACATTAGAATGCCCAGGATGGGACAGACTACGTTATCCCGACTTTCAGAGGTTTATTCTTTTCTATTTTGCTGGTTCAAGAGCATTTTGCTTTCCTTTTCTCAGCTGCTAGGTATCTTTCTTACGTACTCATTGCCAATTGTAAGCTTGCTTTCTTTCATCACTCCGGAATCTATGCAGTCTGAGTCATTCCGCTGAAAAAAAAATGTTTTGTAATAATAAAAATAAATAATAAATAAATAGAATGAAACTAACAATATAAAATTTTACAATGACGCTGTCATCATATATCGTAAATAAACAGGTGAGCTACAACAGTAAACACATCATATTGCACTGTCAAATCAGCTACAGTAATGCCTCTTCTTGGTAGGTATGATTTTCAACAGTTTTAATAGCCTAGGTGCCTTACTTGTCTAAGGTTTTCTTTAAAGTTGTATTTAAAGATTTTTAAGTGTTCTTACATACAATGTATGGCTTCCTTCTGCCAGTTTCCGTGCACTTATGTGAAATTATGAAAACCCCCTGCCACCATTGATTGTGTATGTATAAACCTTTGCCTTTCCTCCGTCACAGCTGACTGTAAGCGCACGATGGAATGGACTTGTGACCAACTAAGGCACCAAAGTAGTTGACTTTGGCTCATTTCCTACATAAATCAAATGTGACAACTTGGGGAGCAGTGTGCTTCCACACGAACCCACCATTACCGAAGCGCTTACCGCTCTTATGAGCTGGGGGCACACATTCAAACCACTACCTATACAGCAAGTTTGCTTCAGTTGAGTAGGGTGAGGACACAGGTTGCCATGTCAGGGTTGCAAGTTCGACTCCCAGGGAGGGCCTCACAGTAGTGCCTTTATGGTCAACGCCCAAACTGTATTTCTGCAATAAAACACCCTGCTGAATAAAATGCGGACCTGTGAGCAACTGCAGAGACTAGAAGTCCAGAGAGGGCCCATGCTGTAGTACCTCCAACAGCATCAAAGTTGCTTCAAATCAAATCAATGAAAAGGACTTTTTTGTGGTAAAAATGCATGGCGAGCAGCATGGATTTTTAGCCTGGGAGCTACTACAGCAGTAGGTGGCAGGCTGCTGTGAGTGGGCCCGCCCAGTCTCTCCTAACTCAGCATACTCTCGACTGTTCGCCGGAGGCCAGGGGGAGGGTTTCAGCCTAGCGCTGCGGCCCGCTTCCCTCTTGTAATTAGTCCCTTTGGAATCCCGCCTCCTCCTCTGCAGATGGTTCGGATTGCCGTGCCGCCCCGGCCCTGCTGCGCTCATTTCTCTTCTTGGTGCTGTAAAAATCTCCCCTGCCAGGGTGAATGAAGTGAGGTGCAGCGGTGGGAGTGGCTTGGGTGAGCATGGTGGGTCAGAGAGGAAAGTAGGACCTTGGGGTTGGGAGGAGGAACTGAAGTTGTGATGAGTAAGTGTGTAGACACAGACAGGTCAGTCATTGGGGGAGCTTGAGGAAGGTCTCCTCAGCCACACATCATGCTATAACATGTCTGCACTAAATGCAAAACAAATCAGGCAACTTGTTCCGTGCATTCGCATAACGCTCAAATGTTTTTATCTAAAAGAATACGCATATTTGGACCTTCCAGAAAAAACAAAACCTCAATATGAATTCCCAGGTGAACACCAGCAATGGTGAAAGTGGCAGGTATGTTTCTCAGTTAAGACTCACACACTGGCATCATCCTGCTCAGCACTGCTCTGGTGCCCTGGGTCTTTTCTGTCCCAAATTCCCAACACAGCCAGGTCTCCGATTCACAGGCTCTTATTTGCAAGCAAAATGAACTACAAGCAACAGCCTGGTAATGGCGAACTCCATGTGCAGTCAACGATGCAAAGGACTTGAAGAATCAATTAAACATTTCAAAGTGGGCATGTAGGAACCGGTTGAGACAGGTTATGAAGCGTAACACCAGTAAAAAGGTCTGAGCTCCTTAGCTCCTCCAAGCCTTGATGTCTATGCTGAATCCATTTCAAAGATGTCATATTTGGAGCTTTTTGGGCTCCTTGTGTTTCTTTTTTTGAGTCTAAAAATAATTTTCAAATAGGGGAAAAAAAAAACAAAAGATTTGTGTGGCCTAGATGTAGTAACATAGATTAATGATGGAAAACTACTGTCAGAAGCACAGCTGTCAGAGGGAATTTTGCTCACTTCCCAGCTCATGGAGGGAAGGGGTGCAGGACGCTTTCCTTTTTCAGCCATGCTGGATTAATTGCAACCTTGGAAGGATTCTGCCTCATGAAGCCAGTTCGCGCCTGGACAGCATGACAGCAGAGTGTCCATGAATAACGGCAACGTGCAGGACGACTGATAGTCTGCTTGCCTCCCGCGTGGCTTTCGTGAGCGTGCGGATGCGAGTCGGCCACAGAACAGCCTGCGGGTCCAAATTAGGCTCCCAATCTGGGTTCGCATGGGAAGGGTAGTGTGTTGGGGGCTGAGAACACCGAGAGGTGCAGCTGGCACACAATCAATTAGAATCGGCACAGCCATGCTCCAAAGGCCTGGGCGTGGTTGCCAGGAGCATTCAAACAACTGCTGAATGGGATTACACGGCAGAGCGCAGATATCTCTGTTTCCACCCTACACTGTCAGTCTCTTCAATGCTTTCAGCATCTCCCCTGATTGCTGTATCCATCTTGGCTCACGCGTCCCCAGCCGCTCTCAGATCGATCCACAAACAGAGGGTTTGCATCTCCATTGTGAGACTGCCAAGGTAAACTGACTGGTGACACGATGAACCAGAAGAGCACAGCTAGGTCTATGGTGAGTGGGACGCATGATGATCGAGACTGACGATGCGCAAGTGTGAGATCTCCAGTTCCCAACCCAGATACCGCTGTCACACCCCTCAGCCACAGTTCTTCACATCATTTGTTGTGTACATTACAGATGTCAATGAACACTGTTAGCGATAGCATCTCAGCTTTGAGTAGAGGATCACTTAGTAGAGGTACAGACTTAAACTTTTCTCCAAACTGGCATCGAACTTCCCAGAAAAGACCAGGGGGCATTTTGGCATTCATTTTCATGTTGGCCCCTCATCTTCCGACTCATCCAAAATCCTTTCAACGTCTTGGGGTAAGCAAAGGGGAGTAAGAGTACCTGTGGGAGATTTGCTGTATGCAGGTTATTTTCCTCTTTGTATTGTTTTATGATGGATAAAAGGCTTCACTCATTTCTCAGTCTTCAGTCCAACCTTGTGGCATTTTCGCATTATACTTGCATGAACTATAAATTCTCTTTCTTTCTCCTGATGTGCTAGCGTCAGAAGATTCCCACTCTTTTCTAGAAAAAAATAAATTAAAAAATGGGCTACAGTATAATACAGCTAATTTTGTTCAGAGAAAAAGTATTTCTGTCATGAAAGAATTTTCAATATTATACTCTGTTTGGTATTCCTATATCTCTATTACAGTTATACCCATCATTTTATTACATTTGGGTTTTTTCAAAAATAAGGCAAATAATGTTAGTATTCATAAATTGATTTTGTGTGAATATGGTGGATTGCAGGCAGCATGATGCACTTTAACAAATGAATATTTATGCCTTTCTTAGATGCTCAAAGCATGAAACTTGAAATGAGTTGAGGTCATTAGATTTACATAAACTTTAATAAGGTCAGAGAGGTTCTAAACGGGTTTTATGGTTTTATTTCCCTGTGTCAGCCCACACACTGCAATACAGAGACCTGAAAAATGCTGCCAGAGGATAATATGATATCAGTCAGTCATTAGAAAAAAAATAAATAAATATATACAATATATATATATATATATATTTTTTTTTTTTTTAAATTGAATGACCATATATATATATATATATATATACTTAGATATATGAGTACTATGTATTTGCAACATCTGGTAGTCATTCAGTTATATTAGATATCGGATTATTAGAAGAGACTTCTCTCATAAGATGCATCATAGACGTGTTTGGCCGAATGCCTTCATGGGAGTCGCTTTTAAAGTTCAAACTCCAAAGTGAAGAGCAAATCTCTACAATGTATTTTTGGCATTTTTGTGATCTCCTTATTTATACAGCACACTGTTACGTATTGTTTACCTTTCTCACGGTATTTTTGGTGACGCACACTCCCGCTCCGACAGCCTGTCAGCCACTAACAGAACCGGCAATTACTTCGAGAAGTGAGAATCTGAAACAACTGCTAAAAGAAAAATCTATATGCAAGATTTCACAATGGATATCCGTAAGACATAATGGCAGCGGGGAAGCTGAACAAAAGTGGAAATTTGCCCAGCTCTGCTAGGGATGAGTTTCAGCTGGAGACTGAGAAATAAGCCTGCAGGTCGACAGGAGAACCACGCAGACGCAGGGACAGCACAACATGAGAAGCAACGCAAACGGCATCAAAATATCTGTCACTGTTGGGAAACAGTAATCTGCTTTGCATAACCATTGTTATGCATTTGACTTATTTCTTTGCTGTCAAACAGTGATGCTGTGCGCTTTGTGTAACTCATACATTCATATTCCGCCTTTTGATACACCTGGATATTTGTCGAAAGCAATTAATCTATATTTGTAAAGAGTACAATAGCCGAGACACTAACAGAGAAACCTTTTTGTCACAAAACCGGGTCCTTAATCCCTGAGTTACTATTGCAGAAGCTGCTGGGAAACAGTCATGCAACCAAAAATGTGCCTTAGAGGAGGTCAGGGGATGCAACAAATGCACCCCCTTCTCTACCAGGTGTCAGCAGGCTTTCAGTTCCTAGTGGCCTTCCGGGTGAGAAGCCTCTTGCCGGTGCAGAAGCAACTCACCCCATTTTTACTTAGAAAAAAGTTACAAAACTCACTGTAATGGGAAAAAAATCACTGCAACAAATACTGTATAGTTTGAAAACCTTTGACAGCTTTAATGCATCAGATGATATCTACTGCCTTATTTTTTTTTTCCTCCACCTTTCTTTATTTTGTTATAGCAATTCAGACGGAAAACCTGGATCAGGCGTCCTAATGCTCTTTCTGCAGCATTAGCATATAAAATAAGAAAATGCGTCCATTTCCAAACCATTTCACTGCATCCGATGACTATTTTCAAATTCTCCTGCGAGTTTGAGGTAAGAACAATGAAGAAAGCATGGGAGATGCTGTGAATGCAACAAACTGAAATTTGCATTTTGATGAAAAATACAAAAAAAAAAAAAAAAAAAACATCGTTTCATGGGAAACTTTTTCTGTGGCATTTACACCTGACACAGATAAGTGATATAAAGACAGCGGATGTAAAAGCAGTTGAAGGTACTTTTTAAAACCAGCACCTTTGGGTTCCCATTGCTCCCAGCTGCAAACATCTACTAGTCTACAGCTTCCACCAATAGATTAGTGGCCCAGTGAGCAGTCCTGTTAAAAAAAAAAAAAAAAAAACTCTTATCGCTCAGTGGTATTTGAACAAAACCGTTTCCTTGGCTTTCTGAATGGCGTGCACTCGAGGATTTTCGGCTATAGCTCTCCACCGTGTCATTTCTTTGGAGAGCTGCTCAAAGAGATGCAAACTATGCCGTGTGGTTCATACACGAACCTACAACATTGCTGCCGCAGTCTCTGCGCTCAGCGCTGAAAGGTGTCAGCCATGAATTTTGAGCAGCACTGAAAAACTGAATCCTTATTTTTTGTAAAAAAAAATAAATAAATAAATGACATAACTCAGTGGAGACTAAAAGCAAAATTAAAACACAAAAACAAAGCAACAAAGGCGAAAAATACGAAAAGTTTACATGGATTGTACAGCTGCTTTAGTACTGATACTTATGTGCTTGAATAAATTCAATTTTCATGTAGTTACGCTCCATCAGAATGTCTAGGATCTTGTCTGTCGACAAAAATCTAACCAGTTTATCCTTTCAGCACTACTGGCAAGAGTGCTGAATGAGGCTTTTTTATAATCAGGGCAAGACATTTCAAATATTAAACATCTGATTAAATATCTTATCATTTTTGTTACCAAACCTATAAGCTGAAGTTGAATTTATATTAGAATGGAACTTCATTAATTCATGCAGGGAAATTCACACAGTGTTCTGATTTAATGAACTTGTTTGCTACTAACTTATAAGTTTCTTTTGACAAAAGCATATTTTAAATAAAGCAAATGCATATCTAGTTTGTATTTGCATTCTTTGGTGTAGTATAAGTTCTGGTAATGTATCAGGCTTGGCAGTCCACAGCAGAAAAACAACATGGCAAAAAGTGCGTGGTCCCCCCATCGAATGACCGGGCTGAGCAGTTTCAACTGCACCCACACAGCATATAGTTTGTGGAAGCTCCTTTGCTGCTCCAGCATGACTGTGCCGCCCCCCCCTGCACAAAGCGAGCTCCATCAACACATTTTTTGCCTATGTTGATGTGGAAGAACTTGAGTGGCTGCACAGAGCCTTGACCTCAACCCCAATAAACACCTTTGGGATGAACTGGAGCACCGACTGAGAGTCAGGCCTTCTTGTTAAACGTTACTGATGCTCTTGTGGCCAAATGTGGCTGAAATCTGGTGGAAAACCTTCCCAGAAGAGTCAGGGCAACTCAATATTAATGCCCTCAGGTTTGGAATGGGAGGTTCAACAAGCACATATGGGTGTGATGCCCAGGTGTACACATCAACTTTGGCTACACAGTGTACCATCCCTGTTCCAAAGGCACTGTCCTCCCATCCCATGAGCTCCCTGATGAAGCGACTGCTTTCTTCACACCCTACCATTCACATGACACTGTGCAGGACAGCATCTCTCACTTTTGCCAAACACAACACGAGGCTGTAAGACTGTTGTTAATGCTGCTAGACAGTGATTAAGGTTCAGCCTATAGAGGTTGGCAGTAAAAGTCAAGTAATTACTCTTGCAAAACTTATTATAATATTGTCTGATAATTCCCTTTTATAATTTTTTTTCAACCGAACACCAATATTTAGACCAAGGTGCCAGTTGGTCCGCTTGCTGAGCATTTGTGAACCTTTCTTTGTAAAACTGTTGGTCGGTTCTATTTTAGCTTCAGAGGCATTTTCATCAGCATTAAAAAGTTAAGTGTAAAAGCGTTCTCACTATCAGTTAGCTTAGCACAATTTACATATGCAAAAAAATGATTCTGGGCGCGGATTCTGGGGGAGTTTACAAGGGGACGCCAGGAGAGGACAAGTAAACTCTTCCCCCTATTTAACCCTTTCTGAAGGCCCTTTGGTCCTTTTCCCCTGTGAATCTCCAGCAGCAGCCAATTCCAAGTACAAACAAGCTTTTGACTGAACGTTCATTGGCTTTTTATTGCTGTGTAGCTGGGAGAATGAGTAGGCGGATTGCCTGTGGGTGAAGCAATCATATGGACCTGAATGCACTTTACAGACCTTTGCTGGCTTTAATGGTTAAAGCTTCTCCACCATTAGTAGATGGAATACCGCATCACTTACTGTAGCTCTGGTGTTAGACCACTGCCAGCTGGGTCTCCCAAGGTTTCACCCTAGATTGATTTACTCTTGGTACCTCCTCGCGTCCAGCGATGAGAACCAGGTGAACTGGACCCTTGTGTACACACCAGCAAAATTTATGTGCTGTTGAGATGATGTGCTGATGTTGCGTTTACATTTGGTTGTTTTAAGTTGGATTTTATGCACAAGATTTTTTAAAAAATGTATTTATGGCATTGCTTTAATAAAGATTTTTAATTATTATGGATGGAAACGAATGCTGTATTTATAATTGTCACATCTGGAAAGTTGGTGTTGCAAAACACTTTGTGACTGCCTTGTATATCTTGATGCATTCAGGGGAAAAATGTGTTGCTGAGATTTTCCTTTAATTGTTTTCCACTGTCACTGAACACCAGTGTCAGAAAAGCATGCCATTTATCTAAGCTGGCTACTGAATGGCTTTTCAGATGTAAGCATCTTTGTCTATTATGAGAGAGCAGAATTTCAGCAGGTGTTGCCAAAGCTATTTGCTGCTCTTCAACCTCATAACCGACCCTATTTTGGGTGACATCTGCTTCGTTCCTTCGAAGCTGTGGTCAGTATATGTCAGAATATCGCAACTGTTAATCTGAATGTGGAAGCAGAACCAGCAGCAAGCAGAACCTCGCAATGAAGTGAACATCCCGTATCGTTTGCCAACACCAACCGCACACATGGCCAACCGCAGGCCACACACTACGGCACTTTGTTCCACTGCTGCTTCACACCCGCATCCAGCCGGTATCCTCACATCCCCCAACCCCCCCGTCCAATTCTACCCACACCCGGGCTGGATCATCCTCAGTTACCCTACCCTCCCGGAGGAAGTGCTCCGATCGACCAACCTCGCACTGATATTTTTAATTAGAGTGTCAAATGAACTGTTAACGGGACAATGAGACCCCGCTGCGTGCACGTATTCGTTTCTGATGTACCTGGCAGCTCCCCGCGGACACGAGCAACGATCACAGGCTTCCGACAAATGGATTCAGATTACATGTGCCGGGCCCTGAAGATGCCACTAATAAGTCATCCTCATGTGTCGCACCCCAACCCCCCCCCCACCTATCAAGGTGTCCTTACAGCCTAGGTGGCACCTGCCTTCTAATGAGACATCCTGAAATGTCATTAGCCATGATGCTTTGCATTCACAAGAAGGCATCTTGGTGGGTAGGGAAAAAGTAGATTTCCGGTTGGCAACGGCAGTGGTCTGTTAGTCGGTTTGAAGGGCTTGCAAGCAAGAAGTTAGGAAAATTAGCAGTGAGTGCCTTCACAGCTGAATTTAAAAAAAATGGCAGTGCAGTCCCTAGCAATTATTTCAATTTAGATAAGGACGCTCCAGAATAACCCGATCGAGGAAGTGTAACGCAAAGAAGCACCTTTTTTCAGTGTTATAATAATTTAAGACCTCAGATTTAAAGAACAGAAATAACACCTAAAGAATATATACACAGTGCAAAGCAAACACCACTAACACTGAATAGCGAGAATAACTATCATTTCAATGCACACCTAACTGTCCACTTTCAAAATAAGAAGATGAAGCAGCATATTCCTCAACAGCAGCAGCAAGCGGGTTTTTAAAAAAAATCTGCAGTCTGACAGACTCTGGACTTTTAAATGCAGGGTACCACAGCAAATAAAGCAATCCATTTCCCTTCTTCACGTCTGAGGGAGAACGGGGAGCTATTTCCAACCTAAAGTAATGACATTATCCAGTGACCCTGTTCCTCGGCATAACCGGCAAAAAGTACACTTTATTAAACCGGGGGTCTCACTTCCAATTAGAGTGCTCCACCAAGCATGTGCTATTTCCGAATATCCTTAAACAAACGTGTGAAATCATTATTGCTCCAGCAGTTATGTTTTAATTTGAGGGGCACCCCGTTCACATTACCCTCACCCCCAGCACCTCTGCTAACATCTTAATATACCACCCTTTCCAGGGTAGCAAGTTATTTAACAGCATAGATAATGGGCATTAAAAAAAGTGAATGCTGGGAAAAAAAAAAAAAAAAAACTCACGGTATTAAATCTCAGCAAATGCTCTTCCATTTGCGGGGTTTTTTGGGAAGTGATTTGGACTCCTGGGTGTTTAACGGGAAGTTAAATGTGATGGTCAAATGGAAAACATTGCTTTGCAGAAGGAACGAGAGGAAAGCTGGTGATGGCAAAATCCTCTTACACTGGACTGGGTGGTTACTGAGGGTTGACCACTGCTCATGAGATCAGAAAGAGAGCATTTAACTAAGGCCTTAAGCAATTGTTGAATAGCTACCGCTGCTTTAAAAATGTCCTCAAATAATTATTTTGTGTTTTTTGATGCTCAGTATTCACAGTGATGGAAAGACCTCACCAGAATCCCTGATCCTCACTAGCCCACCCTGACTACCTGTGCAGGAAAGCAGGATGAGGCAGCTCTCTGCCGAGCCTTGTTGGTTTAGGGTAAACACTGTAAAGACCCACTCCTGCTTCCCCTGTCATCCTCTTCTTCTAACCATAACATTACGGATGTCTAAGGTGTCATCACACTGAAAAAATTGGCGCCTCGCTGTTAAATACATCCTGCACTTGGATTCACCTTTGCACCTGTGCCCATGTCAACCTAACCGTGGGACTATGTTCTACCAGCATTCCTGTTGTTTTTAACGCTAAATTATTTCTTCAAACCTCAAGGGAGAATACTGCCCCATAGACCCTACGGTGTCCACAGCAGCCTCCATTTTTTCCATCGCATGCATATCACATGCTGCGATTGTTCCAACGTGTAAAGTAGACTCCACTGAAATTTATGCTGCCCTTACTGTCAGTTTAGCGGCTCCTAAAAATTTCACTATAATAGGCCCTTTTTTGTACACTTTTATTATTTACTGCCCTTTTCCCCTGCACAAATTTATTTGAGCAATAAGTCTCCATGTTGTACATTAATAATAGACAATCCTATCGGTGAAGAAATGTTTATAATGCCTAGGGAGTTCTGCAATAGACTGACACTTGACCCCCAGCCGGAGATTACATGTTATTACCAGGCTATTGTCAAAATGAAAGCCCTTGTCGCAGTTCATCTGGCCGATGAGCAGAGGTGTCGAAACAGAGAGGTTTGCGTGGTGTGAAAGCATTGCCGCCGTCTTTCTCATTCATTGCATTTGTTTTTCTTTGCTCTCCTCTGTGGATCTGTGGAATTTGTTTGCTGTGAAGCATAAAGTGATTAGCGTCCGTCGCAATGAGTAGTCAACAAAGAGGTTCGAAATGTTGGTTTTTCTCAGATTCAGCTCCAGCAATGGGGGACACTGGTAAGTTTTCTTGTAAGTACGTCGTTCTCAGTCAGCTTTGTACCTTTTCATCCAGGAGAAACCCAGGTCACACAAATGCTTGGCATGTAGGGAGCCATGTTTGGAGCACAGATTTTATGACCAGATGCCATTTGTGATGTCAGCCCTCACCTGGGTGATGAACCAGTGGGTGGGTAGACACACACACATACACACACACACACACACACACACACACAC
The DNA here is from genome assembly GCA_018136845.1 of Heterotis niloticus. NCBI lineage: Eukaryota > Metazoa > Chordata > Actinopteri > Osteoglossiformes > Osteoglossidae > Heterotis > Heterotis niloticus. The sequence goes on from CM030896.1 coordinate 10,731,648, forward strand.
ACACACACACACACAGAGTGGGGAATTTATAGTGACCAATTGAGTTGGAACACAAGTTTTTGGACTGTGGTGGAAAACCAAAGCACCAGGAAGAAACCCATAAAGACTGGTTGGATTCAAACTCATGCCCAAACAGTCCAAGTGCTGTGAGGCAGCAGCGCCACTGACTGCACTACCAAGCCACCATTGAAAATGCATCCTTAGAATAGTGATTTTTTTTTTTTTTTGAAATCCAGTCAACAGATGTAATTAAGGGATGAGGACACAAGTGTGAGGGTGTGATTTAACTTCCCCCATTTCCCTAACTATCTCTCCTGGGATGTCTGAACCCGAGGTGAAAAACCGTGCAGATTTGTGTGTTCAGGGGAGCTGAAATGCTTGCATGTGTTTGTGCTCCAAAGAGTGGACAATAAAGACTGAGAAGCTGAGAAGCAGGTGATGACAGTGATGTTCGGCACTGCCTGGTTTGTGAATTAAGGTGCAGACAGGGAATCATGCTGTGGCAACAAAAGACACTCAGTCTTGAGTATTTGTGGTCTAATGGAGAAGTGAGAAGACAGTCTAAACAGCTGCCTTTAGCCCAAGGCCCCATGGGTCCCAGACCTGCTTCACAAGGCCAGCTGAGACTCTAAAAAGAAAAAGATTTTGCCTCTCGCGCCTTCAGGACTCAAGTGAACACCTTCAGCAAACCCCAATGAGAAGCCCATGACAGACTTCTCCCCGTGCCCTGATGGGTCCAGATGTGCACATGAAGCAGTTTCTGAAGGCCACTTTTTATGAGGAGGTGAATTCAAATAGCATGCTCCTCCTAAAGCCACGTGTGAGCTGCTTATATGAGGATAAAACACTGAAAACAAAGCAGATGAATGCACCTTCTCAGGAAGACACTGTTATGCTGCTGCATTCAAATTGCCGGGTTTGTGCAGTCATGTGAACTTACATCCAGGGTTACCGGCCCAGCGTAGAATAGAATAAACCTTTATTATCCCACGAATGAGAAATTTAGGAAAAGCAGGAAAACAACTGATGCTCCAGCCTGACTAGAAGTTGGGCTCCATGTTATAGACTGACATTATCATTACCTGTAAAGGGTAAATTAGTTCTAAATGTTCAGTCCAGGAGTTGGAAGTGTTACACTGGATTACATGCTTGGGTGGGTGCTTGGTCTATTGTTTGCTGGGGCTCGGAAGAGGCTGCCATAGAGTAAGGTTGTTGAGCCCTGCTGGTTGGGATTCTTTGAACAAGAAAGAGTCAGGGATGAGATGGTTGTGGGTTTGTGGAAAAAAAAATCACCCACAGGGAAGAAGTGGCAGGGTGCGCTTATAACCAAGGGTTTGGTCTTATACCTCCCTCCCAAAATTCATTTTTGTACAAAACTTCACAATAAAGATAAACAGAAACAATCAATAAATTTATGTTAGAGACAGTGGGTAGAGTGTTGATCGGAGCTGCTACACTGTGTTGTGAAGGTGCTGGGTTCAAATCCCCCTTGCTGTGTACCTTTAAGTAACATCTCCACACTGAATCAGAATTAGATAATAACCTTTGCACCATTACCTGTGCTTAAGTTCTTGAAGAAATTGTACTTTCTGCAACATTTTTTTAAATACTTTTAACCTTTGCTTCAGTACATTTATAGAGAAAAATGTAGCTGTGTTCTTTTACATTTCTGTTGCCAGTTTTTTGGTCATTTTACATTTTTTTTTAAATTTAATGCATAGATTTTCTCTCCTTTAAAATAACTTCCCTATCAACTGCTTTCTTTTTGTTAACTTCATTGACCAAGATCACTAGTGCTTTAATGCTGACCATTCAGAGCTAAAGTTGAGTTTTGTGCCTCTTTGATGAAAGAGTTTGTCCAAGAAAATAAATCAGAAGAAAATGTGCTTAAATATCTACATACATGTACTGTACATATAAATGTAAAAAATATTTTAATTGGAAAACATTTGCTAGTTGCACGTCACCTTACAAACACAGGTGGGATCAAAAATCAGGCTGCAAGTTGGAATTCCTTGTAAATACATCCATTATGCCACAATGAGCCAAATAACATAGCTTAATACCTCGGGTTATTCAAATTAAAATGTAGCTGTAACACTTTATAATATTTTTACCCACAGCTTGTACAATGGAGAGTCTCAGCTTCCTGTCACTGAAACTCAGGGCATGAGACAGGATGCTCCAAGGGAAGGACACTGGTTTTAAGCCTATTTTATTTTAACTGAAAATAAAAAATATGACATTTCCTAAACCTCCTGTGCTCTCTGTTTGTGCATACAGAGCCATGTCAGTGCTCCAGGCACCACAACAGAACAAAAAAGTCGAAGTAGAGGAAGGATAGGAAGTTGAAGAAAGTAATAAATTGTGGTTCACCTTAAAATCACAACTGTATTTTACTTACCATGAGCATGGGGTTAATTCAGTTGCACAATCACAAAAGTCTAACAATACATATTAATATATAGTATACTGAATATTAAATATGCTATATAAATACATACATACTTGTATTTTTTTGCTGGGCAATTTTGGTAAAACTAGGATACAATCATTGCTATTTTTAAAGAATAAAATCTTGGTAAATTCCTGTGAGTTCTGAAAAGCATTTCATCTTGGCATTCATCCAACCTCCCTCCTTCTTCTCACTTCCCTCTGTTATTCCCTTCCCCTAATCTTCAGGTTCGTATTAAACACACAGTGCCAATAAAAGAGCTTGGATTATAAAGGGGATCCCATTACCCATCTAACCTTGTACCCCATCCTAACCCCCACGGCAATCCCACAGCACGCCTACCTAGCTGCTACACAATGGCTAACTCATCAAAACTAGCGCCAACTAACTATAATCATCATACTGTAAATGTTAAAGGGTAGATGGTAAAAATCTTTGGAAAAAGATGTAAGAATTTACTTGTGCAGTGGAAGAGTTAAATAGGTTTTATTTTTTAAACAGGGCTACTTGAACATTTTCATTGAATTGATCCTGTTTTACGATAGCACATTTTTACAAAGGTATTTCTAATATTACTTAATCATTAATAATTTTTACAAATATCAGTACTTTTACTTGAGTACCGTGTTTGGATGCTCTATCCACCTCCCCCAAATGATGATACAGTAAAAATTACCCAGCTTTAAAAATGGCAAAATTAAAAACCTTAGTGTACAAAGCTGAACTGTTAGTAAATTTCCAAAAAGGCATAAGTTAAATAAAAATTTAAAAATACAACCTGTAATCTAAACAGTGGTACGGTAGTAAAAATAACCCGATGACATCAGAAAGCAGGAGCACAGGCTGCAAGGGAGCTAAATACATCCATCAATTTCCCTGAACCACTTGTCCTGAAGTATTTAATCTTCAGCTAAAATGGCAATTTAAGCAACCTTGGAATAAGGCTTCTACCAGGAAAAAAGGTTAAAAATATAAGTATAAATAAGTAGTAAAATATAGAGCAAGAAGCATTTCCTTTGAAATACATTTAGACTTATTAATGCTTATTTTTGTAGGCGTACATATTATTCCAAGCAATTTACACAGTTCTTAATTTGGCACTGCAATTACGTTTACAGTTGGATAAACAAAAATTAATTTGGCGAAAAGACTTTCTCAAAAGGTACATCATCAAATAACCCAGGATTTTACCCTAAAAGCTACTAGTAAGTAGTATAATATTTTCTTCAGCTACAACTAGATACGGAGAAACGCGTGTTTCTATGAGCCAATTTAAATTCTGCGTTCATTTCCTTCAGCCGATCTGCTCGTTGAGTTTTTAATGATGGCTCTGAAACACGTTTTAGTCGTTTTTATTCGTTTTAGTCCTTTGGACTTTGGTGCCTGGGGGCTTCTCACATTTTGCGAAGCTGTATGGCCGACATCCACAGCACTGCCCGTGCTGACTGCCCCACACTTGGACATCTTCAGCTTTAGGGGGAGTGACCATATGCCCTGGAACTTCAAGCCATAAAAACATCCAGACAGCTGCACATTATCTCTAATTCCCATAATCACAGATCTGAAAGCTGCTCTGAATCAGGACCCTGTGTGTCTGCTCTGTGAGGGCTGCCATGCACTTGACCTGCTAATGTAAGCCCCCTAAGCATCTAGATTAAAAGGAGTGAGCGAGCGGGTGAGGCTGCAGTTAAAAAGGGTGACGTGTGAACGTGGGGCTGTTTCTCCATGGTCTGAGCACATACTGCTTGCCCACCAGGCGCGGGCAGCAGGTGGCACAGTGTGTAGAGCTGTTGGCCGAGCCCTGGGGTAGCCTCTACTTTTGGACAAAGGGTTGTGCGAGTAGCAAAAAAAATAAGATGGTCATGGCAGTTTCAGAGAGGAAAATTCAATTATGCTTTTTTTAAAAAACACCTTAAATATACAGTAAATATATTTTGTATTCATTATATTAGTTTGCCGCTAGTCAGGGTGGGCCCTAAGCAACATTTTGGCAGGGACATTTGTGAGACATTTGTTTCACTGTGTTTCTATTAAGGTGAATCAGACAGCTTGCCACCAGCCAAGAGAAGGTGATGAGGTGAAGCTCTTCCTCCAGCTGGAACCACCTGAAAAGCCCCCCTCTCTCTTTGGTAACCATGCAGCTTTCACAGACACTGTGTACAAAAATAATACACACAATGTACAAAAAGCTACACTAATGGTGGCTTTGATATTATTTTTGTGTCGGTGCAAATAATCCCTTTTTGCTGCTGCTTTCTGTGCTGAACATTTCTGTGACAGAAACTTTGTAGATGTCCACACCACAGCTACAGCTGATATTATTTGAACATAACTTACAGTCACTCCTGTCAGGCTGCATGTTTACAAAAATGTTTTACAGTGTTATTTACTTCTTTTTCAGTTCACCATGTTGTTTGTTTTATTTTGTCTTCCTGAGATGTCCAGGTTGTTTATTTCTGCATGACTTTCTGCTGTTGAGAGCCAAGTGACTGCAGTTACTGCACATCTGCCTCGTGTCCTCCAATAGAGCTAAACGGTTTGTGTTCCTTGCTTTGATCTGTTGCCCCTATGCTGCACAGTGAAGGAGGCCAGACAGTCGGAGGTACAGTACAGGTACAGTGGTGACACATCTGAGGATGAAAGGCTGCTGCAAGTCAACAAGTTTCTAGTCTGATGGCCTAAAACGAGTGGATAACACAATGCATTTCCAATGGAACACATCCGCCCGCGCAAAGCAGCTGTCGATTTTTGCCCCCGAATCTCGCAGGCGTTTGTAAGCGGTACCTTGGGATGGTGATGAGAAGGTGCCTTTGGAGGTTACCTTAAAGCAAGTGTGATTCTCACAAAAACACGGCATGTTCAGTAAAGCAATCTCCCTAGATGTTACCACTGTGTTTTGTGGATTTAATGTAAAGTTATTTTCATATCTCAGTGTTTCTGTGTACAAAGTGCTATTAAGTTTGTCAAATGTTAAATATGGTGAAAAACTCTGAAAGCCTTAGCATGCAAAATTTCAAGAAAACTGATGTCAAAGTCAGTTTAAACCACAGAATGGAATTAATGGACCCGCAGTCCTTGAATGTAATTGCTGAATAAAGTGTGCATGAGAGTAAAGGACAAGAAGGTTGGTCTGGGCCAGGTGACCAATGAGATGAAAGGTATTTTTTCCGTAACTATGGATGTGCACCTTCTCAAGAACATCAATGAGGGTACCGAGTGTCACAAAGCACTTGGCTAATGGTGAAAACAGAAGCCCAACTTCTGCTTCAGTCTGATCACCCCTCCACATACTGGCTTCGCAATGACCAGTCAAAGTGAACTTTCAAGGTGAAGGCAAATGCTGAATCTTACTAATCTGGTTTGTGCCCCAGCCTCATGAAACTCTTTCTGGTTCACGTTATTGGTTTAATTTTCAATTGGATGTGTATAACCTCCACATTTCTATGCACTGCAGTTATACATTTCTGTCTATGCACCTAATGCCCACCCTGAATTCAGGGCCATTGAGAAACCCGCACACTAAAACCAGAGCACCCACACACACATACACCTACAAGGGCTTTAATTCCAGAAGACTCAGGGCAGTCAAGGCAATTACTTGGTTCTGACCTCAACCTCATACGACTCAATAGCAACATGGAAGAAGAATGAAACGTTCAAGTCTAACACTGACAAATCTCAGAGATTATTAGGATTATTCTCAAAGGTGAATAGGTTGTGAAATGAAGGCACCATCTCAACTACTGAGAGAAAGAGGGGAAACAATTCCTTTAGAAAACCAGATGCTTTGGAATTGATCCAATCCATTTTCTGTTTTAGATCATTTGCATGCATTTACATAATTTTCAACTCATGGCCCTCAACCAGACAAATCCGTTTTTTTCCCATTGAAAGAAAGAAAACTGCTATATTAAAAACCTTGCAGGTCAATAGCAAAGAAAAAAAATCAAGGTCAAGTTCAACACTGATTCATGCTGCCTTTCATACCACCTCTCCTCAAATGAGCAGCCGTGTTTGCAGAATGTAATAATATACACTTTCTAACAGTGAGAAAAGCTAATAATAAGTCGTATATTTATAATCATTGAGTCAATGTGCCATATTTTGAACAGGCTGGCTACTAACTCCACTATCATAGCACTTTTTTTCAATTATCAGTCATTTTAATTATGCTACCTTGTATTAACATAATTTATCCCAAAAGGCTGATATGTACAGGATAGCTGTTCACTTGTAATTACTTATGAGCTCTAAATTACCAACAAAATTGGATTAACTGAGCCCAGTAATTTTGTACCTGATGGATGCTTGCTGTGCAGAATTATTGATATGCATTTGTGTGCTATTATTATTATTATTATTATTATTATTATTATTATTATTATATTTCAAAGGGTTCATTTCTGCAGAAGTGGTATGAGTAAAGTTATTATAAGCACTTTCCGAGTCTAGCATATCAGAAAACACATTTTACACAAGGCCTGCTACTGTGTTTCTGTCACAGCCCGCAGATTTATAAAGTAGACATCCATTTAGTTCACAGTGCATGAAATCACTGCTGGCGTGTGACACGGCCGGGGAGTGTGTGCGCCCCCGCTTCTGCACGCCCACCCCCCCCGGGCATCGATGTAAACGCAACTGTTCCCCGGCTTATCAATCTGCCCGCAAACAGCCGTCGTTCCTCTTTGATTCCTCAAAGCCTCGCTGAAAAAGAAAAGGAAAAAAAGAATCCGTCAAAGACCTGTCAGTTGGCGCCGCAGCACAGACACTGCCCTAAAAGTGTTTAAATAAATCCAGCCACCGACTGACACAAAGAAAAAATGTATATGTATAAATCTTAGAGTCCTCTTCCATTTTTCACATCAAATGCAAACGTTTAAAGGTGTAATCTGGTAAGAAGGAGCTGAGAACCGCTGCTCTGCCTGTCTCGCTTTTTGGCATCACAGAACGCACAAGATGCATGCTCTTCCGAGCTTTGCGGATCCCTTCCTTTCAATATGATTTTATCTTCTGACATCTCTCCGCATGCTAATACACGAATTGCCAACAGCACAGTAATTTAGAACAATCTGTTAAAAGCATGGCTGGCTTATGAATATATAACAGCCCCCCCTCTCTTTAAAAAGTTCCTGTCAAAGACAGAAAGAGAATCTCGCCCGAGAGGAATAAAACAATTGCTGGGGTGTAAAACTGTGCGAACAACAGAGCGGCAAGACTTATTTCCACGGACCTGCAATATTGAAACATGAAGGCATTAGGGGAAGAAACTCAGTGGCTGAATGGAAGCATCTTGCCTAAGAGATGACAAGTGCTCTGAAGCACGGGGAAGACAATGCAGAAATGCCATAAAACACACATGCCAGTAGCTCGGCTGTCCTCTGAGACAGAGATTGCGTTTGTGAGTCCTCTTGCTCGAACCCTATGATTAGGTTTCCACATACGGTCCTGAATCACACTGCTTGGGGTGGAATTTACTGCAAAGAGTGCGGCAATGCCATCATGGGATGAACTCCAGCTTACAATAAGTGTGTATACACTTTGTTTTACAATTATTTTGTACATATACCATGCAGTATTAAATTAAATGTTATTTTAAATTAAATATTAAATTAAATGATCAATTAAAATGTATTTTTGACAGTTTTCATCTGTTTCTTTTTTATTATTATATGGTTCATATAACACACACAGTGCTAAATACCAGGAGCTTGATTTATAAAGGGGATCCTGACACCTATCTAACCCGTCCTACCCCCCCCGCACGCTTACCAACCGCTACTCACCAGCTAACTAGCGTCCACCAACCATAATGCCAACCATGGTGTGGCGCAGCAATGGCGCGTCATCTCATCGGGGTTATCAAGTGGGCACCTTCCTTCGTCGGCGTTTCGTCGAGTTAGGCTCACGACACCTCCAGAAGGCTCAACCGCGGCTCAGGCGTCCTGGAGCTGCTCCCCTCCATTACCGCACGCACCACTACGCCACCCCGCCGCTTCTCACATTACGGACTCTTTACCTCAGCGTCCTCACCCTTTTTTATTATTATAACAATTATTTATTCATTAATTAATAAATTATTATCAACGGTCGTAAGTGCGAGTCCGCCATAAATCAAGGACAATCTGCATTTGTGTGCATGTATAGTAAGAAGGTGAAACCTCCAGCAGGAAGATGGACCCGCAGATGATTTCACATTTTTACACATTTTTGTACTACTGTAGGAGCTCACCTCTGTCACTGGGGTTACAACCGTAGAGACTCAACTAGTGGAACACCGGTACTTAAGTTTGGCTTTTTCGCCATAGCAACATACCTGTATTCATAAAGAAAACCTACAAACCTCGACCCTGGGTGCTAAATACTTTGCGTGCGTTTCTACAATAGCAGGTCAATGTCGTGTGAACTGGCTTATCATTTATAGATGGTCAGATAGCAGCTCATTGTGTGCCTCTACAGTCCTTGGTTCACTGAGCCCATCTGTTTTGATACACACACGGGAATTAATGCTCATATCCTAAAGTCACAGATGTGTAGTAAAGGTGAACCCAGGTGCAGAGATTTTATTTACAGCGTGAATGAGTGACGATATGATCATGAACAAGCAGACAAATTAGGCCTCTCAGCACAAGACTGGAAAGCAGGTGAGTACAAACACGCAAAGAATTTGCAAGGACTGCCAGGGCCAATTCTACTTTTTATTCTTTCTCAATTTCAGAGAGACTTGCTCGATGGGATGAAACGGAGCCCATACTTTTGCAACATATCTTCCAGTGGTTGTTACAGCTACAGTAAGTTCCCAAAGCCGAACATCAGATAACAGTTACTGTGATGATCTACCATAGTTCAGTTTGCCAAAATAAAACTGGAAACATCAGAGCTCAATTATCACCAATGCCAACCCCAACGAAGTGAGGTACAGGCACCAGTGGAAAACAATGGGACTTTGTTGGCCAATCTTACAGTGGGATCTGAAGGTCATATTTCCGATCTGTCTGCAACCTTCGTTTGGTGGCCTTCAGGACCTGTTTTAGAGCATCAGCTCCTGAGTGGTGTGCAGTGATGCAATGATGTACACCAAGAGATGCCCTCCCACTCAATCTCAGCACACAGAGGGTTAATGGTTTTGGCATCAGCTCACCCGGGCTCAGCTACGTACCGAGATAGGCTGAGGGAGAGCATTTCTGCTGAAGAGGCTCTCAACAGCGGCCCTTCACCCAGCACCCTCCTCTGACTCACACCTCCCATCTCCCCACACCACTTCATCTATTTATTATTGTTTCCGCAACCCCCGCTTTGCCAGCCGTACAGCGTCTATCTAATTATCCAAAGGGCATTCATTATCTCAGCAGCCCGCAAACATCTCTCGGCAGAGATGCGCAGCGAATAGATTCCACGCCCGTGCTGCGTGTTGATTTGGCAAGGGGCAATGAGAAAGAACAGAAAAGGAACACGATATGGGGGTCTTGAGCTCAGGGCCACGGGGAAACATGCGCTGCATCTGTTTTGCATTTGAACTCACGCCACCTTGTTGGAAGAAGGGTCACTCTCAAACGCATCCCACCACTTGCGAAGATGGAGAGCAGTTTAATCCACGCCAATTCTTACAAATGGCCCTCGACCTCCCATAGCGCACGCTTGCATAACCTGGCAGAAGTGTAAAGACAGCCGCAGGGTTTAAACTGTCCCTATTAAAATGGAATTGATTTTAACAGTTACGTGTTTGGTAACCCCTGGGAAAGCTATAATTTTCACATTTAGGCTATCAAGTTCAGTGGGTCTGCCTATATGGATTCGTCAAATATCTACAGCTCTTTAGATTGGCATGAGCATAAAATTTTAAATGACATTGTTATTCCGGACAGAAGAGTATTCTTAACAAATAAGAAATAAAACTACTAATAATAATGGGGGTATATTAAAACCAAATTTTGTGACAAAGATCAATCCAGCCATTATTCCAAAATGTTCAATGTCCCCAGGCCTATCCAAGAGATATGGGACACAAGGCAGGGTACATGCTAGAAAGACTATCAATCCATCATAGGGAAATCACACACAAAGGACAGAGATCTTTGGCCTATGGGTGAAAACCCACGTGAAAACAGGAAATGTAAACTTCGCACAGACTAAGACATTTGAACTCACATTCGAACAATAAGTCTGGGTGCTGTAAGGCACCAGCACTACCATTAGCATTGCCGTAATGCCCTGCTGAAACACATTACACACATAATGAAGGATACAACCGATTAACTGGAAAAAGACTTCTGAATAAAAATACAAATGCTAAAAAAAATGGCATCTAACAATCCATAAGCTATGTTAAACTCTTTCTGCGCTCGATGGTTTGGATATTCTTCCACTGCCTGTAAAGCATCCATCCCATTAAGCTCACAGCAACCTGGAAACCCTCATTTGAACCACAGCAGACGGAAAGAACAGTTGTCCTTCATACGTGTTCATAAGGTGGCCCGCACTGAGGTCACGTTAGAATTAGTACTGTAATTGGACAGCCCTAGACTGCAGGAGGGAACCGCTACCGACCCATGTATAACACCTACTGCAAACCCATGAGCAGCATAAAGAATTTGTTTAGATCTTGCTGGCCTTTTGCATAGAAAAGAAATTAAATGCGTATCAACTTGGAAGAAAAGAAAGCATTAGATCTCAAAAAGTCAGTATTTACCACTTAAATGTTTATACAAATTAGATAATAGCATGCAAATGTGATTGATATACTGAGAATGTATATTAACTGAGCACAGCATCTTCCCACTGGGCTGTGTCTTCACTATTGATAACCTCAATAACTGCAGCAGCAGGTTGCTCAAAGAGTACCTGTTTGCGAAGGATACAAATTTGTTGACACAGGAAGACATAGGACCTTAAATCAAGGATGTTTACCCAATTAGTGGCAAACTGCAGTTCTAATGAGCCTCATAAATTAGCGGCATTATTTTCAAGGCTGAAATAAGATGAATATTAGGCCTGTGAAAAAGTATAAGGAGATTCTTATGCCTGAAAAACGAGGTGGACAGTTTTAAGAAGTTTATAACTGGTCCCAGTTTGGTCGCTTGTTCGAAAAGTTCATTTGTGACCTCGCTCCAAACAGTCAGGATGACGACTGCAGGTCATATCTGACCCCGCTAAGGCAAATCAGAACAAAGTCCTTCACAACAGCAGGTTATAGCTGCTTCTATAACAGCCAGCAAGACAGTTGTCCTTCACGACCGACTAATGGCTGCTGCTTGGAGGTGACATGGTCCCACGGGTTTGTGCCTCTCCGCGAGACATCCGAGTCCCAAGAAACGGCCCGCATGGCCGAGGGGAAGCGTTGCAGAAAAGTGCGACCTTGTCAGGCTCCGCTGAGCAGTAAATTGAGTTTCCACCAAACGGAGATGCTCAAGTGGATATTTTTGTTCAACCCTCCAGGGTTACAGAACCGTGAAAGAAGGACTGTTTTTGTCCACGATGTGACAATGAGGAGCCAATTATGGCCAACTCCTACTGATTGAGGATTCGTAAATGACGCTTGTGGCCAACCAGCCCACCGTTCCTGCTGACGCTCTGCTCAACAAAAGAAACGGCTTACGTAGACTCGCTACACCAAAACTTTCCTTTGGATATTTCTTTATTCTGGTTATGAGGACGGGTAATTCCAATTAGTCTCGTCTGCCAATTCAACCCACTTCACAGCCAGATGTGGCAATTTGAATCCAAACTGACAAATCCTCATGCCACCCAGTCAGGTCACAGTCGCCAGTTATTAATTTGTTAAGTTATTATCCTATCACTCCTCATTCACAGTCACTCCCCAGTACTGTTTAAACCTCCCAGTTAGCTTCTGAAACATTCTTATGACTGCTCTTTATCCCAAGGACTTGTCTTTAACATTAGCCTACGATTAACTTTCTTTTCCCTTTGCACCTCTAGACTGTGCTACTTTTTTGTCTTCCTCTGTTTTATTATTTTGTGTCTTGCTTGCACAACTTTTGACCAAGCCTATTTCCTTATCTATCTGCTACTTTCCATTGTTGGCCAACTTGGAAGTGACTGATCACCAGCTGTCCCTGACACCCAGCCATTGCTCCACAGCATCAGGTCTCAGCAGACGCTGGGTGCTTCAGGTTCATCCCCATCATATCCCTGTCAGCACCATTGGATCCAACCAACACCGAAAACACCCTTTTTCGGCTTTCCTAAACTGCACCTGTTGAATCCCTAGTTAATAAGTAAGTTTGGCGTGCACTTGGATCCACATGTGTGGGTCCTTCATGGATGTATAACTCTGGTATTTCACATAATGCACAATTTTTGGTTAATTGTACAATACTATTCGGACAATTGTAATCAGCCTAAAACCTTTAATAATATAATCATATTAGGTAATGGTTGCAGTCATAATAATGATATTTTCAGTTACATACGGGAAAATTGCTCAGATGACTGAAAGCATTTCAGTGGCTGTGAAGTGCTTTACCTTTTGCTTCCTACAAACTGCTAGCTCACACTCAGTGTTACCATCATGATCAAATGCATGCAGTGTGTGTGGCACCAGTGAGGTTCCTGTTTAAAGTTATGGGATCACTTGTGACGATTCCCCAAGGGCTCATGGCTTTTGGTAGCTCCTCTTTCCAGCTTCCACATGTGTATAGTTTTTGCCTGGGTCTATACAGCCAGCTGCATTTATGTTTGGTGACACAGCACACCTAGTTTTACACCTCTTTTCTAGATGTGTTAGTCAGCTGAGCTGCACAAGGACAGGAATGATGAAAACTCCCCTTGGTTCTTGATATATCTGGTTTATTTCTTTCCCTGTTATCCACCTCATCTCAGAAGAAAGGAAGATACAAGCCAGTAAGTTATTCTATCCATCCATCCATCCATCCATTTACGTATGTTAAGAAACCTTCTATCCACGGTAAATTCGTGGTAATCCAGAGCCTATTCTGGAAACAGAGGATGCTGGCTTGTGACACTTCCCCTGGATGAGACATCAGTCCATTTCAGGGTGTTCCCACACACATGCATACACACAGTATGGGCAATTTACAATAACCAATTAATTTGAAACACACTGTCTCTAGACAGTAGGAGGAAACCAGAGCACCCAGAGAACACCCATACAGACCTCAGGAGAACATGAAAACCATACAAACTGAGTTCCATTCAAACTTGTCTCTGAAGAGCCCGGTCGCTGAGCCACCATGCTGCCTTCGTATATGCTTGCTGCAGTTTAAAGCAGATGAGTGTGACAACACCTTTACAGTTAAGATAAAATCTGTCCAGGGAAGACCAGGAAGGGGAGACTACAATATAAAATGCTGCCCATGCATCTTGCTTGGTTTCTGGTTGCACTGAATCCACATTACAGTCAAGCCCGTATTCATTTCATTTCAGAAAGCTGTCTACATTGTGCTGCATATGCTCAAAAGCATTCCTGCTCTGAAATTAAAACTTCTTAGTCATAGTTATTGAGAACAGAATGAAGCAGTTCAGAAGCTGCACTTTTCTTTCATATATACTAATCAAAACACCTTTTGAGGTATCACCGTTCCATTCTCACATTATATAATATAAAAGCATCTTTCCTTTCCAAGCAAACTCCAGAACTGAATCACATATTTTGCTGTTAAAAAGTAAAACAACACTTTAAAAATACCAGTAGTCTGCAAAATGCTCTTCTTGACACAGAAGGTCATGCAATATTTTTTTTAATTTTCTTTATTTATTATATGTATTTTTGTTGCAGTCAGATCCAGGCTGAGACTACAGCAGATGAAAAACACCAATATGACAATTACAGGCAAACAAATGAACCCCTGGGGGGGGTCTCCTCCCACTGTGCTCAACTTCTAAGTCTTGCTTTGTTCATAGCTGGATGGCGGAGGATGGATAATAAGTTTCTCCATTTTGCAGTAAGTGGACTGGATGGGTCTAAAAGCATTTCCCCTATTAGCACACACATTTTCTGATGGATGCTATTACCCTGGCACCTTGATGATGAAGCTAGTGTTCCCCTGCTGCTCTGTACAGACAGAGCTGTAAAGCCCTGCTAACATTCGGCAATAAAGCCTACAAGCCTGGGTGGGTCCGGCTCAGGAAGGTTCATCTATGGAGGCTTCTGACCACCAGTTTACTAGCATGACAAAATCAATGATTTGCTGTTGTTTAGTCTGTTTGAGGCTTGCCATTTTCTTGCAACGTTCTCTAGAATAGTGCCCACCAGGGGTGACATGAGACAGCCCAAAACTTTGCTCAGGAGGAGCATTGTAAAGTTCATCAGTACACAGGAGTGAGCTCAGAGCACTACAACAAAGCGTTTAAGCATAAACTTGAGGTGTACCCAAGGGTGAACACCAGGGGTGCAGTACCAAAGTGCCCATCAGCAGAGCTATGAGAGAGCCCATAGTGCTCACTAAGGAAAAGGTGAAGAAATACAATGAGCAGAGTGTGCATCAGTACAGACATAAAGGACCCCATAGCGTCCATTGTAGAACACTCGAGAAGACCAGAGCACCACAGGGACAAATAAGAGGATTTTTAAACCCAAGAGCAGCCTGGGCGAAATCTTATTCTAGGTGACGCTCCAACCACCTGCCTAGTTTTTGACACTTTTCCAGAATTTAGTTTAGTTTTATCCTCGGCCTTCTGATATGGTCTAAAAAGCTTGTCTTCAGACCAAACTAATGCCATGAAGTATTATAAATTCACATCAAAAAGTCAGTGACAGCTTAAACTCACAGGGGTGGGGGTGTGCGAGTTGTGCCAAACCCAGTGGAGATAACTACACACCTGATAGGCCTCAGCTTAATGCATCTGCTCGTGCTGCACCTACTGCCATTGTTTCCTTTTAACCCTAAGGACCAAACACTGCTCCTCCAACAGGGTTCCTCAGCTTCCCCTCCTCATAAAACAGCTGTTTCCGTGGTGATTGGACTTTGGGTCCCATTAAACAATAAGATGGAGGATCTTGTAATATTCAGTTTAAAAACAGGACAACATCTAATTTAAATGTAACATAACCTACAAAATTTTGAACACATGGGCAACTGCAAGAGTAAAAGTTGAGGTAATCGGACATTTTCTTCCCCGGGAAGAAACCTACTGTTGTATCCTTGAGCAAACGTACCTGAACCTGACTCATAGGCCCGGTGGGTATAATGCATTATACCCAAATGCATCTCATTTTTGCTTCTGGCTTTAGATTCCATTGGGTTGGTGTTGCAAATTATACTTTGGGGGATAGCAGCACCCGCACAGGCTCATCCAATGTTTTAAAAAAGGGGTTTAATAGGGCACATCTTTGAACCCTATTAGGAACCATGCATTAAGCTTCCAAGCTACAACTACCAAGCAAGGAGTCCCAGTGCAGGCTGCAGTGCAGAGCCTCGGTGCTCAAGTGTAACACTTTCTTTGCAGCCTGTTTGTTTTGGGGCCCTGGTCTAGCGCACAGGGTCTGCTTAGTGGGGTTTAATGAACTCTCCAGCAGCACAGTGATGAATTCATCCATCTGCTGCCTGGCGCACAATATTGGCTTCTACTTGCAGGCAATTGAACCCAGGGAGCTCTCTCTGGGACATGAACTGACACCCTGCTGTCCCCTCCGCATCATCCTCCTGCTCCGGCCACCTGATGCAGCCCTAGTCAATCACTATAGAAATTAATGACCTTAACAACAGTGATGCCAGGCTGCTGGTTTTGGTCCGCAAGTACAAAAACATAAGGGAACATAGCAGCATGTTGACCTTCAGTAGTGGCCCTAAGTTGGTCATAAGAGCTGATTATTGGCCCTGCCCCACTGACACCTCAATCCTCAGCACAAGCACCGCATAACACGACTTGAGACTGTTTCTTCTCCCTGACCACGGGGTTAAAGCAATCCATCACTCACATGTTCCCCCAAACAACCATTTACACAATGATATGCTTTGGCAAACTGCAGTCACAGGTCAATGCTGGAGGGCGTGCTGGGAAAAAAAAATCAAACAGGAAAACTTGGGGACAATCTATCATTTGGAAATGGGATTAAAATATATAAAACGACTTCCTCACATAAGCAAGAGCACCGTGACGGGAGTTTGAAACATTGGTAACCTCCTCCAGATAGCTGCCGGGAATCAGTTGCAGCCCAGCTCAGAATTTTCCAGAGAGCACTGTGTTCATGGGGGGCTCAGCCTTTGACAATGCACACCGTGTTCTAGGCTCAAGTCATTTGGGAACCAGGCAGGTCCGCCAGCTGCATTACCACGATGTAGAGGTATCGGCAGTAGCCTAGGAACACAGAAGCTTTCCGTGTTGAGTGCTGCAGCTCATGCTTAGAAGCATATTAAATTTACACTTTTATACATTTCACATTGTGCTGGAACGTTCTGTGCAGCGTTCTGTGATACACTGTGTCTAGGCTACTAACTAAATTTGTTGGGTTTTTATATTCCGGTTATACACGTTTGCTACAACTAGCGTGCTGCGTTATACCTATATGTCACTTTGGGTAATTGAGTAGATATGCCTATGGTGAGAAAGATGTTGCTTGGAGTAAGGAGAAATGTCACAGACGGAGGCTTCCGGATCCCTGGGATCGCCCAACACAGCGCTCTAGCAGATGCTCGGACAGACTGTTAGAGAGACACTTCGCCTCCGGGAGCCGGGTTGTACAATCTACATGCGGAATGACTAAGGGTTGGTGTTCAGAGGCACATCGGTGGATTTCACACGCATTCCAGAACATATCGAAACACTCTAAAGATTCCCTTTAGTCACGCACAAAATACCCAACATCAAAGAGTACTCGCTGCGGTATGCAAGATATTAAGAAAAATTTCAATACAAAACAAGCAAAACAGGAAAAAAAGAAATCAGAAATGGAAAGAGATGGGAATCGTACAACCATGCCGTGATAAAAAAATACTTTCCGCTGTGTTATTATTTTTGGAATATCTTTCAGGGAGAATTATCCAGTGACAACAATAATTTCATGTAAGTGAAAGACGATTTGCAGCGTCACGGATTCCGAATATTTTCAGAAGTCTTATAAAATGCTACACAAAATAAAGAATAAGCTGTTCTAATAGATTAGCACTTGCGAAAAGAAGCAGAAAATATTTAAAAAACTGGAAAAATGGGCCTATAGAAAATATAATATAGCAAACTTAAGATGTTAAGATGATGATGATGATGATGATGATGATGATTGTACTAGTAGTAGTAGTTGTTGCTGTTTTTGTTGTTAATAATGCCTTGTGATGGACTGGTGCCCAGTGATTCTAGGATACATCCAAATCACGTTGACAATGAGCAGGATAAAGCAGTTAATGATGGATGGATGGATGGATGGATGACTATTATTATAACACATATTACTCAAAGTTAAAAATAAATTCCACATCTTGAAAGTTTGGTTGCTCTACAACCTGCTCTAAGCCAGGACTGAAGGTTTCAATTTCTTTTGCATTAATAAGTACTCAGGCGACCCTTCTCTGGCACCTCAACAGAAAGTGCCAGCCTTTACATACGGACCACTGTGAACTTTAATCTAGACTGTGTTTCCAAATGAGGGAGCTCTGAAAGGGGTCTAATGATGCTTAATGAAGGAACAAGCGCTCGAAATGGTACTTGGTGCAAAATGTTGATGATTTCAGCAGGGTAGACTAATTTTCCATTTAATTTGATGAACAGGGCCTTCATTTATGAATTGCTGTGAACATTGTTGAAATAATTTTCATAGACTGGAAACAGGCTGATTTTCCGCCTTTGATAATGCTCATTTGTCAGCAGACTCCTCGCATCTCAGCCCCTTGCCTCGGTGGCTGTCCAATGATGCTTGCTTCAGCTCCTCCTTTCTCACATTTACTTATTTCTTTCATTTTTTTCAGTCAATGCCTCCCCCCTTCCATATCCATGATAACTCTGTTCACATCTGCTATAGCTAGATACAGTAGGTAGTAGCTCACCCTCAGCTGAAGATGCTTTTGTCAATCATGCCTTTGTTGCAGTGGTGCATTTCTGTTCAGGCTCACACACTGTGCTGTTATTTGTGATCATGACAAGTTGGAGTCCAGCACAATTACAGGGAAGATTGGCCAGCAAACACCATCACTGTGTTTGCAATCCGGAATTGAAAAAGGCTAGAGTCCAAAAACTTGTTTTATCACATGATTTCCTCACCCAATATGATGGGTTGCGTCTGAACGGACCATATAAACACCATCAACTAACTGCTATAAATTAGCAAGTCAAAGTATGAACAAATTGACATTTTATGACACAACAGAGGGCGGTTCAAATACTTATGGAATTTTAAAGGTACTGTAACTTCATTGATGTGTCACCATATTTAACTGCAAGCAAAGTGTTCTTTTTCTTTACATGCATCATTTTGTCTCCTATAAACAAATTGTCAATCTGTTTTGCCAAAGAGCTCCATTCTGGTTTCACGTGTCTACAGAACATTTTCTCAGAAAGATGTTGATTTCTCTAGACAGGTTTGGGCAAAGATTCATTGTGCCTGCTTATGTTTGTCTTTCAGCAGTGAGGTCCTCTTTGTCCATGAAGTCTTCATTTTGGACGAGGTACACGATGCAGTTTGAAACCATTACTCTAGATCACTCCATGTCAGCTTCAAGTTCTTGAATTTTATTATGTGGCATTTTTTTCAACAGTAGACAAAGACTTATTTGATCAATTATCCTCATCCCACCATATCCTGGGAGGTGCTTGACAGCTTCACAAGCAGTAAACTTCTTTATGACATTGAAAATGGTGGAAACAGAGATGCCAAAGTCTCTCAAAATGGCCTTGTATTCTTTTGAATTTTTATATTTGGTGATAATAGTGTTTTTTTGATAGTCTCAGACACCTTCTCTCTTGCCTTCACCGTCATGAAAAAGGAACAGGGATGAAAATAACCTTTTTTAAAGTATTAAATTCATTGGTTAATCAGTGGTTAATTCATGTAATGTGAGCGCTGACAATTTCTAATTTCAAGGTTATGAGAATCTAAGTCTTATCAAAGAGATTTGAACTGTTCAAAAAGGGCCAAAACATATGCCATGGAAACTTTTTAGTATTTATATTATTTCCATATGTGTCCTTTTTTAGTTGTTACTGCTTTATCATGTGCTGCTTAAACACCCTTATTAATCTGACCATATTTACATACATCATTCTTCTGCTTGGTTATTTTGTCAGCATGCATGAAAGGTGCCCTAATTGCCTCGGTGTTGTTCCCCTTAGTTGTTGTGATCGTACTGGAGCCCAGGCCATGTAAAGGAAATCCTGGTGAGAGTCAACAGTGCCCTGAGCTCCCTGCAAGCATGCTTTGCTGTAGGCAAGACCTCTCGGTGAAGGATTAATGATGGACATCATTCTTCTCCACTGCCATCTGATTAACCTGCATGTTTGAGATGAAATGCTGTGTGCGTGAAGCGACAGTGTGATCTGCTTGCTTATGGTGCTCAATGGCGCACAGTAGTTTGAATTCAACCGGATTCATCCTCTGTAAATAATGGTTTGGTTATTAAGTGGAACGGGTTCAGAAGATGATGTTGTTCACGATGCTTCGTAGCATAGACTCCTGATCCACAGCCCTAAATGCATAAATGGTTACGAAATGGATGACACTAAGGGCTAAAGCAGTAGCCCCGTTCCTGGTTGGGACCCAATAGAGCTCTTCAATGAATGTAATGAAACCCATCTTAACCAAATGCATGTACAGGTAACTGTTTACATCCTCAGTAGCACGAAACTGCGGTGGTGCAGGCCTGAAAATAATTGCTTTAAGCCAGTAAAAGTGATAATTATTTTTGAAACTTTACCAAAACATTAAAAAAGTAGTACTGGACCATATTTGTCTACCATAACTGTGGTTACAACTTTAGAAAGCCTGAACAAGTACGTATGTAATTGTTGCAGCAACTGTAATTAAAATGATGTGCACCACATTATTACAGTGGCTCCTCTGAATTGGAAGTCCATTTGTAACTTCATTTGTAGATAAATTAATAACTTAATAATCAAAATCCTAACTCCTTTTAATCACTGAGTCACAAGAAATAAAATCTTAATAACAAAGATTAGAGCTATTAAATCTTTTAATAATAATACAATTTTTATGAATTTATTTTTATTTAATTGCACATTACATTCTGCTAATCTCCTAATCAATCTTTACAATTGACTGCGCACTACATTAGCAAACTCTGTGCAATGTTTGTCAGCATCTAGCCACTTTCATTTTTATTATCTAAGCAGGGAAAAAAGCTTCCATTGTCCCCCAGTTTATTCACAGGCAAGGTTCTGTGAAATGCTTGTAAAAACTGAATTAATTAAAAAAAACTGAAAATTTGTATTAACAGGGTTGTACAGTGGTGCCTGTAGTGTCTGTCTGTGTGTGTGTGTGTGTGTGTGTGTGTGTGTGTGTGTGTGTGTGTGTGCAGGTGTGTGGGCAAACCATGATATGCTGGCATATCTTCCATTGTCCTCTTAGCAGTGATTTTGTCCTGACCAGGACAAGTGGTTAAAGAAAATGAATGGATGGATTTTAAGTTCAAACTAAATTAACATTAAAGCTAATTTAACATGACTGATTATAAAATAACCTTCTTTCCACAAACATTAATTTTATTTGTGCAACACTATTGATCTCCAGCCCTCATAAACAATAGACACATAAAAAGACTGAAATAAGGCACATCAGCACTTGTGTTCACATTTGGTGTGTGTTGCTGCCAACTAACGCCTGGACTCAGAAATGCAGGTGTTACTTCACAGCAGACTGAAATTTTAGAAAACAGATCAAAAAAATTGCAACTATAGGAAATAAACAAATGAATAATCTGGAGAAAATGTTCTAGAAACATTCTAGAAAATTCATAACAGACATTCGGAACGTAAGGAGCCAATGTAAGATTTTAGGTCTTTGGTAATTATTTCTCTATAAATGGGCAACAAAATCAACAAAATAAAAAAAATTTTAAAAATCAAATAAAAATTGCACTCCTCATCAGTGTGTTTGTTTTTACAGAAATTACTAAAAGAAATAAACCAAACATAATGAAGAGCTTAGCAGAGTGACACTGTTTCTGCCACCAATGCTGAGAGGGTTTGAAGAAAGAGAGCACTGTGGGATGGCAGGGGACCACAATAAGAAGCCCTACTCACACACTTCCTCAGCATTGACTTGCACCTTTAAAAACCAGTCCAGCCCCCCCCCCACACACCCCCTTCTCTCTGGGTCTCTAGAGGCCTTGGTGAATGTGCACTTGGCAATCCGGAGCTGAGCAATAGCCCAATGTAATGGTACCCTGGGAAATAAATCGAGGCAAAGGAACGTGCTGAGGAAAGTGTCAGATAGAGATAGGGGTGTGAAGCAAGGAAGGTAAAAGGGCAGAGCTGCTACAGGAAGTCCATTAGGCCTGCAGTGAGAAATGTGCCATCAATTAATGAGAGGAAGACTCCAGGTCCGGGCAGACATTGCATCCTCTGAGCACCTGGAAAGGAGAAAGAGGCCTGAGCTGAAGTTTAATAATTGAAGGATGCGTTTTAAAAGTTAACATGAATTAGACATGGGGAAGGTGGAGAGCGGTAGGCAAATACTGAACTTGGACCAACAGAGTGTCCTTAAAATATTTCCATAATGCAAGCTAATTTTAGTCACAAGGGGCGGCAGGAGAAACTCCTCTAGACCAAGGTGCCTCATAACAGGATTTACAGCCTCCCACTCAGTCGCTTGAGCCACAGTGGTTTTTTTGTCACAAAAAGGTAGAAGAGGTAGAAACCCAATTTTTCCAGAACACTGTATACATGCTTGCTGTGTTTGCTCATAACCGCATGATTTATTGTTTCATGAAGTTATGCCTACATCTCCAACACCTTGGTGAGATGCCCCTGGTAGGCAGGTGACATGGCCTTCTGTGGTTTTATGTATTTTTGTTTACCGTTGTGCTGCTGAAATCCCCTTCCGCTCCCCCAGAAGCCTGAGATGCACATCTGTTCCACAGAACCCCTGCGGTGCAGCAGAGGGTGCAGGCCAGTCACCTCTGCAACTTTGCTTCTAAAATATCCAGCCCTCAGCAGATCTGAAACCTTTTCTTAAGCGTTTCAATGTGTGCTTTTCCAAGACTCGCTTCGTTGCTCCTGCTTCACTCATTTTTGAAGCGAGATGCTTTGCTGGAACGCTGAGAGTCAAATGGTTCCCTCTTGGGCACAGTGTCAGCGTCTCGTAGCTGTGTCAGATCTGCAGCTTCCTGGTCCGGTCCGGCTCATCAATAGCCGCGCTCCAGCCACGTGAGGTTTTGGGAAGCGTCAAGCTTCCACGGACACAGAGGGGCACAGAAGTCTCTCCAAAGGATGTTCTGGCAGGAAAACAAGCACCTTCTATTCACAAATAAAGCAAAAGGAGGCCTGCTTCCAACAGCTTTGTTTTTTTTTTTTTTTTTTACTTTTTTGCGCCTTTCGTTTGAAATAAAAGTGCAAGCAGCGTTCTAATTAGGGTGTTGAGCAGAACAAACACCAAGTAATCTCAGTAAGAGGCAATATTGTAATCCTCGGGTCATTACACAAGCTTACATTTGGGTGTTTACAAGAGAGAAATGTAAAGTGCATTCTAAAAGGCCGACTGTCAGCCGAGAAGAGATACTGTTATTTACGATTAATCGATGTCTCCTTGAATGGCGAATGATTGAATCAATGACGCTTTACTTGGTCTTTGATGGGCTTCTGTAGGAAAACCAGCTGGCAGCTGCCGTCTGCCCAGTATCCTATGAGGTCAGGGAGGAATGAGCCAGTGTCCAGAGCCCAAGACAGCGCCACCCACAGCCCAAGCCCTCCAAGGATGCCTTCCCTCTAAATCCCTGGGGAAGTCAGAGTCCCACAGTGAATAATTCATATGCAAGAGCTGGGAAGCAGATGCAGAGACAGCACTTTTTGACTTTTTTTTTCTTTTGCGTCGGATCTGTTCAAATCTAAACTATGTCAGTAATTCTCCAAAGGTTGGTATTAAAAAAAAAGAAGACGGAAAATCAGACGTACGATGTAAGCATCTGAGATTTGTCACATCCCTGAAAGCAGAGCCGATAAAGGCTCTCTTCATCACTTAAAGGACTGCGAGACTCATCTCCCTGCTCAGTACACGGCAGCATGCAATATCCCAGCATGCTCCAGACTGCCTCCTGTTCTGGCACTGACCTACAGTTAAGCAGGTGACAGAAATTATATGATGCCAGATCGGTTTCTTCTACAGACGTAAACCTCTTTATGAAATTTATAAACAAAGCGTTTGACCACCTTATCTGCGCCCCTGGGGGCTTCAAATCCAAAAACAGACAAACAGGAACATAACAAAACGGTTACAATAATTACAGGGATGGACTTGATCCTCAGCAGCAGCTCATTTAGCCACAGGAGGAACAATGAACTCCGATTTTCATTCTACTTTGAGAAGCACAATACAGCAGCCTGTGGCTTCTCTGTCCTTTGCAGAATTCCATTTACATGCTAACTGACCTTCTTTCATGGCTGTACTTTAAAAAGTCGGGCTTAATGGGAAACTTCCTTATGCGTTAGGTTACAAAGGAAATTGAGTTTTCTCCCTTTTTTGCAAGCGGAAGAGCAAAATCCAGAAATCCATTAAATGACATAACATCACAGGTAAGAGAAAGGCTGGAATTAGCCATTACTTATTTGAAAGCAAGGTTAACGCTTGTCTAAAGGTCAAACAACTATCCCTTGTCTTTCCAGGCAGAAGATGATAAATGGCACAATAACTGCCTGCCTTACCACTTTTTATTCTTTCGTTAGCTATGTGATGTGGCCATTTCATCTTTGCTATAAATGAGCTTGCTGTAACTCGGCCAACTTTATACTAATTTTTAAACATTTGTTAAAAACATTTTATGTCGCTGCTGACACAGCACACCAGCAATGAATGAAGAATGAAGAAAAGCTTAAAAGTGGATGGAGGCATAGCAGAAAAGGACTGATGAAAGCAGGTATTTTATGAGTTAAAACCAGGCCTCCCCAAAGCATTGTTCTGACTTGCTTCAGACATTGTGGCCAGAGTGAAAACTGCACGCTGTTAGCTTATTGGGGATGTAGAGGTGAAGTCCACCAAAGCCGATATACTGAAACGGGCAAAGCCAAGAGGGATAGGCAGTTTGAGGGGACGCAGAGTTGAAAAGCAAGAAGGATGCCAGAAAAAAAAACAAAGAAATCCCAGCGAAAAGCCTCACTTTGGCCACATTCCACACTCACACCCAAACGCCGCTGCCCTTTAGATCAAATCTACAGGGCTGTGACCGAACGGGGTCGTGAGAAGTCCTACACGCACAGGGCCACTTCCACACGCCAGCAACTGGTTGTGGATCACAGTCCCTCCTCCCATGTCTGGGTTTATATCCCGACTCAGCAGCGCAATCCTGGGACTGCTGCAGGTTTAAATCCCAAGTGTTCAGTCCCTGCAAGCGTCAGTAAAAATATCCAGCCATAATAAAATCTTAAAATGTTGTATTTCACACAATGATGCAATGCCAACAGCATCACAAAAGCAAATGTTTCACCGGGTCTGTGGTGCGCTGTCCAGGTCAGACACAGTGGCAGCAGTCTGTGGTGGGGCTCAATGGGAAAGAATGCATTGTTAGTCAGGTTCACCGCAGCTACGGCACAGTGCCAGGAGGTGAGGGGGGTGTCTGCTATATTCTGAATATTTCTGATGTCCACAACATTACATTATGCTCCCCTCTTTGGGTTTCATCAAGAAAATGGTTCCATTTTGCCCTGCAAAGTACTGCTCATCAAATAGTTCTGGTTCCTCATTCACATCCTTCTGTTTGGGTGCTCAATCCCACGTGTTTGCTTGCCAAGCCCCAGTTTACTCTGGCAGCCGGACCGAGCCCCACAAGCGACAGCATGAGCCCTGGGTAATTGGGCACACAGGAGGATATTAATGATGGATGCTAAAGCAGAAACCCGGCAAAGAGTCTACAGCAAAAGTCTGTGGCAACAGCAAACATTTTTTCAGAAATGAAACTTTTCACCACTATACCACCTGGTAACCAACAGCAAGAACATTATGGAACCTGCTGAGATAGACATGAGAACTTTACTAATGCAAAAGGAAATTCCATGAAACTGTAAAAACATACATGCGAACAGGAGGAACAGAAACACGCTGATATATTATGAAAGATATATTATATTACGATATTTTGTTCGGCTCTACTCCACGGATGACATGACTTTGTTTGCACAGCCAGGGTGCCCCAGCCCAGTTTCCCTTAATGCTGCGCAAATGCTTCCTTTCAGCCTCTGTACCCACCACCCACTACCTCGCTCCCATCCCGTCTGTAACCTCTTAGTGACACCCGCGTTGTACCGTTCATCACTACATTATTCATTGGACCAGCAGAAGCTTTTATCCAAAGTGACGCATGCAGCTCCCTGTTACGCCCATCCAGATGGCTGAATGCTTGCTGATGTAATTCAGACCAAGTGTCCTTCTTCCTTGGGACAGCACAACTATAACCACAACCACAATGCCCTGGATCCTTGACCCACTGTGTTACTGGTCCAGCTCTCCAGCCCACGTGCTCTTCCAGGTGGCCTACAGTGAGCTATTGTGCCCCTTGTCCCAAAACCCACTCTGTCCATTCCACCCAGTTTCTTCTCTTTTGACTTTGCCTGTCTACAAAAGAGCTAAACCATTGTAACTGTTGGGCGGCTCTACACATTAAGCCCCTTTGGCAGCCCGCCCGAGGACGTAAAACCCAAAAAGGTAATTGAATCATGAGAGAATTACTCTTAATTCGCTTTTAGCAGAATATGACTATGGTCCCTTCTCCCAGCACTCTATTCTGAAATGTCTGGTTTTTACCTGTTTCGGCTCCACACGTGAATTGCATGCAAATTACTCTACCGTAAAAGGTTATTATCATTGTTTTAAGTGCCCTCTTGAGGACAAGAGGAAGAGATATTTGTTGTGGATTTCTGTTACCTTTACTCAGAATGGCACTTGTTTACCAAATTACCTTCATTTGGCTCATTAGGTAACCACAAATTGTTGCTAGCACTAGGCTGTCTACACTTTCACAAAGAGCTTTGAGAAAGAACTGAGAAAGAAATATTTATTTTGGGCTTGTTTGCTTTGAAATTTCAGTGACTTTTTTCCCCACAGAGCGTCTGCAAAAATTTGGTCATGTTGCGCATGGGCAGGCCGATTGGAAGACAAACCCATGGGCATCCAATCAATAAGAACTGGGCACTGATCGAATGCGATTCATGAAGGCTTTCCATTGCCTTCCTCCATGCCTTTTCCCAATGTGAAAGCACTGATGACTGGTGCGTAACTTTGGAAATGGCTGGAGAGAAGTGCACTCTGACACTGTGCTTCATGCGCATTGTGAACAGATGGGAGACCATGGAGGTGTGACATTGAATCGATGGGAAATCTGCAAAATGTTTGATTTCTTCTATTCCTGATCCTAGCTGCAACGAACCGCTGAGTTTCCTGCTACCATGAGCCATTATTTTGTCCTCCTCGATTGTGTCTTGGTGTTGACCTCCACAGTCATGCGTCTACAGACACCAGCTTACCCTGTTTTTTTTCACCGATCTCCTCCGACTTTACAAATATTGCAATCTTACGATAATAATCGCTATTGAAAAGATTCCTCTTCAGTCGGTTGTGCAGACTCCTCAGTCCAGTCCTGTTTACATATCACATCATGGTTCTACCCCACATTTTAAATATTTTCCTTGCAGACAGAAGAAACAGTACAATGTGGTTATGCAAACGTTCAAAAGGTTGCCTTGTAGTCAAGGATCAACACTCTATAATATACATATCTTAAGTTTTGTGGTATTGGTTTGGTAAATCCCCACATTTTAAAAGCTGCCCTGTGGTCATACGTAAGAGCTGTATAAAAGCTGGTTCACAGTCCACATCAGCACCCTAAGTACTAACCCACAGTCATATATCAGGGTCATAAAGGCTTCGCGGTCATATCTCTGGATCCTGAAAGCTGCCCCACGGTCATGTCTCAGAATCATAAAAGCTGCCATATAGTCATATATCACACATAACGACCATCTATTAGAATTACAAAGGGTGCCCCCCTATCTGAGCGCGCAAAAGGCTGCTCTACTGTCATATATCAGCAACCCAAAGGCCACGTTTACGGTACGTGTGGTATAAATTGACAAACAATTCTGGCAAGAAGGTTCAGTGACAGATAACCACAGCCCATAAGACAGGGTAGCACGACTGACCTGGCACACAGTCAGTCCATCCCACATGTTAGCATGGGCATGAAAATGGCCGAAGGGCCCCCCGAAACAGGAGAACAAGTTTCGAAAAGCTCAAAGCTCAACAACCTTCCTGTATTCTTCGGCTTGGACTCACGTGGGAGTTCCTCCTTCGTCTCCTTGCGGACAATAAATGGCTAAATGGCAAACCAGAGCCACACCCCTCCTGTCACGTTTCTTCCATGTATCGGCACAAACTTTCCCAATTGAGCCTTGACCTTTATGGCCAAAATGACAGAGACATGCACCATTTGTCCTCCCACCACCCAAGCATGTTGCCCCGCAGCTCCCATTTGCATAGCCAGGTTGCTCATTCCTAGCCATAACTGTTCTTACAATGGGAAGAGGCCATGATGAGCAACTTCACTTTGTAATATAATGGAGACAGCCAAAATCCTGCAAGGTGAACCTGGGTTGACCACTTTACAGTGTAATATGATCATATTAGTGGCATAAATAAAGTACAATTAAAGGACAGGTGGATGCTGAAGGAAGGGTCAAAAAGGACAACAACAAGCTATAAATATCTTGCTTTAAATGTGTCTGTGCTAGACAGAAGAAAAACAACTCTTCCGTTGCATCAGGAGAGGCCATAGTTCCCTCCACCTGCGAAAACACCCAATATCCTAGCAAAGGTTAGAGAAGGCCTACAACGGTCAACGTTACGGCTGCACCGATGCAGTCAGGGCCACTTATCGGTAGTGTGAACGCCGGGTGGTGAGGAGAGAACCATGGACAGTTCAAACCTGTGTCCAGAAGAATTCCCCTAGCAACAACAGATCTCTTAGAGCCCCTGTTCTTTGTTTGCGGTGGCAGCCCACCCAGGGAACACCAGAGTGAAGGACAGACAGAAACAGTGGAGAGAAAGAGGCAGGCAAAAGTAGGAGAACAAGGCCGAATGAGAACCAGGGAAGGAGATCCGGCGGAAGACCGTAAACAGGGCTTTTTATTCATGTTTCAAAACAAAACGAGTACTCACCGCCCGCCGCGCCTCCACCCAGCAGCTGCCCTCGCCACAAGTCCGCCGCAGTCTGCCACTCCAAGTCATTTGCCGGAGAAGCGTTTAATCGCGTTCTTCTCAGAACCGGAATTATGCAGCCGATTGCAGTCGGACGCAGTGCCTTGTTTCTGGATGAGTTAATCCACCCCGAGCCCAAACTCTGTGAAAATGCCCCTGGGGAGCGGGCCTTCGAGGGTTCGAGGCTGTTCTCCCCAATTATATCCACATTAGCGCTGCTTGTCAGGGGATTAACCTTCTCTTTCTCTCAATAATGCACTGTCCTCCAACTAATGCAGCATTAAAAATAAGCGCCTGGCGACATGCAGTGACAGTCGGATTTACAGTGTGGGCTTTTGGCCGAACCAGCCGAGCGTCGCCTGAGCGACTGCTGCCACTGCTTGGATCTGCAGTGTTTTAGTGCAGCCGCCAATAACGACGTCTTGCTGAAGAGGCTGAAAAATAACAGTGCACTTGCGCAATGGCAGAAGCAGCAACAGTAACACCCATCTGATGTTTTGATGCCAAACATGGGTGATGCCACTTGTGAAGATGTGACAGCATGTGGGATGGCACCAGCTTCTCCCAGTACTTATCAGAAGACCTAACTGATGACATGACTGCCAGTCTCCTCTTATACTGTCAATAATAATAATAATAATAATAATAATAATAATAATAATAATAATAATAATGTTTAGGGTAGTAGTCACAACTATTTTTGACAAGTACAGCTTTAATAATACTGTGCATCTAACTATAATAATAATGGCATGATTATTTTTGCTAAAGTGGAACTGTCACAAATATATATATATATATATATATATATATATATATATATATATATATATATATATATATATATAAAAAATGTAGAAACGTTGGAAAATGGAAAGTATTAATATTATAAATATTTTCAGGTGCATAAAAAGACAGAAGTAAGGTGAGGGTTTTGCACAGGAGTCACTTTTACAACAGGGTCTCCAGTAAACTTAAATCTATCTGCAGGAATAGTTAAAGTTTTTAATAAATGTGTCTAGATTCTAGGTGCTGCACAGGAGTCAGCTCTGACTGTTGGTCTCCCTGAAAGTCCCGCTTGAAAATAGAGGTGAGCTCCACTTCCGTACACGTGAAATAAGCTGTGAACAACGTTCACGGTGACCGAGGACACACAGCAAGGCCACAACACGGGTTATAGTTCTGTAACCCATGACTGACAATACGTGTACAAGTGCTGTCACCAGGGATAGGGCCGTTCCTGTCCCGGGAGTCACCCCACTCCGTGTTCAAGAGAAATCTCAGCACACTATGGCACTGTTGTAGAAACCGGTCTTTACCGGTTCCCCGGGTTCTTCAGCTGTCACAACAAAATCTGAGAAATGCCAAAAATAACAAGGACACATAATAAAAACTATGCTTAAAAAGGAGACCGAATCGTCACTAAAATATTCATGTGGCAAATGTCTGTACAGCTGTTGGTCCTCCAACAAGTCTTTCTTTCTTTCTTTCTTTCTTTCTTTCTTTCACACACACATACACACAAGCACGCACACACTCTTCATCCCCTCCATCTCACCGGTTCATGGCCACCTAGTGTGCTCAGCATCACTTTCCCTGGACATTTGGACAACCCTGGTGCTAGAGGGGAACTGAACCTGTCTGTAAGGGTGGCATCACTCCAAACACACACACACACACACACACACACACACACACACACACACAAGCCTTGTCCTGCACATTTCACAGCCCTGTCCAGAGTGTCACCCAGCACTCTTAAAATAAGTGAATAAGTATGAGGAACAAATCTCATTCATATTTCATATCAAATCCAAATAGCTGTACAGACACTGAACACCTGGTCTTTACGTACACCGAACCATTTTCACTCTGCCTGTTTAAAATTTTTGAAGATAACACCAAAAACATAAGCACAGCCACTGAGAAAAAAAAATGACAGTAAATTATTAATAAAGACACAAGTACTCTATGCACAGAGTACAGCATTCATACGCACTTCTGAATAGCAAGGAGGCACGTATACCTTTACCATAGTAAAGGGACGGGGCTGCCACGTACCTGTTGGCGCCACGTGTGCCGCTCAGTCCCAGGTACAAGCGCGCGTCCTCAGTCGCTCTCCATGGTCCGCAGCGGCGGCGCGACACGAGCTGTGCCTTCCCGCGCGCCCGCGCGCTCCCGCGCCACTCATCACCCGCACGCACGTGCGCTCGAGCGGCAGGTTCAAAACAGGGCAGAGAGGCGAAGGGGAAAAGACAAGAAAAGAAGGAGGAGAGGAGAGGAGGATGAGGAGGACGAGGAGACGGTCCGGCTGGAGGAGCGCGCCGTGTCTGACTGACGGTGGCTCTCGGAGCGCAGGTGAGCGGCGTCCCCTCAAGTGTCGCCCAGTGTCGCCCCGGAGTCCTACAGTGTCCACCAGCGCCTGTCCCCCTACCGGGGCTCCATGTGAGCCGCAGTGAAGGGTCCGAAAGAGGATTCCAGACCGCAGTGTCCTCTTCTCCACTCTCTGTGTGCGCGCGTGTGTGTGACTGTGTGTGTGAGTCTGTACGAGCAATAGAGAGCGCGAAAAAGAGAGACAGAAAAACAGAAAGAGAGAGAGAGACAGAGAAAGAGAGAGACACTCCACTCGGAGGCGAAGTGTCCAGCAGCAGCGCCCACATGTGCGGCATCCCGGGCTGGAAGCTCCGCTCCGCGGTGACGTAGAGCCACCTAGTGGCCGCACCTGCGATGTTACAGTAGGGGGGGGGGGGGGGGCAGGTAAGGTATAATGCGCTTGCGGTAAGACATAATAATAATAATAATAATAATAATAATAATAATAATAATAATACGTTGTAACTAATAATAAAATGAAAAATGATCATAATTTAGTAAGAATAAATAAGAATCAGAGAAACATGTATGAGGTACACTCTGCTTTTGTTCCTTTAACAGGAGAGCAAAGGCCACCAGCTTTCTCATGTCAACATTTCCTTCTTGCTGTAGAAGTAAGATACCCGCACCAACTACTGTTGTACTGTACATGAATACCACTGTATTTAACCTGTAAATGCATTTTGATAAACCAGTCAGCTGGCTTTTTGACAAGAGACTGCCTTAGATTAGGGCTGAACCTGTTAAAAACATCAACCACACTTGAATGAATGTATAAGTTATTGTTTGCTGGAAGTTAAGGACTGCATTTTATGTTGTGCATGGTACACTAAAGTGAGAATGTAAAATAAAAATGTTAAATATAGTAACTGTATTCACTTTAATGTTCACGGCCAACATCCTATTAATATATGGCTGACAGATACGCATAAAATCAATTCACAAGTTTTCTATTTTAAAGAGATATATTATTCAGCTTGTACAAAAAACACAATTGGACATATAAACTAATATTATAAATATATATACATACATCAAACTAGACTGCAAAGCGCAAACATATTCCTGCAAACATAGCCTAGCGTTTATTAATAATTTTATTCCTAAACAAATGTTGAGTTTTGGAAGCTATTTTCTGGACTTCTCTCAACTGCTCTAGCCTCTGCACGTTTTTCGGAGATGAAAATACACAACCGCTTCAATAGGAGTCTTTGTAAACGTTGCTTTCTGCAGTGCAGTTAATTTGGCTAAATGGTGGCCGCTGGAACAGGAGAAGGTGGTCTAGGGCCCAGGAGGCCTGAACTGAAGCGTAGTTTGGCAGGGGACCTCAGGCTCATTTTCCACACACCAGTATATTTTCACAAGGCGATGTGTAGCTGATGATGTGTAATTCTGCCTGACACATTTCCTTTGGTGGACACCGGCATTTCACAGAGACAAATTCTTCTGTAAAAATGAGGTTCCTTCATGCTCTGCCACATAATCTCTGCAGTGCAATTCTCTTACAGCTCTAGATGACACCACACATGGGCAGGGAGAACAGAAATGTGTCAAGCAGCTTCTCAAATGAAACGGAAATGATCATGATGTCTCTTTCTAGATAAAAATTAATGATGTGTAAAACCACAATTTAACGCCTGAAACCTGTATCTTCTCTTAAGCTGGACGGGTTGGCATACATTAGAGTTAAGAGATACAGGATTAAACAGATACCTTGCCAGAGCTTTCATAAGTTAATCTTTGAGACAATGACGAGTCAGGACTGAGTCCCTCATCCTGCTGTCCTGGCCAAGTGCTGTGCACCACACCCCCATGAGCACCAACATGTCTTCAGTGACCCATGTAACCTCCAAAAACACTGATACCAGTTCTATAAATTTTACCTGGAGTCTCCTTCTGAGTCCTGTGCCTCACTCAGTTGTGGACCGGCCATCATGGCAACTATAAAAGTCCACTTGACCACCTCCTGCGTCAAGCAGTTACTCACCAGCACGCTGAGCAGCGCTGGCCTTGCTTCTTGTCTGGGTTGTCTCACAAATCCTGGCAAATGTCTCCGATAACCCAGAAACACCATTTAGCCGCTGCCCCTCGGGGTCTCTTAGAAGTTCACAGTGTTGGAGTAAGGAGGTCTCACAGCCATGTTTACCCAAAGTGAACAAAGTTCTTTGCAAGATGAACCTGGGACAAAATCATGAGCGCTAATGCATAGAATTGGGCCTTGGTGGTGCTGCGGGCCCTTCCTGGCTTCCATCGGTGCCGGAGACATGTGGAGAGAGAGCCACACGTGCCCCATTGCAAGGGACCTTGGTGACTCTCTTTGTCAGGATGGCTGCTCCTCTATAGATACCCATCTGTCATTTTGTCAGTGGCTGCCTCACCTGTCTGCCTCATAGGCAGCACGTCAATGTCAGGAACCCAGAATGGAGATAAAGCCTGAAATGGGGCTCCCTTTTAGGGACATGTCGTTCACGGTCCAGGTGGGAGGGAGGTGGACTAACGGTGAGGTTCAGACGTCGTTCTTGGATGCAGTGTACTGAACATGGTGAACCTGGTCGCACCCCCTGCAACTGACATTTTGTGGTTTGTCATCATAAAAAGGCGGGATGGTTTAAACAGGCTGGATCAAACCATATAATGATAGAGAAAATGTTCAACTTCTAACAGAGTAAAAAGCATAAAACAATTCCTTAATTTAAAATATTCTTCCACAAGCCACAACAGTTTAGGCCGCACCTGGGCTCAGCTAAGGTAACACTGCACCAGGCTCCAGCACTGTGGTGAACGTTTTACCACCGCCACCTTCAGCTCTTCCGTCTCAAACATAAGGTTACCGTTGCGGCGCAGTGGGTGTCCAGTTCTGAGCTGCCAATCGATGCACGGTGAGGGACCTACTGCACACCTCTACTTTATGCTAACGCCACTCTCTGGATGAAGAGCACGTCAAAAGGCGCCCCAGAACCCACAGCTGCCGCCACCCCCACCTCCAGGAAGTTGGCTGGATAAAAATATCAGTCCCAGTCTCCTGAATCCACCATCTCTCCACACCCTGCCAATACCAGCAAGCCGAGAACAGAGCACGGTGCCCGACCTAATGGTGCACCGAGACCCCACTGGGGGCTCTGACGTCAGCCAAGATGTAAGCAAATGGCCTTGGCGGTGCATCCCAGTATTAATAATTCAGAGCCAGCCCCCATTAATGCTGCTTCACGCAACAGGTGCATCGACTGAGATCCACTTTTGCAGACAAGACTCTGGGAAGTGGTGAGAAGTACAGTGTTTCCGCAGCATGTATCGTCATCCTGCATGGCAATGGCCAGCAGATAGGTTAACACCTTTTTCCCAACAGCTTTGCTCAGGTGTTAAGAACACACATCCAATCTCAGGGGAGGGTGAACGAGTTCAAATCCTCATCATACATCAGGCAGCTTTCTTCATGACCAACAAATTGTACTCTTGAATATTTCCTAGTGTTACAGCAGAGGGTTGCACCAGCTTTTATGATGAATTTTTGCTCTCCAGACAACAGCAGCCATGCAGGTGATGCACTTTCTTTCAGCTCCCTTTGTAGCTGAATCAGCAAAATTTAGATGTAACCAGTGGGCCACCTGAGGAGTGCCGACGTAGTCCAGCAGCACACCTGTTCACTGCTTCTGTGCTCCCTAGTTCAGGTTCTTTGTCAAAAAACAGAAGGTCAGCCCAATCCCCCCCACTGTTCCCCTCCCTCTTTTAAAATAGCATTTTATGAAAAAGTTTTGATTTTGGATGATTTTTATTGCGATGGAATGGAGTTGTACATGTGCCCCAGTGCAGGAAACAGAAGTTATTGCTGAAAGGTCTCACCAGGATGGCAGCATCTCTTGTAAACGTAAATGAACATTCAGGAACGGTTAAGGTTTTCGGTATAAGGTAACTTATGTTTTGCACTGTTTTGAAAGTGGGGGGTGCTAATAAAAGAACTGAAGGCCTCAAACAAAGCAACAAGAATAACACAGCACAGAATTAAAGGCAGGGGACCCACAAACTGAAAGACAAAATTTGTTCTTTAATCGTCTTCTTCCGCCGGACAAAAGAGTGCGTTTTAATGCCAGAGCAACACGGATCGCATAAGCAGATTATGTGCAAAACACCGTAAACAGCAGACACATGTTGCATTTAATCAGCCTTTGTCAGCCCCGTTTTGCCGCTGCATGGCCCCTTTTTCCACCCCTCATCCCATCCCCTGTGCCATCTGTCCTGAACATGGGTTCACCGTACAGCTGCGTTATGCCCTTTTGCTTACCTTGCCCACCTTCTGGTGTGGGAATCCTTCCATAGAACCAGGTGGCTCTGGGTCTACATCCCATAGAGTGTTGCTCCAGTTACTTTAAGAACGGTGGGGACTGTATCATGGGTTTGCTGTCAATCTTCCAAGTATCTGTGCTGTAGGCATTTACTTCAGCCAGGTAATCAGGTAAGTAGCACAGATCTCACAGCTCCAACAGAACATGTTCTGATGTGGGTTCGACGCAACTAATTCTGCACAGAGTTTGTATGTTCTCCCCATTTTTATTTGGGTCTCCTACAAGTGCATCACTTTTCCTCCTGTGGTCCAAAGGTGTGTATTCAGGTGAACTGTGCTTAGCGAGTGTGTGTGTGTGTGTGTGTGTGTGTGTGTGTGTGTGTGTGTGTGTGTGGTGTGTGTGTGGTGTGTGTGTGTGTGTGTGTGTGTGTGTGTGTGTGTGTGTGTGTGTGTGTGTGTGTGCACCTGTGTGATTGCCCTGTGGTGGACTGGTCTTCTCCCCAAGGTGTGTCCTGTCTCCCACGCTATGCTCCTGAACAGACTATGGACCACCATGAACCCCTGCCCTGGATGAGAAGCGACTGAAAATGGACAGATGGAAAAACTGAATGCATTTTGTTCAAAATGAAGTGCTGGCAAGTTTACAAAAAAGTTGTATGAAAAATGAAGATTCAATCTTTGCTTTGATAAATGGCCTTACATTTGAATGTCAGTGTGATTGATCCACTGGGAACAAGAGCGTGTCCCAGGCCTAGTAATCCATCATACTGGGAACCCAAGGTGTATTTGTTCTCACCTCAAAAAATGTACATAGTTTCTGCACCTCATATTCGCACTCAGGTTTTTTTTTTTTTTTTTTTTTTTTGCTTAGCTAACACTTTTTCTAATCCAAGGCAATTTGAAGAATGACCTGGTTAGGCAGATGAAAACAGAACAACGCAGTGGTGCCAATAGGATTTAAACCAACAGCCTCTAGGCAACGTGTTCTGTGCTAGTGAGCACCGTGTGTTGTGCTGCCCTGGCAATAGCTAAACCTGCAGTTTGGGTGAAGTGCTCAGAAGTGTGTAAAGTCAATGTTCAGGTTGCACTAAACCAGGAAATGTAAGGATCGTAGTGACAGTGAACTTTTCCCTAAACTGACATACAGGAGAAGCACCAGGTTGGGTGATCTGTCCAGGTCAGGGCCATGATTACACAAATAACAAAACCAGCGCATGAATTTGGCCATTAAAGAAGAGGATTTCGGGTGCTTGGTTACAGCCATGTCGCACTAACACAACTATTGTCACGTCAACCAGATGCTGAAGGTACAGCTTGATGCTGATGTTCAGGATTAAGTGCAAATTAAATATGAGGGCAAAAAATACTTTCTAATCCAAAATAATGTTAATAACAACTGAGGATGGGGCTTAGGTGAGAAAAAGCAAAACGAGAGCAGCAGCAACCTGGACCTTTCAGAGACGTGAAGTGGCTCCGGCTGCCCCATGTGACTGCTTGTGGTTATTAGGGTTGTTTTTATATTTTGCTCGTTTTAGTCTTTCTTCCTAATTTTTAGTTGCTTTGTTCTTCCCAAAAGCCCTGAGGGGAACTAAAGTTGCTTCTTTTCTTCAATTTATACGCTTCACTTTTTCAATATAATATATTGTGCCTTTCTCTCCTTGAGTTATTGTTTTAATATTTGTAAGTGTTTACTAGTTGCATAGCCGTTGTTTTCCAGTTATTGGGCAGACTGTGTTATTTTCTGAGGGCCATACCATCACCTGCACTCCTGCTTGCATACAATAATATTTACCTGTGATATACAGCATTGAGCTAATTTACTTTTTCAAAATCAGCCTACTATTTCATTTACCCCCGCCCAGGTGGATTGAAGGACAGGATTCAGATTAATACCCTTTCGCACAAGACCTGCATTAAACAACATTCCCAGAGGAACACAGCACTTTGAGAACAGATTCGAGCAGCTTCAGGTGTTACTGTAAGTCAGGGTTAAGGAATACAGGAATATACAGGCTTGTTAGTGGAGAGTGGTCCTCCGTCCCACCATTTGTTCCACACCAAACTCTGTTGTGTAATGGCCCACCTTGCCATACATGCAGGATCTATACTGGAAAGTAGAGGATTAATTTATTTTTGACAGCAACAACCATCGCCCTGACCCCATGTCGCACTAAGATCCCAGTCACCCTCAACCTTGCTGCTATGGGGCCTTTATTGTGTGCTGTGTGTGGTAGGCAGGGGGTAATAACCAGACATCCCATCTCCTGAGGAAAACTGCCACTTTAATTTATACCAGTCCTCACATAATAAAGCCCCGAGCTCCAGTAATACTCCAAATGCCCTTTCACTCAAATGAAATGGGGAGTTTGGCCCCCTAGGGATGCGAGCACTGTGCACAGCACAGGAGAGCCCGGTAAGCGCTGTTTAATGTGCAGCACATTAATGTGGGGCACCTTGGTGGGGATTTTACAGGTTAGTGTCGCTCTACTGCAACTGGGGGGGTAGTCACATAGACCCTTTAGTGTTCAGTCCAACAGCTGTGTGTGTCTGGAGCTCATCAGCATTAGCAATGAAACATAATCATGGTTAACAAGAGTATAAACACCATGTTTTGCCATAGTTTTCTGACCATTTGCCATTTCGCTCATTTAACTCAACCCCAGATGGCACACTGAAATCTTGTTCTCAGCGATAATTTATCCCAAAATAATGAGGCTCAAAATTTATTATGATGACACTTTTATGCTAGAGGGTTTTTTTTTTTTTTTTTTTTGAAAAGTAAAAATAAAAAATTGAATTGTGTTTGCATAAGTATTCACTCCCCCACACATTAACACTTAGTAGAGCTGCCTTACACCACAATAACAGATTTTAGTCTTTTAAGGTGCATTCCAGCTTTGAACATAATTCAGGAGGGGTTTTGTGGAGGAAAATATACTAGAGAACACAGTTTCAGAGTCCTGTTTGTCAAAGGTCTGATTTCTTTTTAAGTCCAACAAATATATTTAGTTTAGCAATGTGTGCATATACAGTCAGGTGCAATACACACTAACTTTTATAATTCTGTGGTTTTATATATCAAGACATGAAAGTATCATTTTGTCCACACCAAGTTGTAGACTTTGATCTGTTTTTTATTTCAGCCTTTCAGTTGTAGATTTACTGGTATGTTTGAGATTGCTGTGCTGTTTCAAGATTTGATTTTGGTCAAGCGTTAGCTGTCAGATTAAAGGCCTCGCATCTGCCTCAGGGAATGCTTTGGTGTAACCAACCTGACCAACAGGCCACAGGCTGTGGGGATCCATGGCAACATCTCCCACATCTTCATCTTGGACTCAGGCACTCTCCAATGTGTCCAGTCCACTGCTGTTTAGCGTTCTGATCTTTCACCGTGTTGCCAAATACAGCAGTAACCACACCCACCATCAAGTATGCTGGTGACATCATGGCTGTGTTCCTCGCCACCAACAATGAGTTGGCTTACAGAGGGGAAGTGGAGCAACTTGCAGCCTGGTGCAACAACAGCAATCTGTCTCTCAGTGTTAACAAAACTAAGGAGATTATTATTGACTTCAGAAGGACTCGAGCTGCTCACAATCCTCTGTACATCGTGGTTAAGTAGAGAAGTTCCTGGGAGTGCACATTACCAAAAACCTCTCGTGGACCCACAGCTCAACCCACCTGGTGAAGAAGATGCAGGAAGATCGCTGCTTCCTGAGGAGACTGAAAAAAGCTGGACTTCCATCCCCCATCCTCAAAAGGCTTCTACAGATGTGCCATTGAGAGCATCCTGACCTCCTGCACCTCAGTCTGGTATGAGAGTCGCAGTGCTTCTGACCAGGGAGCTCTGCATAGGGTAGTGAAGACTGCCCAGTTCATTACCAGGACTTCGTTACCCACCATTTACACCACCTACAACAAGCGATGTGTCAGGAGAGTTCATAACATCACCAAAGACTCTTCCCTCCTTACAACTTTAAAATTTGCTTTCACTGTTGCAATCTGGGAGATACTATCACAGCCTGAGGGCCAAAGCCACCAGGTTCAGGGACAGCTTCCTATCGTAGGCCGCTGAACTACGACATTTCAGGCCCCATCATCATCACTGCCCATGACTACCGAACGTGACCATAAACTGTCTGCACATCTACAATATATTTATATCATGTTGCACTGACATTACACACATTTATCAGTTTAAATTTACCTGTCTTTTCATATTTTTATTGTTTTATACTTATGCTTTACATATTCAGATACTTGTGTTATCTTTTTATTTATTATTCAAAATTTTAATTGTTCCTGTTCTGTGCAACATGGAACTGCAGAACATCATTTCCTTACAAGGGTGTATGGCAATGAAAGGATTTGCATTTATATATGCTTTGGTTTTCATTTCAACTTACGTTGCAATATCAGCTATACCAAAACCACTGACTCAGCTATCATCTCCAGCAGCTTTCCGTCAATGTGGGCCCCTGTCGCTCCAAGCTGTAATGGACTCCATGTTGGTATCAGCAGCACTAACAACATAGCGAAGGCCGAGAATGTCAGGCACACTTAAACACCAGCGTGACGCACATGTTGACAAGATTTGCAGATTTTTCTGCATGTTCTCAGTTACATTCACAGCTAGCAATCCTACTACATACCTGATGCAGGCTGGAACACCCCAAGTGCTGGTTAGCAGATTGTTAACTTGGGCTAAGACAATCACTTCTTGCTGACCAATTGATCAAATGCATTTGACTGTCATCACCTGGCTGCTAATTACCTTCTTAGTTACTATGGAAACAGGATGGACCAACTTAATAAATTCCACCAGGCTAGCTTTGGCTGAATAGATAATGAGCTGGTGAGATCTGTCGTGTGTTCTTGGGGCTTGGTTTGTTAAATTTTAGAAGTTACTGAGAACCAGACAACTGACATTTATGCCCTGATATGTAAAACCATGAAGTTCAATGGCTGGTGTGGATCCAGGGTGCAGCTTTATGTCTCTCCAGTCTGCCAGCAAAGCCTAATGTATGGTGTTCAATCCATCCAGTTTGGGTGCTGGGGTGATGGCCAAGTTTTTCCCAGTGATGGACAGCTCCTTCCACTGGCAGGGAACAGCCAGTACAACGTAGACATTAAGACATGCAAGCAGGTGGATTACAGAGCGGTTTGTGAACCTATCAATAAACACTACATTATTATTCAAGGAGAAGAGCTTCTCAGTTTCCTTCATCCTGCCTCAGAAGAAGTCTTTCAGAAACCTGTTAAAAGGGAATATTGGGCCCATTGGTCTTGCATACAAATTTGATTGAAAGTTCTGTAAAACTTCAATCCAGCCACATTTTGTGGCATTTTCTATAATGGCAGCCAACATGAAAACAAGTACACTGTATGGCCAAAAGTATGTGAACCTCCCCCCTTTCAGTGATTGATCTGAGTGGTTTCAGCTGCACCCATGCAGCATATAAACACATTCCAGAGAACTGTGTGCTTCCAGCTTGTCACCACGGTCTGGGGAAGCTCCTTTCCTTCTCTAGCATGACTGTGCCCCCCCCATGCACGAAGCGACCTCTATAAATGCATGGCTTGCCCAGGATACTTGGAAGAACTTGAGGGGCTGCTCAGAGCCCTGACCTTAACCCCACTGAACACCTTTAGGTGAAACTAAAACGTCGACTGCAATCCAGGCCTTTTCCCCCAACCTCACTGATGTTCTTGCGGCTGAATGGGCGTTGCTGTAGTGTAATAAGGATATTTTAGTACTGGAACACCCATGAAAATGAAGTAGATAAAAAAATGAAGAAACATTGCGGTGTGGAAAAATTTGGTGAAGCAGGTAGCAAACAAGCCAAACCTCTCAAATTTCTACTTTAATTGCAGAGCACAGCCAGGAGTTTAACACAGGTTTCATGCATGCATTAATGGGAAATATTACAGTATTTCAGAAGGTCCTTTTTTTCTTGAACTTTTATACAGTGCTGGAGTGTAACACCTCAGAAGAAAAGCACACCTATGAGAATTAAGCATCCTTTAAACTGATCAGACAGAACAGGATATGACAAGTATAAATACACCCACACTGCTAACCATCCGGGCAGGAAACCCGGGACAAAGAGCATAAAATTGGC
The DNA here is from genome assembly GCA_018136845.1 of Heterotis niloticus. Taxonomy (NCBI): domain Eukaryota; kingdom Metazoa; phylum Chordata; class Actinopteri; order Osteoglossiformes; family Osteoglossidae; genus Heterotis; species Heterotis niloticus. Next base: position 10,773,194 of record CM030896.1, read on the forward strand.
AGGAGGTACAGTTTTACATCCAGTTGGGGGGAGGGATTTAAAAAGCAAAATGCAACCGGCCATGAAGAAAAAAGAATTTGACCAGAACTGTAGGAGGGAAAAAGTCCTCCTTTAATGGTGGAAGAAAAGATTATTCAGTATTCAGCTGAAACTGATACAGAAAAACAACATTTTTTTTTTTTAATGCAGTGTAAAAACCATGCAATAAAAATAATAATTTTCTTAATCTCAAGTTTGTTGGTGGTGGTAGATCTTTTTTATTATGATCCCAAAAGCCTGCAGATGTCCTTTAGTAACTTTCTTTTGTGTCTGCGGTTGAAAGTCAGCGCCAAGGCTTCCTCAGCTAAAGCATCACCTCATTGTCAGCAGCCCCGCATTAACCTACAGTGCCAGTCAACTGATGATCAATAATTCAACATTGTAAACAGTTCATATGGCTTCATCCATTAAACGTGCTGTGCATCTTCATTCATGGCTATGGGTATTGACGGCGTGTAAAACTATCATTCGTTTCTTCCCATTAGACCAGTTTAGGCTTTTATAATCTAAATGCTCTATTTTTGTTTTAAAAAATTTGTTCAAACAATTCCTTGCACCCAAAATAGTGCACATTTTTTTAAAATGTGAAAATGAATTAATAGCCGTCCCAAGGGTTGGAGGGGGGATGCAGTGAGGCAGTGGGATAAGCTGGTGTCTCACAGCTCCTGGGCTGCTTGCCTGATATCGGGTTGTGTGTGAGGTTTGCACATTCTCCATCATGTTTGTAACCCTCTAAGGAAATAATTATACTCAAAGAAGGCAATGGCAAACTTCCTTGCCTTGAAAACCACACCAGCGGTCACTTGGGAGTCAGACATCACTCAATCCAAGGATTGCACATCCAGCTAAGAAAAATAAGAAAAATTTGAGGGTTCTGCGCAGTATCTTAGCTGTTCCTAGAACTGCGCTCTTCTGGACAGAGACCTCAATTGTTGTACCTGGAATCTATTGGAGCCACTCTCCAAGTTTGGGAGTCACAGCCCCCAGTGCTCCTATTACCATGGGAACCACTTTGGCCTTCACCTTCCACATTTGTTCCAGTAGTTTCTTCAGGCCTTGCTAACATCAAATTTATATATATATATATAAAAAATTCAGTTTGATGTTTGGTCCTAGAGCATTTTTGGTCAAAATTCCAGAATGTTCCCGAGTGGGCACTGAAAAAATAAGAAGCTAGGCTAATGGGAGAGCCTCAGATGAAGCATAATTCCATTAGGAGGGGAAGTAAGCGCTCCTGTAGTCAAGCAAGGGCCGTTCAGGGTGTAATTTGTCACTTTTGGCCAGATGAATTTGCTGTCGCCTTTCCAAAGTAAGCCATGGCAGCTCTTGGGAACCCCCCCCCCCACCACCACCTCCCCAAAGCAGTATTTAACAGCTTGTCATTAATTATGATTATGGTTCATTAGTGGCCCTGTCTCAGCAGATAATGCTAACATCCGTGTGTGCCTTCAACAGAGGCTACGCCCGTCTTCATGGCAGCAGCATTGTAAAGTCAAGCATGGTCAATTGCCCTTGTAAACGGCTGGGCCGCAAGGAGCAGCGCAGACCCTCCGGCATCACGGCCTCCAGCACGGGGCCTGAACTTCTTTCCTTGTTTCCTTGGAAGGCGTGACTAAAGAGGATCTGATCGCATTATTTGCATTGCTTTGCAGCGCTCCTTGCATTTGTATTCAAAGCGAGTTTCACGCATAAGCGCAGCCCTGCATTCCGCTGGCGCTTTCTCGGTTAACTGCGGGGGTCCCTTGGGGCGCGAGCCTTTGACTTGTGAGTTGCCGTGTACATGAGGGGAAATTATTTAACACCTTTTCGCGAGTTGCATTCTCAATAATAGGCTGATTTTTTTTTTCTTTGGCTTTTATGAATAACTCGGAATTTTCCAAGTTCTTGTCCTTATGGTGACGAAACGTCTCTGATTTACTAGACTTCACCTGGCTAAATTCCAGGAACGCTTTACATGGGGGGGACAGCTGTACTGTATTTCAGAACACCCCCCCCCCCTCGTAGCTACCCCAGCTGAATGATGATCTGCTCAACAACTGATTATTCGTGTAAACTTTAATAAGACGTTCAAGAATTCGCCACGAATTTATCACAAACTCACCGTGAATTCATCATAAGAACTACACGGAAATGGAAAGAAAGAAAAATGCTCTTACACCTTAAATACAAATTTCTATAATAAAAGTCAACTAACACACACAATATCTATTAATACAAACATACTATTACATTAATTAAAACAAACTTATGGTTAACTTCTCATCACCCAAATGGTAAAAATCTAAAGCGTTACATTATTTAATTCAAAACATATGCATTCATAACTAATAAACAGATCTTCCAATACAAATTAGACATAACAAAAAATAACCAAAGTTATCTTCTTCACCCTTTTGGCCAGGTTCTAAATAACTTTATTCCTTTGCGCAGACCTTTTCTGTTTTCACACTAACTAGAATGTTCTCCAAACTTCATCCAAACATCATCGAACCACCTGACATTTACAGAGACTAAATCAAAACCAAGATTCTTAACAATTCAAAATGAGCAGAATAACAAAGACCTTAACAGGGTCTTTTACTTCCCCACAGTCCTTTATTTAACTGGTAACCAGCAAACTGTATGTAAAAAGTATTTAAAATATTCCTTAACCTTTAGCCCACCTGTTCCTGTGGCAAATGTTTTTCCTGTATTAAAAGTTATCTGAACTTTGCCTCCCTGTGCTGACACAGTTAGAAGCACTTGTGAAATCCTGGATTTGTTAAAGCACCTCTGACCAAGAAAAGAAACTTATGTCGATTTATAAGCAAGTAGCTGCACCGTGCTGTCAGCCGAGCGTAGCCTGAGAGGAAAGCTCATCCCAGCTATAAGGAGTTGGCAGAAATGAGTTCTATTCAGTTCCTATGGCCGAGGCTATTCAAAAGCAAGAATAAAGCGTTTTACACGAGAAATATCACCAAAAAACGAATTACAAACAAACCGGAACATTTTCAGCCACACAAAAAAACAGAGCGGCAATGTTGACTGTCACGGTGGACCAGAGTGCATAGTTTACCGGCGTAAAACTAATGTGTACACTGGCCAATAAAAGTTGCCGGCAGTTATTTTAATAAGATAAAACATTCAGCTGTTCAACAGTATGTGAAAAGAATTTGAATGCGGACAATAATAATGAACTGTATCAGTAGCCACATCTTTAGTCCCACAGGTTGGATGAGATAACAGTGCACTCCCCTGGCAACAAGCGTCACGCTGAAGACAATGGCATAAAATCGCAAAAGACCAATACAGACGACAAAGGATGTCATCTTACAGTCACATGATTCAATAATCCATTATTATTTCATTGCTGAGTTGACACATTTAATAGAAAACGAGTTAAAATTTAATAACAGTACATATTTTATCTGAGCGACGCAGAGCATTTAAATTTAAATCCTCTTATGATTCCCTTTGTTTTACTTAAACCCTAGAACTGCACATTCCCTTAGACATCAGCATGAGCTTAAATTAAAGAACAGAAACAGAGCTTCCATCAAAAGCTCCGTTGCAGGCGCAAGTCATATTTTGGTGGGGATATTTCTAGGATATTTCTAGGCCATGTGAGAACAACAGCATCTAATAAGTTTAATTTGAGTTGTTTTTGTTTTTCATTTCAGGGCTCGAATGAGGTTGAGAAATCACAGTGGCCCAATATGCGGTCTCAGCATGCAGAGACACTAGAACGAATACAGCAAAGGAAACGGACGAGTTAATATCTCAAAACCACGGATATTAGTGAAGCGTAACAGGAGAGGCACAGAAGCGGCTTTACTCATAAGAGTGCTGACGGAGAACAGATTCTGTTTGCTGTAAACATGGTCGCTAAAGGGTGACCGATTCACTTAACAGCAACAAAAGCATCATTTCACAGTTTTGTACTTAATTTTTTAAAACAGGCAGGGCTGTTCTCCAGAAAACCATACAATAATATTATTAATAAAATTACTTCCACTGTCAATATTATACATTTTACTATATTTTCTTAATTTTTTTTTATTATTTTTTTGAGTTTTAAGTATTTTTATTTACTTCACTGGGGATGCGGTATGGCAGTGAGGTGCCTCACAGCTCCTGGGCTGCTTGCCTGATGTGGTGTGTGTGTGTGTGTGTGTGTGTGTGTGTGTGTGTGTGGGGCAGGGGGGCTTTCTATGTTCTCCTCCTTGCTTGCACCCCTCTAAGGAAATAAATCTACTCAAAGAAGGCAATGGCAAACCACTTCTGTTCCTCATTGCCTTGAAAACCACCCTAGTGGTCACATCAGAGTCAGACATAACTGGCAGTTTTGAATTTGATTAACTGTATTAGTACATTTTTTTCAGCTAGTTTTTATTTCTTTTTTTTTGTAAATTTCTTATCTGTCATATTACGTTTTAGACCTTAATTGTGTCTCTTTTTTGTCTTCTGCTTTATTTTTGCCTTTGTAAAGTGCGTTGATTTACCCTTGTGTTTGAAATGTGCTTTATAAAAAGACTTGACCTTGAAGCTGAACCTCTGATCCAGTGTGTGCTTATGATGGTTCAGAGAGTGTCCCGGAAGTCAGGGGTGAAAGGTAGGGTCCACCCAGGATGGGACACTAGTCCACTGCAGGCAGTCACACACAATCTCTTTCACTCACATACACCCAGCGAGCAATTTAGAGAGAGTGATATTACTTTCAAATAAGATTCATGCATAAATTTGACAGGTGTTGTGTGAGTCACAATGTGTGATGCAATATCGGTTAAGTGCAGGCCTACAACAGGATCCCTTCAGGGACGTCACGCTCCAAACTTCAGGATGCAACGCTTCAGTCTTTGTCTTCTACTGATGCCTCACCTGTCCATCTCCCTCCTGAAGGTATCCGTGCCCAGATTTTCCAGATTACGTTTGTGAAAATCAGTTCTACATTTTGAGACTTCCGGGGCATTAAATGCCTTTCTTCTTAGCCCATTATTGTCCGCACAAATCATAACTTTCAGTCTATTCACCCTAAGAAGATTATAGCGCTTGCTTGGAGAACTAAGAAATAATCCCATCAGTACTATAGAAGGAGTTTATCTGCAACTGCGATGTCCCTTTTCTGCGTTGTTACTGGGAAGATTGTCTACATTTGTGGATAAAAAGTGACTGTGCGCTATTATCTTTATACATAAATCAAATGACTTTATTCTCACATTTTAAATGATTTGCTGGACAGACAGACGGACAGACAGATAGATAGATAGATAGATAGATAGATAGATAGATAGATAGATAGATAGATAGATAGATGATGTCAAGTTTCCAAATTGAACACCACATTCGACTCCAAAAAAGGACTTCATATGATATTAATCTTCTGCCCCTGCTGTACTATTTATTATTAACGTGATACAGCAGGGGTCCCATGTCACTTCAGCATCCCCATCATCTTGCAGAAAGATAAAGAAAATCACATGGACATGAACACACAGACACACATAAGCACTGATATGTAGAGCTAGCATTTAATTTTAATTGTCTGTTCGGATTCCTCCTGCATGAATAATTCACAAGCGGCTGAGCGATAAGAGACAAGTGCGTCTTCCAAAGTAATAAACACACATAAATATTAATATGGTGCAGCCAGGAGCAATGGCTTTGTGCTCGAGTGGCAGCAGGTGCAAGCGAAACATACAGACTGCTCTAGAGACTCTGAGGAAGGCCACAGTAACAGCAAGCTCGTATTTTCACTACAGAACCACATTTCATGGCTTACTGAGCTGATCAGAGAGCATTGTTCAATGTTAGCATTTGTACAGCTCATGTCTGCAGGTTGCCATATCACCCGGTGGACACTGTACCCTGAGTCAAACTACAACTGTTTGCTTGTACGTAGGTACTCGTGCGTGTAATGTGTTTGTGTCGCCCCGGAAAGGACGCTATAGGGGTGTTGCTAATATCAGTAAACACCCAGCTGAATAAGTGGATTACCGAATTTGCAGAGTCAAATACTGTAAACATTATGTGTCAGCCTAGATAAAGGTATCTCCTAAGCTACAATAAATATCGCAGTGCGATGATGCTGCATGTTTGCTTTGTGTGTGCGGAACTTTTGTGCAAGCTTGTGAATGTGCAGCATCCACCACCAAGGTGAACCTGCTTTTCCGTCTATCCTTAAATAAACAGCAGCAGATGATATGTTTGCACTTTTCAAACATGGTTCTCTTTTCATTGTGGGCAGGTTTTCTGCTTTCTTCAAACTGCTGTCTACCTCCAAGGACCAGGAAAGAGATTTACTAATACAAACAGGTTTAGAAATGGACTGGAACCTCCTGCTTTCACTCAGGTGCCATTGAGACAAATCTATGTTTTCCAACGTAAGGGAGGGAATGGAAATGGTTTGCCATTGTTTACTTCTGCGCACGATTGGAGGGAAGTAAACGCAGGAAGAACAGAAAGTCTCCACACACCTTGACCTGCATCCAAACTTATCAGGGGTATTGCTAACGTTACTGTGGTGCCAAAGGGAGCCAGGCATGAAAAAGAGAAGCTACTAGGTGAGGACAGGTATTCTTTTCATCTAGCTGGATGTGCTGTTGGTGTGGGCACAATGCACCATGTGTAGTTAAATTGATTCTTAAGGAATCATACAGTTGTACCTGAAGCCCATCTGAACACCGAAGAACAGTACAATGCTGGTTTAATACTGTTCAATTCAGTACATGACCAGCTGGCATTCCTCACCAAAAAGGGTGCTGGAAAGTCAGTGCATGAAACACAAGGGTGGTAAGATTCTTCAACCAGGAATTGTTTGAAGTGAAGAACTTGCAGCCCTGGTTCTCCGCACTAGATTCAGTCAACTCTCACATGAACTTGGATGCTGTTAAGAAACAAATGAGACATAAGTTGGTCATGCAGTGGGGTCTCAGCTCAGGGAAGTCAGGATCGAAACATCTGTTGGCCTGAAAAGGTCAACAGCAAAGGGTTAAGGTTGGTAGCATGCAAATCAGCTGATCACAACTATCGACAAGGGTCACCTGACAATGTCTATAAATCCACTGCTCAAACTATCCTTCCTCATCTACTCTTGATGTGATGATGATGCCACCTCTACCGGTCATGAAACGTCTCCAAAAAAATGCCAACCTTCTCGATCACCTCATAGTTGAACTAATCCTTCTCAACTACCAGCCCTCTCTCTTATGTCCACTCAGAAGGCTTCTTCCCATTCTTCTTTCCAGCTGTGTGATGCAGCTAACCCTGTCCATCTACCACATTGCTTTCTAAACTCCACACCTTCGCTAGGTAACTTTGTTACCCTGACATTTATTTTGACTTAAAGCTCTTACATTCCTGCTAAGAAAAAAATCAAGTGATTGTAGGTCATCTCAGTTATCATTCCAGTCCCAAATGGAGAACACAACTCAGAAGGCCCCAAATCCACAGGCTGCATCTGCAAAATGCCCTCAGTGGTGAACAGGGTAGGAGTTTACCTCATTGTGCTGGAGTCCAAAACGTAGCCACAGGGCAGTGTGTTGTTTGGTGCTCCCCATCGATTCTTCCCCCCAACTGCCTGGCTGATTGGAAATGGGCAGCCAAGGGGCTGTGGAGCTGGATGTTCTGAGTCACAGTTACTGTCATTCTGTTGTTTTTGTCTCTGTAATAGATTGTTTCTGTGAATAATGGAGCCTGGATCAAAGGGAGGGAAGCTCTCCCGTCTCCGTGCCCTTTAGGTAGCGCTCTTCCCTGCAGAGCATTGTGAGTACTGATCGCTTTTCGGATACAAGGTCCTGTCATCATTTTTGTTTGATATGAGCTCATTTGGGATTTTTTTTTTTGGCTTTGATTTAATTTTTCACCTACTTTTATTTTTATCTGAGACTTAAAACTTTGCTCGACCGTGTTTCATTAGAGTCCTTTTTTTGTCTTACAGCTTATTTTGTGTACTTTTCAGCCTCATTTGTTTGGACGGGAAGGGCACAAATATAAAATGTTGCTATGTTTAACCTTTAAGGTATGTTCTGGTCACATCACATCTGACTGAAATAAGGCTTCACGGCATCCTTGACAATAAGCAGTAAAGCATTTAAACTTGTGAGCACATTTTTTAACCTTCCACACTTTAAGGAGAAATTAGAAACAAGGCAAAACTGTCTTTTACATTGCTTTCAGTGCTAAATAAATGTTACATCAGTCAGTTATTTCTTACTGTGCCTGTGTTTAGTCAAATCTGACAAATCCATAACGTCCAGTCAGATTGGAATGATGGGCCAGTAATAAGAAAGAAAGAGCATCAAATGCAAAATTCAAGGCATTCATACACACACACACACTCATCAGAGGTATTAGTTCAGGTAAATGATATAGGTCTATAGTCCATAAATTCCATAAAGAGCTGCAGAACTTATGCTCGTGTCTAAGAATGAATTTGGCCAAAAGGTCTAACTTGGCATTAGGTGATCAGTTTTGTTTTATAATTTGTGTTTAAACAATTATAGAGGGCTATAACATTTGGGTAAGAACATTAACCATTGCAAGCAGTCTCAAACACAAGTCAAGGGTTCAACAAGTGGACTTAGACCAAAAGGTTACAAGTTGAAGTCCAGGGAAGAATTTGGCAAACTGTTCACCTGTAGAAACCCACACAATCTTTGTAAGTCTCTTTAAATGAGATTATATTCTATTTAAATCCTGCAGTGTTAGTTTCTCCCAAATTCACTTCTTCTGACATCCCCATGGTGTATTAATAAATGGGTTGAGATCCCACAATGAGGGTATTGGGTCTGACCCTGGGTGGGAGAATTGGCTCATTGCTCATTGCTTTCATCACCTAATGGACTATGTATACTGTACAGTGATGCTCATTGTGGGAGCTGTGTCTTTTCATTTGCAGCCATGTGTTTGCATAGGTTTTGAGGGGGAAGCCTAAGAACTAAGTGCACGGTCTCTCCGCCCTGCCTCCTGGACTGAGCGCCTGCAGGTGGCGCACTTAATTCCGGACACTTTAAAAGGTCCCTCCCGGGCCTTTACCAGCAGCTCAGTCTACTGTTACTGTTAGTTAACGCTTCTGTTCTGTTTTGTCTATTACTTTGTGTTTCAGCAACTCTTTGTTCTCTTGCTAAGGCTTTATGTTTCTCGGTGCTCTTCAGCCTCGCCTGCCGCGACGCTGATTCTGGCTGTCCAGCACCCCTTGTTTTTTCCTGTGTTTTCGTTGTGTGCCATTAAAGCACTCCCGGTCTTTCCGTTCAGCTGCCTGTGTCCCGCGATTGCTTCCTCCCCAACGCCCGGGGCTACGAGCCCCCGTGACACTAAGAAAGTGACAATTACAAAAAACTGAGAAGGAAAAAGACAAAACTGCAAAAAATGATTTATTATTATTACTTTACTTAGACCAGGTATGCTGTGCAATGCAGCATTACATCAGGTACATTTTTAAAATGTGCAACTGTACAGGCAAAATTTAAAATGAAATGCATTTTATTAAAGCTAAAGCTTCTTGAAATGTGTGGAATATTGCCAGTTAGTCTTCATCTTCACAAATTAGCCATGAACTGCCTTTAGACACATTCTGTGTACAACTGTTAGTGTTTGTGCAAAAACCACAGTTAGTGCAAGAAATTTCAAGTCTGTGGGTTGAAAAATAAAGCTGTGTATAAAGAACAAAAAAAAATAAATCAGAGACCGAGCTTGGCAGACATGTTTCTTACTGCAGTGCCCTCGGTCTATAGCCACATGAAATGCGTGAAATAAAGTTTGGTTCTCTGCCTTGTGGGCTGTGGTTTGGATGTGGCTTGTAATTTGGCCCAAAGTGGACTCCACACTGCAGAGTATCCCTGTGTTCACATGGGTTTTACCCCACAGTGCAGAAACATATTTTAGGTGGATTTGTCTGAGAATCACACCTGTAGTGACTGAAATGAATCAGCAGGCATCCCATTAAGGATTGACCCTACTTTACACTACATGCATCCAGGAAAGACAGATGGATGAACATGGAAACATCAGTTTTCATCAAGAAAAAAACACTGCAATAAATAGCAGCTGAATGAGTTTGGCTCGGTCTGTTGTTTTAAATCCACATCGAACGGCTGGCTTCTTAATCGGATAAACTCGTGAATTTTTTTGCCCCGATGTACGTACCAGCAATGCTTCATATTAGTACTCTGCTCATCTCCAGCTTAGCTCTGGCTCCACTGCAAAAGTACCAGTCTGTGTTCAGTTCTGTGATAATTATCTTTTACATGCATTTGTGTGTTTAATTTGCTGTCTTGTGTAATTTCACTCCATCTATAAGAACATGTTTTCTAAGACATGCTTTTCAGACAGAACACTTTACATTTTACATCCATTTATCATGCGGGGCCCATTAATGAATGGTGTCCTCTGGGATTTTTCCAAGGAGATTCTCACAAAAGAAAGAACAAGCTTTGCATCATCTGTTGTAATATGTAAGAGGGCTCATAATAACTGACTTTTTAAATTTTTCATAAAAAATTAACCACATCCAGAGACTGCGAGAAAGTGCACTCATCCCTTGCATCCCCTGAAATCACCTTGTTCAGTAGCTTCCCTCTGTTGAGGGGATCAATATTAAATAATTTCTTACGAAAAAAGGTCAAAAATATCACGTCTAAGACTGTCTAAATTAGCATAATGTACTTTTTATAGATTATAATAAAATCAGTGTATTTTATAATATCTAACAAAATTAGTAGCTGCAGCTTAAGTTTTAATGTTACATTTTTATTCATTCAGCTGGAAACTGCCAGGAGGCACACACCACTAATATGTGTGTGTGTGTGTGTGTGTGTGTGTGTGTGTGTGTGTGTGTGTGTGTGTGTGTGTGTGTGTGTGTGTGTGTGTATAAAACCTGGTCTGTTAGTCTTCATCTTGGTAAATTAGCTGGGAACTGCCCCTAGAGGCACATTCTGTGTACGGCCATGTGTGTTTGATTGTAAAAATGACCCTGCTGCCCAACAGGGTAAATAATTCTACATAGCTGAGCAATGTCATGTGTTTTACAGAACAAAGTCAGCTAAATTAATTATTAATAATAATAGCATTGAATCTGCTATTTCACTTTCAGTATTAGATGTATCCTAATCAATGTCTGTGATTTGCTGAGACTGTCAATGTAACAGATGTGATGTTGGATGTATGTAGTTGGTTTTTGAGCATGGTATTAAACTGCTTGAAAGAATATCCATTTCTATCTAGTGTTAATATTAAAAGAGAGGAGTCAAACCATTCAAACCCGACTTATATGCTAATGGATGCTGTTTCCAGGGCAGTGTTGCAGTCAGTAAGGCCACTGCTACACATCTACCTATCAATAGCCTGCTCTGCTGCTAGAACAGAAATCTATACCATTGTCCACCAGAGATGACAAAAATATACATCATAAACCAAAAAAAAAAAACCCACTAATTTACTTTAAAAATATGTTACATTTAAAGGATGTAGAATATACACATCTTTCAGTAATTTTATTCCCAAGTATTAACTTCATGCTGCAACCTACTATGATTACAGCAGATATGAACTGTTCTGGAGACTGGAAAAAGTGAAGTTAGCCTATGTAACCACATTACTGTTTTCCAGAACTCTGGGGTCCAAGTTTCTTCTCATTACTTCAAGTTATAGATTTTTGCATAAAAGCCTTGGAAACAAGTTATTTCCAGAAAGCAGCCTAACTGTAAATTTCAGCATTGTGGGACTCATTCAGCTCAGGACAGTTTCTGAGTATGAGAAAAAGGACTCCATAAATATCCATTATTATCATCATAAACCAGGTTGTACTGTTTAATACAGAGAGTTAGACAGAACAACCACCACCAACCTGTAGGTCCCCTTTAGTTTAGCTTTTGGGGATCTGGTCCATGGAAAGAAAGAGTGAGCGAGAAAAGAAGGACCAGAGAAGGTGAGAGTTGGGGACAGGAAGAAACAAAGGAGAACCAGGCTACCTTCCAAGACAAACAAGAGCAACCAAAAGCTGCTGAGAAAAAAGTATGGACTGTGAACCATGTGTAGGAGCTGGGATCAGGTGAAGTTCAAACTGTGAGAGAGAGCAGGCTTCAATGTGGAACATGGAAATGGCATCACTTGCTGCTGGTTAAAGATACAAATGAACACACACAAAGCATAACTGTGCGGAACTCCTGTTGTCTGCAGGTCACTAGGTCTATCGAAATTTTAACAAAAGTTTTATTGATAGGATGGTGCAATGGTATGGAAATTAGTGCTGCCACCTGATGGCACCTGGGCTGTCTGGGTGGGGCTTCAGACCCAGCTCAGTCTGTGTGGGGTTTGCAAGTTCTCCCCATGTCTGCATGGGTTTCCTCCCACAGTTCAAAATCACGTGTTCCAGGTTAAATCGTCACACTCGACTGTGTGTGGCCACTCTGCAATGGACTGCTGCTCCGTACAGGGTATTCGTAGCCTAGCGCCTGGTGATTTTGGGATAGACTCTGAACCACCATAACCCTAACCAGGACAAAGTGGTTAATGATAATGGATGGATGTTGCTGACTGTGAACACCTTTCACCAGGGAGCAATAATGAGCTCCAGACCATTACATGGTGGGTGTACAGTATAAACATTCATATAAGAACAGGAAGGAGGTCTTTTTATTCAGGCATTGCCCCATCTGCATTAAAGAAAAGCAGCACTAGAAAGCTAAAGTCACACCTTAGCAGGTTCAACATTATGTTTAATACATTTGTTGCTGCCAAAGCCCTTCCTTAGACCCAGACGTTTGTCCAGCTCGAGCTCAGCTCTCTGCTGAGAGAAGAAAAAATTAAGCTGAACAGAACAGAATTTCTTCATTATGACTTTTGTATCATCATGAAAGGTTTTAATGTGAAATAAATTGTCGCAGAATGCTTTAGGATTACATGGTGCAGTTGTATCAGTTACTCTTCCTTTCAGAAGCAAAACCTTGTGCCTTACATTCCTGTAAGAAAAGCTGTTATATGCAAAGGCATCACAGGTCATGTAAACACAAAATAAATAGATATTTAAAGCATGCTAGTTTATGCTTTACAGCTTTTGTGTATTAACCATATTGTACAATTAAGTGATTGTATTTAAGTATCCTTCTCTCCAGTCTTTGCCTGCCTCTTCTCAGAAAAAGGCTCTCCAGTGATCTTGTTGTCAAACAATGTGAAAGTGCAAAACGGTACCACAAAGGCCTCATGAAAATGAGGACAGGCACTGGGGCCCCGAGCACCTGATCACATTACATCACATCCATACCTATGGTGCTGTGCTGTGCTGTAGGGCTGTAGCTGAGCTCCACAGGAGTGTTTTACTGTGCCCCCTGGTGGCTCACCTGCCCATTGCATTCACAATAACTTCCACTTTCTGGCTGCCCCAGGGCCTCAAAGAGGTAAAAAGTGCCAGACAGAGGACATTTTAAGCAAACAAGTGAGGTCAAGCAGGTTGGGGTGGAGGAGGCAAGTGCCTTACCTGAAGTGCTAGGGGGCCCTGATCTGCTACCCCTGAGATAAATGCTTGAGTTGCTGTTGCAAAAAGTCTAGCTGTGTTTTTAAATTAGTCTCCGGGCTGAAGAAATGGTGATAATGGCAGCAGGTGACCATAGCAACCCTTTGAAACAGTCACAGCTCAGGATGATTTTGTTTGTTTTCTCCACATACAGAGCCAATGACAAAGTTGTCCGCTGCACATAAATCAGAATTCAGGCTTCCAGGTCAGGGTATCTCTTCACCAGGAAAAGGGCCAGTGTTTAAAACACATCTATGAAGGCCATCTTATTTCTTACCACTAGGAAACTCTACCTCCTCCCTAAACTGTGCGTGTAAAATAAAACAATGTGGTTCGGACCCTCAGAGACCAGAAAGTCACTGGCTTTCATTAAATCTCAGCATTTACTGGCATGGCTTAAATCAGTTTGGCTCAACAAATCATCCAGCACGGCGTTTCCGCAAAATTCGTCACCGATGGAATGCCAAGTCTTAAATATTGCCTTTTGGGGCAGAAACTGCCCTGAGCACATTTGAAGCATGTGGGGTCATTTAAAGATTTTATTTACTCATCAATTCATTTATCTGACACTTTTTCCAGTGCATCTTACAATACTAAGTTAATTGTAGTGCTGGGTAATTTTTACTTTATCATTTCAGGCTAATTACATTCTCCAACAAACTACACAACTTCCTCCTACTACTACTATTCTCACATGGTCATAGTGACAATGAACCCACAAACCCATTGCACAAGGATCTTTCCTGGGTTGCCTGAATTGAGAAAACTTTTGGTTTAAAATGTAACGACAGTTCATCCTAGCAAAGACACACCGTTGGGGATTACACTTGAGTCATGCAACTCACCATTTTGTTCTCATGTCACCGCAGTGTTGTTACACATGAATAAAATATTCAGTTTAGACAAATTTTTAACATTCTGCATTTCATACTGTCTGTGTTAGAACGTTATAAGGAAATTGAGTGATGAAGTGCCAGAGGCCATGAAGACTGTCAACCCAATAGCTGAAGGTATGCAAGATTAATACTGTGGGAAACATGGCTTTCGAAGGAAATGGCCAGCTCAGGTTCTCCTGGAAAAAGACCTTAAAACTGATGATGATAATACTATTCATAAAGTTTATACAGAGGAGCACATGTTGCAGTAGGGTCTTGGGAGCATTCAGAGCTGTTCTGTCCAATGTAGATGTAGATAAGCAATTGAAACAAATGATAAGGTCAACAGTGGTCCACCTGCAGCTCCCACTCAACCATCACACTTTGCACAATCAATGTCTGCAAGAAAATGTCTGCAATCAATAAGCCTGATTTAGTATTGCAATGAAGTAATGTAACTCTCCATATCTAAAATTCGATCTAGCTCAGCACCTCTGTTGTTGAGAACCAATAAGGTCTAAATAGCCAATAACATCTTGTGCAAACCATACTTTTGTTGTCAGCAGACACAAAACACCCCTGCAAATACCAAAGGTGTCCCTTCAAAATAACATCATTGTTATCTTCATTCATTTCTGTCCAGGGTTTAGTTCCAACCTACCTCTTTGCAGGTACTGCTATAAACTACAGAGATAAGGTCACATCAGAAGTGAAAAAAAAAAAAAATCTAAGTTGAAAGAAAGAACAAGCAAGAGACAAAAAAGGTATAATGTTAAGGATATCTGAGCTGTAAATCTTAGAAGATAGCATTCAGTTTTATTTGGCTTTTGTAAAACTGTTTCAGTGACTTTTATCTGTATTTCCATCCTGGTGTCACATCCAGGATGTACTCTCCTAGCCTGGAGCTAAATGATCCCAGGATAGACTCTGGTCTGCTGCAGACCTGACTAGGAAATGCTGCTAGAATAAAGTTATGCAAAAAATATGCATTTTATTCACCATTCTGTTTTCTATTGTTTCTGTTGAGGACTCTAAATAACCTGCATTTCCACTTGTTTCCATTAGATGGCAGTAAAATGAACTCATACAGTGTTTGGTGTTCCTGAATTCAGGGAATGAACAAATCATACACAATAATACACATTTTATTTCCTATAGCTGTATCAAAAATTTTTACACATCCTTTCTCGTATATAAATCAAGGGACATCAGCTTAATTAAGATTTTAACAATTCTGTAGATGACAGTGAAAGTAGCCCCATGGTCAACAAATATTGGAAATAAATGATGAAGTTATGCATGTTCAACTGCAGGCAGGCAGCCAACCAACCAACCAACCAGCCAGCCAACCAACCAACCAACCAACCCCATCTCAGTCCTCAAATCAGGTGCTTACATAGTATCCCTGGCCAGGCTGATTGGTTGCACTTGGTCCTCATTCCACCATTAAGGGCCAGGAAGGGGTGGGCAGTGGGGAACTGTCCTTCAAAACAACTCCGATCCCTGCTAGGGTAGTACTGCCCACATCACTGAAGGCTTTTAGCACTGTAATTCATTTACACTTGTTTTTCTGCTAAACATTCAGTTGCGATTTTTCCAGCATTTAGTTAAGCCCTGCAAGCAATGGGTTCAAAAAAATAATCCGTATGAAAAGTTTGAGCAATGGTTGTTTTGCAAAGCGAAACAAGGCACCGCCAGAGGTTGCGTCTCGCCATGTGACCCGAGTCCATCCGGGGTTAAATGTTACCTCCACTCCCACAGATGGAACAAATGGCCTTCTTTATGTGTGAAAATAATTGCACTTAAATGAGTCTCTCGGGACCTGGATGCATAGCAATCCATTATAGGGGATGTCTCACTTTCCTGATCTACGGCACATCAGGCCTGCTCAACCTGGAGGCAAACACGACACCACAGTTTCCACAGGATACTGCTGCTACGGATGCTATGATGGGTTTATGGTCAGACTGAAAGCCTCAAGAGCATTCTGCCAACACAAACTCTCCTTAGTGGACGTCGCCTTAAGGATTCCACCTCCTCCGCCACCATCTGCATTACCGTGAATTTTTGTTAATGCTGCTCTGACCATTTTTTACTAGTACACCCATACTGTGGTATACTGTACCTATTCCTATTTCATTCACTTCTCCTCAGTTGGTTAATACAGCAGTAACACCTCATTACAGTAGGTACATTTCATTGCTTTCTTTTTTATATTTTAATTTATTCATTTTTGCATCAATTTGACTGTTAAATGTTTATTGCTATTTTCGACAGTTGGTTAAAATAAACGAGAAAGTAGACAAATCCAAATAATCAGTGTTTAAAGTGTTATTTTATCAAAGTGAAATAGCTGTATTACAGATTTAGGGATATTTGGGGGAAATTAAATGGGGATTCTTAGATGAACATGGAACAAATCATAATTTGTTCTATGTTCACCTAAGAATCACCATTGAAAGAGTTGGTGGTATTTGAACAATTTCTTGGAACCGATTATCCTCGGATACCAGGGTACAGGTGTATTCTCACAAATTTTGTCAGAAAGGCATTGTCTTGTGGCTGAAAATGAAGCTGTTCTGCACCCGGTCTTTGCTTTTAGCTTCAGAGAAAATAGAAAAAGGATTTCAGGGTCAAAAACCAAAAAATGAATAATGGTGTTTTTCTTGTTTTTGGCCTTTCATTCATCAAGTTTGTAAGAATGCCATCTCACACAAAAGTTTTTCACACTTTCTTTTAGACATTCTGGATGTCTGGAGGGACAGCCAGCTGAAGGAAATGCTGTTTTCAGCAATTATCAGAAAATACCTCTCTGTAATGGGGCTGGCCTGGAGTCTTACTGTACATACACTGCATGGCCAAAAGTATGTGGACACCAGAGCATCCATCATACCCATATGTGTTTGCTGAACATCCCAGCCCAAAACCATGAGCTAATATGGAGTTTTTCCCCCTACACTGCTATAACAGCCTCCTCCTGCTGGGAAGGCTTTCCACCAAATTTTGGAGCATGACTCTGGGAATTTGTGCTCATTTGGCCACAAGACCATCAGTGAGGTTGGGAGAGAAGGCCTAGCTCATGGTCCATGCTCCAGTTCATCTCAAAGGTGTTCAGTGGGTTTGAGGTCAGGGCTCTGTTCAGGCCACTCAAGTTCTTCCACAGCAATCTGAGCAAACCAGGTGTTTATGAACTTGCTGCTTCTGGACATTTTTTGACACCACATTCATCCTTTTTGCATGACATCCCAAAGATGCCCTGCTGGCTTGAGAGGTGAGGCAGTACAGGCTACTATAGTAAAGTAAAGTAAAGTCCTGTCATGTCTGTGAAACTGTTGTGTGCAAAAGTCCTACAAGGATGGCTGTTTCTGAAATTGCGGAACCAAAGCGACTGACCCGATTGAGCCGCGTTTCTTAGACTACATGTGTTATCCACTACAATAGTTAGTAAATGGAAACTGGATCTCTAAACCTCCGCAGACCAACAACCATGTATACCTAATAAAGTGGCCCCAGAGGGTACAGCACCCGTTTCCACAAGACCTCATAATAGGAACACAGGACTCCACATGCTGCTGTGATATTATTTTACAAATGTGAGCGCAGAATATAAATTGCAGTAATTCATCAAGTGTGAGCTTGTAATCTTACCACTCAGTCATGTATAAATGTCAGCGCCGTCGCTCTCATTGGTATTAAAAATAAATTAAATGAGTCATCTTTTAAATCAAGCAGACAAAAATGTCATTGCCTTCGCGAAAGCCCACCATTTTTGTCAATATTAGACCTTGGGAATTGC
The DNA here is from genome assembly GCA_018136845.1 of Heterotis niloticus. Classification (NCBI taxonomy): domain Eukaryota; kingdom Metazoa; phylum Chordata; class Actinopteri; order Osteoglossiformes; family Osteoglossidae; genus Heterotis; species Heterotis niloticus. Next base: position 10,791,390 of record CM030896.1, read on the forward strand.
ATTGCAAAATTGATATGGATGGCTGGCATCACAGTTTGAGATTTTATTGGTTTCTGGGAAACTTTTAAATTGCACATGAAGGAAGCAGCTAAAATTTTGCTCAAACGTAACTGCGCTGGGTGCTTTCTTATCGTGAGCATTACAGCTGAAATCCATGTCTTGTTTGTTGTCTGCGACCGTGAAAATTCACCAATTTCAAATTAATCTACCTTGAAAGTTCCTGCTTGTGAGATATCATATCATTGAATAATATAATTTGTCATCTTTCGGTTTTGTTGTTGGAAGAAATTGGGCTTCAGTTAAATATTCAGCAGCAGCCAAAAAATTGTGGAACTGCATCTGTATGAACTACCCAGAGGTGTTTAGATGTCAGAGCTAAATGCCATGGTGTAGTTAAAAAACACCATGTTTTCTCACCCTCTCCTCTGCCCAAGAGGAAAGGATGAGCCAGTCTAGTCACTGAACACACAAGAAAAGACCACGAATACTCAAAACTGGCCGCAAGATGGCGCTGTTGGTGATGTCACCACTGCAGCAACTCCACTGTGCAGTCCATGTGGGACCCAGTCACAGGTTAACACAGATCCCCATAATACTTTACACTGCCAGTAACACCTGGGGCAACGAAAGGCAAAGTGGTTAATCTTGTCACCATATAATCACATGGTTCTGCATTTGAATCCCATTTCATGGTGTTGTACTTTAGTACTGTACTTACCCTTGAAAGACAACCCAGCAGCATGTGGGGGAAATTCACTACAACTGGGATGGTAGCTCAGTAACCATTAATAACAAAAACCTGACCGGTTGTTTCACCACTGGAGTGATCAGTGGGGGTGATCAATTGCTTATCCAAATGTATCCAACTGCATATGTGTCTTTTTCCTCAATTTTGCCTGGATAGCAATGCTGTTTTGCACTTTCTTACCAAATCTCAATTTTTTTTCATATTATTGATGAAAAAAATAATGAAATTGACTATTTTCAGGTCTTAATCACTTCACATACAGATATAAAGTGATTATTTTTTCCAGTATACATCTTACTTTACCAGTTTCTCTCTCTCTCTCTCTCTCTCTCTCTCTCTCCCTTTCTATTTCAGTAAACTGTATAGCTAAAAGTATGTGACCCCCTTCTAATGACTGAGCTGAGCTGTCAACTGCACCCATGCAGCATACAAACGCATTCTAGACAATTGTGTGCTTCCAGCTTTGTGGCCACAGTTTGGGGAAGAACCCCAATAAACACATTTGGGACAAACTGGAATGCTGACTGCACAAATTCCCATAACTGCACTCTAAAATCTGGTGGAAAGCCTTCCCACAAGAGTGGGGGCTGTTACAGTAGCAACGCAATTCCATGGGTTTGGAATGGGAAGTTCAACAAGCACATTTGAATCAGGCCACATTTCACTACATGGTATACTTGGTGACCATGTACGTGACAAATAAACTCTTTTGACTTTGACTTTGGGGGTGATGCTCAGTTGTCCACAAACTTTTGGCCATGTAGTGTAGATGCAGGTGTGTAAGTGTGTCACATGAATAGTACAACCCCACAGCTGCTGGAGACATGATTAATGTTCTGGTGCTTCCTCACACCCTGAAGCACTGTGGTTGCTGGGCTTCCATCTCCAGCTCTGTAGGTTTGCATTCCATTTGGGACATGGCCATCGGACCTCTGAGCAGGTTGCCTTTCTTAAACTGCTTTTGCTGCCAAAGCTGGCCTGCAAGAAATGAGGGATGTGAGCACTGGATGGCCAGAGGTGGCGCTATCTGCACACTTAATGGCACCTTTATTCTCGTAATTAGAGCAGCCATCTTCTGTAGCAAAGAAACATTTACTGCAGGACACAATTTTGCCCAGAAAGTGATAGGATCACAATGGGTTTCTTTCAACACAAGGTTTACTTGGACCTCAATCAACCCCTTTTGCAGAGAACCAGCACTGGCCCGTGGACAGACTTTTTCCTCTTCAATCAAGAATTTGGACATTTTTTACTCCAAATGTGTTTTTTTAACGCACAATAGGACTTTCTTTTCCTAGAGTAAAGACTTCAAAAGTTTTGAGGTTTTCGGTAAGTTTCTCAAGGAGTTCAGGATGATTCCCATGTTCTTCTTTTAGTGTTCCAAAAATTTTGAGAAGCAGTGCAGGCCCTCCTGTATGCCAAGTATGTGAACACCTCCAACACACTGCTAACATCAGGTCACATACTGACTTGGTTAGAGATGGGATCAGCCAAAAAAGCAACAGCTCTTTGTTCAGCACTCCATCAAACATGGCTTCTATCACTCCACTCCACCATTCTTTCCCCTTTCATCATTTCAGCATCACCCAAACATTTCTCATACTTAGTGAGGCCACCTTTGCACATTTGCTGTCTCGGTGCTCCTAGCATGATATGAAGAATTTTGAGCCCTGGAGAAAGTTCTGCTGCGAATGTATGTTTCCTTCACATGCACGGTGTTGTCCTTTCTCAGGAAGAACGACTGCACATGTGTCAGCACATTCATCTTTAAACACGTGGTTTTCGTTGTCAATCGTTCTTTTTACTGAGTAATTTTGAAAATTCCACTTCACAATTTATTACAAGCTTTAACCGGTGCCAAAAGGCTCCTGGATGGTGTCAGAAACAGCAGAGATGTAGCTGCCATGATGGAGGTGGTCAGCATCGTAAGCCAGACCAACGAGGGCACTACAATGGAATAAACCCACCTTTTTGAAGGGTTTCAGTCTTTCTAGACAGAAAAAAAGTATCTCGGCTCCCGCATTACTCCATCAATAAAGTAAAACTTTATTTTCTGTGTTGTTGTCTTTGTTGTCTTGAGGGGCACAGATGGATTTAGATCAGATCAGGTATTAAGCAAAAGGAAAGCATGCAGGTGACGGGAAATTTGAACACTGATAAACAGCATGAGATATTTTTCTTTTTCCCTTTCTGTGCTGATTAAAACTCAACCAAATAATATGCAGTATAAAGTAAAATATATAAATAAGACTTGTTGTTGGCCTGGATGGAATTGTATTTAGGCTCAAATCTGGACCAGAATTGGCCTATTAAGTGCCACTGGACTACACCTATTTATATATATATACAGTACCACCATGGTAAAATACCCAGGAAGGGGTGCATGAATGACGCTGCAAACGTGTTCAGACAAAGCGAACGAAGCAGAAGTAGCTGGCAAGACAACAGTGAGATTGTCTGGCTCCAGATGAATTTGTAACATTAAACAATACAATTTATTACACTTTTGTATTACAGTACACTGAAAAGTACCATACTTTGTTGATTTTTTAAAATTTATTTTGATTTTCATTTGCAAATCAATTTTGCTTAAATAAATAAGCTTCAGATAAAAATTTGTTATAGTTAAAGTTTCAGTTCAGACACAGATACACTGCCTGGCCAAAAAAAAAGTCATCACCCGGATTTAACTTAGTGTTATGACGTGGGGTTGCTTCAGCTGTTCAGATCTAGGTTCGGCAACGTTATGTGTCCAAAAAATGGGGTGAGCTGACTACCTGAATATACTGAATGAGCAGGTTTTTCCATTAATGGATTTTTTCTTCGTATTCCAAGATGACAATGCCAGGATTCCTGGGGCTGAAATTCTGAAAGAGTGGTTCAGAGAGCACGAGATGTCATTTTCACACATGGATTGGCCACCACAGAGTCCAGACCGTAACCCCATTGAGAATCTTTGGGATGAGCTGGAGAAGACTTTATGCAGTTGTCCGACTCTCCCATCATCAATACAAGGTCTTGGCGAAAAATTAATGCAGCTCTGGACAGAAATAAATGTTGTGATATTGCATAAACTTATCAAAACGATGCCATGGCAAATGCGTGCTGTAGTCAAAGCTAAAGGCGGGCCAACAAAATATTAGAGCGTGTGACTTTTTTTTGGCTGGGCAATGTATATAGGTGTTAATTTTCAAATGCTGTTATCACAACAATTTAAATATATAGTTTGGATATTGAAAGATTGCTGCAAAGCATAATAACAGTGTTACATTTACGTTATATAAAGGGCATATAAATAGAGTGAATAAACAGTAAACTGCAGTGTTACAGTTCCTACTGAAGGGTCTCATGGGGGGGCACCACAATTAATAAGCTGCCTGTGAGGCCATTGCAGTCAATGAAAATGCCCCTTTCAGTTTTGTATTGACATTGATATGGGTGTAAAGCATGCTACAGTAAATGTACCTGTGGCCACCTGGGAAGCGACTGAACAGGGGTTACCTGTCTATCATTCTGCGGGGGGCTGTTTTATTCCGTTTTCACTGCACAAAAAAAGACAAAGAGCAAATGTTCGAAAGATGGTGTAATTGCGTAGTTATTTGCATGGCCAGCAGGTAGCGTAGCGTTTCGGGCTGCCGTTTCGCCTCCAGTGGCCCCACTGCTGCTTGCTGTGGAACCGCGCAAACAGCGAGGGTGTGCGGAGAACTGCATCGGCGTGCCTGGTCACCATGGCTACAGGGGCGTGGCCATCTGTCAGGTACCAGAGGCCGAAAAACACCTCAGTGACGAAAGCAAGCGCAGTTGCTCAGATATCGCACACACTTGTGCAGGGAACTTCCGTTTTTGCTTTTTTGCACATGTTTTCGCAGCTCGTGGCATATATGCTGTATTTTTAATAAAACTGGCGCGCCTCTTAGCAACACTGCGGCATCTTTTTTTTTTTTTTTTTTTTAAACCGAAAATAGCTGAAACGCCACGTGACGGCGCCACTGACGTGAGGCGAGGAAACTTGCATGGCAGTTTCTTTCGCATTAACTTCGACTTAGGTAATCTTAATGAATTCATTCGTGCACTACTTCGCTGGTCCGCAAACTCAAGTGTGAGAAGCAAAAGACTGCCCCAATAAGCAATATTATTAACAAATCATAAGCAATAATAATTTATAACCGGATGTTTTTGTTTGGCTAGAAAAATTTGGCTCTCCGAACCTGTAGCATTTATATTTTATCACTTAACGACCAACTCCCACTTTCGTGTAAATCTAAAGCTGGAGCGCGCACACCCCCCCACCGTCCGCCGCCCCCGGTTTCCGTGTCTCCCACAATCCACCTCTCTGCCGATGATGTCATTATTTTTTTTTATCAGGGAAAGGGGCGGGGCCTGAGCAATTCCAACGGCTGCGTCTCTGCCCTGACCAATGGAGGACGGGCGCGAACATAAGTGGGCGGGGCCCCACGGTGGGACTTGGCTTGCTGGAAACACACTGCGGCGGGAGACGCACGCGGAGCGCGCATTTGGGCGCAGGTAAGATGGACGGCGTGTTTGTTACTTTATTCTACCCGCTCACGCCGTTATTACGCTTGGGAGTCAGTCGCTCTTCGCTTTTGATTGCTTGGGAAAAGTAGGTGGTGTCTCGGCCACTTTGACGGCGGGCAGCGTGGTGTTTTGTAGTGCTTGTGATAAGCTGGCACGCTCCCCGGCCGGGGGATACCTGTTCTCGTAGTTCTTAGTGACGTACCCGATGCTCCGTGTTGGCACTTTGTTTACCGGTTGATGTTGGTGTTCCTAACAAGTGTGTTTGATGTAAGTGTATGGGAACAGCCCCCTCCCGAAAAAAAAATTAATAAATAAATAACAGCGCGCTCCCGCCCCTGATTCAACAGTGCAGGACAGCGGAGTACAAACAGTGTGCGCACACGGAGCGGCGTCAGAACTTTTCTCTCACACTTTCCCTGGTCGTGACTTAACCACGTCTAAGATTCCCGACAGCTTTTCTCTTCGTTCCTGTATTCAGCGCTGTCAACTGCGGTGCGCGATCTCGTAAAGCCGCAGGGAATGACAGCAGCGCCGCGCCCTCCTCGAGTTCCGGTGGGTTCTGCCCTTTTACTGTGTGCTATTGTTACACTGTTTTACTCTGTCAATTTTCCTGCTCCGCTTTCAAAACGGGGTCCTCAGAGCTGCTGTATCCTTTCTTGCACTTCACAAGAGTGTCAAACCCACCTCGTTCAGACCCTCTTCTCTCTTAATCCGCTAATGGCTACATAAAGCAGACCAACCCCACCTGCTGCTTTACCTGCCTATGTTCATATTCACGTATCGCGGGAATGAATGCCATGACAACGGCGGTACGGCACGGGGAACCAATGCTTCAGTAATTCTGTGTGTGTGAGAGCGAAGCTTGTGTTTCTTAAATGTAAGAGCACTTATAAACAGGAAGGGAAAGATTGTGGCAGGAGCCCAGGTTGGCCACGCCCCGCTTGGCATCTCCGTTGTTTACCTGAGCTCATGCCTGGTGACAGCTGCCACTGAAGCTGCAGCTTTTTGACCCGAACAGACTGGTGATCGTCACTGATTTGCCCCGTTTCTCCCTTGAGTTCTTGAACATTCTCAAAGTTGCCGGTTATGTGCTTGTGCTCATGTGCTGTAAGTGTCCTTCTCAGGTGTGTTGTTGAACTTGTCACTTCGGGGTCTTGTGAGATTCGGTCATTCATCGTCAGTAGCTGCTTGTCCAGTGTTGGGTTGTGTTGTGGTGAAGGAGAGTCTTTCTAGGAGACACAAGGCACCAAACAGGATCCACACAAATACTGTCTCACACACACATGCAGTTTTGGAATCTATATTCAATTAGCTTAAACTGGGGGAAAAAATAATACATTCTCAGCGCCCCCCCCCCCCCAACCAATTCCCTCAAATATCACTTACACATACACATGCCGCAGCAAGAATTTTTGTTTTCCACTTTCTCAGAATACATTTTCATTTAATTTGTGTGTAGGGGGGTGGTAGTAGACAACACATTTAAACAATGTGAGCATGATGCACAATTCCATTGGGAGAAGGGATGAGATACAACTGCAGCAACACCCCCTCTTCTTTGCTGTTTCTCACTGTGGTTGGAAATCCCAGGAAAGTTCTATGATGAAATCCCCAGTACTGGAGTTGCTGCTCCAGAGTAATTTACACTAGTAGCTTAAATAGAACCAGGGATCCACTGAGCACTTTGCATTTATTGTGAATAACTTTGTAACTACACTTTCTGTCAAAGTCATACATAATATCAATTAGTTCACACAAAAGGGCCAAGAGTCACTTCTGTGGATTTGGTCTCTTCCCATAATGCTTCACTCCCTTAAAACAGCACTTTTACATTCCTAACAAGCCATCCTCTCACCTGGATTTGCTTGCAGTTTAAATATTTTCATTGGCGCACTTTGATTTTTTTTTTTTTTTCCCCTCCCAGTTGTAGATTCACAATGTGTTTTTGCAATTTTTTTTTTTTTTTTTTTGCAGGATTACAGATAGGAAGGGATACTTGTACGTGGCTTTCAATTGTTCCTACAGGAACATGGAAAGTCCACACAGAATGAGTTGGATTTAAACTTGTGTCCAAACCTGTAGTCCAGGCACGCAGTTGATGTTTGGCTCCACGGAGCAGCTCACCTGTGGGAAGCGGCACTCAAACCCCCTTCGAAGGAATGTGCCACCTGGTTGCAGATGTGTCACAGCTGTGCTGCCACTGGATCTGACACCAGTACTGGGAACTGGAGAATTACAAAACGGAGCTGCACACACAAGCTCCTGCAGGCAGCCGACTTGCTGTCCTCCATCAAAGTTCCTGCGTGTTGGGGGGCTTGAGTGTGATGGTGATGCTGCTGCACCCACTCACTGACATATTGCCCTTTAGAGACCACACCCTCCCACAGGAATGATTCCTATGTGGCCCATTTTCCCCATCGGCTGGTTTCCTACCCTAAGCACTTTTCATCTCTGTGTGTGTGTGTGTGTGTGTGTGTGTGTGTAAGAGAGAGACACACTAAAGGTTTTACACCTCCTTATTAAATCAACATTTATTTATTTATTTTTTTTAATATTTATATGCAGTAATCCCTGGGTATCTGAATTGAATTCGTTTCCGAGAACATATACTAGATTGGTCAGATACCAAAATTGCAGATGCTGAGTGTCTTTTTCCCATTATTTTAAACAGGGGAAACGATGAGTTCCCAGCCCATCCAAAAACACCTGTACAGTTATCAGCCCATGACTTTTGCATGATCATACACTGTAAACAGCAGTTACCTGATTAGAAACACTTAATGATGGCAATAATTTGCATGTTTATAACACAGTTCAGTATGTACAGTACAGGGCATTTTGGATTTTGGTGCCCCCAGGGTCACAGCATTACATGTGGGAGATGAGAGCACACATGGGCAGGTTTGAACCCAGGAGTCACTGTTAGGAGATGATGAATAAAGCGAAGATGCTTGTTAAAGTAACCCACCGTGTCTTTGTTTGACACAACCAGCATTAAAATAAAATGGTTTATTTAAGAAATGCAGTGAATGTGGTCAGACAGTGTGAAAGGGTTCAGGCAAAGTGAAACCAGTGGAAAGCACTGATAAGACACCAAGGGATATATTTGGATGCAGAGAGTTCTGGTACTAAGGGATTGCTGTATAATGATTTATTTTTGCATAGCAAATTTTATTACACTTTCTAATAATATGAATTTATAAAAATAGCAATTCTTGTTTTTTTCCCCTCTTTTTTTTTTTTTTCTCAACTTTGGAAAAGGACCGCCCCCCCCAGTGCCTAGGCTCTTTGGATGCAGGTTTGGATCCAGTTCAGTTTGTGTGGAGTTTGCATGTTCATGTGGGTTTTATTTGGGTGCTCTGGTTTCCTCCCACAAGATGTTTTGAGTTAATTGGTCTGTGGGATGCACGCTAGCTTCATGGATTGAACCAAACTGCAACAGGAGCAAAGAAGTCCAAAATACTCTCTCTCTTTCTCTATCTGTCCTTCATAAATTAAATGCAGTTGTAGTTCCTGCCCTCACTGCAGTGCAGTTGTCAGTCTTATGGGGTGGATATGACTGGGCTTCAGCCTACCACACAGTCACTCTAAATTGGCAAAAGTGTGCACACAGGTGTGTGGCTGTCCTCCTGTACACTGGTTTCTCATCCAGGGTGGTGTTTCATAGCCTGCAGCTCAAAAATTCTAGGATACCTTCCGAACCATTCTGATCATGACCAAGCTACAACTGCTACTGATGATGGATGGATGGATGGATATAAAAAAAATATGTAGAGCAGTTTTGGACTGTACAGTACACGGTCAGCTGACGTCAGATCATGTGTGCAGATGAACAGTGTTGTCTTTTCATAATTAAGATGCAGATTAAAAACAAAAAGTCACATTTGTAGAAGGTAGCACATTTTTGTACATTTTAAATATTGTCCATTGGCTGCTGTGATTCATTTTGAGCCTTTTCCCCCACTGAAACGATGATGGATTGGAGGAGGTCCTTCGCTGGGGGCATTCATACCTGGGCTTACCGGGCTGCAAGTGGAACACTGTGTGTGTGTGTGTGTGTGTGTGTGTGTGTGTGTGTGTGTGTGTGTGTGTGTGTGAGACAAATTTAGCTGCAGCCTCAGATCCCTGAAGGGAAGCACATTGATTAGCATTGACTGGTTTAAAAGATTGTATTATAGGTCCAAGCAGTGGATAGTGGAAGTGTTTCTTGTCACAATTTTGTTTGTTGTCTAGAAAGCTGCTCTAAACAGTATATTTACAGTAGAAGTTGAAGGGTTTTTTTTTTTTTTTTAAACTTTTGCCCTTCCAGGGTGAAACCTGCTTTGTATCCTGGGTTTCCAGGATGCATTCTAGACCCCTGTGACCTTGCACTTGATGGATGGGTGGATGGATGGATGGATAGATGGAAAATGTGCTTCTGGTTTGGTTTTGTGCTGTGGGGCAGGTCACCTTGTTGAGAACTGTCTTAAGCTGTTTTAACATGTTAATGTCTAAGTGGTAAAACAACATGCAATATTACAATGTCCCTGTAAGTTGTCAGAAATGTTAGTCATTTTTAATTGCTTGTTTGGCCACGTTGAAGACTTCAGTTAAGAAGAGAGTTTATTTTGTTAATTTGAAATTAGGTGGTGTACCTATGAAGGTGAGGATTCTTACCATCTGTTTTAGTTAAGAGGGCTTTTAGTTATAGCTGCACTGTTTGGGATTTACTTAAAATTAAGTCAGAGGGAAATGTAGAAGTTGATTTGAGAGAGTAGAGAAGCCATTAAAAATGCTTAAAATGCACAATTTTTTAAATCAATTTAAAAAGGAAAATCATACTATTTGAAACATTTGGTCCAGTGCATCCTTACATGGTCTGTGATTGTTCCTTCTTGATACTTTCAAAGCGACAATTCAAGTAACAGTTGCTTAAACAGTATAGAATGATATTAAATTTAAAGTTCAGTCTCAGTGTGGCAGTTATTAAAATGGTGTGTAAGGGAGATTCATTTCATGGGCAGTGCCCTTATCCAAACATTGATCCATTATGAAAAGTTGCAGAGCTACTAGTGCTATTAGATGTCCACCCCTTCATCCCTGACACACATGCCAGCGATGGTAGGTGTTTAAATGGCAAGTAATCTCTCAAATATATCATGTAACTTTTCCTCCTTTTCTGGCATTTTGCTCAGTTGCCCCCCCCGTTTTGCTATGGAAACCAAAGCTTCCCTGAGAGCACTTTTGCCACTTTGGAAGGACAAACTGACTGTGAGAAGTAGTGTTTGTGACATGATGCAGTGCCACTCGCACTGGGTTCAGGACCCGTTGCACCCTTCACTAGTGGTGCCATTTGGGACTGGTTAACGGCTTCCATCATCCCACATCCACAGCGATAACATCAGTGTGTAAGTGTTCTGGCCCCTCAGTCAAATGGTGGGGTAGCAGAGGTTCTGAACTTGTTAATCTCTTCATCAGTCTTATATGGCTAAGATATTGTCATGCTGTGGGTGACATTGAAGATTTGATGAAAGTGCCTCTGCTGGTCCATTATATATGGCCTTGTAGGATCATGGTGGTTTTGTGGGGAAAATCGTTACAGGCATGCTTTACTAGGGTAAGTTGAGTTTTTGACTGGTTACCTTGGTCCTCTCTTGGTTGGCCACTTGGACAACAGTATTTGGTGAGGGAACCCAGGAGGCAGTGGGTGGTGCCCCCACTACAGCATGTGCGTGAACATGAGCGTGTGCTGCTGGGGCTTGAGCTGTGTGCGTAATAACAGCTTTATTTATTTTGATGGCTCCCACATTGCGGGCTGTCAGCAGCGGTGGCAGGCCTCAGAAAGTGGATCGCCTCCGGGGCCAAGCCATCTGTTACGTTTCGGAGGGGAGGCAGCCGCAGCCCATAAATCATCAAAGGTGACTAATGTCGCTGAAAGTCGGTGGCATCTATGCCATGGCCTTCATTTATTTTGTCTGCTTTTATTTCTTTATTTTTGGTGGAGCCTCAAAGCATTTTTGACAGCACCTATATATTTTAGCTGTTCTTTTCCATGCATTTAATTTCCCTGCTCAGCGTTGGGTTAAAGACTAAGCTCGTCTTTACATTTGGAGTTTGACACAAAGCTCAGATTAATGTTTTGATGATACTTTGCATCCAGCTGTGCGTTTAGGCTGTGATTTGGTACAGTTGAAAGTTAGAGCTTTGCTTGAGCTGAAACCTCCTACCGTTAATTTCACGATTCTAGTGAGTTTTTTTTTTGGTCACAGAAGGTCTGTTTATAGTTACAAATTAAGCTCTGTTCAAAGGCACTGCTGTTTAAACAGTTTTTAAGCTAAATGTTTAAAAAGGCTTTGGTTTTCTGAATCAGGCTGTGGCCCAAGTTTTCTAAAATTCATTTTTTTCTGTGTTTTTACTTATGGACATTTTAAAAAATTTTTTGTAAATTCACACTGGTGTATTCTAAAATTTGTTGCAGTGTGAAAATTGCCTGCATTTTCAATCACTGCCATTAGTTGGCAGAAAAATGCACTCAAAACAAACACAATAAGACCTTGGGTTCGCCTTTAGGGATGCATGATGATCCCAGAACTGTACTGATATTACCTAATAATTTTATTAGTGGAACAATGCCTAAAGTTGACCGATAATTCAAACTAATGACACATTTGTTGTGTACATACAGCAAGAACATGGTTGTGGTATGGAATTTTTTTTCAAAGTGAGAGTGTTATAAAATGTGCCATTTATAACACTAAATTTTAGTGTTTTAACCAACAAAAAGAAACACATTTTCTTGCAATAATGGAAAGATGGACTTCTCTGTTAAGAAATTGTGCCTTGTCGTAAAAACAGAATGGGGAAGAAAAAAAAAAAAACTAATCACTTACACAATGTTCTTACAGAATGTTAAATAAAGGTAACTACGTCTTATTCATATTTAATCAGTTGCAACTTAGTGGTAAGTGAGCTGGAGCTGTAATTTCTCATGTCACCTGTATTTGAAAGTTGGGGACACTTTGTGCAGCTGGAGTCCGAATTGGCGCAGGACGGTCCGTTGAGGTAAACCAGCAGCCTTGTGTGCATACCGAGCAAGCAGAGTACCAAGGGGTGATGGGATACTAGCGACGTGACCCAGCTGCTAGAACTAGGCCACTTCTCAAAGTGGGCCAGGGTGTTCAGCAGAGCCTGGAGAAAGGTTGTGTGACACAACCTCTCAGTCAGGCGTTTATCCCTTTGGGAAAGTTTATTTTCAGGTTTCTCACACCTTGCAGTAAGGATCATGTTTTTAGTCATACCATCTCTTAAATCAACTGACATTCTTTTCAATATTTTAGTAATCTCCAGTTTGAGCTTTGAATCTAATAAATGCTAATCAGATTCATTAGTTTTCATAAAGCGGTTCTTTATAAGCAGTTGGACCAGTTAAGCTAGAGGGGTGTGTTGGCATACACAAACCGTTCTGAAGATTGGATTTGAAGGGTCTGATCTATCATTCTGTACAATATTCATTGTATGAGGCGGAAACAAAAAAGCCACCGAGATCAGTGGATAGGTTGTGGTTGAAGTGCAGCACAGCAGGTAGCTATTATGCCCACATCAGATTCTGGGGTGTGATTGAGCAGGGGTCAGACTTTATGTCCAGTCTGGGTGGAGTTGGCTTTCTCTTCCCATGTCTGCTTGGGTGCTCCAGCTGCTCTTGCTTTCTCCCACAGTACAAAGACTTGGAAGAAGGTGATGGAAAACCATTTCTGAACCCTCCTTTACCTTGTAAACCACATCTCAAGTCGTCTCAACACTTTATTGCTCTTCAAATAATCCCATGTCATGATATCCCCGTGTCATCAGATCCTAAGTCGGGTTCTTGGAGGATCTAAGGACATGTTATGAAATGTTGTCAGTGTTGCTTAGCTTCTGTTATGTCTGCAGAAGATCTGCAGATGAGTATTTTGACTCCACTTGAACTGGTGGAGAAGTGATGGCCTTCTTATACTTGAAACCCACAAAGCTCTTCACAACAAGACGAGCCACACAAAACCAGTCGCCACGAGCATGGCCAATTGCTTCAGCTGTTCTCCCTCAAGGAAGCTCTCACTTGTTCATTCATTTATTTATTTGAAGTCATTGAATATTAATCAAAGCGTTCTGTTTCTGTACATTTAGGGATGTGGTTTTTTTTTTTTTTTTTTTTTTCCCCTCTCATCTAGAAAGTGCTCTAGGGCATCGCTTTGCGAGTGGAAACCCAGCAAGAGCTTAGGGTGCTTAAATATGAGTTTCATCAGTGTCCCTAGTGCTCCTGTGCAGGGTTGGAAAAGAAGGGAGTAAACCAGTGTGTGATTCTCAGTGGCTCTGTCCTACATTGGCTGTCTTGGTGGGATCTGTGCTACATGTTGACAGATGTGTCTGAAGTCCAGTCCCCCACATTTCATTCACAGTATTTCATATTTAATTTTTTTTGCTTACAGAGTTCAGTGTGAAGGAAAATGACAGATGTTCCTCTTGTTCTCAGGTGAATCAAAGTCTTCTGAATTAAACTTCACTTAGGCTAACAGACAGTGTAGGTTTTTGGTTCAAGCCACCAGAGGGGTCTTGCTGTTGTACCCTTGACTTGTTTGCTTTTTCAAGGTACAGTCTTAGAAGTAGATATTTGGGGTTTTCATCTTGAGTTCTGAATCCTGTTGGAGATGAGGCCCATATCACTGGATGACCAAAAGACTTTACTTGTTCTTTGGCGAGATGGTGTAAAAGGCTTGGGTGGGGTCTGTAGCTGGACCTTGGTGAGGAAAACCTCTGTCTACAGAACATTGTGGTCAAGAAATGGCTTAAATTGTGCAATTAGATGAAAGTTTTAATGGAGCAGTTATTCTTGTTAACGTGAACACAAACTGTATCCTTACCTTGGAAGTTAGAGTGAAGAACTGAGAGGGAAGTTCCCAAAGTACTGTGGGAAACCCCAAACTCACTAGCAAAGAGCTCCAGATGTGATTAAGGAGCCATTTCATGGGAGAAGTTGATGAGCTAAACTGGTTGAAATTCTAACTGGTTTTCTTGGCACATCCTTCTCTTCCCACCCATCAGTTCCACCACCGTAAAGTTTTTCCCGGAAAGGATTCATCCAACTTTGTTGAAATGGTGCATGTGGAGGTGTCCTACTTTTTGCCATTTTCTGTACTCTTAACTGAATATTTCAGAATAAAAATTTATTTCACTGACACTGATACTGTACATGGTTTTTCAATGTTTTTAGTTTGTATACAAATGCCTGATGGAACTTCTTAAAGACAGTTGTGCTTTCTTTTATGTAACTCTTAGTTTATTATGTTGAAGCTGTGCGCTTAAATATTTAAATGTATGTGGGGTTGCCAGGTCACCTGTTGTCATTCCTCCTCATCGCCATGCAACCCTTCAGTTGAATACAGAAATGGGAAAGGTTGCACTCAGCCTTCCATTTTCCTATTTATTGTTTCAAGTGCTCACGAAAAGCGTGGTCTCCAACATCCTATATGGAAAGCACCTTGGAGCGTGTGTGTGCGTGCGCGAAATAGGCTGTATAATATAATGCCCTGAAATACTCTCTCGTGGTCTCTGAAGGAGCTGTTCGACATGTTCATGGTGGAGTGGATTAAGTATTCTTGTGTGAAATAAACTATCTTCACATATCTCACTCTTCAGCATAAAGTTAGGGTATTAATGGTGTTTCTCTCTTATTTGTCCTTATTCTGCCATGCAGGTTGCAGCATAAACTGGCTTACCTTAAAATAAGGCTGTAACCACAGTGAAATGTCATATTCAGATGTGCATGGATAATGACCTCTAAACATGACTTATTATTCCAACAGCTGTACAAAAATAATTCTTATAAAGCTTCTTACTAAATAGGTTCACAATTAATATTTATGAATGGTTATGTATACCTCTGTAGCCAGTTGAAAGACAAAGGGGCTGCAGCAAAAGCAGAAGAGATTCCCAACAGCTGCACATTTTGTTCTACTGTGTTGAATCTTCAACCTTCTATCTTATATTTTCAGTGTGTTTGCATCCATCAATCTGAGCCTCTTGCTTCTAGGATTGTGCCCCACTTTAATACCATTGCATAGGATAAATGCAGTTTTTAAAAGTGCAAGTGCTCTGTGTGAGCATTTTTCTCTCTCACACACACTTTGGAGTGAAGGTATGAAATGCATCTTTCAATTGTGGGCAGAAACCCATGTAAACAAAGGGGCAGCATACAAACGTCACACAGACTGAATGATGTTCAAACTCTTGTCCTTACCCACATCCCAGGGTAAAACTTTATATGATAATATTGTTAATTTTAAGGATGAAGTGAACTTTGGGAATTGTTTTATTTTGCTTATTACAGAAATGGTGAGTGATTTTGACTAAAAAATACAATATGACTTTTTTTTAACCTCTTTTTAATTTACATTTATTTACTTTGATGGTTGGGATTAAAGACATTTAGAATTCATTCAGCCTGTTTGATCCATGGTTAACAGTTGCTTATAACTGTTAGAGTATTGATAGTATGTTGTGGACTAAATAGTTTGTGATTTAGAGGTTTAGTGTTTACTGTAGGAACTCTTCTGTGACCCTGCGGTACAGTTTACATGTATGCAGAATTTTATGCTTTCAAAGATGTAGTGTGTGTGGGGGTGTGGGTTGGAGATCTCTGAAGGTCCCCTCTTCTTTCCCCTCACATGTATTGATTATGTAAATACTATAGTTTTGAGATTTGCTCAGTCAGATCTCCTCAAAGTGCATGCATTTTTTTTTCATAAATTTCCATCCATAAATATGCAGTTTTTCTTGTGTCCTCACCTTTTGAAGTTTTGTGGAAATACGCTGGCTGTTCAGTATATGCTTAAGCAGCCTATATTCAGACACGTTTTAAGTGCAAATGCCACATGTGTGATGCTGGACTTAGGCCTTTTGTTACAACCCCAGTGCCAAACATTGTTTTGAGCATTGTAGGAACCCTGTCGACAGAGCTCCTGTTTTTCACCCTCTTGTTTTTTTTAGCCCCAGAAGATTTTTGTTTCCATAGCAAATGGATTCCTGCCAAGTCATGTAATAAACAGGAAATTACATCTTGGCAAGTTTACTGGTTCATTTAGAGGGACTTTGTAGTGGTTGTAGTGACAAGCAGAGTTCTAAAAATGTCAGTGTGGGGCACATACTTGTATTATCTGTTTCATATGGTTATCATAGTCTTTAGCGAAGTAGCATGATTATGAGTTAGAAGACTATGGTTATGCGACCGCATCTTGTCAGCATGTAGTTTTAAGCAGGCGTCGGCAGTGCTGGGCGCCAAGGAATCCCAGAGGTTGTACTTAAATTTTACCGCGTCCCAGGCTCCTGACCTGCAGCGGTAACATGAGCAGATGTGCTGTTTGAATGACTACCAACCCAGTAAAGCAATGAAGATCTGAAGCAGAAGGGAAAACAGGCACTTCCTCTTACTCTGTTCTAATCTAATTCAGCTTTCTAGAAGATATCCCACTGCAGGATTCAAAATTAGAACAGAGTTGTGGACACTTTGACTTGAATGCCCCCCCCCACCCCCAAAATGAAATGTATTTACAGTAATTCTTTTAATAGGGTATGTCATTAGTGAAGAATTTGGATCCCAGCTGGTACCACACGTGACACATGTTCTTGGTCCAAGGCCAAAATAATATAGCAGGACGGAGAGTTTAGGTAAGTGTTTAACCTTTTTAAAATAACTTCAGTTCAATTTTGTTCAAATTTATCTGACCAGAGTAACTTGGTGTTAAATGGTTTACAGTGATTCACCCTTATTGTGCAGCCAAGTAACTTTTATTGGAGCAATTTTGGGGTAAGAACCTTGACAAAGGATACTACAGTAAGAGATGGAATCTGAACCCAGGTTGAGTGCAAGGAAACTGTCAACCACTGTACCACCTGCTGTTCCCAAACAACTCCTGCTTTTGAAGAACCTTTCCAGAATGAGATGTGGGTTGTCAGAAATACTCTTCCAGTTTGTGCAGTTCATATCCAAACCGTGTCGACTTCCAGCGTGTTCCAGCAGAATGGCAACCATTTGGTGTCCTCCTTTCAACTAGCAGAAGCCCAGTAAAAATGCATGGCCTGTTAGTGATTGTTCACTGACAAATGAAATTTGAAAGGACCTCGGGTTGACTGGCATGGCAGAGCAAGGCTTTCGACATGTCAACACATCACCTGCATAGGACCTGCTGGACAGGCTGAAGGAGAGCAAAGGGTAAAGGTTAAGGTTTCGCATGGTGCATTTTGACCTCAGTGCAGTAGCAGCTCAGCGTGATGTTTCCATGTACCACAGTAAATGGTTTCCCACTACTGCAGTCTCCAAATATTGTCTACCCATGTGAACCTTTCCTATTTCCAAAAATGTGCTCAACAAAATGTGTGTATTTCCAAAAGAAGGAAGGTACTTTGTGAGCCACATCTGGGCAGACTAGGAAAGGTATTGAATAAAACACAGCAGGATGAGTTCCTAGTCACTGCGGCGAGAATTTGGAAACTATCTGCTGGTTCCTTGTTTTGCTCTCGTGACTTCCCATCATCTACAGCCCACGCAGGATTCCTCTCCCCTCTGGCAGCCTTGCATTGGGAACATTGGCAGCTGAGGATCGAACTTCCAGCAGTGAAGAGATCCCTGCCATGGACATGACTGCTCAAAGCTCGTGGACATGAGGCACATGGATTAGCGGCTTCTCTCTGGTTCCAGTCGGAAAGCTTTTAATTGAAATGAGTCCGAGGCTTGACAGATTTTAATCTTCCACATATGTCATTTTTATGACGTAATCTTGAGTTTATGAGTTCTCTGAGAAGAAAGTGGCATGATTCAAGTCTTCCTCCCACTCACCACTAGATCTCTCATCTGTGATTCCCATACCCTGGTCAGATATAAAATTTTAATTCTTCAAATGAAGGGAAAGAAGTTTGAGTCATTTAATAATCGTAAATAGTACTTAAAAATGTAGCTGAATGGCAATTACCATGTTAGTATGGAAAGAAAAGGATTTTGTAAGCAGGCTTGACTTGACGCTTACCCATCTGTCCAACACAGGTTGTTAATTTTCCAGTCTGACAGGTAGAATTTTGACAGGTGGGCTATAAATTAAGATAAAAATATTTAATAAATCTGATGCAACATGATGACCAACATAATATAAAGAGCGTCACAAACTGCATCATCTGCATCTTTGTTTAGAAACTTTCTCTCTAGAAAGCAAAATGGTTCTAGTATTTATTTATTTATTTATTTATTTATTTCCTCTTCTTTATAGTATGTTCCAGAATTGGATAGGTGAAAAATATGATGTGGAAAGGTATAAACACTTGGAATGGGAGATATGTAAATGTTCCACAGTCTCTCTCTGTCTCACACACACACACAGAGCTCACTCTAGAACAAGCAGGCTTTTATAATATTTATGCCATATGAGTTTGTCTGGTATTGGAAACAATATGTGGAGTGGAGAATTTTGGATGGCTGGATGAGGAGTTCAGAGTTCCTGTGGAAGGAGGTACAGGTGGCATTTGGATTTTACTGACATTCCTTCCTTTGTCCTCTTAGTTGTACAGCAAGCGATAGCGGGCACTTTGTCAAACACCTGGATGGAAGTTATTTCTGTTTGTGTTTTGGCCCTGGTCTGTCTAATCCAGTTAGGATTTTAAGAAATGTCTTGGATTTAATGGTGGTTAAGTGGATGCTGCCATGTCAAAGCCACTGCTGTATGTATCTCAAGTTGGCATTGTCCTGTTTTTATTTGTTAAGTGTGGTCAAATCGGTGTTGGCTCATGGCAACTCTATGGCTAGAAAAGCATCTGGTCTTGAGCAAGTCAGCTAAGACTTGGCAAAGGGGCATCCATGGCTGTGGTGACCGTGTCCATCCGCTGCATTACAGGTCTTCCTCTTTTGCATTGACCTTCTACTTTACCGAGCATGATAATCTTTTCCAGTGGACTGTTCTATTCTCAGGATGTGTCCAAAATAAAACCATCGAAGTCTGGTCATTTGAGCGTCCAGCGATAGCTTTGGTTTAATTTGCCCCAACACCCATGAATTGTTCAGGGTCTGCGCAGGATTTTTCTTTAGCACCACAATTCAAAGTCATTAATTTTCTTCCTGTCCATCTTTCTCCTCTGTCCAACTCTCGCATCTGTATGATGTGACTGGGAACACCATCATGGCTTTGACGAGTCAGATCTTTGTGGGCAGAGTTGTATCCCTGAACTTGAGAATTTTGTCCAGGCTCATCAAGGCCGTTCTGCCCACCAGAATACTGGGTGGGTATGGTTTGCAGCAGTTTGTTTTCATCACCCCCCGTTCTTCTCAGAAGCATTTGTCATGAATGAAAGGGTCAGGAAACTTGCTTGAGTTTAGAGTTTAATTCCATGCCAGTCAGTCTGTAAACCAACATCCACCCACTTTTGGGTGTGGCTCCAGCATCAGTATGTGGCTGTTTAATGCAGTATACATTGAAAGGATTGTTAACCACAATTAATGCTGTTTCATTGGTGGTTGCACTAAAAGCCCTGGTTCAGTTTCAGAGTTGCAGATATTTGAAGGTGAACTTTGCCCCTCTTCCCCTGATTATTTGAGCTCAGGTATTTTTAGCTTGAGCTGAATTTTGTTGTTGAATTTAATAAACTATTTGGCAGAAGTTGTAAGGAAAAGCATGTGGTCTTACCAGTGCCGAGGAAAGGAACATGGCGGTTGTACGACTCTTCTAGTGACCAATTATGTCAACCTGGTTGTGTTTGAGCAAGCAAGCAAGTTTAGTTTCTAATTTGAATATCCTTTTATTTGTGTATTATGACATTTATTGATTTGTATTGTTAATATTCAGGGGCATTGTGACACAGTGTGTAGTGAGGCCACCTTACAGCACCTGGACTAGGTGTGGGTTTGATTCCAGCTCAGCCTGTGTGGAGTTCGTTCAGGTGCTGTGGAGTCCTTGCATAGTCCAAAGACATGTTTCAGCTTAATTGGTCACTAAATTGCTTAGTTTGTGTGTGGCCACCCTGTGATGGACTGACATCCTATCCAGGGTGTAGTTTCAGAGCCTGGCAAACTATAATTTCAGGATGGGCTTCAGACCATCGCTCAGGACTAAGCAGTTAATATTAGATGGATGGATGGATGTTAATTTTATACTAAGATTAATGTGGGCTAAATTCTCAAACATCATTTCTGCATGCATCTGAAGGTTTGAATTGTGTTTTTATGTCATCAGAAGTTCAGCTCTGGATTCTAGTGTGAATTTTACTACTGGCAAACATAACATTCTTATCTTTCTCAACCAGCCATATTTATTTGATTTTGCTTTGATGTTTTTCCCATGAAATTTTTCCAGCTGTTGCAGCTATTCTCAGAGAGCAATACAATCTGATGATTTTTAATGGACTGGAGAATAGAGGCTGTGTTGAGAAGGAAATCCACATCCTGTCATGTACAAAACACAGATTTGCTAATGATGAAAGGTTGTTGTGGGGCCACTCTGTTCCATCAGCCTCTGCTTTATGTGGCCCTCACTCAAACCTTTTGATGCTTTTAACCAGTATGCTGAGTAGCACAGCTCCTTCTTTTATAATCCATGCTCAGGTCCAGGAAGTCCTTTTATTGCCCTTTTAACCTGCCCATTAACTCATTTTCTTGCACCGATGATGATATTTTTGCTATTAATAATATTACTGATATTACATCTTGCCAGGATCAAGACTGAGAATCACTGATGTACATGAAGGTCAGAGAATTGTATAAATAGCAAGAAACATAATAGATGGTAATTTAGTGGTCTTTATGAATCCATAAAGTTCCAATCGGATTCATTGCATGAGTGGATTCAGGCCTAGAAGGGCTGTGTCAGGACTGCAGTGGGTCAAGCAGACTAGTCTTGTTTTATGAAGATCTGCAGTGCCAGGGGTGATGAACTCCTGAAGCAGCAAGGTAGGCAAGTGGGGAGCTTTCCTTGAACAGGTAAGGTCCCCCTTATGAATCAAACCCTTAGGTAAAGCTACACAAGAGTTACAGAACCACAGTAAAACCCTAATATGGGCAGGTTTTGGTGAGTAGCGCAGTATTGCATCCCACAAAGACCAGAGTAGCTTATGCATCTGGTGTCAAGATCTAAAAAAAGAACATGGGTCGCACAGCTTTGTCACTTTCCAGGGTTTTGGTTCTACTCATGCCATAGTAGTTGTAAATAGTAGCACCTGGCCTTGGTTAATGCAAATACTTAAGAACATTGTGCTTATCCAATTTGACTGCTTTGCATCATTAATCATGCAGTTGTTCTCGAGTGCTTTATCATGAAACCTATTGTATGAAACAACTAGGTGAATGTCCACTGTATGGCCAAAAATGTGTGAAAACACATTCTAGACAATTGTGTGCTTCTAGTTTTGTGGCCACAGTTTGGGGAAGAAGCTCCTTTCTTGCTCCAGCATGACTGCCCCCCATTGAACACCTTTGGGATGAACTGGAACGTTGACCTTGTGGTCGAAAGGGCGCAAATTCCTACACCCATGTGGCGTACGATAGTGTGAAAACCAAGTAGGTCGATGTCCTCATGTGTAGAGGTCAAGGTCTTGGCATCCCTGCAGCATCGTGGTGTTTAGCATTGCTGGTCACCTCACAAGATGCTGGTCTCTGCACAACAGACCCTCTTCCTCCCAAAGTGTCATATAGCAAGAGGCTCTGCTCTTGCTTGTGTAGAATTTGTAAAAGAGTGTAGAGAGCACTGGGACACCATGCTGTGGGATGACAATGGAAAATGTGTGGCACCCCAAGTAACAAGAGTACTCTGCCCAAAAGCCTAACTTCTGCTTAGAGAGTGCAGGATACCAAATGGGTGGACATAAACACTGAGGTACTTCATGTCACCATGGTAGGTCTGTTTTTAAGGATTTCGGCATGCAGAAAGAATTGTGTGTGTGTGTGTGTGTGTGTGTGTGTGTGTGTGTGTGTGTGTGTGGATTCTCCCATTGAACCTTCTTGTCCATTGAGACCAAGCTCTCTTTGGTGTGCAGTCAGTACTAAAATAGCAATAAGATTTATGAATGCTGGCTTCATGTTTTGGGGTAACAAGTAATGCCATAGACCACTTGTTGGGGGTGGGGGGCTATAATTGATTGTGGAGACAGCCTCAGGTGTATCTGTGTAGGCAGGTTGGGGGACAGAAAGAGCCATGCTGACACTTGGACCAACCTCACTTGCTTGCCATCTGGCCAGTAGAACAGCATAGTCTGCCAGTCCCCAAACTGGAACTGTCTTTGCCCGGCCAGCCGGCTGAGGTGCGAATCCATGTTGGTGTCCGAGCCAAACGTCTCTGCAGTAAATTAGCCACGGTCCATGAGCATACTTATTAGCACTGCTTACCACAGTACACTTGTGTGTTGTTTACAGAAGATGCTACAGTACAAGGAGCAGGTGTGAGGAAAATGGTCCTGTGGCCAATGTTGGACAATGAAGACGTATTCTCTTGAGTGGTCCCTGACTCTCACAATCTGGGGGGGGGGGGTGCCATCACATCCCTTCACTCAATTACCACCAGCTTGTGGGAATACGACCTTAGTAAGCTTGTGGCATCTTTATGAAGGACAACACTAACGTATTTTATCGCGGTTGGTGCAGTCAGTAAATTATAAAACTGTCTGCTATTTGCAGCACACCAGCCTTTTATACCAACAAGTATAACTTTTTGACTGAACCATACATTTCAATTTTTTTTTTTTTTTTTATAAAGATTTTGCCTTGTATTTTTCATTCATTCTTTATCGATAACCTCTTGCACAGTGCTGGATTCTGGTGGACTGGAGTCCTCTGGGGCAGCATGTGCCACAATATGGTAAATAACTGCATTATTAGCGTAACTATAGGGTATTATGAACATGTAGTCTAAACCAATTCGTAGTCACCCCCCCCCCCCCTTGGATTGTGGAAATTGGAAGGTGTACACATTACACATTATTTCTGCATCAGTGATTTATTTACTGCAGCATACATTTATGAAAGTTCAGTTCTTTTTAAAATAACCTGTAGTGCTGAATGTGCTCTTCCAGGTGTGATATTGGATTCACCTCAATTGAAGGTTGTGGTTGGTCAGGGCGATCCCTGTGGTTCAGAGGCAGTATGCAGTGTACAGCTGGTTTTGTTATGTGAGCAGGGTGACTGTTCATAAACTCAGATGAACGACCCAGACTGACACAACTGTGGGATGAAAAGCTGAGGCAAGAATCTGATAGAAGATGTGATAGTTATGTGCAGGAAAAAAATAAGAGTACCAATCAGTACCAGTAGAATGGGGTTGCTGTTGTATGCGGGCCAAGTGTTCTGGAGTACCAACCCAAAGCCACTATTTTTGATCAGGAAACATTTGTATGAACCTGAGGTCCTGTGTTCCTCCCCACAGATGACGTTGGTGTCACTGTAATGACGTTACAGTCATGTAGCGGCTTTAAAGATTTCCGTTCAATTTATTTTTATATAGCACAATGTACCACCTTGGTGAGACTGGAAGCTTAAGAAAAGTCTGAGGGTGAACCAAGAAAGAAGTTGATACAGATTATCTGCTTGCTCAGCAACAGAAATGCTGAACGTGCATGAGCCAGCTGGCAACTGCGGAGAGGAAAACATACTCAACACCAAGGAACAAGCGGAAACTAAAGCTTGTGGGGTCCAAGTACCAGTAGCTGCTCAACCTTCTTGGACATTCTTCAGTGTTGACAATGGATCTGTGTGGATATAACTTTACCCAGAAATACCAGTACGGGTGCTACTGGGGGGGTTTCCTCTCTGTTCTTCGGCACTCAACCAAAGTTGTTGGCCGGAGGAATTGTAGGCGTAATAGTTGTTGACCAGGGTTGTTTTATTTTTAATGTGGTTATGTAACAGTGGTTTTGAGTTCCATTGGCTTTGCTGTCTTCATTTTCCCCTTTCCTTTTAAGGCTTTCTGAGCAGAAGTTCCTTTGAAAGATAATCCTTGGTCACTGGGCTACAATAAATTGTCCTGTGCTGCACTGTAATAACCTGAATGCTTTTGCCCCTTCAGGGATGGCTGCCATCAGGAAAAAGCTGGTCATCGTGGGTGATGGTGCATGTGGGAAGACCTGCCTCCTCATTGTCTTCAGCAAGGACCAGTTCCCGGAAGTCTACGTGCCCACGGTGTTCGAGAACTACATTGCCGACATTGAGGTGGATGGCAAACAGGTCTGTTGATGTTGCTCATGTAACAGAGCAAAAACCAACCGTATTTTCTGCATGGTTTTGCATATTGTGTGATCAAATGCATTCATGAGGCGCCAAGAAGCCTAATACAGAGCGATGTTCCAAATGGTGAGCAGAAGATGGGTCCTTCCTGCACTCAACCATCTCTCAATATGTCAACCCCTCTATATCTGAGTTTAGGTGAATGAGCTGCGATGGTGAGTGGATTGGAGAGACAAAACTGAAGTTGTAAAAGGCAAAACATCCCAGATGAAATCCACATCTTGACACTTGAAGCACCAGTGAATACAACTGAAGTAGCACAGTCCTTAAGTCCAGTTCCTTACAACTGTAAGAAACTAAAAGAACATTTTTTTCAGTACGGATTTTTATTGTGCAGCAGTCGTTTATGAGCAGAAAACTCTGGTTTACTGCAGTTTTTTTTCCTCCCTTACTTTAAAGCTATAGTTTTGTGCCCTTTACATTTACAGATTTTACTTTTTTAAATACTTCTAACTAAAGTGACTTCCAGTGTTACTGTATTCTTTACTGCCATCCAGTGCCACATTCTTTCTTCAAGGAACAATGCCCTTCTTTTTTTTTTTTTTGTGTGTGTGTGTTTTGGGGGGGGGGACATAGGGGATGCGTGCTTGTTTGAGCATTTATAACCTAACCATTCATAACTTGAAAAGTAACTAATTTAGGGGTATAGTAAGTTGACCATTATTTGGCAAGTTGGCCAGTTGATTCATTAGGTTATTGCCTCATATACTCTCCTTGCTGCTGAGATGTTCCACAGGTAATGTTGAAGCACGTGTCACTCTTGGTGTGTTTTGCTGGTGTGATAGGTGGAGCTGGCCCTGTGGGACACAGCCGGCCAAGAGGACTACGACCGTCTCCGGCCACTCTCTTACCCCGACACCGATGTCATCCTCATGTGCTTCTCAATCGACAGCCCTGACAGCTTAGGTAGACAATGACTTCACTGTGTTTGTATGTGTGGTGCATCCATGCTGACTGTGGTGGTCATGCTGATGTAGTTACGAAAAACATGTAGTAGCATCTGCATTAAACTGAAACTGTATGCTGGACCTGCATCCCCACTGGTACATTTGTCAGTACAAGCAGGTTTGATACTGCTTTACCAAAACAGGACACGCTAGCATGGATTTTGGGTCCAACTTCACCCATTGAAAAACGCTTACTGACAGCTGCTTTGTCCGCAGAGAACATCCCGGAGAAATGGACTCCTGAAGTGAAGCATTTCTGTCCCAACGTCCCCATCATCCTGGTGGGCAACAAGAAGGACCTGCGGAACGATGAGCACACTCGGCGTGAGCTGGCCAAGATGAAGCAGGTGGGCCAATGCTTTAAGCTGTGTGGTCCCCGACCACCACCACCACCACCAAATTAAAATGCATTTGGATATTCAATGATATAGAAACTAACTAGAATCAAAGACCAGACAGGAGGCTACACTACCTACTTCGTATTACCTTTCTACATTTGGTCATTTTACGTTTTACCTGGGCCGTTTAGCTTTTCAACACCTTGGACAAAGTAAATCAAAGTAAAAATATACATTCAGTGTAAATTGTAAATCGAAATGAAAGCATCACACAGAAGGGTTTTTACAACAAGGCTCTAAAATGGTAAGGTAGTCTGAATGTTTCACTTTATTTTTGACAAACGTGAAAATGATTTTCAAATTATGTTAAATGTCTGAGCATTAATATTTCAGATAGTAATTTTGATATCCATCCTGGATGGATGGACAATCTTTTTATGCTGAGCCCTGAAAGTGTTAAGGAGAGAGAGGTTTGCTTTGCAGTATGTTTTCTACTTGTTCCTTACATGATGGTTGCATGAAGCATGTCTATGTGTAAATTAATTTTGTTCGCTGAGAGTGCCCCCCCTTCCCCCCCCCCATTATAAGTTAAAAAAAACTATTGAACCATGTACTGCCTGTTGCTTTACTCTGCTGCGGTGGCCTCTCCCAGGAGCCTGTGAAGCCCGAGGAGGGCAGGGATATGGCCAACCGTATCAGTGCCTTCGGCTACCTCGAGTGCTCAGCCAAGACCAAGGACGGCGTGCGGGAGGTGTTTGAGATGGCAACCCGTGCCGCACTGCAGGTTCGCAAGCGTAAGAAGAGGAGCGGCTGCTTGCTGCTGTGAGGGGCATCCAGTTGTTGACCCGATTGTCACAGGGGTCTCGAGAGCAACAGCTTACTACACAAGGCAGTTTCACGGGTCCAAAAATGATGTATCCACCTTTTTTGTTCCACCTGAATTTTTCCCCTCAAAGTTAATTTTGTTTTCCCTTCCCAGCATATCCATCTGTGGAAGTGAGAAAATGAGGTGTGTGTGTGTGTGTGTGTGTGTGTGTGTGTTTACAGCTGTAATGTGTGCTTCCCGCTGTAGGGTTGGACCAGGGCATCAGACACATCCCCAGCAGATCAGTTACGAATGGCTCTATGGGCACTCAAATATATCAATATGCCCCCACAGTTTAAAAATAGCCTTTTATCCCAGTACATAATCAGCATGAGATTAATCCAATAAGTGATTCAGCCATGTCGAATAGCACCCTATTCCCATCGTGAAGAGCATCTCTGCTCTTAAACCCCAGCTTACTGAGCTTTGACCCCATAGGCAGCAGCTTACCCAGTCTGCATTCTCCAGCACTCACGTAGGACCTCTGCCTTCAAATTAGCTCTTTGGCAAAGTGCTATGGTGGGTGGAGACCTTTGAGAGCACCTGAGTAGTGTGATCTTCCCTTCCCCTGACAGCAGGTAGTTTCTAAACTGCAATCATGAGTAAAAGGAAAGTGGATCCAGTCCCTGCAGGGTACCTTGTGTTTACCCTTGACAGTGTGGATCCAGTCATGGAAATGTTAAACTCTGCAGCTCAACGAAGCATCCAAGTTGCTTAGTGTTAAAGGGATGAGAAAAAAAATGCTGATGTTGGACATACAGGCCAGCAGCAGCCATTTAGAGGAAGCTGCGCGTGTGTGTGTGCACGTGCTGCTGTCCCCACCTCTGTGTTTGACCTTTGGAGTCCACCATGGTGTGACACCCCCATCAAAGCTCTACATTCTTCAAAGAGGTGCCAAATAAGGGCTCAAAACCAGTTGTTTCTTTACTAGAGGGCCTTGCACCCATGTTGTGTTGGAGCAATTCAGACCAACCCGTCTGCATTAGAAGCAACAGCTACAATTATGCCTGTTGTGACTTTCTGCTTCTTTGGCACCGGGGACTCTGAAACACACACCTGTGATAATGGTCATCATTGTCCTCAGCACCAGTATGCACAGCATCATTCTGCAGAGTGGCCAGAAGCTCATGTTTTGAGTCTTCACTTATAGCTTTATTACAGGGGAAGTCACGTCCTTTTTGTGTGTGTGTTGTGTGTGTGTTGTGTGTGTGTGTGTTTTACCAAAGGTTAATGTGTGTTAATGTCAGTGGAGATCTAGTGCCCTCTGGAGGCCATATGCTGTTTCATACAGTGACACACTGGACATAAGGTGTAGTGCGGGGGGCTTAAAGGAGAACAATGGCAGAAACATTCAACAACTCAGTTACATTTTTGTCTAGAATTCATTAAGTCCCCTACCTAAGAATGGAAGAAGAGCGCACAATCTTGTCAGGGAAAATCTGAGGGAATGCAGGAGACTGTGGGGCCTCCTGACAGTTTTATTAAAAACCTCAACCTTATCCACTGGAACAGTGATGATGTTCTGTACCCCATCCTGCCCGCCGTCACAGTGGACCATGTGTTGTATGCAGTAACTGTGTTTGTGACAGCGCTGTGTTCGACTTAACACACCCATACATATTGCTTTAAATATGTAAACAAATTTTGTATCTTGTCCGCATGGGTCGAACTTGGTTTCTCATGGACGAACCCATGCATCCCCTCCCCCTCCCCCTGGAACGTGATAAAATAATCCAGATTTCAGATTTATACGAAGGCTTACTGTCTTAATGCTTTGTAAACAAAACTGATGTTGCAGTAAATGTTACAATAAAGTTAACACAAAGGATGTTAATAAACTATTTTTTAAAATGTGATCCAGTAGGCATGTGAATTTACAAAGGGTTTTTTTTTTTATTGCTTTCCTCACATTTACGGTAAGTAGAGGAAGATCATTAACATGGAAGACAGCTTGCTAATAAATCCCATCCATAAGGCTCATTGTTATGTTTTAATTTAGAAATCTCAATGTGCCTGAGGTAGTGAGAAAATTTAATGAAAACATTTTCACTGAAAGCTCCAGTGTTGGTGTTATTGATAAAGTCAGGCTTGTCCAGGTACACAGTTGCCATCACTGGAAGTTCCCTGTATGTCAGATGTCCTCTAGATGCTTCATAGCTTCCATAAGCCCACAAATGTAACCGTTTCCCTGCTGGAGGGGGTTGAGGTGGTAGATCTACCAGTATAACTGGTACCACAAAAATGCAAGACTGTTTGGAATTTGTACACCTACGGTGTACAAAAGTCAGTATTTCAAGCCAGTGAAATGGACCAACTGCTATAATTGCAAGGTCTCATAGTGCAGTTCTGGTGAATGGGTGGACTATGTAGCTATTGTGGAGAAAAGAAGCTCCATACATTATTCATTGCTACTAATTATAGTTAGACTTACAATTCAGGGTTACTGGTAGTTCATCAGAACTCCTCAGTTGTACTTTTGGATGTATTTTTGAATCTAACTCTGGAGTTTGAACGTTCTACCGGCATATTGTGTTGTATGGGTAAAAGAGGGTCCCCTTACAGAGATCTACCTAATATACTGGCTCCTGGGTCTACTTTGAAAGCCCATTTGACCCATTGAGGGCTTGAGCAGCATGAGTCATTACATCTTTATGTATATTTATGCCTGCTGTCAATACTACACATACAATCAATGTTACTGTAATTTACCGTACTGCTATTGCTTGTGCTTCCTGTAGTGGAGCTTTGACTGCAGAGACTTTTTCCAGGGCCGAAAAACTTTGTAACCTTTGCATTTACCCAGCATTCAGCAAAAGGAACCAAGACAAATGCTGCAGTGATGGTGCTCAGTGATTCTAGAATAGGCTCTAGACCGCCATAACCCTCCTCAGGATGCAGCACTGAATGCAAAAGAATGGCTGTAGGAAGAAGGACATTATGAATCTCACTGACATGCTAAACTGGACTTAAAAATCAATGTTTCAATGATTTACTGCTTTGATGTCCTTTGGTTTTTTTAACAATTGGCTTCTTTGTACAAATTCAGGCAGTAACAAAAAGGGGCTATTAAATTGGTTGCTACTCCAATAAAAAACAGAAAATCACAGATTCTTTTTTCTATATATTTACCCAAAAATAACTTATGAAAGTCATGAAAAATGCCAGATTAAAACAAACAATTACTGTTTTAAAAGACCTTTGAATTAAAATGTTAAATCCCCTCTTAAAAAAACCTTGAGTTGTAAAACCTGTGTTCACCTGAATAAGCTGGTCTTGTGGCTGTCGGAAGACTCCAGTGCCACATTTTTTGGAAATAAACTGGACCACAGGTTGCAATAAAATATACTGTAATAATTAAAGTATTTAAATTGAGAAAAGAAAAAGTTTTGAAATGTGACTAATAAAATTTCTCATTTTGGTTGCATTAGAAGATGTGATTTCAATCACAACTCCACAATTCCATGCAGCCACCTGCTTCCTCTGCCAGACACCATGTGGGTCACTGCCGCTGAATGTTGACCAGGTGTTCCTGTGGTCCAGGGGCAAATCACTCCTCACGCCGCCACTCAGGGTCCAGGTGCTGCTGAACCATGCTCTCTTCAGCCTCCACTGGAAGGGGAGATGTGACAAAGCAAGACTGCTTTAGTACCCCTAACACAGCTTTACCGGGGTAAGAAAACCACAGCTGCGCTCCAGTCTGCAGACCAAACTAAAATGGGTCACTGCTAGTGTCCCGGAGGGAGATGCAGACCTACTAAGCTTGGGTGATGCACCGTTTCAGAAAGTTCATGGCTGATTCTCACTTGGCTTAGATGCAGTAACAGCAACTCCACGCCCATGGTTGCACAAAGAGTGCCTACTTGCTGTTTTGTGTTTTCTACAAGGGTTCAGCACCTGCTGTGTCACAAGGAACCGAGTCTCTAAGCTACATTTACAGAACCTCAGCAAATTACCAAGCTACTTGCACTTACATTAATTGTGTAGACTTTAAAGCAAACTGGAATAAACAGATGTTGATAAATGTTGCTTGGTATCCAAGTATCTAGCACTCTGCCTGCCCAACCATCTACTGTATGTAGCTGACATACTGTACATATAATGGATTTTCACATGGTCCTTGCACACAAGTTACTGTTGGAAAGGCCTTTCACAAATAATGAAATGGACATTAGCAATTTTTTCCACAAGTATTGAACAAAGATCAAAGCAACAGTGGTTTATCACTCCTGGGGGGAGTTTAGATGTAAATTTTAGGTTGAAAGGTCTTACCTGTTGGTTTGACATCAATATGGAGGTTAGCCAGATGCTCAATAATGTCATCTTCGCCATCAGTATCCATGTA
Source organism: Heterotis niloticus (assembly GCA_018136845.1). Lineage (NCBI taxonomy): Eukaryota > Metazoa > Chordata > Actinopteri > Osteoglossiformes > Osteoglossidae > Heterotis > Heterotis niloticus. Next base: position 10,822,424 of record CM030896.1, read on the forward strand.
GTTAATCCCTGAATACCCCATGGTTTCTGAGCAGTACTGGATAAATCTGTATAGAGGTAAAGGTGTTATTATTGGGAGTTTGTGCTGTGTCAAGTTAATGAGACGTGATATGGAATGCATGAGGTGCACCTGGGGTCACTTGGTGTTCCAATCTCAGACGTTCTTACCAAAGTGACCCAATCAGGGTTGATCAGACCAGAGCTTGTGTTCAGATGTCTCTACTTTGAATCCACTGCTCGCCTCTCGTGATCCACAGCCATCTACACAATCTTTTTTGCGGCTTCGGTAACAGTTTTGTTGGCCTGGTGGAGCAGTGCAGCTTCAAACATACTGTAGGCCCCATGAAAGACTTCCCTGTAACCTACTTCAATGAGCACACACCTTGCCCTACAGCCTTTTGACTGATACTGCTCCACCAGCATCTCACACCTCACCAAGACTCATCTAGAAGTTTCACACAGCAGGACATCTCTAAGTAGCCTAAGTCAACTATAAAACTACCAGTCTTGCCCAAGAGAAGGTCTAACCACAGCACTGTTAAGCCTCCTTTATTCTCATGCCCCTGCAGTGATGTGCTTTACCATGCCAGTTTGCTTTAAGCACCCAGGCACTAGAAGAATTCCTCATTTCCGCAAACTTGTCAGTATATGCATCCTTGAGGAAGAATGCTGTTGGCTATTGAGTGACAATGCTGAATAAAAATTAACTACACTGAACAAGGAGACAATGCTGAAATGAAAGACCCAGTTTGAATTCTTTATGGTTCCACATGCCTTCAGCATTCCTACGCTGCCATGCAGCTGTGACCCTTCCCCGGATCACCTATGTACATACCAGCTTTGCAAAAGGTTTAGCCATTATGGAGAAGCCCACTTGGGTCTGGGGGCAGAGCTTGACCTTCTCCTCACTCCCTTTCCATTCTCCTTCAATACCTGACTATGAGCACTGGAAGCTTTTGACCCTCTAACTGCAGACTGGGGGTTGGAAATTGAAGGTGAAGAGAACACTCCTACCAAATGAACCTTACCGTCGCCAAGTGTTGTCCATGTTGAGAATGAGTGGATTCCCCACAACAATTAACAGGGCCTTGGCCCTAGTGATAGCCACGTTGAACCTCTGTTAGGATGAGAGTGTGACACATGGGGCCATGAAAATGAACGCATGATAAATACACTGAGGGAATTTTTCTTCTTGCATGGTAATCAGACAGTAGAATACAGCCTTGAAGGAATGGGAATGCTGAAAAGTGCCAGGACTAGTAGCCCTGCATTTTAAAACCATGCTGTATGCTGACATTGTACTTTTCCATCAAGAAAAACCAGTTTTAATGTACACTGAGTTGCCAGTTTATCAGGTACACCTTCCTAGTAGTGTGTTGCACGTTCTTTGGCCTTCGAAAGAGTGTGAATTTATCTGGGTGTGGATGTGTTGTGCAGCAGTGTTGTGTAGTTGTTGCTAACTGAATGGCCGAACAGTCTTGTTGCAAACAGCCCTTTACCACCTCACTCTAAAGATGTTCAGTAGGGCTTAGACCCAGGGACTGTGTAGGTCACTGAAGGAGTGAAAACTCAAGTGTTATTTCTGAAACCATTTGGTGACAATGTATGGCATGTGACATGGTGTGCTTTTGTGCAGAAAGTGTTCATCTGCGTGAATAAACTATAGTGATGAAGGGATCCACTTGGTCATCAAAGATGTTCAGACACGTGTGGCCAGAAAATAATCTCCGCATCATCACACTGCCACCACTGTCCTGTACTGCTGACACCAAATAATCCTTCCATCAGCAGGTTGAAACATTTTTCCTGCTTGTGGCCCATCTCTTTGCTTGCCCAATTCTTACCATTCTCTTTTGACTCCTCTGAACCACAAGCCGTTTTCTTCCCCAGAATTGCCGATCACTGCCACTTTTTTTTGCTTTTCACACCATTCTCAGTAAAATCTTAACATGATTTTGCATGAAAAGCCCAGGACAAGACGGTTGGGAGCTACAGGAACCAGCAAACCAGCAAACCAAGCATGCTTTTTTTTCACACAATTCTCAATAAATCCTTAAAATAGTTGTGTGTGAGAACTTCACGACAACAGGCATTCGGGAGATGCAAGAACCGGCACGCCTTTCCCAGCTATCACACTGTATTCAAAGTCACAGAGGCCACTTATTTTGCCCATTAAAACCCTCAGCTGAACACTAACTGATGCCAGAAATGCTGGTCTGCCTGATCTAAACCACACACCACCGTCACGTCATAATGACTTGTAGGAATGTACCATGTGTGAAAGTGGGGAGTGTACCTAATAAACTGGCAACTCAGTATACAACGTAAACTAAGTGCCACATTTAAATGCCATGCTCTTATTCAATTTTTTTATTAAATTAACCTTTTATAATAAAGTAAGTAATATACAATAACTGCTGTATATGTGCTGTAATTATTGACCAAAGAGTCTAAAGTACCTTCTCGTTGTTAAGGAAGCCAAGGGAGAACTCTTCGTCCATCTTCACATAGTTATTAGAGCTGCGCACTGTTGACACCATGATGATCTTCCGCTCCTGTCCTTGAAACTCCTCCACTGAGCCCACCTGGAATGAGAGAAGGCTGAAGCTGGTACAGCACACACTCCTCTGCACGGCACGCCCTGCATCCCCAATAAACGTGGTTCATATACCAGGTTCACACACTCACAGCACCACACACCCCATGGCCCACACTCTGTGCAACACACTCAAGAGCCATAAATGATTTAGAGTCATCTGCTTCTAAACAATGCTGGCTGTTACTCATGACCCATTTGAATCTTTTCACCTCTGCAGAATATGGACATCATTGCACATATTTAAATTAATGGAATTCATAAGCATATTTGTTCTCTTGTATTTCTGCCATATACACTACATGACCAAAAGTGTGTGGATTCCCCTCCTAAAGACCAAGCTAAGCTGTTTTGGCCACACCCACATAGCATAGAAATACATTCTAGACAACTTTCTGCTTCCTGCTTTTGGGGCCACTGTTTGAGGAAGCTCCTTTCCTGTCCAGCATGACTATGCCTCCCCCATCCCACATGGTCTGCCCAGGTTCGTGTGGAAGAACTTAAGCAGCCTGAAGAGAGCCCTGACCTCAACTCCAGTGAGCACCTTTGGGATGGACTGGAATGTTGATTGTGAGCCAGGCCTTTTCACCCAAACTCACTGATGCTCTTGTGACTAAATGGGCACAAATTCCCAAATTCTGATGGAGAGTCTTCTCAGAAGAATGGCGGATATTATAGTAGCAAAGGGGGGAACAACTCCACATCCCATGGTTCAAGGCTCTCCAATATAATACAGTACAAACCTTGAGCTCATTGATGCCTTTCAGTTTGCTGAGTACCTTATCCACACATCTGATAGCCTTCTGGATTTTCTCAACCTATCAATCAACAAACATCAATGGTGTAAAAACTTTTCAAGTGTTTGGGAGACCATAAATAAATGCAATACCATTCAGTGGAGGTATAAATAAATTTCAGAGCAGAAAACATGATTGCTTGAATACTGGATATGAAGCAGATCCGACAGGAGATGCTGTTCCATTAAGCAGCCGTTATCAGCATAGCACAATAAGATTGAACCATGCACAATAGTGCAGCAGAGCATTGCATCGTCTTTATTGTAAAATGCAGCCAGCATCCTGGTCGGTATTTACAATTTACTCTGCAGAGCAAAGCTTATCTTCTGTTCATTACTTTTGATTTATGATATATTATTTATTTATATATAACAAACTTTGTTTAAAGCCTATGTGGCCCAGAACACACACTTACTGGTGTTTTGTGTTTTCTCAAGGTCCTTGTAAAATTTCAGTGATTCTCCTATTTCCTGTGCACCACCTCACCTCTTTTGTGTTAAGCTAAATCTGCTCATCCCTCTCCCTTTGTTTGCCCTGGTTAATTTTTGCAAATTCATTTTTCCGTCAAAGGACGTTTGAGAATAACGGCTGCATTGCTGATGGCTGCATCTTGCACACAATTTTAACTTTCTTTTTTTTTCTTTTTTTTTTTTTTTTACACATTTTCTTACTTGCTTCCTGTAGGGGGCTATAATACCAATTTCCTTTGGTGACAGGGTAGATAAACCCTTCTTGCCCTGAGTTTGAAGCAGCTTTTTGAGGTATTCCACAAGGACCTCAATCTCGGCTGTGTTGAAGAAGGATGAGCTGTTGCCTTCTCTCTCATCCTTTCCTGTCATGCTGTGAAATATCACAGGGAATCCCTGTTGGTGGAAAAAGGAAGGTCAAACTAAACGTCCACGACTGTGAAACACATCTACACGCTCATACCAGTTGCATCATGATCTCCTGCAGTAAACTCGGCAAAATTGTGCTACTTTGCCCTCACATCAAAACTGTGGCCTTTAACATTTTATTAAAAAATACTATACTTCTAAGAGCTGACTAGTGAGAAAAAAACACTATATTCTTTTTTTTTTTCCTAAGATTAACCCCTACAGGGGTGAAGATTTCCCAAAAAAAAAAAGACGAGTGTGGAGTCACTTAAGCTGGTTCCACAGACGATGGCAGAAGTAGTTATATCCAAATATTACTGTATTAGCCTGAAAATGACACCATATTTTTACATCTACAAAAAGATGGGCCCATCTTATATTTAAGGACTAGACTTATAAAGGTCATATATATATATATATATGACCTTTTAGTGTTTTTTGTTTATATATATATGACACCAGTAGGTGGCACCACTTATCCACTTGTGTGAGTTATCCACAGAAATGATCAACTGCAACTAGCAAGTGTGAAAGATGGTGAAACCTTGAGATGGTGTGGAAAGAAGTAGCTCAAAACTAAGCCAGATTAAACAAGGAGTGAGAAGGAGTTATGATGCCAATTTTAAGATAACAGTGAACCTATGTGGCAGAAGTGTCAAACAACTTTCAAGCAGCCAAGGAATATAAAGTTACAGTGTCGTGTTTGAAAAAGGGCAAGACCAAAAAGACTTAAAAACGGAAATACAGAAAATATGAATAAACATAATTTAAGGTGTAATGTTCCGAAAATCTTTTTTCCAAAAATGAGTGTTGAAAAAGAGTAAGTTGTCTTATACTTGGGATCCTCATATTTGGACAAATATGGCAAGTAAAACACAGAATCCTACCTTTTCATAAAAGAGTGCAATTTAAGTGTTCTGAGCACAATATGAATTTCCTTTTCCTTCCCTTATCAGCTCATGTGGCAAATATACAGACCTTGCTTCCAAAACTGTCAATAATGAACACCTCTTATTTTGTTAGGGTTTCACTTTCCCAGGTAATGCAGAGGGGCCCTGCAGCGTAGTGCTAATTTCAATATTTTCCCCATAAGAAATAATGGAATTTGTCATTAATATGGACATTAAGGAAGCACAGTGAACAGCAGCAGGAAGAAGCAGCAACAAACACATTCATGCTCTGTGGGCAGAAATGAAATCTGCTGATAATTTTCTTCAAAAAAAAAACAACAAACATTTCTGTAAATTCTCATTTTGAGACGTTTTTAGGGTAAGACATCATCACAGATAAAGAGTGATGTTCCCAGTGATAGTACAGCATCCCTACTCTCCACACTCAAGGTTTCCTACCTTTTTAGGTAAATACTCCCAGTTACAGTAGGAATTGCGAGTAATCTCTTCGGCAAACACCTGCACTTCACCATCATAGAACATTTCATTGGGGATTTTGAGGATGGCTGGGTGGGACCTGTGGGATAAAGAGTCACCGGTGAGGTTCTGCCACTTGAGATGGTGATGCTGGAAAGGGTCAACACCCAGGGCAGCGAGAGAAGTAGCAGCTAGTCCTCCCGCCTTTGTACTCAAAGTTCGTTCAATCCCCACTCCTGCTGTCGTACCCTTAGTCAAGGTACTTATCTAGAGCTGCACCGGTAAAAATTACCCAGCTGTGCAGATGGGTAAATTAGTGTAAGTAGCTTAACACTGCAAGTTGCTTGTAATAAGTGTTGGATAAATGTAACCAAAAAAAAAAAAAATCTCCACACACCACAGCCACTCAAGTTCTTCCACACCAACCTGGGCAAACCATGTCTTCATGATCCATCCTTTGTGCACCATAAAATAGTGATATAGTGATTGACTCATAGAGAACCAGGTGGCAAAAACCTTTACTGAATGTGGAATTTATAATGATTTGGAACTTAAATAAATGTTGAGGGCAAGCAGACTGGGATGCAGAGTACCTGTAGTTCCTCAGCAGCTTGGTAATGACACGGTTGTCGTACTGCCCTGTGTCCGTGTCTTTGCTGTACAGAGTGTTGCTGGTCATCAGCCTCTCCAGCAAAGGCAGGCCTGCAGTCCCGGCAAACATAACCTCCATTAACACACCTGTCATTTCTTTGTCAGTTGCATTTGTTCTCGCTACCTACTGCTCCTGTGCTCTAGCACATAAAGGGATGGTAAACTGCCAGGTCAAATATTTTTCTTACAATCCTAATATTTGCTTTTCCTCAGTACTGACATCCCTATTTACAAACACTCGATTTATGAAAACTCACTAGCACAAACAACCTCATTTCCTGGCGTGTTTTACATTTATAAATGTTAACAGTAATAACCCACCCCAGTTACTAAACCGAAATTAACATCACACGGACTTAGCACAACACCCCAAAACCCCTATTAAACACAATTGAAACTACACATGGTATGCAGCAAAGGATGATGGGAAGGGTCCACCATCCTGGATGGAGCTGTTACTCTCCAGTCATGCATTGCTGTGGTATCTGTGTGTAAATAGTTGTGCAAGTGTTGTGGAGGGAGACATTGGCCATGACTGTGTTCAGTGGGCTCAGGGGTGGGTATGTTGTAATGATCACTGGGTGACGCTGTGTCGGACTTGTCATGTCGGAATGAAGATTACATCCTCGCCTCCTGCGTCCTCCATTTGTAAAGCTTTGAATCGTCAGAATGCTCAATCATTCGATTGACAAATTTTCAGTTTATTAATGGTTTTTCAGGACCGCATTAAATTGAGGGATTGCTGTATGTCGGAGACTTCTAAGGTGAAAGTGCATGATAAAGGCCATTAACTTAAAGGCTTCCCATCCTAGTCCCATTAACAGCTCTTAAAATATACTTAAGATGAATTGCTCAAGAGGCATTTCTAGCTACAGAAATATTTTGAATAAAAACATCAAACAAGCAAACTGTCTCCTTCACACTGCTGGAAGGGCCTTCATGCAACAGCCATCTTTCTGCAGCTTGGCTCTGCTCCATGAGGTTCTTCAACAGACCAAGTCTGGTTAGCCCTGAGGCTGTCCCTCCCTTTAGTACCTACGAATCTACAGAAAGTCTTTAAGTATATCCTGAATTATCGGCTATACCCAGCAGCCACACCTGTATTCTGCATGTTTGCTACACAAACATTGTTGGGTCCACAAAGTTGCATTACAAAAAGCAAATGTAAAACTGGAACTTGATTCCCCTATATCCTTACAAACTGTTTATTGTATACCTTCATGTATACTTTTGCTGTTTCTTACCCAATCCATACTTGATTGCAAATGGGGACCTGATAATGGGCCCGAGCTGCTTGGGGTCCCCAGCTAGCACCAGCTGCCCTTTCTCAGCATGCAGGAGACCTGGGCAAAAAGAGACAAGGTGACTTCCGGACTTCAAATGGACTTTCATGAAGAGCCTCTCAGTGGCTCATCTGACTGAAACGGTGGGCCCCTACTTATGAGTGTAATGTGTTCTTGGATAACAGCTCATACTGTGAAACCTTGTAAGTCAGAGACACCATTACAATTACAGTGTGAATTTTTTAAATTCCCCAACATGCTCTGCTCTTGTTACTCGTAATTGTGAAAAATCTGCCTCGCATTTGGCTGCAACTCTGTAAATTATGTTAAATAATTTCACTTGCCCACACAAAAAAGGTTATAAGCTCGTACATTAAGGCACGCCTGTGTACATACATACCAGAGTGCTCCCTTTATTCATATAATGCATGCTTCCTCCTAATATACAGAATTCATAAATTATCTACAGGAAGTGGTGCTGTTAACATTTAACCACAGGGCCCAAAATCTGAAGAAAATGTTTCAATTTTAAGGGAAGCCCTGCAGTCGTAGCTTTTAACTCCCAGCTAAAGACCCATAACTTTAAGTTGCTGTCTCCCCCTCAGATATCATTTTATGCAAGACTCTGCCACTGCTCAACCTGCCAACCAGCCTTATGTGAATGAAATTTGCAAAATCGAGAAATCTTATATTTTTTTATATTTTATATCTCATGTAACCTTATATCATAAAACCAAAAAGCATTAATTCAGGCTGCTTACTCTTGGCATTAAAATTGCATGTTATTCTGTATGCTGATCAAATCGGTACTACGAAAAAGAATGAAAAGAATGCTTTGTTGTGGCTATATAACCAGACTGCAAGGCCGTATACATTCCGTGCCCTTTCCGAAAATCGTTGAATTCGCACCCAAGATTATGAAACGGCGCCAAAACCCAGGTCATAACGACCCAAGTTACAACGCCCAAGGTTGCGAGGTTGAAGTGAGAATAAACAACACCCAACAAGAGGAAGAGTACAGGAAGGCGTGCACCTCTTACTACCGCCGTATAAATAACTCTGGAATGCTTCATTCGGGGAGACTCTCTTTTCGAAGGGGCTCTCCCACACTGGTGTGTATCTCTATAGAAAATAAAGTATAACTCTACACCCGAGCTGTTCCTTTATTTTTTCTTCCACGCTTAACCACATCTTCTATCTCAGTTAGAGTATCATTTTTCTCAGGATAGCAGCGAGTACACTTCCTTGATCGGTCAATCCCAGTAGACCGTCATACAATCTTTGAATCTCAGCTGTACCCCCACCCTGTGTCCATGTCTTTCACCTGGTCACATCTGTTTATCTGCACTGCCTGGAGCTGTTGAAGAGGCATCCATGGTGGCTTTGGACCTCCAAATTTATGTTCTGTTTACTTGTGTTCTACAGGAGTTTTCATTTTTCTCCTCCACTGCTCAGCAGTCTATCATTGCAAAGAATACAGATCATCTCCCTCTGTCCTACACCACTCGTCCTTAATGAATTCCTTCTACTATCACTCCTTCGTACCTCTGTGATCTGTGAAAATAAACTCCTAAACGACACCATCATCCCAGAGTACTCTTAGCAACAACATCCAGTACTGACAGCATTTCTGGAATTTCTATGTCACAAACAGAAACAGCAGGATAGCACTACAGCATCCAGCAGGATTGACGGTGTAAAATCAGATATTCAGTTTCTGGCTGCAATCCCACGCAAGCAAAGCCCTCACCAGCCATTCCAATGATGCACTCGGGCTCTGTGGCATGGCCTGCCTCGTCCACGAAGATGTGGGTGAAGTGGTCTTGAGGAAAGCCTCCAGTCACCAGTCTGCAGAGATGGTGGACATGTGCATTCACCACCAGGGCACATCATTTATACAGGAGATGCTGTCTTAAACACAGAATATTTTGCTTATATTTGCATGATGGATGTTCACCAAAGGTTATCCTCCCCTCTAGTATACAACAGAAGATCCTCTACAGGGATGGATACCAACAAGAGCAAACCCAGGTTGTGAAGTTCTAGCCCTACCGTCCAGCAGTCAGCACAGTGGTGACCAAGATCTTGTACTCCATGAGAGTCTCCTTTGAGGGGAATTCAAAACTTTGCTCATCTTCATTCCAGTTGCAACAAGGCTGGAAAACAGAAGTGGTACTCCAGTGAATTTGCCTGAAGGCCCAGTATGTTCACGGAAAGTTCTAGTTTATGCAAATCAGAAAATGATACATACTGTAATTTCAGGAGCAAAAATAACTTCCAATGAATTTAACAAAGTAACATATCAACCAGTAGAAACTGAGGCCCAGGCAGAACCATAGTCACTTCTCAGCTAAAAATAGACAGCAAGGGGTGTAGCAATTACAGTCACCACCTCCATATTCAAAGGTTTGCAGGTTTGAATCTAACCCTGGGCTGCAATATTCTTGGGAAAGATATTTACCGTGAATTGTTCCAGTAAACAGTATCCAGCTGTATTAATGGGTAAATAGTTTAAGAAGCTTAACACTAAGTCACCTTGGAGCGAAGTATGAGGTAAATGATTAAATAAACATCAACTCACTTGTTTAACAGCTTTGTAAAATAAAGTTTATATTCCCCTTTTATATTATATTCACCTACTGTCATGAGGAAAATAGCAAGTTAGTTTCAGCATCCAGTTGAAAAGTACCAACATCCCAACTAAGGCCTCCACAACGGACACAGCGAGCGGTTAAAAAGAGCTAAGGATCCAGGTGGCGTGGCCCCTCACCAGAAGGTTAACCGGCACATTTTTTGGGTTCTGACTGCTGGCGTACAGGCGATACACCTTGTGGGTGTCAATGTTCGTCAGCAGGCGCTCGCACAGCAGGTCAGCAGCACTATTGGAGGGCGCCGACGCCAGGATGTGGCCACAGGGGTAGCGTTTCTCCACCTAGGATATAGAGTCCATTATGGTGGGAATTTACATTACACAGTACAGTGCAGCACACGAAACTTTGCTATTTAACCTCTTAGATACACCATATTAAACACATGCAAATTCATAAATAACTGTCGAGTAATATAGATTTGTCAGCTATGTTATGTGTAGCAAAATCACAAAAATTGTCAATATTCATTATTAATTCCACGATTGTTTGAAAGCCAGAATACTACAAGTTTAAGATGAATGCGTCAATTTATAGAAAACTAATCTTCATTGTCTGTTATGATGAGAGAGGCTACAGGAACTAGGCAGAACCTGTTTGATAGCCTCCACTAAGGTGACAGTTTTGCCAGTTCCGGGTGGTCCGTACACCAGGTAGGGGGCCGGCCTGGACACCCCAATCACAATGTGCTGGATGGCAGTGTATTGCTCCGGGTTCTGTTCCAAATTCCTGTTGAAGAGTCTGTGGGGGGGAGAGCAGTTCGTCAGCCTCCTGGGGAAGGGAGGGGGGTCAAGTTTGCAGCAGTGACTTTTATTTAAAGAGCAATACGCTATCCTCAGAGCTCCAGTCCAGAAACGCCGACAATGATGCTTTTCATCTCTATTTTTATTTTTAACAATGATAATGTACATCTCCCAGTTGTGTAAAAGGTAACAAACACAGGCACAAATGACAAAATGTATAGATGTAGGCCCACAGTGACGGGTATCAAGACAATATTGAGAATGTCAAGTTGATGAAACATAAGGATAAGGACACTCACAGGAAATAGCTTCTGTGTTGCTTAAGCACAAACAGAAAAAGCAAAAGTTGTTTACATGTCATCTTTAAATACAATGTCATCAGGTTATATGAGTTGTAATTAAGATATTTGTGGAGGTTCTGAGGCTCCATATCCCCTGTTAAAATGGCAAAGCAAATGTTTTGGAGCTTAAATGTCAGAATTAAGCTGATTTAAAAACAGTATTTCTGATTAAAAGTGACAAATAGAAATAATGACGCCCAACACGTTAATAAATCTGAAACGTTCAAAAGATTTCCCATTAAAACTTCAACAGGAACTGTTTTCAGGAGTCTGTTGTATTACTTTCATAAATATCTAACAAGTCCTAGATCATAAAGCATGGCCAGTTTTTTAGGCACACCTGTCTAGTATGCTGCACCTCGTTTAGCCTTCACAACAGCATGAATTTATTTGAGCATGTGGAGTTGCTGCAAACTGGCAGCAACTTTACTGCCCTTTCTACCTCATCCCAAAGATGTTCCGCTGCAAAAACTTGCCGTCGTATTCCTGGAACCATTACGCGCTGTGTATTATTTTGTTGGAAGAGGCCAACTGAGCAGATAAACTGCAAATGTGAAGGGATACACTTGGATAGCAACAATTTTTAAATACGTCATATCATTCAGATGTTCTTCAGTGGGCGTCAGGACAAAATTCCCCACACCATCACACTGCCACCACTGGCCTGTACCACTGACACCAAAGAGGACTGCTGCATAGGCTCTTGTTCCTGGTGCCCAATTCTGACCTTTCCATCAGCATGATGAAAAAGGAACCTGGATTCATCCAATCAGGCAACTTGTTTCCATTACTCAAAAGTGCAGTTTTGAAGTTCCTATGCCCACTGGAGATGCGCTTTCTTCTTCGCTGATAGCATCGCACCAACATAGTCTTCGGCTGTTGTAGCCCAGTAGAGAGAAAGTCTGATAATTGCTTTGTTCTGAACTGATGTTTTGCACACCGGTATTGAATCTGCTTGTGATTTTCCTGCTTGTGGCAAATCTCTTTGCTTGCCGAATTCGCACCGTTCTACCTTAAACTCTTCTGAACTGTTTTCGTCCACAAAATCGCCGATCACTGCTACTTTTTTTTTTTCCATTTCACACCATTGTCAGCAAAATCTTGACATGGTTGTGCATGAACATCCCAGGACAAAAGACGGTTGGGAGATACTAGAACCAGCAAACCCAGTACTAACTACCATACCACATTCCCTTTTTGCTCATTCTGATTTTTAGCTGAGCACTAAATGATGCTGGAAATGCTGGTCTGCCTGATGTATGACTTGTTGGAATGTAGTTTGTGTGAAGGTGGGGGCTGTACCTAATAAACTGGCTACTCTGTGTACATTCCATACTACGGCAAGTGACGGGCTTTGGGGAAGTGATGACTGACCTGAGAGCTGGAAGGGGCTGGTCTATTGTTCCACACGTAGTGGGAAAGAGCACCTTCTCCAGCTGGTGCCTCGCTGCCAGCTCCACGGCACGGTGCTGCAGCCGCAAAGTCAAGCGGCTGACAACAAACCGAATGTTGAACTGCATGTTTTTGATGAAGCTTTGCAGAAGCCTGTGGTCAAGCAGAAAGACCCATGATGCCTCATACACACAAGTGTGTTCCTGCTGCTACACATCATCCTTAACTTATTAAAATGTCAAAAGGGGAATGCTGGGATACATCAAAAACACTCCGTTCTGAAAACCTTTTAATGTCTGACTAAACACCCCTGTCTTAGGGGACTTGGGCTCATCACAGGGTTGACTTTTTAACAAAATACAATAGGCAGTGGAATTATTAGGTACAACAGTAAAACAAAAGGAAAGATGCTTCCACTGTTGTATTATGTCTTCAGAAGTGTTCATATCTTACAGCTGACTAAAACGACAGTTGACTCATGTGAAGCAGAGTCAAAACTAGAAGAGAAAACACCTGGGGCGTGGACTTACTTGTCAGAAAAACTTAGTTTGACACGCTCCAGCTCCACCTTGTGCACATATCCTTTGTACAGGGTGACAGGGTCCTCCTGATTATCTGCCCTAGATGCCAAGATGCAGTCCCCTCTCAGAACAGAGGGCCTGTTCTCAGCCACTCCCGGAACCTGGAGGAACAAAAGAACAGAACAACGATGCAACAGGTGCTACTGCAATTCCAAGTAGTATAATAAAAAGCAATTTTGTTCTCCAAAATGACACTGTTGGGAATACCTGCTGAGTTGCGGTTGAATTACCATTATTTTTTATGGAGAAATTCAGCTGTCTGTGTGGGTTTCCTTTGGGTTCTTCCCATAGCCCAGGATACAATTTCATAGCCCAATCATTCCATGACAGGTTCTATGCAAGCCCATAGAGGTGGCCATACATGCTACAGGCAGTTTAAAGTGACCAGTTAACCTGAAACACGTGTCTTTGGATTCTGGGAGGAAACCTACACAGATACAAGAGAACATGCGAACTCCACACAAACTGAGCCGGATTGAAACCCACGGGTCAAACAGACCAGGCACTGCGGCACTGTTCCACTGAACCGGCCATGAAAAATATTGCCAGAAATAAATTGTAATGCTAAATGAAACATGTGCATGACAACAGTAACACCATTTTTACAAAATATTTTCCCGCTCACAGCAGGGAGATCAGACCATTCCAGAGATGCAAACTTTTCTAACATTCTTTCTTTTAAATTAATTTTTCCCCAGCCTTTTGCCCCATTATGCTGGATGACACAACGAGACTAAAATGAAGACATTCCACAAAGGAGTAGAAACAAAGCAAACATGAGACATGAAGCTGTAAGGATCTTATCACTTTGAATTAATACGTATACAAGTGCTTTTCATAGTTAAAAACGGGCAATTTCAGTTCTTATTTTACGTATTATGTATACTTCTTCACATGTACAGTATATTTGAGTTCAACCAGTTATGTACCACTTGGGGTTATGCAAAATATGGTTCCTTTTAGAACATAAAGAAATGTAAGCAAAGATCCTATAGAATCGTGATTTATTACAAGGTCAAGTCAGGTGTAGAAAATTCTTCATCCATTTCTACAAGTTAATGCTGCACCACTAAAACGAGCTTCAGGCCATCAACATTTGACTACCAATAAGTCAGGCAGGTTAACTTACATGGAGAATAAGCAACTTTTTGTTGTCCTGGTCTTGATCCATGGTCACATTTTTCATGTCATATTTCCTGATGTCTCTTTCCATTTGACTCTCTTCCAGATAGAGAAGGATTTGGAAGCGCATCTCATAATTGTGGAAGCTCAGGGGAGATTCCAGGGTAGCCCTAGCCAAACGAAAGCATTGCTAGACCATGACAGGTATTTGGAGATTAATGCAACAATTGTATCACAGACTACACATTTTCTCCAGTCAACTGCTCATGTGCTGAGCTCCTTCTCACTACCTGAACTTCATCTTAATATGGATGCCATTCTTCACAGGTAAAACAAATAAAAAAACCCAACATGGCAGTTATGGAAATACATATATCTTCAACATCACAAAACAGTTGGACTGAGCCAGGGAAAGAATGTTTATTGAATACTCACTTGATGGACTGAACACGGTCTCCAAATGCAGAGCTTAATCCTTTCAGGAGTTTCACCAGGTTTTCTAGGTAATCTGGCTTTTTGTACTCACCCAATTTTACAACTGTTTTCAGATTATTCAGGGTCCAGCTACAGCAGGAAAGGATGAGAGATCCGAGAAGCAGGACACGAGTTACTACATGCAGACAAATGTGCGACTCTTCAGAAAAGATCAGAATTTATCAAGGAAATATATTTGGCAGGAAAAAGTAGATCTGCTCTTTCAAAAAGACTGAAAGGACACACATAAGTGTACTTTTCAATCTTCTTTCAAGACTTAACTTATTAGAACCTGGAGACTGAAAATATTACGAAAGTCAAACAATTATTTAACATTTTCTGCATCATGACATTAAATGGTTTTCTAGATTGTGTTCCTTAATCAACAAGACTGATACTAATTTTCAGCCAGCCCAAAATTATTTATTTTAACTCTTACATTTATGAAAGGTAACCCACCTATCAGGCTGCAAACCTCCTTCAACTATGTTAGCTTCCACAGGCTGGGAGAGACTGGGCAAGGGGAAATTGAACGGTGCGGTAGGTGCCAGGTCCTCTGCCAGCTTCGTTTGGCACCGGGCCTCCACGAAGCGCACAATATGGAAATTCTGGTGCTGTGCAACCAAGTTTTCGCAGAACTCAAAGACCAGTGTGGTGGGGAAGACACCAGAGTGGTGGGACTTGAACTCTAAAAAGACCTCATAGGAGCTGCCTGAAGAAGAGTAACAAAGAAACTACCGAGTGACTTTTGTAAATGAGCAAAAAAAGACAGAAGTCTATCACACGGATAAAGACATCGGACCAAATTTCCTGTATCATCCGCTCATTCGCTTAAGGTCACAGAAGAACAAAGAGAAAAATAGAATAATTAGGACTGGATAACAAGATAAATGTATGGCTGAATTTTTTCCTGTTATGTGCGATTAGGTGGGTGTTTGTTAAGGAGGGGGATAATAATGCCCCTGTAGGCCCGACTAAACAAAATGAGGGTCGATTAAGTGTGGCAAACAATTGGAAGCTTAGTGTAGACCTGAATGCAAGGCTAGCAGCCCCAAAAGAAATAGTTGCGAGCAACTTGCAGCCAGATATGGTTATGTGGTCAGAAAGTAAGCGTATAGTGTGCTTCATTAAATCAAGGGTTCCGTGGGAAGGGTTAATCGAGGAAGCACATAAAAGACAAAGAGCGAAATATTCAGATTTGGCAGCTGATGCCACCTGGAGAGGTTGAGCTACGCACATATGGGCAATTGAAGTAAGTTGGCGCAGCTTTATAGCTGGATCAGTAACATCCCTTCTGAGAGTTTGGTTTTTCAGCAAGTCAGCTTAAGCAAGCTGGGAAAAAACTGGCTAGCGCGGCCGAGAAAGCAAGTCGGTGGATATGGCTAAGGCAGCGGAATATGGAATGATGGGGAAAAGACGGCTAAGTTTTTCATC
The DNA here is from genome assembly GCA_018136845.1 of Heterotis niloticus. Lineage (NCBI taxonomy): Eukaryota > Metazoa > Chordata > Actinopteri > Osteoglossiformes > Osteoglossidae > Heterotis > Heterotis niloticus. The sequence goes on from CM030896.1 coordinate 10,838,727, forward strand.
TAAATGCAAGGTATGTTTTTTTTTTTAAATGGGATTCTTATGCATATTTTGAGTTTTTATGGTTTATTAATTTTAGGTTTTTAACGGTGTTTTATGATACTTTAGGATAGTTTTTAGATAGCTGTTTTAGATAAGATAGTATGGGTGTGTCCAGCGTGACTCCAATTTGAGATTAGTTCAGAGGTTTCCAACACAAGCTCGCAGTACGAGCCTGTTCTGCGTAACTTCGATCGAAGGTTACCTCAGGTTGGCAGAATAGGCTCGTATAAGGAAATAAGGTGGGGTCTTATTAATGGTTTTAGTAAGAATAGTGGTTAGAGTTGGCTGAGCCTCTGTCACCAGGAAAGGAGGGAGGTGCATGTAAGACATTGCACACACTGTTGAAACCTTCTTGGTGTTGTGGGCCTTAAATTCAACGAAACACTATTCGAGAAAAGGAGGCCCACCCGATGACCTCTGTGATTCTCCTGTGTGACTGACGTACAACCAAGACATGACAATGTCGTAATTTACAGCAGTTTAGAAAGCACAGTACACATATTCTTGTTAGATAAGGCGGGGAGGGTCTCCTCTGTCTCACCTGTTTGGTGCAATCCACTATGTAATTAAATTATCTGTAATGTAATTTTTAACAGAGAATGGCCACTTACGGTAAGCCACAAAAAGAGACAACACTTTCAAGTGTCCAAACTCTCCTTACCTGGGCTTAGACAAAAAGCATTTGCATGGGTCACTTTCTTCTCATCTCGTAGTGTGAAGCAGTGTATCCTCTCCAGGTTTGTGCAGTAGGTGAAGAGCACCTCGTTGGTTCCCCCATTATGCACAACGAACTTGACAATATGTTGCATCTTCTCCATGCTCTGCACAGAGAAGGAGATTTTGCCGTCCACTGTCTCATAGTTAGAGGTGATCTCAATGCCTTTCTTGTCAGCGACAAAGACACTTCTGTTGGTAGAAGATATAGTAGATCATTACTGGGCTCAAGACCACATTAACCATAAGAAATTGCACAGTTCCTATATCTGTTCCTTAAAACCAACATGTTTTTGATTTTATTAAGTCAATTATAAACAGTAATAATATGCTGCACTGGCTTAATTCAGCTTTGCCTGCAGACATACATACAATTAACCAAATATATTTATTACTGTATTGCTCTTCCAACTATAATGATAATGATTTTTATAATTTGTATTTAAACCATTTATCTTGTACAGATGACTGTGTTTTGGAGTTTATAATTTCAGATAGTAAAAATACACTGCCTGACCAAAAAAAAAAAAAAAGCCACCACCTGGATTTAACTTAGTGTTATGATCTGGTGTTGCTTCAGTTATTCAGGTCTAGGTTCAGCAACGCTATGTGCCCAGCTGACTACCTGAATATACTGAATGACCAGGTTTTTCCATCAATGGATTTTTTCTTCCCTGATGGCACAGGCATATTCCAAGATGACAATGCCAGGATTCATGGGGCTCAAATTGTGAAAGAGTGCTTCAGGGAGCATGAGAGAGACGTCATTTTCACACATGGATCAGCCACCACAGAGTCCAGACCTTAACCCCATTGAGAATCTTTGGGATGTGCTGGAGAAGACTTTAAGCAGTGGTCCGACTCTCCCATCATCAATATAATATCTTGGCGAAAAATTAATGCAACTCTGGACACAAATAAATGTTGTGACATTGGATAAGCTTATCGAAACGATGGCATGGTAGATGTGTGCCGTAGTCAAAGCTAAAGGCGGTCCAACAAAATATTAGAGTATGTGACTTTTTTTTTGGCCAGGCAGTGTATACATGCAGCCTTCTCTCATACAACAGAGTTCTTTTTGTAAACGTTAAACCAATTTAATTTGTACCCCGAAATTTGCATATTTATATGTCAACTGTCGGAAAACCACATGCTCTGTGCTCTCAGAAAAGTTACGACTTTTTATCATTTATAATAATAATCAGCTCTGAACCATAAGTTTGCATAAACAGTAAAAGCAGAAAAGGCAAAGGAAGTCATCCTGAAAGACAACGTTATTAGGAACCATGTTTTGCATTTACTGTTCCTTCCAAGCAAATAATACTTTCAAAGAATAAAGTACAAACAGATTATGAGGATTAATTTTGATTATGATAATTGAAATCAATAGCAAAACATTTTTCCCAAGGATTCTTTTTACAACCACATCTTCAGCTATGAATTATGCTCACTATGAGAGGAAGGCCTCTACATGGGAGCCTCATCTCTACTGAAGAATCCTTAAATATTGCAAAGTGACTTATTTAGTCTTCATTTTAAAAAAATGTTTAAGTACTCTTTGCCCGGTCCCATCTCAACCTCCTCAGTCATTCCATCCTTTGCACATCTTACTGTGGCAAAAATTAAGCTGAATCAGTGTTACAAGGTCTGCAAAGCATCTTATGTATTGCTCTGGTGCCATCTGACTTCAGCAGTGGGTTTGGGGGAAGACTGTTGTATTTCCTGATGAAAAGTCTGAGGGGCAGGAGCAGCTGTCTCGAATCTGTTTCTTCTCTTGTCAGTTTTCAGGTGTGCCCTTTGACTTGCGTAACTAGTACAGGGTAGGTGCACGTAATGTTACATCTTGCAGAGAAACCTTTTTTGTCCTTGTACGTTTGTTATTTGACAAGAATGTAGCAGTAGGAAGACATGCTTGTGTGAAGAATGGGAAACTCAAGCATTTTCACCTTGAAAGACCTCTCACCTACTCTCCTTCAGCTCTCGAAGGATGGCTTTGGCCCGCCTCCTCTTACTCTGCACCCCAGAATTAGCATTGAGTGGCAACCCAGGTGTTGCATCAGCAGGCAGCGATGGAGAACTTCCACGTGATGTGGATGGAGAGGTGCTACTCCGGCGCTGTCCGCAGGGTCTCCTCCACTGGTCCTGAGACACCAACCGCACCTAGCAAAACCAGAAATCCTCATCATCGTGTAGTACGCTTAGCTCAGACTAGGCTTTCAACCCAGATCTTCAATGGACAAACTCTCCAAAGTGTTTGGGTGTCTATCAAAAAATAAAACGGAAGCCAACTCTAAAACCACAAGATCAGTAATGACCTGATGTCTTGACGCATGGAGTGACCTCACTGTCTCAGCACTTTTACTGATGAGGAAGCACCAAGAGGAAAACGTCAAAGCAATTCTGTAATTTCACAGTGCCACTATGGTGCAAGGTGTAGAAACATGTTAAAGGGTTTGATGTTTAACAAGAAAATTTCATTAAATGATCTCTCATTAAATAAAAAAAAAAACATTACATGTACATGTGTGCCTCTGAGGTCAACTTACACATCTAAGCAAGGGATCTTCAGCAGCAAGTAAAGCACAAAATGACAAGACATGAACAAAATATGGTTATTAAATAAACTGTGTCCACAGCATACAAGATACCAAATTCCCTAAAACTGAGTAACAGACAGTTGCAAAATCAGGAAAGCAAAGAAGCCATTTCATCAGTGTTTGATGATGAATGCAGTTTGCAAGAGACCCCTTCCTATTTTTCTCTATATCTCATTTTTTGCACATAATCTGAGTTATAAAGGTAATGCTCACAATAAAAATTCACAGGAAAAAAAATCTCAGCCATATATGCAATACATTCATTCCTGGGATTCATACATGCAATTTTTTTGCTTGTTGGATAGCTAATGGGTTATATAATTATATAATAGGTTTTCTGCAGGTGATCTACTTTTCTCCCATGGTTCAAACTCTTTTTTCAGGTTGATTACTGACACTTCACTGCCTGTAGAGAGTGTGTGTGTGTGTGTGTGTGTGTGTGTGTGTGTGTGTGAGTGTGTGTGTCCTAGCAATCTGTCTCCTAGCAATTACACGTCAGACTCCAGACCTATGTGATCCTGACAAGGACAAGCAATTAAGAAATGTGAGTCAGTCATTAAATATTGTAAAATATGTCCACACCCATATTCACTAAATATTTTGAAATCCTCTATCTGCTAATTAATGTATCTCACAGTTTTAAAAAAGCATTTGCAAAGTAAAAACTCACACAACCCAGCTTCTACCTTCAGGTTGCCTCAAGACTAAACAGGTTTAATCAGCTACCTATGGGAAAACAAGGCCCAAGCCCTGGGTCAGGTGTGGTTGCCTGGCAACAGCAAGCTGCCCAGGTCCCCTCTATTGTTTTATTTTGTTAATTTAGCCTGTAAATTATTCATCCTACTTAAATATTTTATTCAAACATTCCATTAAATGTTTTAAACCAAGTCCACTGAAATATTCTTAAAGGACTCCAAAATTGACAGTAACCAACTTCCAGCTGCTCCCGTTAGGGGTCACCACAGCGGATCGGCTCATCCGCATATTTTGGTTTGGCAGATTTTTATGCCGGATGCCCTTCCTGACACAACCCTCCATTTTTGCTCGGGCTTGGGACCGGCACAGAGGTGTACCCCCTTGTGGCTGGATTTGTATTGACACCTAATGTGGGGCTTGAACCCACAATCCTGAGATTACAAATCACATGCGCTACCAACTGAGCTAGCCAGGTAGGGACAACTCCAAAATTGACAGTAAAATAGTGGATTTTACATATGCATGTGGAGCAGACAGAAGTCCTTTTGTGTTTAAAAAATATATTTTAGCCTTAAAATATTACATATGGGACTCACAAAGACACCAACTTGCCATATGGGTCCCAAAACATAAATATGAATCTCAGCTTCCGAGTTTACAGGGAGTGTCAGTATTTCCATGTGAACTCAACTTCTCATTGTATTGTTACGACCCGGCTCGTTGGCTAGGGGACCAATTTTGAGGATCGTCGCATTTTAAGGGAAACGGGAGGAAATGTAGGTGGTAGGGGAAGAACCTTCTTTGACCATGAACCCGATACAGTGACCAAGTGACATTTATTTACAGTGGGGTGTGATGAAATTATATACAGATATCTATTCAAACAAAAACCAGAAAACAGGCTCAAAACAGTTATACAAAACATAGGCGATTCCCAACTCAACACAACAACACAAAACGGACATTCCGACCTGGGCCACGAAAGAAAAGAAAACAAATGACAAACTCGAGCCCAGTCGACCTCCACTACAGAAATCACCAAACAAATAGAAGGGTGGGGGACCGCCACTACGCCTGATGTTTTTAACGTGGTTGTGAATACAACAGATTGCTAAGTGTTAGTAACAGGTAAATAAAGGGGTGTGTACTCCCAGTGCTAACACTGTACAAAATAAGGGCAAACAGTGAAATCCCCCGCTAGACATAGACTGCCAGAAAGCACGATCAAGACGGAGCTGTTGCCGCTGCCTCCGTGGTGGTCCGCACAGGTGAGCGCTTGCAGGGGTGATGTCATCCGCCGACGGACCAATCCTGGCTCTGTCAAACGCCGAACCCCTATGGAGAGACCGCGCGAACGGGAACACGACAGTTCCCCACCAGAAAAAAAACAAGAACCGTAACAGTATCTGTCAAGACAGCTCAGGCCTAGTACACCTGATAACGTGTGAGAAGAAAAAGCTTTGCTCATTCGAGCTGCTCTAAGATCGTTTCAAGGCCTTCCCATTATAATGGGAAGTCATTGCTCTAAGGTCGTTTCAAGGCCTTTTTTCAAGGACTTCCCATTATAATTGTTTTCCTCCTTGCTTTTGTGCCGTTTTATCTGAAACCCTGAGATGAAAAAATATATCACAGCCAATCCATCACTCCAAGAATCCTTATGTTTTGCAGGAATACATTTAGGTATTTATCTATATTATATAAATATTTATCTAAATATAAATGTATAATTTATATATTTATAATATACAGTGCACTCAAACATTAAAATGGCCAGCTGTTTGTAAAACTGCTTTCACGATGACACAAATCTGTGCTTGAGGGTGAAAAACCACTGTATGTTTGGAGGCTTCAGGTCCATTCTGAGGTTGCAGAAAAGCATTTGAAGCTGAAATTGCTACGTTTCCAATTTAACAGAATAGCAAGAATCCGCTGCCACGGTGTTCCAGTCCATTCAGTAAGTACTTCAATCTGCAGTGAATGATTGATAACAAAAATGAGATAAAAATCTAACACTATTTTATGCAACTAAATATTTCAAACCCCAGCTTCATTCCCCATTCTCTGAATATATTAGCTTACAGATACAAAATTTTCTTAATCACCAGCTAGACAAAATATACATTTTTTATTCATTTGAAGATATGCAGATACCAAAATAAACCAAAAAATGGCAGCAAGTGCACAGCTAAAGCTGGAAAGAGATGCAGAACTGGCAAAAAGCTTTAGTATATTTGTGTATTAGCATATACAAGTACAGTATTTATATGTTATTGTTAATATAAAGCTAAAGCATATTTAATTTGACCGACAGTTATCGAGTTGTTATCGTTGCATGGCTGATGCCAAGTTTTGTTTAGAGTCACTTATTTCACTTTTTATTTGTAGAAGTAAAAGCCATCTGTCAATCCTCCACTGCGTGGTAATTGATAAGTGTGTGGGTGTAGGCGTGTACTTTAAAATTCTGACTTATTAGCAAGTAAACCTTGAGGAGTTGAGCATCTTGTTGATACCAAAAGAATTGCTGACTTGAAAGCTCAGAAATGCAGACAAGTCAGTAGTGCAATGCCTCAGTTAGCAGTACTTTACAGTACATTTAAGGTAAAATACAGTAGACAATGTCACACTCGAGTAGGGAAAGAACTGCGAGTTACTTGCTGCAAGTCTGTACACAGTATTTTACTGACAACCTACTCACAGCTATTTACTCTAATGAAGATAGCAGTAATTTAACAGATTACTGCAACCAATTATTATTATTTATTATTATTATTATTATTATTATTATTATTATTTAATTTTAAATTTTATAGAAAAAAACAGAGTTGGACTTATTGTTTACACATTGATTTAAATGCACAACAATATGTGGTTATTTATTATTATCAAAAATAGGCTAAATAGCAGGCAACCAGCTGTTGAAACCACAGTAAAATTGGAGTACAGTACAGTGTGTAAAATGCAAAATGGGGGAGTGTGGAAGCGTAACTCCATACACAGATTCACCTGAGCTGCCTTGTGATCTGTGGTGCGCGATTACGATGTGATTCGAAGGTCCGACTTGGGCCGCAGAAAACTGGGGAACCGTTACTGTTGCTTACAGATGTTGTTTTATGATATACAACACAGAATGATCAGCTTGCCTTGAAGCAAACCAGAGCTACATGGCAAAATGTGCACATGCCGTGTTTAACTGTGTCGACCACTTATAACTACTGATCAGGGACTTCTGACTTCATTTCAGAAATATCGAAGGACAAACTTCAAGTGACAAAAGGGCCAATAATTGTGAATGTGAGTCCTAAACAACCACATTCCGCTATGTTGGAATATGAGATATAAAACAAAATGCACAGCATCTATAAAAAGTAACAACAACTGAAAGCAAGAGATGAAACATATGTTTAGCAACTACAAGGAAAAAGTTTACTATAAATCCATGTTGATTAACCTGACCTGGTAAACAATCGGAACTACATCAAGTAACCAAGCAAGCCAAGTAAACAACCAAGGCAGGCCGAAACTAAACATTTTTTTTTTTTTTAAATCTCTAATGGTTTCTGAACCACAGAGTGCCTCTACATCTGTTGAACAGCAAGCATGCTTTGGTATAACTGTAATCCCAGTTCATAATTTGCATGTACACTTAATATTTCAACTTACAAATGTCTGACTTACAAACCTCCAAAGGTAAAAATGTTTTAGTTGCCATCACAATTCTAAATATTCTTGGCTGCAGCGCAAATATGGCCTGCAGATGGAACGGAAGAGAAACTCATTTCAACGCAGACCTAACCTGATATGAAACCGTGGAACGCAGTCTGTGATATCCTGTTTTACACCTCCTGCAACCACCAAAGAGCAGCACAGTGCACGGCATTTTATAACCTGTTCACGAAAGCATAGTAAAAGCTTTCCTGTGATTTTTTTTTTTCCAGTTCAGTTTTAGCGTTAACTAACATTTTTAACAGAATCTTAGAACCTCAAAATATACTGAGGCAGTGTTATTAAGATTTTATTGACTTATAAATATCAGCTACTTATGAACAGGATTGTCCCAGCTGCATTCTAAGTTGAAGTCCAAGTGTATCAAGATTATAATGTATATTTTTGACATTTCTAACACCTTTGTCCCCACAGCTTGGTCAAATTGCCAACAGTATTTCAACCCTACAGTACACGATTCAGATCAAACATGTAGTGCTAACAAAAGAACTCGCACCATAAAGGAGATCCCACTACCTATCTCACCTTCCCCCTAAGCCCCGTTTTACCTTATACTAACCCTCAACCACCACAGCAACCCCAGAATCAACCCATAGCAAGCCTATCTAGGCACTATGCAATGGCTCATATCTCCTTAAAGCCAGTTCTAGCAGACTACAAACCAAACAAGGCATAGTGAAGTGATGGTGCAGCATCTCATTGGGGTTGTCAAGTGGGCATCTTCCTTCGTCGGTATTTTGTCGAGTTAGGCTCACGACACCTCTGGAAGGCTCAACCACAGCTCAGGCGTCCCTGAACTGCTCCCCTCCACCACCGCACACACCACCTCTGCCAGATTGTGTAATCCGCCATGGTAAAACACATCCTAACATCCCAAAAATATTCTTTCCCTAAGTTAGCTATCTGGCCTGGAACTCTAAAAAAAAGACAAATGTGCTCCAGATAAGACTGTGTGGCACAGAGCCAAAGGCATTCACTAGATCTAGAAACAGCATATGCAAATCCCTTTTCTCACACTTAGCTTCTTGACTCTGATACCATATTGCACTAGTGGGCTCTAAGCATCCTGAGAAACCTGGGACTCCTGCTTTCTGGACCGTCGCACCAATTAGTATGTTCTTCTCCAAATAATCTAACAACCTCTGTGCTACTACGCTAAAGAATATCTTACCTTCTATGTTTAACAAGCATATCAGCCTAAACTGCCCTACCGCTACAGATTCCTTCTCTTTTGGTATAAATATCCCCCCTGCCCTACGCCAGGCCCTCAGAATAACCTGCTTCCTCTACACTACTCTAAAGAGCCTCCACAAAAACCTAATCAGGCGCACATTTATACACCCAGTAGAGGACCCCATTCAGCCCTGGGGCAGATGAGGCCTTTGCGCGCCTTACCATTCCCTGAACCTCACTCCACTTTGGTGAACTGACATCTAACCTATGTTCTAACTCCCCTAGTGGTGGTATGTCTAATGGGAGGGCCCTCTCCCCATCCTCTCCTCCACTTGAATATGTGCTCTTTAAACCAAGCTCCTGGTATTTGGCACTGTGTGTGTTATATGAACCTATCCTTCTAATTCCTGCTTTGACACCTCTAGTTTCCCCTTCCTTTCTTGACTAAACAACCTTTTAACAAATTTAAATGGATCCTTATAAAAAGCATCCCTGGCCCTCTTCTTTCTCTTCCATGTGTTTTGCCTTCTTAAGCATACTCAGTGTACTTCTAATTTCCTCCTGGAACACCTCCATTCCTTGTATATGGGTGGGCTGACAATAAAGATCTCTTGGGTCTTGGCAGTTCCCACTGATGACCGAGCATTTAGAACTGGACAGTTAGGAACTGGAATTTTGCTTAACATCAGACAAATAGCTTGCAGACACAAATTTATCTATAAAACACTGTCAGGTTCTTCCTGTGTCTGAGGCTTTAAAAATTATACAAGGGTACCCACAAAGTAGCGTTACAAACAAAATGAAAACTTAGGCACTTTTTCACGAGTAAGCTTCTAACAGCTCACAATGAACTAATCCCACTCACCAGAAGCTTCGCTCAGCAAAATTATTTAAAAAAAAAAAAAAAAAACTGGACCCATTATTTGGGTGAAATGATAGGATGATGTTTTTACTTGTGCATATTGACTGTAAAATATTTTCATTTCTTAAAATAATGAGGACAGAATAGGGTCTTGGGCTGTACATGTATATCCCTGCAGGGAAATTCCCAAATTATTTGGTGATGATCTGCTAAATTAAGTGTAAATGACTGATGAAGGCTGAAGAGTAATAGGGCTGTAACTAAATTGTGATCTTGACTAAGTTTTCATTTTTGTAGGACTTGAACCCTTCCCAACCTGGACAATAAGACAGACAGCATTAGCCAGTTTCTCTCTGATTATAATCAAAAGGCACTGCATTTGGCCTTTTCAAGTTAACTACAAATACAATAGTAGCCAAAAATATTGGCACTCTTCTACAACTGCCAAATTATTCACAATTTTCCAAATAATCTGGTGAACTTTTGGCTTCCTTTTTAGAGAAATTTGTGAGTTACCTGCAAAAAGTACAAGGCCACCAATACTTTTTGGGCACAACTGTAGGATATTTACTTCTAGCTCTTACCATCAAAGTGTTAATATCTATAAAAAACCTACATAAATATTTATATCAGGGTCACACCACATATTAGCAACAGACATGACCTTATGGTCAAGTGCCATGGAGAGTGCAACTGTGGTAAATTAGGGAAGTGCAAGATGGGTAGTAACCTTTCCTCACAATTGTTCTATCTTTTCACCTTTCAATTGTGCCGAAAAAGCCTTGACCTTGAGAAGACAAGATGTAGTCCTCAGAAACCACTAAAACTCCACATTTGAAACTCTAACCAGAGACAGTGAGTGAAACCTTATGTACATGGAAGCAGTTAACTGCTTTCTAACGGCTGTCCGAAAAACTTAAAACCTTTAAATCTTCTGGCGTTCACAGGTGCAGTAGGAAAGGCCTGTGCACATTTTTCTTATTGCCTTTACATATTCTATTCACAGTATGGTCAGTATTTATACACAAATACTTGTAAAGGTATTCCAACTCATGGGCAGTTCTCATTTTACTTGGTCACAAATGGTACACTGAAATTTCATTCAATCGTATTTCACGCTGACAAGGGTGTACGGCAGCCAGTGACGGACCACCAAGGAGGAGCTCCATGCATGCTGTCCGTCAGCCCACAAAAAGGCACTTTCACCTCATTTCAGTTCTGAAAAGTGGCATAAATGTGAGAAAAAGGTTCCCTTGACCACACACACTGGGACACTGAACACAGGGCGTTCGGAACCGGTTCTGATGATTCTTGCTTAAAAAGTCAAATGCTGTGTTACAGAAGGTCAACCGCCAGGTTTATTTGTTGAGGTAACACAGCTGGCAGTGCTGTGCAACACAGCTCATCTCCCCCTTATGAAATAGAACAGTTTTATCCAAAGAGTGTTTATTTATATCAAACCCAGGAACACAAATGTGGTCTTTTATTACCCCTCTAGGTGAAGACTCACTCTACATTTTTTTAGACATTATAAACACTAGACAGACAGACAGACAGATAGATGTGATCAGCAGGTGTCACATTAACTTACCTTTGACATAAGTTACTTTTGAAGAAAGTCTAAAGAATTTGAGCCAAACTTTAAAGAAAAAAAAAACGGCAACCTTGAGGAGCAGCAGTGCGGCGCCTTCTGTCGTTCTTACCGTTGGTTTTAGCCGGACCACTTCCGAGCGCACCGTCGCCCTGCGGAACTTCACCAACGCAAAAAGAACCGTGGAAAAATTGGGTCGCTTCGCCCCGTCCCTGCAAGACAGACACATTGCGAATTATTATGTTGTGGCCCGTGTGTCAATTACAGAAGGCGTGACGAAACGGGTCGATATGGAAGTAAAAGTGATACCTGCGTCTAAATTCATCGTTGTATATATCCCGAAGTTCGTATCTATTCGTTTTAGATTCTCTGTTATCCTTTTTAAGAAAGTCTATGAAGTCCCGTCCAACATCAGCGCATTCCTTCAAAGTTGGACGCATGTTGGCGCATCAGCTTCGGCGGCACGAATGGCGGAAGGAAAGCGGAGCCGTGAAGGCGTTGTTGGCGCGGGGAAACGAAAGCTAAAGTGTGGCACCGTCGGCAAAGTGTCGTGAGGGGACCCGCGCGGAGGTCGTGTCCGTGTCACTGCTGTCGCATCGCGGCGCTCTCAGAACGCTGCCTCGGGGAAGCACTGCGGCAGGGTTACGGTCCGAGAAGGGGTGACACCTGCAAGGTCCGCTGAACACAAGAGGGAAAAGAAAGACAAAATGTGTCCATTTCTCCCGCGGGTAAGGCTTTTACACTCTGTCCCTAATGCCCGGTCCTGGAGATGAACCACTTATTCGCTGCACAACGTGCGCAACCTGTGGCTTCTTCTGCTAATCACCTCTTTATTAAAGATAATAAAAGTGTAACCTGCCAAACAGAGTCCAATGTATCATTGCCTAATTGCTTTATTACCAATTTTTTGAATGTCATGCCCCCTCATCATCATCATCATCATCATCATCATCATCATCATTATTATTATTATTATTATTATTATTGATTTATGGATGTGATGAAGGAGGACATGCAAGTGGTGGGGGTGACGGAGAGAGGTGCAGAGGACAGGAAGAAGCTTTTGATCCGCTGTGGCGACCCCTAACGGGAGCGACAGAAAGAAGAAGAAGAAGAAGAAGAAGAAGAAGAAGATTATTATTATTATTATTATTATTATTATTATTATTACTGCACACTAGGAGTAGGATTACATGTAGATAGTTCCTGTTTTCTCAAGCACTGTTGGGCAATGTGTTCAACTCTTAAGGGGACCTGTAGGTTGGTGGGGGATGAACTGGGCATTTATACTGGACCTAGGCAGTTCGGTGCCAACCTGTGCTCAGAACCTGTAGTGTCAGATGATCCATCGGGATGGCCAGGCTATTTTTTTGCCGTTTTTTGTGCAACAGCTGGGAATGCAGTGTGCAGATTGGGGAAAATGATATAGCATTTATTACAATGCATGATGGTGGCAGGGGGTTACAGCCTGGAAGGGTACGTGAAGAGGTGGCTCTTTTTTTCAAGCACCTACAGGTTATCGCTTGCAGGGAATTGCAGGGATAGTGTCATCCCAGGATGGCCACTGGGCCTGGCAACCTCTTGAGAACAATTTACTGCATCTTGTCCAAACTTTTAGCTGCAGAAAGGAAAGTGAGAAGAAAAGGGAGGGGCTGCAGTGGAGCAGGTGTGAAAAGATGGTTGCTGGCTGTGTGTGGGCGGGACAGGGGTGTAGCACACAGTCTCGTGTCATGTCACACATGCGTACCAAACAGGTACGCGTGCAGTGTTCTAATGCATTTTCATAACATTTTTCATCTACAGCATAAGCCCACATTCGTGTCGTAGTTCTGTATATGTTTTCATACAACTATCAGCAAATGCTATCGTTATGGTAACAAGATATTCATTTCTTACTAATAATTAAAAAGATTTTTGACAATTTTGTCAAAATTCAAGCTTTCTTCTCCTTTCACCCGAGCCTTTTAACCCGAAGAAATGGTGCAAGTCAGATGTATGTTGAGTACATTGTAAATCAAAGACAACCTTTACACTGTTTCAGTGTCAAATCGTCATGAAACTGTTCTCATAATCTTAAAATTAATAGGTTTTTTTTATTTGAAGGACAAAATTTATTGACATTATTTATGAATACTGGGATATCATTTCATAGGTTCATACAGAGATCAGGTGCTCAAAAATGTGAAAGCGCTAAACAAATCAGTTTAATTTTATAAGCCATTCTTATGCTGTCACTCCTTCCTTGTTCACAGAATAATTATTCTCTTTATAACAGATGGATAAATAATAAATAGATAATTAGAATAGATTCTCTATATACGAAGTCTCTATATAATTATTCTCTTATAATAGACGGATCATTTTCAATATTGTCCACTAGGGGGCAGACTCACTACTGGGGAAATTGCTGTGTTACCTCAACAAATTGAAGCACTTGTGTTGAGTAGTGAGTCATTACTTCTCACACATCAGTCCATAATGTTAATGAGTATGTAGTTTAATAACAAATCTATTTCTTTATAATATTACTTGGTACATTTCTGTACATGTGTACATTTCTGCCCAGAGTCACACTTTGTTATGCAAAACTTGCACAAACAGACTGACACACTCATGTAGCTATGGTGGTACATTATAATAAAATTTAAATGTGCCTAAAAATGAAACTACGCACTTCATTTTTTCCACATTGCAATGCAAAATGCTGCTAAGCCCAACCTAATCACTATTTTACAACAAAAATGATTTCACAATAGGACAACCACTATCTGAGTCATAAACATTTATCAGCTTACAACGGCTATGAAAGTTAAACATAAAAATATTCATTCTATACCCCAGCTTGTTGGAATCTGAAGTTAAATGTCATACACCTTAGTTTCTGATTGATGATAATTTAAAAAGTCCCATTTAACAAAGATTAACAAGCTAATATGAATTATTTATTTAGTGACACTGGAAAAATGCTACTAGTTTATGAACTTTGAGCTGAGACCTTTATTACACACTGTGAGGTATGTGTATGTGTTCTGTATCTGAACCTGTGGATTATCTGCTTCTCCTTTTGAATATGTATCTGTAATCCTTATGTGTTATAGCTGTGGTGGTTCAGAAGAACTGGGTAACTAATATTTGGGTAGTCCCAGATTCCCTGTCAGGATGGAATTATGCAAGTGAGTCACTAGTTTATGGTATTCCTGCCCATACTTCGTGCTGTACACATGTACTGCTCTTTGCTGGCCTGTAGGTGCTAAGTTTGGATCCATTAAAGCTTCTTAAAGTTTTAAAACTTTAGGTGTTGTGAACAAGAAATACTGTTTATTCCACTACTTTTGGTGTTACGACCCGGCTCGTTGGCTTTGGGAGCAGCAGTAAGGATCATAGCATTTTAAGGGAAAAGAAGGAAAATGTAGGTGGTAGGAGAGAACCCCCTTTAACAGAGAACCCGAATACACAGGACAGTTAAGCAATTTTACTAGTGACAAAGTGTAATTTATTTACAGTGGGGAGTGATGGAATTATATACAGAATATATACACAAACAAACAAAAGAACCAGGCACCAAATGGTTTTACATAATATAGGTGGTTCCCAACTCAAAGACCAAAACAGAACAAAGCAGACATCCCGACCTGGGCCACGAAAAGAAAAGAAAAGAAAAGAAAAGAAAAGAAAAGAAAAGAAAAGAAAACAGAAGACAGACTAAAGCCCTGTCTACCTCCACTATAGAATATGCAAAATCAATACAAGGGTGGGAGACCGCCACGTCGCCTGGTGGTTGTAGTTGTACAATAAGTCGCGGAGTGTTAGCACCAGGTACACCGAGGGTTGGACACTTCCCGGTGCCAACACTTTACAAGAAGGGCAAACAGCAAAGTCCTCCACTAGGCATAGATGCCACAAAACACGACCACGACAAAGCTGTTGCCGCTGCCTCCATGGTGGCCCACGCAGATAAGTGCTTGCAGGGGTGACGTCATCCGCCGACGGTCCAATCTTGGCTCTGGTGGACCTGTCGAATGCCAAACCCCTATGGAGAGACTGTGCGAACAGGAACGACAGGTTCCCCACCAGAAAAAAAAACAAGAACCGTAACATTAGCAAGACTCATTTTTTAAAAATATTTTTTATTGTCATTGCTGGAAATGTTTTTTTCTCTCTTTCTTTCTTTCTCTACTATCAGTTTAAACTGTAAGAGTCTTTTATGAAAGGATTTGTTTATAGGAATACGCAGGCCAATACCCACTCACAATGAGCATGACAACTCTTCCACATGTTATTTAGAGTGTCTGTCATAGGCTGTGCTATAAAGTGTCAGGTTAAGAGTTGTTTTGTGGTTACCAAACGACTTGGTGCTTCAACTTTTTTCAGATAAAATTATGGGTTTTTTCCAAAAAGTGTGCCAATACTTCCGTCTGGCTACAAGCAAGTCCACCCACTGTGTTATTCAACCAACAACACACAATAAAGTGGTTCTGTGTCATTTCTTCAGCAGATGTAGAAATAACAACTATAAAGTCAGTTTTTACACCAAATATATTGTTTACTTTTCCATCTACAGTCCGGTTCTTTAACTACTGAGCTGAATGAAGATAAGTAGACGTGTTGCTGAGCAGAGAAAAAAATACTGGATGATGTGAAGTTGTGAAACAGGTTTTACAAACTGGAATTTTTTATCTTCGTACACCAACTGCTTGCTGTTTGCTTAAGTAAGCTGCGCAAACTGAAAGTGTAAGCAAAGTAAAAAAGTAGCCCTAGAAGCCATTTTGAGGGTGAAGAGTTACGAACTGGTAAGTGAATTTGCAAATGGGAACATGAACTGAACTTCTTTTTTCTCACATCTCTTGTTTCTCATTGACACTTTTAATGCTTTACTTAAAGAGAAGGAGTTGTGCGCTTAATGCTACTGCTTTTGGTCATGGGATGGCGCCTCCTATACTGTCTTTGAGCAATTTACTGTAGTCAGTGTGTCCAAAAAAATGCCTAGCTGTGTAAATGAGTAACTGTTGGCTGTTTCTAAAAAAAGTTCAGCTAAATTAAAACATGAATTACAGATCAGGCTGAGAACTAAGAATCAAAGAATTTATTTGTCACATACATGGTTACCAAGTATACCATGCAGTGGAAAGTTTCCTGATCAGACATGAGACTGTGTGCAGTTCCATTTCATGAGTAAACAAACAACCAAACAACCAAACATCGACAACAAACAGACAACAAATAGACAAATAAGTTAATTAATTAACTAACTAACTAATTAATTAATTGATTAATTTAACAAATAAATAAAAACATTTAAGTGTCATTGTGAGGACAGTGACAGTGAGGGGAGAGTTCAATAAATATTGTAGACTCTGGTTGGCAAGGATTATGATGGCATGTCTAGGTTCAGAAGTCTTATGGCCTGTGGATAGAAGCTTCTCCTGAGCCTCTCCGCTTTGGCCATAATGCTTCTGAAGCGTTTGCCAGATTGAAATCCTGGATTCAGAGAACTAATTTCATCAGACTTGGGGGAAAGAACTGAAGATGTGTTTCCCATAAGGACTTTAAATCTGTTCTAGAGGAGCAGAGAATAAAGGGCTGGTATGGAAATGGATTTGAATGGAATTAGGAAGCAGAGGATCGTAGTGTAATGGAATTGGAATTGTTAGCACTTGCTTCAGGTCCCGGAAAAACTCTCCAGCAATTTCAATCTGTGCACATGCCATAATAAATGATAAAACCTCATAACTGAAATAGTGTAACCATTTTACTTAGTGAAATGTTTAGAGGCCACTGTATCTATTGCGGTCGCTTTAATAATCATTGTATTTCCTGATAGAAATTGAACAACAGACCTCTGAGAGGGGAAATTTGCTGGGCTGGAATGATGTAGAACCACCAAAATGTTTGCCCAAGGTGGAATGCTTGTTTGAACATGACCTGTTTTGGATATAAAAGGCATTTAAAGGAGGTGAAAATGAAAGTAAGAAGGTCTGGAAGCCATTTCATGATCAACGGAGTAATTTAGACCCATCCAGCCTTCACAGTAAGTACTTTTGTAGAATTTCATTTCTCTGTGGGCAAATACAGTACAGTACAGTGGCAGACTGATAGAAATAAAAATAGAAGTAGGTATCCTAAAGGGATCTTCTTCCCGTAACTGGTTTGTGCTTAATGAAAGTTTTCACCAGTAAACCACTGGACCTCGTATCACCGTGATCTCCTTCAAATCATCTCAGTCTCTTGGAAATCATGTTCATCTATTTCACTATTATGAGAAATTGCTTAAAAAACATTCTCTGGATAAGCATAATTCTTTATTTGTGTAATACCGTACATTCAAGTGGGTTTACACTGCTGTTCTCTGTGTAATATTTTTGTTCAGGGTGATATTATTAGCCTGTGTTTGTGAACTGACGTCTCTTTCTTAGTCCTTGTTGTTTTGTGGTGTTTTAACTTTTCTTTTCTATTTGGGAAAGATCTGTCAACAAGCCTGTCAATTTTTTGGGACTTCCCTAGCGCCTTGTGTTCTATTTCTGTATTTTTATTGTTGTGTTTATTTCTTTTATAAATATATAAAATAGCTGGAAAGCAATAGCAAAAGCTGAGAGCATACTGATGACCGTGGAAAGAGTCGACAGAAGTTCAGAAAAAAAAAGTCTGAAACATCTGAATAATCTGTCATGAACAATTAAATATCTGTTTAGACCAACATAAGGGCTGGCGGGGACAGGAAAAATGTGTGTAATGGGATAGCAGGCATTAATCCTGGTGTAGAAGTTGTAAAAAATCACAGAGAAGGTGAATCTGCAGTCTCTAAACTCACTGACAGCTCAACAAGGGCTGGCGAGGAAAGGAAAAATTAAAAGGGAGAGAATGTGAAAGCTGTACACTATAGCTTTCAGTATGAATCAGTATGGCATGTGTTTATGTCCAGGATATTTGTCGGGAAAGTGACTTTGCCTTGTAACCTTCCCAACAGAAGAACCATGGATGCTGCAAGTAGGATGTGAGTAAATCCATGTGTGACGCAGGGGCAGGATCAGCACATTTTTGTAGCATTGGTTCACCCAAGCTGGAACGTGAGATGATGTTTACCCCAACATTCTGGAAATGACTTTAATTAAATGAGTTACAGAAAAACAATTGTTAAATAACCAGTAAAGTACAGCTGAATCATAAAAAAGTCCCTAAAAGCCCACATGGGCATGGGCATCACACATGAAATGTAATTCCCAATGTAACCTCCATCCAGTGGGCTCATTTTCTATGGGGGACCTAGCGCTGACCATAGGTTGAGTGGTTGTGTATTTTGCATACTTAATGTGGTGTTTCTGTAAAAATCCATTGCAATAAAGATGACTAATCATACTGGAGATCACATCATTTTTTTTATTTTTTTTTTTTATAAGAGTTGGGCTGTGGCTTCAGTGCCCTTAGTATTTTCAGCAAGTTTTCCCTGGAATTAATTTCTGGGGTGGTGTAGTCATACTAACTGTAAGGGCCTGTCCTGAGGTGTCATGCCACAGACACATATTTAAGTACAACCAGTTTATTAATTTGCCTGGTTAAACACAGAAAAAGCTAGAAATCTAAAGCAACACTGCATATCCGACAGAGGAATTTGACTACTGATTTTTAGGCTTCCACACTGAATGTGAGGTTGGCCGAAATATGTGAAGCGTAAACATTTTGACATGATAAATGTTTTGTCATTTAATTTATTAAAAGGCTTAAAAGCTGACACTTAATCTTAAATCTTCTCCAGCCATGTAGATGGTGATGAACTTCATTATTGTTCTCATTTAGAGTCCGCACGGAAGCCTGCAGTTCTCGTCGAACTCTACAGATGGACTTACCGTCCATATTCGAGGTATGATATTAATAATTTTTATTTGCTTTTGAAGAGTTGGTTGCTTAACATGCAATTTAGTTGACCGATGAAAGCAGACTATGAACTAGTTCGTACTGTAGTTGTTTTCCCTGGAAGTTAGGCAGCAGCCATTTTATCATTTTTCCACAAGTTTGTCTGTTTTGTGTTATGGTTTCATTTGTGTTAATATTCTCAATATTTATTGTACCCACCTTTTCTGTTTTGGTTTTTGTGCCTGTATTTGGCAATTGTGTGTAGTCATTAAAAAAAAAAAAACTGCAACTTGATGATTCTTCTGTTTTTCTTGTTAGTCAGTTGAAGACAATGCTGTCAAGTTTCTAAGGGATGAGCTGAAGACAATCCTGAGGCATCTGGACTCAAATGATCTGATAGGTTTTGACCCCCGAGATGACGTGCTGGACAGCAATGATCCATTGCAAAATAGCACTGGCAGAGATGGGGCTTTGAAGATCACCCTGCACATCCTGAGGTTCATGAACCACAAAGATCTTGCTGACCAGCTGGAGAAAAGTAAGAGCTTCCCCTCATTCCTCATCAGTAGTGTGTGCACTACACAAAATCAAATTTTATCAAAAATGGAGTCCTGCCTGAAACAAAAAGATAGACAATGTTCAACAGCCTCAGGTTTCCCTCACACCAGACTGAGGAACTGCCCAGCAGCACACCTTGATGGCTAACAGTCTAAATGTCACCATTTTAAGAAAATGAATGACTACAAAATCTGTGTATAGATCTTATTTTCTCAAGTCTGAGGATGTCTAACATCACATCCATGATAGCACACTGTGCAGCTCATTCATGTGGATTATAAAATGTACCATCTAATTTAATAATACTACTGAGCAGAATGTTGACCCAAATGGACTACAGGGAGTCATACATGACACACACGGTAGTGAACACCACATTAATGTTAGGGTAATCAAGTTTGGTGATATTTTGTTTTACTACATTTTTCCTTTCCATTGGCCTGTGACCAGCCTGTGCCATTCAACTGCACTAACAATGCTTGCACTGCATGGCCAAAAGTATGTGATGTGTTTCATTCACACCCATTAACATACAATAGTATCTTAGATGACTGTGTACCTCCAGCTTTGTTGCCACAGTTTAAGGAAGCTCCTTTCTTGCTCTAGCATGACTGTGCCCACCCCCTACCCACACCCCGCTCACAAAGTGAGCTCCATAAACATATGGTTTGCCCAGGGTGGTGTGGAAGAGCTTGAGTGGTTGCACCAAGCCCTGACCTCAACCCCACTGAACACCTTCAGGATGAACAGAACTGCTGACTGTGAGCCTGGCCTTCTTGTCTGACCTCACTGATGCTCTTGTGGCTGAATGGGCACAAATTCCCAAAATTTGGTGGAAAGCATTCCCAGAAGAGAGTTGGCTGGTATAGCAGCAAAGGGGGAACAACTCCATATTAATGCCCCTGGGTTTGGAACAGGAGGTTCAGCAAGCACATATGGGTGTGATGAACGCTCAGGTGTCCACATACGTTTAACCATGTAATGTATGTACTACAGTAAATACAACCACTTTAAGGATAACACAGTTTAGTGATTGTGACAGGTGTTAACATTTGCCTTTCAGCAGTACTGGATAACTCAGCTAGTTTATTGTATAGACTAGTTATCTCATGCTAAATTTTCAAATAAAAGTCTCATTACCCCATATTTGTAATAATGCATGAACTTATGTAGAAAGCTATTTAGGGAGATTTCTACTTAAAAGATCCTCAGTGTCTGTCCTTGTTGACCATCTGGTCTGAGGTCTTAGATTTGCAAAGGAAGACAAGGCCTGGATTACAAAATTAATACAGGTTTTATTGCTCAAAGCAAAAGTGTTTCCATAAGTTAAGTTTTTAAATAGTCCGAATAATTCTGTTTTTCAATAAAAACTAGTCTAGTCTGAAGCTAAACTTCTCCATGTTTTGTCAGAGATGCTCCTGAAAGTGTGTCAGCGCAAAATGAAATTCACCCTGCGAGAGAAGTTCCAGAGTGTGTCTGAAGGAACAACCAGGCAAGGACATCCGGCACTTCTCGATAAAATTTACACAGAGCTGTTCATTACTGAAGGTGGAACTGGAGGAATCGATGATGAACATGAAGTGAGACAGGTAGAGACAGCGTCCAAGAAGCTACCAGAACAAGACACTGCCATTAAGTGCAACAACATCTTTCAACCATTACCCGAGCAGAATAAATGTATAAGAACTGTATTGACAAAGGGGGTTGCAGGCATTGGGAAAACAGTCTCTGTGCAGAAGTTTATCCTGGACTGGGCAGAAGGAAGAGCGAATCAAGATATTAATTTCATATTTCCACTTCCTTTCCGGGACCTAAATTTTATGAAGGATACGCAATCCAGTTTGACCGACCTACTTTGTCACTTCTATCCAGAATTCAGAGAGCTTGGATCCAACGAATATGACAAGTACAAAATCTTGTTCATCTTTGACGGTCTGGATGAGAGTCGGTTTCCTCTAAATTTTCAGAACAATGAGAGTTGGTCCGATTATATGAAGAGTAGCTCAATAGATGTGTTGCTGACAAATCTCATCAAGGGGAGTCTGCTTCCTTCTGCTCTTGTCTGGATCACCTCGCGTCCAGCAACAACCAGTCAGATTCCTTCTGAGTGTGTTGACCAGGTGACAGAGATTCGAGGGTTCAATGACCCTCAGAAGGAGGAGTACTTCAGGAAGAGGTTCAGTGATACGGATCTGGCCAAGAGGATCATTGCACATGTGAAATCATCGAGAAGCCTCTTCATCATGTGTCACATTCCGGTCTTCTGTTGGATTTCAGCTACTGTCCTGGAAAGGCTGTTTGATGAGGATGAAATTGTAGAAGTCCCAAAAACTTTGACTCAGATGTATACACAATTTCTGTTGTTTCAGCTGTTTGTAAAAGATCAGAAGTACAACCAAAATCAAAGGATAACCACAATAAAGGCCTTGGAAACTCATAAAGAGTTTCTTCTTAATCTAGGAAATCTGGCTTTTCACAATCTGAAGAAAGGCAACCTTATTTTTTATGAAGAGGATCTAAAGGAGTATGGCATTGATGTCAAGGAAGATTCTGTGCACTCTGGAGTGTGCACAGAAGTCTTTAGACAAGAATCTGGATTGCAACAAGGGAAAGTTTACTGCTTTGCACATCTGAGCCTTCAGGAATATCTTGCTGCCTTGTACACAATTTCATCAAACAGAAAGAAATCCAGTACCAAAAAATTCCTCTCAGTGAACACAGAAAATTTGTCCAGTGTGTTGAAGAGTGCAGTAGATCAGGCCTTAAAGAGCAAGAATGGCCACTTGGACCTCTACCTTCGCTTCCTTCTTGGCCTTTCTTTGAATTCCAGTCAGACTCTGCTGCAAGGGCTGCTGACACAACCAAAAAATACACTGAGTGACATTGAGAAAACAGTTCAATATATAAAAAAAAAGATTAAGAAGAATATGTCTCCTGACCGGATCATCAATCTGTTCTACTGTCTCAACGAGCTTAATGACAATTCTCTTGTGCAGGAAGTTCAAAGTTACTTAAGCTCAGGAAACATTTCTCCAGATAAGCTCTCTCCGGCACAGTGGTCGGCTCTAGCCTTTGTGTTACTGATGTCAGAAGAGGGACTTGATGTGTTTGATTTGAAGAAATACATCAGGTCAGATGAAGGTCTTCTGAGACTTCTTCCAGTGGTCAAGGCTTCCAGAAGAGTAATGTAAGTCCCCTGATGTATGTGTTAAAGCCACTAAATAAAAATGACTCATTTGCACGTGAACAGCTGAAATGTCTTTGCACAGCAAACTCTAATGTACAGAAAATATTTACCCTGAAATGTGAAATTATGGAAATAGTTCATACAGGGGCCTCTTAACATCTCTTTAAATAAACAAAATATCTATATAATTTCACTCAAAAGAGTAAAAATAAATATATATTAGAGGGCTATGCCTTCTTGGACTTTGAGGGACCTCTGCAGTACTCCAACACATATTTAGAGTGACCAATTAAACTGAAACACATATCTTTGGACCATGGAAGGAAACCTATACAGGCATGGGGGAAATGTACAAATCCCACATAGCCTGAACTGGATTTGAACACACAGCTGAACAGCTCAAATGCTGAGAGGTGGCAGCACTGCTTGCTGTGGCATCTGAACAAATTTACTGCCAGAAAGTTGCCAAAATAGCTACTAATTTATTTTATTCTCTGTTTAATTTAATCTTTGTAAGGCTGAACCAGTGTCAACTTACTGAAAAATACTGTGAAGCTTTGGCCTCCGTTCTCAGCTCTAACTCATCATATCTGAGAGAGCTGGACCTGAGTGACAATGATCTGCAGGATTCAGGAGTGAAGAAGCTCTGTGTCGGATTGGGAAATCCACACTGTACACTGGAGATGCTGAGGTCAGTACTGTTGGGGAGTTTACAAAATAGCTGAAAAATGACATTAAAACATCTTGAGAGTCTGTAGTGGAAACTGTCCAGTGCTGTAGCTACTGTCCCTCCTCAGGCTGAGAAACTGTAGAGTCACAGAGGAAGGATGTAAGCATCTGGCTTCAGCTCTGTGTTCAAACTCCTCACACCTGAGACAGCTGGACCTGAGCTACAATCACCTCAGGGATTCAGGAGTGAAGATGATCTCTGCTCAGCTGAATGATCCCAACTCCAAACTGGAAAACCTCAAGTAATACTTGGCATGTCATTAATACTGATAGCAATAATTGTTCACTTATTCTTAGAATGAATTCTTTTGAGATTATTTGCAAACAGCAACAATAATACTAATAATGATGACATGGCAAATGGATCACTCTGCTTTTGACAGACTGCACATGTACATTTTATTTTACACAGGTTGTACCACTGTGAACTTACAGAGAAATGCTGTGATGCTTTAGCATCAGTTCTTAGTTCTGACTACTCACACCTGAGGCAGCTGGACCTGAGTATCAATGACCTGGAGGATTCAGGAGTGAAGCTGCTTTCTGCTGGACTGGGGAACACACACTGTAAACTGGAGATACTCAAGTCAGTACTACTGTACATGTAAATTGAATACACCGTGATGCACATACCAGATGAACTGGAAATACTGTAAATAATTACAATTCTATTTAACCAGTCTTGTCAGAACGATAGAACTTTTGTGCATAAACGTGAGTTCAGTGTTTCAAATTATTTGTCTCTTTCCAGGTTGTCTGGCTGTAAAGTGACAGAGACAAGCTGTGATTCTTTGGCTTCAGCTCTGTGTTCAAACCCTTCACACCTCAGACAGCTAGAACTGAGTGACAATGACCTGAAGGATTCAGGAGTGAAGAAGCTCTGTGTCGGACTGGGGAATCCACACTGTACACTGGAGACACTGAGGTCAGTTGTTATTAGTCGCTGTCCGCTCATGGTGGCTCTATGGATAGTTCCCCTGAATTGTACTCATTCTTTAGCCAGATGTCTAATCGCTGATAAATGGGCATCTATTGCTGCAGTTTTCTCATCAGTCCACTGCATTGCAGGTCTTCCTCTTGCATTAACCCTCAACTTCAGTTTTATAGATATGTATAGGAAGGTAGGCTGGACATTCCATTACATCAAGGTCAAAACTGAGGACCTTAACGCTTTCAGTTCTGAATACTTTCAGGACCAGGAACTCTATGAGGCAGAGGCCAGTAGTGGCTTTCTGTGGGATTAGAAGTCACCAGGCTTTATAGGTGTCATGGCATAAATCCTTTGCTGTCTTATAAACTGTAACCAGAGTAATAAACTTAATATTTGGAGCTTCAGGAAGCCAGTGGAGAGATATAAGGTAGATAGACACATGGGAATGCTTTGGCATGTTAAACAAAACTTGTGTGATGACATTCTGGATGAGTTAGAGAGAACTGATGGGAGAGACTGAGAAAGCAGACAGGATTTTGTTTCTGGCATTTAGGCAGCATATCAAAATTACTTGAGCAACATATGTGCATGTGTGTGGAATAAGGGTGGATCCAACAGATGTTATGCAGGATGTAGCTACAGGATCAGGATATGGCCTCAACATGCTTGGAGAAGCAAAGACTGGAGTTGATAACACTGTTTGATGTTACAACAAGTCTGTTTGAATGTCATGTGTTCAGTATTTTATCTGTCTCAACAGACTGTCGCTGTGTAGAGTTACAAAGGAAGGATGTGAGTATCTGGCTTCAGCTCTGCGTTCAAACCCCTCACACCTGAGAGAGCTGGACCTGAGCTACAACCACCCCAGGGATTCAGGAGTGGAGTTGATCTCCGCTCAACTAAATGATCCCAACTGCAAACTGGGAAAACTGAAGTAAGTAGTGGGTGTGTTTGACTCACTGGAGCTGACTCTTATGTATGCATGACTATGATCTCCCTGAGCCATTCTGAGATAAGAAAAGTTGTCGATGTTCCTCAACTCCACTTCAGCCTGAGTTATCTTGGTCAGCCTGAGTTGTCTTGGTCACTCTTGGTCCTTTCTGTTTCTCCTGCAGTGCTGACCATGGTGGAAAAATCAGAATCAAGCCAGGCCTGCTTAAATGTGAGTAGAACTGAAGAGCTTTAATTTATTCAGATGAATGTATGTGTGCCTCCATATTCTTCATGAACTTTGTTATTAGTGTGTATAAACTTTTTTTGCAGTGATAAATAAATCAAAATTCTTTGTGTGTGGTGTTCTATCTTGTCTGCAGATTATTGCCAGCTCATGCTAGACCCAAACACTGCAAACAGACACCTGTTTTTGTCTGAGGAGAACAGGAAGGTAACATGGAAGATAGAGAAACAGCCGTACCCTGATCATCCAGAGAGATTTGACAGGTGGTACCAAGTTCTGTGTACAGAAGGTCTGTCTGGTCGCTGTTACTGGGAGGTCCAGTGGAGTGGAGATGGAGTTCATATAGGAGTGACATATAAAGGAGTCAATAGGAAAGGAAACAATGAAGAATGTCGAATTGGATGCAATGATAACTCCTGGAGTCTCTACTGTTCCCCTAGCAGTTATTCTGTTAGACATGGCAAGAAGGTTGCTGTCATACATGCATCTCCATCTTCACACAGAGTAGGAGTGTATCTGGACTGGGCAGCTGGCACTCTGTCCTTCTACAACACCTCCTCTAGTGAACGGCACCTCCTGTACAAGTTCAGCTCCATATTCACTGAACCCCTCTATCCTGGGTTTAAACTTGACTGGGGATCTTCAGTGACCTTTTGTGAGCTGGAATGAACAACCGGACAGTTTTTGGTGTGTGGCTACAGTGGTGAAGATAATATTGATCTATTAAACTCAGCTGTATAAAGTGTTTCTTTAGGTACCCCTGTCTAATCTGAGCTCCCAGGTCTATGTATCTGTGGCTTCTATGTGTTGTTTAGAGGTGGGACAGGCAGTGGAAAGATCAGACATGGAAAAGCTGTGGAGAACTTCTAGGATTATTTATACTCCTTGATCAAAACTAAAACATAAAAATGGTTTTTCTTCCACAAAGAAACAAAATCAAAAAGTGAAAAACAGTTCTCACCCAGTTATAGAATTCTGTATTCTATTGTTCAATAACTCCACCTGTAAACTCTTATTCCAATAACACCAGTTCTCCAAGATGTTGCATACACTTCCAAAACTCATCCAAACTATTTTAAAGAGTGTCTTAAATGTCAACACCTTGTGTTTGTTTCTATCTAAGGTCATAATGGTATGGCTTTCCAGCTGTGTGAGAAATGGATGTTATTAACTTTTGAAAACTACTGTACTTTCAGACTGCTGCAAAAAATATCTGAAGGCAATGCATCATTCCTACAGGTGTTTTGCAGATTCTATAGCATTTTGAATAATAAATCTGTTTTTTTTCCTCATGGCTTGAATAACTTTAATTAGACATGAATACATATGTTGCAATGAACATCTTACACTGACATTATCAAAAACATGGTAATATTCAGGAAAACTTCATTTTACACATTTAATTCAATCCTGCACACACACACACACGTGCACTGCATCGCATTACACATTGAAGCATATACGCAAGACATTTTGCTGGATTTTACTTCATAAGATTAAAGTGGCAACACTGTACAAACATGAAGAAACATAGCAAACATGAGACATGAAACTGTGAGCTATTTTAATGAAGTATGTCCCTCACAGCTTGGCTTACTCCACATTATGTTTCAACGTTGTGTGGTACAAGAACAAGCTACTGTGCCATATAACTGTGAAGTTCTTGATTTTTTCACATGAATTTCTAGTGTTGTGTTGTGGCTCTATGTTATAGTGGGGCATCTAAACTGTGAGTTGGTATTAAAATCTTAGCTACATTATAGCAAAATTGTATTTACTGGGGCTGAGTATTGCATGGTTTACCTTTCTTCTTCTTCTTCTTTCGGCCGCTCCCGTTAGGGGTCGCCACAGCCGATCAATTGTTTCCACTTCTTCCTGTCCTCTGCATCTTTCTCCATCACACCCACCACTTGCATGTCCTCCTTCACCACATCCATAAATCTCCTCTTAGGCCTTCCTCTCTTCCTCTTGCCTGGCAGCTCCATCCCTAGCATCCTTCTCCCGATATATTCAGAATCTCTTCTCTGCACATGTCCAAACCAACGCAA
This sequence comes from Heterotis niloticus, assembly GCA_018136845.1. NCBI lineage: Eukaryota > Metazoa > Chordata > Actinopteri > Osteoglossiformes > Osteoglossidae > Heterotis > Heterotis niloticus. The sequence continues at coordinate 10,866,600 of CM030896.1, forward strand.
TCTCGCCTCTCTGACTTTGTCTCCAAACCGTCCAACCTGTGCTGCCCCTCTAATATACTCATTTCTAATCCTGTCCATCCTCGTCACACCCAATGCAAATCTTAACATCTTTAACTCTGCCACCTCTAGCTCTGCCTCCTGTCTTTTGGTCAGTGCCACCGTCTCCAACCCATAAAGCATAGCTGGTCTCAGTACCATTCCCTTTCCCTCTTGCTGGTACCCTTCTATCACAAATCACTCCTGACACGCTTCTCCACCCACTCCACCCTGCCTGCACTCTCTTCTTCACCTCTCTTCCACACTCCCCATTACTCTGAACTGTTGATCCCAAGTATTTAAATTCATTTACCTTCGCCAACTCTATTCCCTGCATCCTCACCATTCCTCTGTCCTCATTTATGCACATGTATTCTGTCTTAGTCCTACTGACCTTCATTCCTCTTCTCTCTAAAGCATATCTCCACCTCTCCAGGGTCTCCTCAACCTGCTCCCTACTCTCACTACAGATCACAATGTAATCTGCAAACATCACAGTCCATGGTGACTCCTGTCTGATCTCATCTGTCAACCTGTCCATTACCATTGCAAACAAGAAAGGACTCAAAGCTGATCCTTGATGTAATCCTACCCCCACCTTGAAAGCATCCATCACTCCTACCACAGACCTCACCACTGTCACACTGTCCTTGTACATATCCTGTACCACTCTTACATACTTTTCTGGCACCCCCGACTTCCTCATACAATACCACAGCTCCTCTCTAGGTACCCTGTCATATGCTTTCTCTAAGTCCACGAAGACACAATGCAACTCCTTCTTACCTTCTCGGTACTTCTCCATCAACACCCTCAGAGCAAACATCGCATCTGTAGTACTCCTTCCCGGCATGAAGCCATACTGCCACTCACTAATCGTCACCTCCCTTCTTAACCTAGCTTCCACTACTCTTTCCCATAACTTCATGCTGTGGCTGATCAGTTTTATCCCTCTGTAGTTACTACAGCTCTGCACATCACCCTTATTCTTAAAAATTGGTACCAGTATACTTCTTCTCCACTCCTCAGGCATCGACTCACTTTCCAAGATTCCATTAAACAATCTGGTTAAAAACTCCACTGCCATCTCTCCTAAACACTTCCATGCTTCCACAGGTATGTCATCTGGGCCAACAGCCTTTCCATTCTTCATCCTCTTCATAGCTGTCCTAACTTCCTCCTTGCTAATCCATTGCACTCCCCTATTCATAATCCCTACATCATCCAACCTTCTCTCTCTCATTCTCTTCATTCATCAGCCCCTCAAAGTACTCTTTCCATCTGCTCAACACACTCTCCTCGCTTGTGAGTACGCTTCCATCGCTATCCTTTATCACCCTAACCTGCTGCACATCTTTCCCAGCTCGGTCCCTCTGCCTAGCTAATCGGTACAGGTCCTTTTCTCCCTCCTTAGTGTCCAACCTCTTATACAATTCACCATATGCCTTTTCTTTAGCCTTTGCCACCTCTCTCTTCGCCGGACGCCTCATCTCCTTGTACTCCTGTCTACATTCTTCATCTCTCTGTCTATCCCACTTCTTCTTCGCCAGCCTCTTCCTCTGTATACTCTCCTGTACTTCCTCATTCCACCACCAGGTTTCCTTGTCCTCCTTCCTCTGTTCAGATGTCACACCAAGCACCTTTCTAACTGTCTCCCTTACCACTTCTGCTGTAGATGTCCAGCTCACTGGTAACTTTTCACTGCCACCCAATGCCTGTCTTAATTCATCCGTGAACTCCACCTTATAGTTTTCCTTTGTCAACTTCCACCATTTGATCCTTGGTTCTGCCCTCACTCTCCCTCTCTTTTTGATCTCCAAAGTCATCCTACAAACCACCATGACACCTATAAATACGTGTTTACCACAGCCATGTCCATCCTTTTTGCAAAATCCACTATCATCTGACCTTCTGCGTTCCTCTCCTTGACACCATACCTACTCATCACCTCCTCATCTCCTCTGTTTCCTTCACCAACATGCCCATTGAAATCTGCTCCAATCACCACTCTCTCTCCCTCGGGTACACTCTTCACCACTTCATCCATATCACTCCAGAATTCTTCTTTCTCATCCATCTCACACCCAACTTGCGGGGCATATGCACTAACAACATTCATCATCACACCATCAATTTCCAGTTTCATAACCATCACTGTCAGACACTCTCTTCACCTCCAAGACACTCTTGACATACTGTTCCTTCAGGATAACCCCTACCCTGTTTCTCCTCCCATCCACACCATGGTAAAACAGTTTAAACCCCCCTCCGATGCACCTAGCCTTACTCCCCTTCCATTTGGTCTCTTGCACACACAATATATCAACCTTCCTTCTCTCCATCATATCAGCAAGCTCTCTCCCTTTACCAGTCATGCTACCAACATTCAAAGTTCTTACCCTCACATCCACTCTCTTAACCTTCCTCCTCTCCTCCTTCCTCTGGACATGCCTTCCTCCTCTTTTCCTTTGGCCTCTTCTCCTTCTTCGGTCAACAGTAGCCCAATTTCCGCCAGCACCCTGTCAGCTAGCAGTGCTGGTGGCGGTCGTTGTTAACCCGGGGCTCGACTGATCCGGTATGGAAATTTGGATTTTTGTCCGCATATTTGGTTTGGCAAATTTTTACGCTGGATGCCCTTCCTGACGCAACCCTCTCCATTTATCCGGGCTTGGGACCAGCACAAAGAAATGCATCCCCTTATGGCTGGATTTTTCAGTCAAAATAAATTAAAAAAAAGAAAAAAAATTAAAAACAGAAACATCTTTAGTCATCTGCTGGATGCTGAGGCATCACTGTTAGACTTTTCACAAGCTCTTAATTTTCAGTTTTATTTTGCATTTGGGGTGAAAATGGGTGAGCAAGGTATTGATTTTGTCCATTGTGCATTCATACAACTTAACAAAACTGTCCTTCTCTGAGAAGGCAGCAGCACCAAATACCCTACATGGAAAACAAAAGCCTACACCGTGTTAGACAGAACACTGAAACTGCAGCTGTGACTGCTACTGTGCAGCACAAAAGCACCTTGACCTACCACTATGTTTTCTGGTGAGGTTTAGCTTCATCTGAATCATTTTGAACTGATGCTGTCTTTTTATTAGGTGTAAATATCTTCATCCTCTCACAAGCCACAGCACAAGCCACAAGCCACAAGCCACAACAGATGGGGTTGTGAGCAAGCATGCAGCTGGATTCTTTGGTTCTTCTGGTTTTTATTCTGTCTAAAATCTGATAAATCTTACTGAATTCTGGTGTCTTATCTGACTCTGATAACTTGACTTATTAAACACAAATAATTTTTAGGAATTAAAAAATATTAACTTTTTTAAAGCAAAATAACATACAAATAGAACTTAGCATTGCTAGCAGGGTATTGCTAAATCCTAACTTAAGAAAAACTACTGAATGGAACTTGAAAAAGACTAAAACCAATTTTGTCTGAAATGATCAGTTATGATATAGAGACTAAAACTACACTGCTAGTGGGAATAAGCAAATTACTTAATTGCAGCAATGCAGCATAGTCTATGGAATGTGTGTGGGAAACATGAATAGATAATGTTTAAATGATCTTACTTTAAGAAAAGAGTATAAGAAAAAATTTAGTTTCTTTTATTTAGTTTTATAATTTCTTTTTCTTTTCTAAGAAACACCCACATAAGAGATTAAACTGACCCTGATATAAATGCCAGAACAATTCTGCTCTCTTGTGTGGAAGAAAAATACCATTGCAGGTATAGAGAGAGTTACACTTTATTGATCGATTGAATACACACCAGTGCAGGAAGGCCCCTTCGAAAAGAGTCTCCTCAAACAAAGGATACAGGGGTAATTTATACAGCAGTTTGCAAAGTATGTGCAGCGTTCAGCAGTTTTTCACTTCAGTTCTTTCACTTTAGTTGTTTATCTATTTTATTACTTTTTTTACATACCACCAAGGCCTGATCTGGACCTAAACTGACCATTTCCTTGACCCTTTGGCTTCACGTTATTAGTATTTTTTATGTTTCCTTTCCTTAAGTACCCTCTCCCCTTCTTTAAGGTACCCTCATAAATACCTAACATTGTAGTAGGGCACAGGTTACAATGCTTTGTAGCAGTGATCACAATATGCTGGATAACATAGCCATAACAAAACATTCACTCCACTATTGATTAATGTAATGTAAAATTACATTACATGCATTTAATATTTTTTTTATTAAATGCAGCTCCTTGCTGATGCAGGGTGGGCTAGGCCTACCTTGAGCTGGGCCCAATTTACATGTTCACATTCCCCATTTAGAATCTCACATGTCGCTGTATTCCTGCATTTAGTGTATCTCAGTCCTACAACATCTCACAGTCCCTCTATCCAATGCCTCTCAATCCTCCAGTACCCCACAGTTCCTGTAGTGGCGCTCGGTCTTCCAGTATCCCACAGTTCCTGTGTCTCGAACTCGCTGGTTCTCCGTTACTTTCCCACAGTTCCCCGGGGCAGGATGGCGGAGACCGGCGCCGTGAGTCCCCAGTCAGTGCGGTTCGTGGAGAAACTGAAGCGGTGCCTGTGTTGTTCGTGGCCGTGCGTATGCGCGCTCTGGGTGCTCGTACTCCTGGCTCTCGTGTACGCGCTGCGGAGTCCGCTGCGGCTACAGGAGGCGCTCTCTGCCGGTAATATCTTCTGTACATAACACGCCGCGTAGCTCAAGGTGTCTCGCTTTATGTACGAGAAAAATAATCCGCAACTGACAGCTCTCATGAAGAGCCGGTGTGTGTGTGTGTGTGTGTGTGTGTGTGTGTGTGTGTGTGTGTGTGTGTGTGTGTGTGTGTGTGTGTGTGAGTGTGTGAGAGAGAGATATATATATTGGTTGTTTAGTGCTTTCTACTCCTTACCGTTTTACATATGAAACATGACCTCCGCTTTCCTGTGCTTTATTAAATGGTTTTTATTGATTCATGCGAGATTTATGATGTTCCGTTCGACAGCCTGAATTATTGTTAATATGAGTTCATACAATAACGGTAAATGACTGTAAGCAGCTTATCGTTGTAAGTCTCTTTAGAGGAAAATTGTCACCTAAATGAATTACTGTTGCTATTATTTTTATTTCTACTACGACTACTACTAATAATAAGAAGAACATATTAGCGAGCGTGCGGTTTCAGTTTCAGCGATATTACTATGTTTACCATAATTGAGGGCTGTGATTGGTTAAAACTGTCCATGTGACCAGAAGTGTTCTCTCCTGCATATACAAACAAGTGTTTCTCAGTGAAAAAGTTATTTCCCGTAAATAAATTTTATTAGGTTTGCAACACTCCTCAGGCTTATGCGAGTCACAAAAATAGATGGTTGGATAATGTAGTTAGGCTTGAATGTCATGAGATCAACTATATTAATGTGAACTTCAAAATGTTCCCAGAATAACATTTGTCACTTGAGGTGAAGTTACGTAAGGCATGTGATAGCAATGATAAATTGTTGGGAAGTAGCTGGATTTACATTACAGAGGGACAAAACACACATTATTTGTTAAATGAACGTTAGATTATGTTATGAAAGTGTTGCTGTTGTTCAGAGTGTAGTACTATGCAGTACCATGGTAAAAATATTATGCTTAAATTGCCTATTTAAGTTACCTATTTGATTTTCCAGACTTTTATCATATTCAAAGACCTCCTCCTCTATAGTCTGGAAGATCGAAGATGGACAGTAGTGAGAATATTTGGTATAGTGCAGAGTGAAGCTATGTCACTGTAAATTGTAGTATCCTCCACTCCAAATTTTTCTGTTTCACCTTCTATCAAAGCATCTATGTTCCTGAACACATTGACGCCCAAGTTCTATGTGGCACTCACAGGGACGTCGTCACTAATCTCTGGTCTCATACTGGTGAGTTGCAGCTGGATGCTGTGTCCACATGGTTGCTCTTTTATTGCACTGTATATCATAACTGATCATTTCAAGCTACGTTGCTTGATTGTCCTTTTGGTGGTTTTGTAAGAACATGGACGACTCTCACAGTAACAACATTGCTTTCTTCAGATATTTGAGTGGTGGTACTTCCGGAAGTACGGCACCTCATTTATAGAGCAGGTCTCTGTCAGTCACCTACGGCCTTTGCTGGGCGGAGTAGAGAACAGCAGTTCCGCAGGTCTCTTTTCCCCAGTGAGCAGCGACACTGAGTCAAGGCCCAGCGTTTCTGGTACTTTCTGTCTTACGATGTTAAGGAATTAACATTTAAAACAAAAGAAACAATAATTGTTTATTATTCTAATGTTATGAATTGCTTAGTTTAGTGGTTACAACTGTATTTGCTTCTCAGTATGCATAAACAGTATAGTTCTTGAATCTTTTTTAATATAACATTCTGTTAACAGTTAACACTTATTGAATTCTTTTTCAGAGTGCAAAGTGTGGAGGAACCCGCTGAATTTATTCCGAGGGTCAGAATATAGCAGGTAGGGCAAAAACTAGCTTGTTCATGAGTGAGCATTAGTGGGACTGGAAAGCTTTTCATAACTCTGGTGCCCCTTTTAGCCCAAAGTAATAGTAAAAGGTCATGATGCAAGTGTCTCTCAATGTGTGCTAGGTTTAGGTTCTTAAACACCAGTGACATATTGTGCCTTGCAAAAGTATTCAAAGTTGTTGAGAATTATCAGCATTGCTTGAATTACAAATTATGCTTACACATATTTTTCCTATCAGTATTTTTACCGTAAACTTGTGCTATAACACTGTGAGTTGTGTTGCACAACTGGTGTAAATTACCTTCTTTGAGGGTACTAGATCAGGGCACCACTTTGAACAGCTTATCTTCAGGTTACAAGTTTTTACATGTCTCTCCCTGTCCATCATATTACCAGCTGATCAATCACATGTACATTTCCACTCACTAATTTTTCCTAACAAAAGGTACACGTGGGTGACAGGCAGGGAGCCCCTGACGTACTATGATATGAACCTCTCAGCACAAGACCATCAGACATTTTTCGCCTGCCACACACATCAGCTGAAACCCGAAGATGCAGGTTTGTGTATTTTTGCCTCGGTTAAACGTTTCTTATGCGGTCCTTGTTCGGCTGACCTGGCTAATGGCGATTCAGATTCAGCACTTAAGAGTCTTTTACAACCATGCTGTTTTTGAATCATGTTCATTAATTTTGCTTTAGCAGCCACAGTAAGTGCATTTTCATTAAAACTTGTATCATTACTTTTCATCTAGTATATGAAGAATATATGTTGATGCGCTTTAATAAAATATATTTTTGGTCAATGCATTATCTTGAATGACTTATTCCCTTTTTCACAGTGATGCAGAAAGCCTGGAGGGAGAGGAACCCTCAAGCCCGGATCAAGGCGGCCTATCAGGCCATAGAGCTCAACAGCGAGTAAGTTCTCTTCATATTTTCCCAGCATTTGTTAGCTCTTATAGTACCACTGTAAAATAGCAAGTTTTACAATGTTTACCAATCTACCGGTAAACGTCCTCCCGATAGAATAGGTCTTGTTTTCTTACACCAAAAATTTGGTTTAAGTTCGGAGATCCTCATATAAGACCCCGTTTTTTTTTTTGTTTTTTTTTTGCCTAACCATATACCTAGCATTATTTTCAAATAAAAGTATTTGTTCATATAAAAATATGAAAAACTATAGCTTTTTTTTTAATGTGAAAATGATTTCTGTTGCAACATCTACCAGATGAACTACAAATGACTTAATTGCAGCAATGCAGCATAGTCTATGGAATGTGTGTGTGTGTATAAAAATTTTCAGTCTGGAAAGTATTATTATTTTGAAACAAACTGTATTGCTTTATATTCTCCCTGCTGGGTACCTGTAGCATCTGGTCTGCAGTATAGTCTAACTGTACTTTGTCTTCAGCTTTGGTGTCATGTGTTTATGCTGCCATAGTATGGGAAACCATGCCATAAGTATGGATTATTATTATTATTATTGCTGTTGTTATTATTCTCGGTTTAAAATAGTAGTAATGATGATGAAAGCGGTTTGAGCTAGTGTCTTCGGGTCTCCCTCTCTCTCTCCTTGCAGGTGTGCCTCAGCATATGTTCTCTTGGCCGAGGAGGAGGCCACCACCATTATAGAGGCTGAGCGGCTCTTCAAACAGGCTCTACGGAGTGGTGAGCAAATGGACAGTCAGAGACAGATGAGTCCCATGTCTTCTGGGCTTCCTGTCTCCTATTATTATTTCTGCATGCCATTTTTTTTGAATGACATACAGTATACTAGCGTGCTCCACGGTGACACACCGATGAATTTAAAATATTGCTTGATGTACCGGTTTCTCGAATGTAAGTCACTGCATATTTCATTATTAACTAACTTTTAGATAATTAATATAATGAAAATGTAAAATTCTCTTTTGAGAGTCAAGTCAGTAGTGTTTCTTTCATTCATTAATTAGTGATATAGGATCAGTGTTAAATTATAGAGGTGAAAAGTTATCAACAATCTTTAAGAAATTGACATGTTAATGTTTTTAAAATATGTTATTCTTATATGTGTTACTCACTGAGAGATTTGACATAGTCATTTTAAAAGGACAGAGACAGAATAACCTTTGGCAGCACTTTATTTAAAAGAATGCAGTGTTTCGATTATTTGTGACCTGTGATTTCCATCCAACAAATGTGACCAAGCGGATGCACACTATTGGAAAGCCCACTCATTTTAAGGCTTTACATTTTCATTCGATGTATACATGTGTACCTGCGGTATGCTTTCTTAGACTAAATTTTGAAGCATCCATCTAATCCATTCGTGAGGTACAAGAAAGATTTTTGTTTTTGGTTGCATGGGAACACAATTCCCAACTCCTCCTGCAGCTGGAAAAAACACAAACTTACTGGTGTACATCAAGCACAGGTTGGCCATGTGCGCACGCAAGCTGGGAAGAGTCAAAGAGGCAGTGAAGATGATCAGAGAGGTGAGTCACTGCCTTGCAGCACTGAAAGGGACTCTGCTCCCTGTAATGCAAAGGTTAAGACCAACACAGGTGCTGCTATTGTACTTACTATTTTAAATGTTACTTAGAGAATTACAGCTTATTGACAAATAAGGTTGTAGATGGATGTTATTACTAAAGCAGCACAAGTTACGTTGCTCAAAAGTACAATGGCAAAGGGCTGGGGATAAAGCCAGTAACCTTCTGGTGACAACTCCCCAAATTGTTAGACATTAATGTGCTTTTATTTTTCCCTTTGGTGTAAAGGTTGCAGATAAGTCTGTGAATAGTAGTCGATGATGTTTAATTCATTAGTTTGATGTTGCTGTGTGTTGTCTCCTGTCACACAGTTAATGAAAGAGTTCCCTCTCTTGGGGATGCTAAATATTCACGAAAACCTATTAGAGGCACTTCTAGAAATGCAGGCCTACGCAGACGTGCAAGCAGTTCTGGCAAAGTATGACGGTAAGGCTCTGTGAGCCGCTCAAGTTTTCATATTACTTTGGTCCAATAGCAGAATTAATTTAATTAATCCCTATCTCTTTGAAGATATCAGCCTGCCCAAGTCAGCTACTATATGCTACACATCTGCGCTGCTCAAAGCACGGGCCGTCTCAGATAAGTAAGTGCCCAGCTCACATGTTTTACTGCCGCCCTACCACTAGAAAGAGGCCACACTGACTTACACATTTTTTACAGTTTATTTCTTTTAAATGGTCTTTTCTGTTTTCTAAGATTTCTGTTTGTGGCAAACAGTGCAAATCCCAGAGGTGTCAGTACAACATACATATCTTCTTAACTGTGTAATTTTTTTTTTTTTTTTGTAAAATTCTTGTTTGCACTCTCAAACAAGAGAGCAGTGTGGCACTTCTTTGCCAGAATCCCTCTCCACAATGTTTACAGTGTTTTTCTGATGTTTATGAGGCTCAGTGGCCTATAATGAGATGACAAATTGATCTTTATGGGGAAAAAAAACTGTCGGCATTTGACATTAGAGTTTATGAAAGGTCTATATTTTTATTTTGTATTTTAACTGTTTTAGTTTTTAGCATGATATTGATATACTATGAATATTAAAATATAATGCCTTCCAAAGCTTTTTAATTTATTATAGATATCTAAAATTTTTACAGAACCTAACAGGATAATATTTTTGGGGACAACTATATTATTCATTATTAACTTCTGATGGGGACTTGGTCGTAAAAGTGGCTTCACAAATTGAGAATCCAGGGAATCAAAGAGAAAAGGACATCCACAGCTGCTAGTTCTTTAATAGCAGGACTGCTGTTAAGGTAGACAATAGATTGTTGGTAGTGTTTGGTCATTTGTGTTGAGACAGTTCGTACAGGTGAACATTCCGCAGTGCAGATAAGCCTTGCTTGGGCAGTGGAGCCATTCAAACCCCTGCCTTGCAGGTTCTCTCCAGAAGCAGCATCGAGGAGGGGCCTTAGCACAGCTGAGATGAATGCAGTGGAGGCCATCCACAGGGCTGTGGAGTTCAACCCTCATGTACCCAAGGTCAGAACACTCAACACCACTCACCTTTACCAAATGATGCTCCCACAGCCATATAGATGGTGTACATAAGATCTGCTTCTCTCATTTGAAAAGTAAATTTAGTGGGTGATTATATAATTTAAGGGAAGTTAAACCTATACATGATGAATTTGACACTACTGATGAAGATTCTTCAAAGTGAGAATTCTTCTCTTGTGGGATCGTTTTGTATGAGCCAGCCACCAGGGGTCGCTGTTGACTTGGGAGTGCTGCAAGTGCCACCAAAAACGGATGATTTGAAGGGTTGTTCAACTACAGTCCCAGGGAGCCAAGTCCAGGTTGTCCAGTAGTCCCTGCAGTGCACAGAGTGCACAAAGGGTGCTAAGTGGGTTTAGTCAAATCAGTTGCTTCACTGCCTGGTTCACTGCCATCCAGGTCTACTGCTCGAAAGGCTTGTAGTAAAAAGCAGAGAAAGACAACAGTGTCCCAAAGCTGCAGTGTAAATTGCTGTACTCCTGCTATTGCAGTGTGTTTTTTAGCACTTCAGATCAGAGAAAGCATGGAGGTACTGGGTTCCCCAGTCACTAGAGCCAGCCAACCTGGGCTTCAAGTCCTAGTTTAGAGAAGCACCAGATAGTAATTTATGCAACCAGTGCACCCCCACGTCCTGCCATGTATGTCAGTATACCATGTAGTGAAATGTGCTCTGATTCAGGATAGGAGACTGCGCAGAAAAATTTACAATGAGTAAAACAAACAACCAAACACCAAGAAGACAAGAAACAAACAGCAAATAGATAAATAAGTAAATAAATAAATAAACAGATAGATAAATAAAACAGTAAATAAAAGGTGCACTGGAAGGACAGTGACAGTGTACACGTCATCCAGAAGGTCACGATGATGACGTCCGCTTGTAGGTTCCAGTGGAACGCATGGGAAGAGGTCACTTGATTCCAGTCTAACATTTTAAATGATTGTGAGCCCATCTGTCTCCACCCAACTCTGGTGTGTAGGGGTGTGGGCTATATCCAGCATTGGTTTAGAGAGGATGCAAGAACAGTTTGTTGAAGCATTTGAGTGGGTATCTCAGAAAAGGTGAGCATCATAGCTTGTTCTTCTTCATCTCCCCCAGCACCAAAGTCAGCAGTCACACAGACGCTGTTTTCTTAGATCCAGCACCCATCAGGTCCTCAAATCCAACTAAAGAGCTCTTCCCACGGGGATTAGGCAGGGGTGCCTCAGGGTTTGGGTAACAGACTGCTACATCCCATCAAATTCCTCCCAAAGGCTGACATCTCTGTCTCTTTCCCATCCTGCTGCAAGGGGGTGGTGCTCAAGCACAATGGAAAGAAACCCCATCCTTCTGCTTGTTCAGTCTTGGTGCACTTTGTTTACTGTACTTCATTCCCTGCACCTGGAGGCCAAAGCAGGCGTCAAACCTGGGAGTTGGGGGTTGAACTGTTTATGTCTTTGCTCTCTATTTATTACAGCATTGACTCATCTCAGTAGTTTTATTTCTGTCCAACAAGCAGAAGAGAAATTCCCCCAGCACACATCTCTGCATCTTACTGTACTACTTCCTGTTTTTAGGAAAGTTCACGTTTTTCCTGTTCTTACTCGTGGACATGTGATTCCGATACTGTGCTAATTGGAACTTCATTTCAGCTTTGACAGTATTTTGCAAAACCCGTCTAATAGTCTGTTGGCCAGAGATCAGAGAAAGGAAACCCAAGCTAAGAAAGCAGGACCAAGTCTCTGCCTGTTAAAACTTTACACTGCGACAGTAATTGGACAAGAATAATTCTTATCCTATTTGAGGTCAATAATATCCTCTGTCCTGACCCTTGGCAACTAATAAGATGGAAGTTTTTTTAAGGTGAGGAAAATATGGTAGATTACCATAGTGCTGTTGTAGCTTATTTCCTTGAGGGGCATAAAGCAGTGAGTGTCTTCTAATGTTACTCGTGATATTTCTAGGAAATGACAGATCATCTTTAGGATGACTTTTTGTGGAATATTAATAGAAAATGTACAGTCAATATATGAGCATTTTATGTATCCTCTATAGTGAATTTACATCCTCCCCACTTAGGGGAAACACATTTTCAATGGGGAGGGGGAATAGTGAATTTTTGAGGGCTCAGGAAGCATTATTGTTTTGCCCTTTTGAGTTGCAAGAAATTTGAAAAATCACCTTACGAAATGATTTCCATGAAAAAATTATTTTCCTAAAGGTGAGGGGGACCATGACATATTTAACTTTTTCACTTAAGGTGAGTCCGAATGTATTCTAATTAATAATTGCACTGTAATATGAATATAAAATATCTTTTCATGCAACCCCATGTAATGAGACAGAATGACAATGATTGTGCATGTCCATCATGACTTCTACTACACCTAAAGGGACATCCAGGTCTCCTTTCCTCCCAAGTAAGTCCACATCAGTGTCAGGCTGGGGAGCATGTTAATTCCTGACAAAGCATGAATGCACTTCCTCATCCAGTGGCACCCAAAATGCTCTCCGTGTTTGAAGAAGCTTTTGGTTTTTCTGCCCTAAATTTAATCAAAACACTGTCTGAAAGATGTTGGCGTAAAAGTCATCAGTCTACTAGGGGTTTTCTGTGGGATATTGAAGTGTAGTTCTGGCCAAACTTGTAAATGGGAGCTTCAGCTGTTCTTTTAAACTGGGAACTGGGCTACTGATACAGATTTTTTTTTCCTGCTAACCGTTGAAATCAAGTGTAGAATTCCACAGCTGTCTTTATTTTACCAAGTATTGTTTTGCACTTCATTTGAGATTATTACAATTTTATGTGGACAGTTGACTGAGGTGTGTCGAAATGCTATGTAATGGGAACCTCCCCTCCAGAGGACCCCAGCAAAGGGTGGACACCTGTGTCCCTGGCTGCTTGCTGCATAGACCAGAGTCTTTTGATGGCACATGCCTTCCATTGTGTCACACACTGCAGATTAGAGCCAGACCAGGCCTCATACCCTCTGTTTAGGCTTAAGGATGCCTTGGGGATAAAAAGAGGGGTAATGTCAGTGAAACTCTATCCTGTCATGAAAGGGCTGCTTGAGGGGGGCAAGGCTAGAGTAGATAAGCAATGAGGTGTGACTTTCTGTCATCACCTGCGCCACTCTATGTTGCTGTTATGCCATCAAAGTGAAACAAACCCTGGGCCTAAATACCACAACTGGACCTCTGCATATATATTGTGTACGTATGTTTTAGATGCAATAAAAGGACATTCATCCCAAAGCCAAGCCACAACATATACAGCAGAAAGCACAAGTATGAGAATGCGTGACTGAACAGTGTAGACAAATCAACAGCAGCACTGACTACTCAACTGGATGTATAAATCCATCTGTGCAGTTTCATTAACTGCTTATTTTGAGCAGGGTTGCAGCAGTCTGGTGCCTATTCCGATAGCAGAGGCTGCTAGGCTGTGAAACTGTCCATGGATGGGACACCAGTCCATCGCAGGGTAACCAAATATACCCATGCACACACTATGGGCAACTTAAAGTGACCAGTTAACCTGAAACACATCTTTGGACTGTGGCAGGAAATCCATGCAGATTGAGAAGGATTCAAACTCGACCAGCTCAGGTCCTGTGAGGGAGCTGAGCTACCATACTGCTCTGGATGTATGAATGTTGGTGCATATTGTATTTTGGGGGTGGTGGTGTTGGGGGGGTGCACACATTTTGTTTGATCAGAAGGTATGAATTCAGTATTCATGTGTTTTGCTATTTACTGAGATATTTGAAAATGGGACAAAAGGGAAATTTCCATTGTAGGCATGCTAACGGTTAATGGATTTTCTACACTGAGTGTAATGTTCGTACCGCAGGGGCTCTGTTTATACATGGCAGTGTATTGTCTTGGGTTGTGACCTATAAGAATGATATCACATCCCCCTTTTCCAACTGAGTACCCATGAGCTGGGCCTCACACTGCTTCTGACTTGGGATGGAGGTTTTGCGTACAAGCTCTCTTGGCTCGAGTTCCCAGCACAGGGCTTGTACTCCCCCCTCTGCTGCCCCTCTGGGCAGTCCCCCTGACTCACAGAGCACGGCCTGGGGGGATTAAGAGGGATTAGGAGGCTTGTAACCCTCCAAAAGTGTCAGTCTGAGACTCGTTGCAGTATGAAGCAGCCTGCCTGGGAGGGGATTTGCAGAACTGTGTGGGGAGGGCACAACCTGGCTTAGCACATGAAGATCTGTCCTCCCTTGATGAACCGCGGGGTTGACCACTGCAGGCAGGCAAGGACAAGCTGGAGTAATGAGAATGTTGAGGGTGGGAGGTAGTTTACATTATAAAGAGTAAATAAGGAGTGCTTTTTGTACAGCCCATACTATTAGTTTAATGCTCTCATTTTGAAACTTTCACTGCTTTAGAGCTGTGTTGAAATAAAGGCTACAGGAAGCACCAGCTTAAAAAACATGGAGCCAATTTAAAAAGCTCACATTTAGTTTCTTTTTTACCTGTGGAAAATCATGCTATCCCTTGGTTTTGCTTTTTACCAAATCCTGTTGACTGTTATGATGCCTACTCTAAACACTAAGTAAGGAATCCTTCCTGATCCAGCAATTTTTTGATTTTAGTCATTTATTAGTCATATGTCACATTATAAATTATACATTGAGTGCTTTAGGAGGGAAAAAAAATAGAGGCACAGTTTTTGCTAAAGAATTAAAGCCAGGCTTTTTGTTAATTCTTTAAAAAAGGCTTATTCTACTGAGAGCTCCAGTGGCATAAGGTGGAGCAAAGCATATATTTCCTCAGCAACAGTCTCCAGCCACTCTTGGGGGGGGGGGGGTCCTCCAGGCTAACAGAGAGATGTAATCATCCATCATGGCTGGGGTCTGTCCCATGGCCTTCCTTTACTAGGGCATGTCTGGCACACTTTGCATAAGAATTCAGGAAATTTTCTAACTAGATAAGGAAAGCAACCTTAACTTCCACATCCAAATGACCTACAGTTCCCCTCTGTGAGCCTCCCTCATCACTGAGCTCCTTATTCTTTCATGTAGTGTGAGCCCTGCTGCTTTGCAGGGGATCTTAAATACCTGCTGCTTGTATCCACAGTTTTGGCCTTTTGATCATAACCAAAAGTAACCTAAACCTAAAGACTTATTACTCTTAAAAACTGGGACTCTTCCAGGTATTCTTCTAATACTAACTGTGCCTTGTAGTCAGCATATCAATTTCATAAATGCAGTGCAGGACACTCCCTTAGCAGATTCTGATCACACCAAACACTGAAAATGCAGACACACCTTGCTCAGTAATACAGTGATTGGGTGGCTTGCAGAACTGGCCCCAGCACCACATACTCCCACAGCAGCTTTGGTACAGTACTCTTTGGACCTCCTCCAGGTTCACAAAGCTCATGCAAAACGGGATTGCACACTTTTTCTGTCACCTTTCTGTGTGTGTAATGTGCTTAATGCAGGATTGCGTTCAAACTGGTGGAATCTGTGAACATTTCAGCTGGGGCCTTCAAGTCTTCTGTAGCTTGTTCCTTTGTTCAGTGTACTTTAAGATGTGGAACTGTGTTGGGGAGAAATTTTAAAAGCCTTCGTTGACTAGTAGTGCATGAAGGAGGCTGCCGTAGGTAATGTTTTGCTGGCTTATTGGATGGATAGCATAGGAGTGTGCATCACATGAAACTGTCTGCATTACTGTAAATATTATGAGGACTATAAGGATCAGATCAGCATGTAATAAACAGCATCTATGTCCATCGGAAACTCTGCAGTGCCTGTTTGAGATGAGGTATCTGTGTCGTTGTGTTCAGTACCTATAAAACTTAACACACCTGTTTCTCTGTTTGCAGTACCTTTTAGAAATGAAGAGCCTGATACTCCCACCTGAGCACATCCTGAAGCGGGGGGACAGTGAAGCTGTGGCATATGCCTTCTTCCATCTACAGCACTGGAAGCGGGTGGAGGGGGCTTTAAACCTTCTCCACTGCACCTGGGAAGGCAGTATGTGAAAACCTTCCTTTTGTCCATCGTTGATTGTCCTCTCTTGATCGAGTTAACTTTATATGTGGAATAAATAAATAAAATATAGCAGTGTGATTTTGTAACTGTTATTTTGCATGCGTTTCTCAATTTTTGTAGTTTCTGTAAATTACATTTCTTAACCATCTAATTCTTAACCTCTAATCTCTGTATGTCCTGTTGATTTCCAAGTTATGAACTGTGAAAGATTGGGAATATTTATTGTTCTTAATCCAAAAAAAGTTAATGTTTCTTTTCTTATACTAATATCTCATTATACAGTCACAACATAACATTTTTGTTACTATTCTAGGTCCTTTGTTGAGCAGGGTCTATTTTTTTCTTACAGATTTCCCTACCCATTTTCTTGTAGACCAAAAAAACATAAAATTGATGCATTTGATATAAATCTAATTGGTATGCATAGTATATGCATGCCAGGCTTCTACCTCTAAATATTTTGTCTTTTGTTTTTTGGTCATTTTCACATTCGTATCCTCCTAAGGACCTCTTTGTCTGTGATTTCAGATTAAGCAGGCAGTTTAGGCTGTAGATTCTTTTTCCGTTTGGTTTTGAATAAAATGCATTCTGTTAAATTAATAACAGAAGGTTCTGTCAATTGTAGAAGCTATAAAGATGGATGTATAGCAGCTGTGTCACTTGTAGAAGCTATAAAGATAGATGTATAGCAAAGTGCTAAACTTTTAATTAACTTGTTTTTTTGAGTGGGAAACGGTTATCCACCAGCTAGGAAATGGGTCTACCTTGTTTGAGGAGTTCAGTTTTATGTGTAGATAGGACAGATGGGACATTTCTCATGCTGTTGGCCAAGTTTTATTTACCAGTATGTATTCCTCCCAGCCTTTCGAATCATTCCCTACCCACTGGAGAAGGGCCATCTCTTTTACCCCTACCCAGGGTGCACAGAGACTGCAGATCGGGAGCTTCTCCCATGTAAGTGGCTCTTACATCCTCTTTTCTCACCAAAAACCACCAGGATACCCTAATATCAATTTTTTAATGTATATTTCTGACACTTCTACATGCTTTGGTCAATTTGCATACATTTATTCAACTGACCATTGAAGTTTTTTCATGGCAGTCCTCAAGGTAATGCATTTCTAATATACCGCTGCCTTGTCTTACTCATATTTCTGTTGCCTGCCAGTTGCTATTATTTAAAAGGTGTAAAAAAAAAAAAAAAATTAAAAAATAAAAACTTTAAATGGATATAAAGTTGATTTTTAGCAGAATATTGGGTTACTTTATCACAATATGAAACTCTTAGTAAGAAATGCGGCTCTACATTACTTTGTGGCAGTAATGTATGCTCCTTTCCCATGTTCTCAGCATTCCATGAGGTGTCTGTGTACCCCAAAAAGGAGCTGCCCTTCTTCATTGTCTTCACGGCAGGGCTGTGCTCCTTCACTGCCGTGTTAGCCATGCTCACACACCAGTTCCCTGAGGTCATGGGCGTCTTCGCCAAAGCGGTAAGTCTGCATCAGATCCAGTAAAAACAGGCAGCAGATTGCTCAAGGTAGCTGCTACTGAGTCTGTTGTACATTTATCCCTCTTGTACTTTTTATTCTTACTTTGACAGAGGTTTAAATAAACGCATACCCTAAATGGCTTACCCATGGTCAAGATTACCCTGAGAAGGGCAGTGGCAGCAGGAGAAATAACTTGGGCCTTGTTAACATAAACTTTGGGAAATAACTTATCATGAGTCAGTGCATCTATAACCACTGGTAAAATGTGGAACTGTATATGATGTTAAGATTTGGAAAAAACTTCATGGGACACTTTATCATGTAAAGCTGTGGTTGTAAAATATAGTTCCTTACTAAAAATTTTGAGTTTTTTTTTTCTTTTCTCTTTGACACACTTTCTAATTTGTCTTTAAACTTTACCTGAACTCGTGGTCTTTAAGCCATGAATCTTTGAGTTATTATTTTATAGAGATACAGGATTTTTTCACATTTTTCACTGTGTTTTCTTAATTTGTGGTTAATAAAATTACAGTTTTGTTACAGGGTGACAGTGGTTAAGGGCATCCAAATGATAGGATCCAGTAAGTAAAGCCATAGATACACACATATGCAGCTACCGCTACAGCCAATAATATTAAAAGGTTAAAACATTACAGTACATACTTTATGACTTACCCTTGTATTCATTACAGCTCAACCTGGGGTTTTATAGACCCTATTCAGTGAATAAATAAGGAATGGTATTTAAAGTTAAATTCTTATTCATTTTGAATTAGCGGTAGAAAGCTTTGGGACTCCAAATAGACCTCTATTCAAAATCATGTTTGAAGAGCTGGTATGTACATGCATCTCACAGGTACTGAGACTCTGATCAGCACTCTCAATGTGAGTTGTTTGAAAATCAGTTAATACTGGATGCAGTGTTTGGATGAGAGAGAGAAGAGCTTCAGTGGCATCCTCTCCCGCTGCCCTTCCTTCACCCTCCTTTATCTGGAACTTCAGTAGCCAGCGCACAAGGCTTTTATCAGCCACCCTGGTGCCGACAGGCCTGTATTGTTGTCGTAACTGTTGAGGCTTCGTATTGGCCTCCTGCTCCAATCAGTACTCTTTGGCTTCGTAGAACTCTTCATATCTCTGGCTTCTGAAGAGTATGGAAACTACGATATGCTTATCTGGTCTAATAAGTCACTCAAAAAACTTTGATATGCAGACAGTACTGTTTGAGACCTGATAATGTTACCCTTTTAGTCCCATTAACATTGCAATATTACCTCTCATTGTTGTGAATCTTAGCTGTTAATTATTTTAAATATTTAGATAATACTTCACAGATTGAATATTTGATTGTTGAAATTAGCAAACCACTGATATGATCACTGTGTGTCACCTGTGTCCAGGGCCTGTGTTCTTCCTTCTTCACAACGAGAGCAGCCTGTGTTGTGTTCTTGCCCCCCGCCATAGCTCTTATCATGTCCCTCAGCATCAAAATTCTTTACTTTGGCTTAATTTAAGTTCCCTAGAAGCACTTGTATTACATGTTGTGTCACCATATGTCCTATTACTTTACCTTTTAAGGTTTTTTTTTGGTTCTCATGTGAGCGCTACAATTTTCCCAAGTATTACCGTCAGCATCATGCCCTGTCTAGGCATTGTCTTTGCATTTCTGTCTCTATTTATTTACATTCGTGCATCTATTTGATCTCAGAATATTTGCGTGTCCTTCTGCATGTCTATCTGTGTGTGAGTGCGTGTGTGCGTGCACTGAGCGAATGTAAGCCATGAAACCCACCCCTACTGTTAAAACAACAAGATAAAAGCAGACGACAGTGGTTCTCACTCCTTAGACCAGCAGCCAAGTCCATCTCCTCCCTGCCCACCTGCTAATAAGCACATCCCATCACATTTTCACTCTGTGATGGCACACAACTGCTGGTGTAGGAGAGGCATTTGTAAATAATTTTTGACAATATTATCGAGGAGTTTGCTTACTTGTTAAACTGGCTTGGTGTTTAATGCTGTAGATGTGTAATTACAACATTACCTGTTCACGTTGCCAGAGGGACCTTGGTTTTTAACCCTTGCACTCTACAAAGTGTTTAACATAAATGAGGTTTACAGTTTCCGGAGCTAAAACACGCCATCCTCAGGATGTAAGGGTCTTCCACTTCCACCTATTGCCCTACTGTAAGCGGTAGCAAGCTGTAAGCTGCCAAGTCACCTGAAATCAGCTAACCAATTTAAGTCAAAAGACATCTAAAGTCATTTTCACTTATGTCACACTGCTTCCTGATGCTTTTTACCAGTCCCTAGTTTGCTGGAATGTAAACACATTGTGATTTAGCCAGCAAGACATAAAAATTTTTTGCTGAGGCTCTTCCTGTCTGAAATAGTCATAAGGCCTTTTGTCTCCTCTTCCATGCTCAGTTAGAGAGACTATCTTGCCCTCTCTCTCAGGCTTTACCAGTTGGTCACTCCATCTCTTTGGAGACAGTGGAGATAAAAGCTGAAGAGTGCCTGACCATTTGCTCAGCAATGGCTGAAGTGGAGTCCCCTCAGAGAGCACCCACTTACAGTACATCTTATCTGAACCCCTCTCCTCTAGCTGGACCTTCTTGTAGTGCTACTTGTGTGGTGCCAAGCCAAAAGCAACTGGCTCTACCCGCCAACCAGCTGCCCATCCACAACTGTGTATCTGCTCTATTGCAATGTGGGGCATCGTGAGCCATGTATCTGTTTACTTTGAAGAGCTTAGCCAAGGGAAACTTGACCCCCCGCTCTATGACACTGTAGTCAGCTTCCCATCTCATATGGGCACTTCATCAAGGTCATGAAGAGGGCAAGTCCTAAAAAATGGTTATATTGAGCACAGTGATAGCCTGCTTACTGCATGCACAATTTTTTTTGTTTTCCTGTCAACCAAACGCAACAATTAATGTTTAATTTGAAAAAAATTTACATAAATTATACTGAGTCCATTATTTTTAGAAGTTAGCATTGCAGAAGTTTTTAATATCCAGAATCCTTGCAATAATGTCTCCCACTAATGTCTTTCGAGAAGGTTCCTGGTATATTGATACCCCCAATGTCTCGAGACCCCTTTTCAGTACTGCTTGCTGTGTTTGCCGCTTTATGTACAGTATTTATATCACTTTTGCCATTTAGCATGCTGTTTAGGTTAGGATACTGTATGTAATAATTAAATTTAAATTGGGGGTTAGATATGAGGTTCATGTATTTAGACAATTTTGGATCAGCGCGTCTTAACCCGGGGGGTTGTAAATCCCTTGGGTGTCTTTGGATAAATTTCAAGAGGTCTGTAGATTTGTTTTGAAAATAAATCTGTCTAACAATATCTATCACCCAGGCCTCAAGTAACAATGTCCCACACTAAAAAAGCTACAGAGGCTCATTAAAATACGTACTAATTTTTAAATTCTTATTATAAATATGTGATTACCTTCCTGTGTGTCTGAATTAAGGTAATTTTTTTTTTTTTTTTGCAATAAACTGAGTTTAATAAATACTATAAATAAAGACAATACTATAAATAAATAAAGACATTTTTTAGGGCAAGGTTTTTATTATTTTTAATTATGTTTGTGTAGGTTTGATCACTCCTACCCTTCAGCTTACAAACCTTTCTGTTTATCTGTTCTGTCCTTGAAGTGCTGTGTAAAAACCCCTGGGAGCAGCGGTGGACAGAACCAGGCTAGCACTTTCAGAATGCATTTGTCAATGCCAACTGAGAGAAAGTTTCTTTTACTGTGCAGTCACTCACATTAACACTTTGCTGGTCTGTGAAGGAGGTACACCAGGGGAGGGACAATAGTACAAAGCTTTGTAAGGGGCAAAGGATTTTCAGTTTGTCTGACAGCGCAGCTCTTTGAAACCACAAGGCAGCAAATTTTATCTAAGGCAGAGATGAGTGGATCTGTGATCCAGCAGATAACAAAAAGTAAGGGTGGGACTTGAAGTCCTCTAGAACAGATCCTGCGTTGTACCCTTGAACATAGTGGCTAACAGACTGTCCAAGCAGCATCATTAAATACTACTGTTAGGTTTGAATATGGGGCCGTAAAAGAAGCCAGTGTTCAAAAAAATATCTTCAAGTACTGCTAGTATTTACTATAAATCATGAGGGAGACACAGCTGCAAAGTGGAGAAGAATTTTGTGTTCAGGTGGCCTTAAAAGATACCTTTTTAGCTAAAATTCATGGTACAATGTATGGCGCAAATATAATATTTCCCGTGCGCCAGGAAATGCCATCTTTACAGTGAGCTAAGGTAATAACAGCGTCATGTCTTGGAGGTGCTTTTCTTCAGCAGGTGTCTTGTTAAAGTAGGAAGAAAATGGCGTGAAGCAAAATATATGAAATTACTACTGAAAAAGTCTAGGGCTGAGGATGGCAGTGATCTCAGGTACAAGGCCAAAGCAACAGTGGAATGGCTCAGGAACAAAGAGGTGGCCGTGTCAAAGTTGTCATTTCAGTACTTCTGAATTTTGGTGAAATGGCTGCATACCTTTTCCACAAGAGGGATTAGCCTTCTGAGTTTTGGGTAGCCATCCTCATGTATGGGGAGCCCTTTGTTTCTGATTCTTTCTTAGGGAAGGGGCTGGCTATCAGCCGTATATGCCAGATATATGGGGAAGAACAACTGAAGATTCAGCCAAGTGCGCTACAGTTCCTGTACACACTCTTTTCAGTATTTTCAAACAGCCTCTCTGTAAACCTGTGACGGGTGAAAGGGATCATATGGCTGCTGTGTTGATAAACAGCCTAGTCGCTTTGATGGGTGTTTGGGTGGATGTTGGGGAGGGTGCAGTGCGGTTCATTGATTGGTGCAAAGGAATGACAGTGAGCATGTCCTGCAGTGACAGTGTTTTCTCCAGCCGCTGTTTATGTCAGCAAAGTGGGCCTGCTGTTTATTGAAATGTTTATCCCATTCGGAGGCCGAAACCCACAGGCAAGCTTTCCTCTCAGGCGCTATCATCCTCCCAGCTTTCACTCTGACCTCAGCATCCACTTACCCCCCCAGTGCACTTTTTCAAAGTTAGAGGAAGTTTCCCCTGGCCAAATTGCAGCAAGTCTGAGCTTTCTTCTATCCCACTTGCTCTCTGATCTCCTTTCTGCAACAAAATTTGGTTTAAGAAAAATTTTATGTCCACCTAATCGAAAATTTCCACAATTTTATTTTATTTTATTTGTCTTTAGCTGATTCTTGATGGATTGGTGTTGAATCCCTATGCTACATAATCCCTGGACCATGGCAGTTCTGTATTTAATAAACAGTTGATGACACGTGGACATTTTATCCAAAATTAAATTGACCGTTTTATTTATTTATACTGATGATATTTTGATGGAATTCTGTATCCAGTTCATTGTAAAATAATTCAGCACCAGGCATATTCCAGAGACTGTACCTATGGTAGTTGATGTGACCTGCATACTTTTCCTGGTGAAGGTTGCATTGTGAGCAGGTTAAGAAGGTGGTCCCAATGCCATCCTCTTCCCTGCAGTGGTCTTCAGTTCCTCCTGGGGGATCCCCAGGTGTTGCTAGGCCAACTAACAGATGTAAGCTCTCCAACTTGACCTGAATTTGCCCTTTGGTTTCCTCCCAGTGGCATATACCTGATACATCTACCGAGGGAGTCAGCAGGGGGCATTCTTCCGAAACGACCGAACCATCTCAATTTGCCGCTTTGATCTAGAGGAGCAATGGCTCTACTCCAAAGCTCCTCCAGATTTCTGAATTTCTTACCCTATCATGGTGACTGAGCCCAAAAGATGGAGATGTCGATTGATTGGTAAACCAAGAGCTTCACCGCTACAAATCATTATAGTGCCTGCAGGGCGGCCAGTGCTGCAACTGTTCTTTTCAGTCTCCTGTTTCCTCCTTCTATCACTTGTAAATAAGACCCTTGAGATACTTCAACTTCTCCACTAGGGGCAGCTGTTCTCCCTCTTACTTGGAGACAACAATCTATTCTTTTCTAAGAGAGGACTTTGACCTCAGAAATGGAGGTGCTAACTCTCATACCTGCCACTTCACACTCCATCTGCCAGTCCACAGGTGCCTTTCCTGTCTTCTTTGTCACTTCAAAGAGTCATGCGAGCCACACAACCTCCACCACCACCTTGTCTAGTGCATTTGATATCCATAGTAGAATCTCATCCACCCCTGCAGCTTTATCCACATGGAGGCTACACACCTCCATAGCAACACTGGGAATTATAATGGAGTTAAATTAATCTAAGACGTCAAACACTGTCTTCTGGTAGGGGGAGGGTATGTCAAAATACGAAAGAATAGAAACAAGCACACCCTGCCCAGATCAGGGTTACCGGGACCCCGCATTTGTTGGGGGATGCCTGCTGGCCAGGCAGCCCCCATAACCAGGTCTTTAAAGTGGCAGAGCAACAATGTGGAGCCGTCTCATGGAGTCTACACCTGTAAGGTGAGGTGTGGCATGCAATGCCAATCAAAGGGGCAACCATAACTGGTGTGGACCCATTTAGGGTAAGCATCTTTCTCAAAGATAGTATAGCAGCATTTGGGGTTTGAACTTCTATTCTTCAAGTCTAGTGGTAGCAGCTATAACCACTACATAACCTGCTGCTGATTATTAGACATCTTTCCTAATATTTCCTTTTCAAAGTGCAACCCATTATATAAACATTTTCCAAAATGATATCGTAAATTCCAACTGACATGAAAGCAGGAGTTCCACATCTTTATCACCTAGGAGTACAGTCTAACTAATCCCGATATACCTTAGCTGAGTCATCACCAGGTTGAACCACAGTACACCTAGAGTTCAGGTGTCTATGGGACAGTCCTCCCACTGCTGTATGACCGCTCTGCCACATCAGAGTCCCTGTGTTGCCTTCAGTCTTCCTGTGATGTCCAGTTGTTGATGCACATAAAATTTATTCACCGGTAAACACGTTAAATGTTTGTTTAAGGTGGTGTAAATGGCTGAAGCTTAAACGTGTTGAGATGTGTGACTGTCTTCCAGCCTTAAGTAGCCCTGACAGATGAATGCCTTGAATTGGTGAAAAAATGCCTAGTTTGCTTGTTTTGCAGGTTTCAGGGTAGGGTTTTAGAAGTGCTTTCATCATCGGTCTCTAGTGGTAAGGTAAAGATAAGAGGCAACAGATGTGTTAGTAAAAGCAAAGCTTCCGTAAACTCCCACTTGTCTGTTCGTCATTTATTTTGTTCCTAACAAGTGCGAGACTGGGATTTTAACAACGACTCAAGACCCCCATGGTTTGGGCCACTGGCTACTTTGAATTAGGTCTTCTCTGGGTGGCATAGACCCATATTCTTGGCTAGGTATTGCTTTCACATCATTGAAGTTTTCATTTATTTTGTGCAGTTTTTCGCATTTCACTACTCAAGAGTACAAATGATCATATTTTTGTTACAGAAATGAACAATGGTTGGTTCTGGCTGCTGTTGTGGGTTGTGGAATTAGGTTGATAATGGTACACGGATGGTCACCTGGTACTTGGTATATGATGGTACTTTGGCTTGAGGAGTGAGGATGGGACTGGGATGACAACAGAGTTGTCAAACATCACTGACTCTGTACTAAGAATATCCAGATAACCTTCTCCTGCCAGGCAATTGTCTTCCCTTTATTACTGCTTTGAAGGAGTTTTTACAGTTTTAGCCCTTTTTACATTTAGATATTAGTATTTTTTAAATAATCCTTTATTTTCAAGGGTAGAAGAGATCCCTTGAACATAAGGGATAAGCAAATAAGCACAATTTCCCTTGTGAGATCTGAACTGGCAACCTGGCATGTCAGATGAGTCCATTTTGGGATTCAGCATTCACAATATCTGTGGTTTTGTGCTCTGCTGTACTTGTTGAGAGGATAAGAGGAAGCCATTACTGAGGCCATGCCACTGAGGTGTGTTTGTGTTTTTTAAATGTCCATTGCAGTTCTTCAGCACTCTCTTTGCACCTTTGGGATTCTTCATAGACAAGATGGAGACATTCATGCCTGGAAGTTTCTGGCATCAGCTATCTCGAATCTGAAGCGTTCGATCCGAGAAGACTCCCTACTTCCACATTTGTAGACTACTGACTGGTACAAAGGTTCCCACCTCATTCTTCTCCACCTGTCCCACAGTTGCCAACTTTGCCTGAGGAAGTGTTTCCTTTCAGACTAGGACTGAAAAGACAAAAACCCAATTCTCCAGTGAAGATTCAGAGTCTAAGGACTAAAAACATTTTACCCACTCCGTCTGACACAACAAAACTTTGAATAAAGGAGTTGAGAAGTGTTTCTTTAAATGTATGCAGTCCATTGCTTTAAATCCTTTGACCATCATTTTAATTGCATTAACAGCGTTTCCAGATTTGCTGAAGCCAGGTATCTCATGCTTGCCGTGCAGCTTTCACAATTGCGTGAAGCTGAATATGTATTTATTTTGTCATTTTTGGTTTACATGACGCATTCCCATGTTAAAGCTTGATTTTTACATGTAGCTTTCATACATTTGCTTGATGCCCATTCATTAGTATTTATTTTATTTATTGAAACACAGTAACCCAATACATTCTTTGAACATTTACTTGCAACAGTACCTTAGTGTCCATCGGAGTTCTTAGAGGAAGGAAATACTTCCTCCTTAACTTTGCTGTTTTCAAGGGTTTATTGTTTTTTCTATGGTTTTTCATAAAATTTCTAATAACATAAACCTGTGTAATGATTAATTAGCGTTGCTGTTACATTCAGTATCTTGAAGTTCATCGGTTGTTAAACGGTTTTAATGTTATGTCTCATGAAAATGTAGAAGAAATGGCAGCAATCGAGGTGTAGCTGTAATTCTATATTAAGCTGCAGCAGGGACAATACCTTTTATTTGTTCAAAACATAACCAAGCCATCTTTTGTTTTCATTCTTAGATTCGTAGCAACATGCTTAGCAATGAACCATATCAAAGTGTTCCTTCATCTCAGGGTCAGTGGAGAACCTTGCCCTTTAAAACTCACTCCTGGTTACTTATTACTTGCTCTGTTTTAAGTCATCCAGTACCACATGAGGCCGTGACCGTAGGTCCCTGAAACAGAAGCCTGATTAATATGGCCACTGGGCTCCTGAAGATTGTCCTTTGGAAATGGGGCACGTGATGCTGTGAAGCTCAAATGGGAGGTAGGTGGTTAATCTGACCAGTCAGATTGCTTGAAGGTAGCTCAAAGATAAAAATGCAGAATGAAATATTTGTGTTGAGTTCACGTCTCTTCAAACACATATTGTACCCCAGTTTTCGACCGACTACGCAAATCTCGATCTCCCTTCGTCCTGAAGGTTGAGGTAATGAGCAAGTGCTATCTGACATGTACGCTGTATAGAATGTAGATGAGAGCTGCCCTCAACCAGAGCCAGAATGGCCCTAGTGTTTACTTCACCAAGGTTACCTGCCCCCAGCATCTCTTGCAGGGAGAGTGCGTTCCCTGGTTCCTCAAGGAGACTCAGACTCCTATAAGGAAGACAATGCTAAGCATGGCTTGGTCATCAGATGTGCTCATGTTCCAAGGACTGGTGCCAAAATGTGGGAAGGAACCCTGTGTGGACCTACGTAACCAGCATAATATACCAGGATCTAAGTAAATACTAACAAACCATTGCATTCACAGTGCTTACTGTTTTGTTTCAGTTTACTTACACATTTTACAAGCAAAAACAGAATAGAATTCTTATCCAAAAAAGTGTTAAGCTTGCTAATATTTTCAGTTTGTTGAACATTGCTAACAATGAATTCATTTGATCACAATGGCGAGTCATTTCAAATCTAATTTAGTCAGTTTGTTGCAGGTTTAAACTTATTTTAATGCGAGTTTTTAAAGTTTATTGCTAGAGCCTTCTGCACGTACTGCTCGTGCAGGTGATGGAAGCCCCTGTGCTGTTACTGTTAGTTTCCCATTCTGGCCACTGAGATGGGCTGCCGAGAAGAAGCTGAGAACTTAATGAAATTGAAAACCACTGTGTAAAACGGTAATGCGAGTTAGCTGCAGATGGACCAAAGCGAGGAGCTGGGTTCCCGAAGAGTGTGTTTTCCACGTGGTGATTTCTGCATCGTGTGTTTCCAGGAAGAGTGGGAGAAGCTGGCGTCCATTCAAAGTAAATACAGTATTTCTGTTATATGGATTTTTTTGCCATTCCAATACTCTGGAGGCTCAGAGTAAATGTTTTTAAACAGCATTCTTCCAATTTGCGTGTCCTCTTTCTCTGTTTACAGCGGGCCCGGCTGTTTACCAAGCTGTATGAAAGCCACTGTCCTGTGCTCTCCATTGTCCAATCAGCATCAAGGAAGAGGTGTTGTGAAATGACCGCTGCGTTATGATTCATTCAGCAGCACCGCGTTCAGCTGGACTGCTTCTGAACATTCGGACCCGCTAAGCAGCTAGTGCTCGACAGATTTGCAGCGAAACTTTTTCTTTTAAAACGTGACTCACACGTTTAACCAACTAGTTGCAGTGGGATGCCCACGCATGATGCAGAAGAAATAAAAAGATCGATTTACCCAAAAATGTGTGCGTTAACTTTTTTGCTACTTTTTACTTCTTGAATAACTCAATCCCGCCCCTCCGAATGAAAGCTACGCCCCGGCTGTACAGTGCTCTTAAATTACCAGCCAGGCCGTACATTTGACATGCATTCCTTTGTTGTGTTGGTGGTGTGTCAAATGGGACTAGAAGCCTGGAGAGTAATAGCCCCGAACACCCGGTGACACAGGCTGTCGAGTGCAGCCGTAAACACTGTCTCTGGGCTGACGGTGAACCTGGCATCGGAGGTGAGTCCGGGGATCTCATTTGTAGCGGCGGCGGAATCCGGTGTGACAGCGCGGCGAGAGCGCCGGGAGGACGGCGCAGGGGGAGCTGGCTCCTGCGTGTGAGCGCCGGACGGGTGGGAGCGCGTGTATTTACACTTCCACATCCAGCTGGGGCCCACGGTGGGGCGATGTGGATCGTGGAGGGGGTGGGGGGGGGGGTCATTAGGCTTTTTAGGGTTGAACGGGTTCCAGCGCTGCACAGCGGTTATTAATGAAGGGGATCTGCACGAGCATCGCTGGCTGGGTGCTGGATTTGCTCAACAGTCAGAGCCCCTGACAGCACAGCATGGGGACCCTCGGGCTCATTCTTCCTCCCAACCAAATGGATCCCTCCCTGGGGATGGGGGGAATAAATGTGCAAGTGATGCTCATGCAATGACTGGCAGAGAAGCCAAACAGTGAGATGCAAGTGGGTGTATTTGTGCTCCCCGTCAGTCTCAGGTGTGGCAGGGTAGGTGGGGGTGATTACAGTGAGTGAAGACCTTCATCCATATCTACAGGGATCATTTGTCTGGCCTTACAAGCATTTGATAATGAAAGCCAGGTTCCTCCACAGCATCAGATGTGAGGAAATCCCCATAGATCTCTTGACAAACACCAAACGAGAAAACAAACCCCCAGCACTTAGCCACCCTGCGTGTGTCTTCAGTGACAGGGTGTCGCAGTGTCACCAGGATGAGGCCATGGGTGTCCTACGCCGGGACACGTGGCCGTTCTGTGGACAAGCACGGGAACCTGGGGCATCTTAGCGGATGAAATCTTGGAACGCCATGTAAACAACAGGAAAAAAAGTTGTTTTAGTCCAAACATTGAATCTTACATCTTGGTTTTTTAAATCTAAAATTGTGGCGAAAGCAAGCAGTTCCATTTGTCACATTAGGACATTCACAACTTTAAGCACATCCAGTATTGGATACTAAGTTTTTACCATACTTTTACTCTCTTTTATTATCTTTTAATAATTTTTTTTTTAACCTTTTTTTGTTTTTTCATTTCTCACTGTTTTTATGTACTGGGTGCATGCAAAATGCCAGTAACTTACTTCTGTCTCAGATACCCCGTGTTACAAATATTTACGAGTGGTAAGTAGGCTGAATGCAGAAAGTGCAGGGCCCCCACCATATTTAAGTTAAATACAAACAGGAAATCAACCACAGTAGATGTGAGCTGCACATGGGTGTCTGGGTGAAAGTGCAGGCTGCAACCCACGTCCTCGCGCATTCCATGCGAGCAATGTTTATATTTATGTGGTTGGTTAGGTTGTTTGTTTACAAGGGTTAGAAACCCCTCCTTGATATTTACAGTTTCAAGTAGGCCCACTGGCTCCAGTAAGTGCTTAGGTTGAACAGAGAAGTGCACAACACCAGAATTTGACTGGACGATAAGTAAATAAGTTTAAAATGAGTGCATAAAAGTGCGCCCCACCCTCACATCCCTAAGCTGTTAACGGCTTAAAACCAAACCTGTAACTCAAACCGAGCTGGAAAGTGTCTCGCTGGACTTTGACGTGACTTTGAAAGATGATATGGTGAGACGTGGAAGGCTGTCATTATAAAACCAGGCTATAATGAATACGGGCGTCATCGGCGTAAGCATCTGATGCTTCGAGAATGTCCATGCAGCTTCTACTTTCAGCATGATTCCACACTGTCCTCAGTCCGTCATGAGTCACACCTCTGATCCAAGGCTATGAAAGTGTCGTGCTCAGTTGCGAATATGTGTGCAGCAGCACTTTTTCTGCTGTCCATCTCCTTGTATTTGCTGAAGTTGGTAACACATCCACCACCATGGCCTTCTAAAATACCTGTCTTTGCAGCAGTAGGTTGTTTGCGGAGGGCACGGAACGACCATTGGTGGCCATTACATCCAGAGTTTTCACACAGTGATCCTACATCTTAGATTGATAGTTAATGGGTGCCCCGCCTTCCCTTGTGGGTTCTTATAGGCTGCATGAATACTAATTCTTAACAGCCAGTAAATCTGGTCCTCTCCAGCCTGCACTGGGATCCATTGTCACGCTGGCAAGGACTAAGCTGTAGCTTAGGTATATATGTATATCCATCAAACTACCACCAAGGGGTCATGGGTAATGAAAAACTGGAAATGAATTATGCAAGGGATTTTCAAAAGTACACAAGTGGCACATTACCTATTACAAATATTAATATATTTACACATTACTTAAGGCCAATATTCAGTGACAGAGTGGTACAAACAAGTACACGGAGCTGATATGACAGTGCAGCATTACTTTTTGAGAGTAAAATCCAAAAAAATCAGACTTTTCGGTATAGAAATAATTTACATTTAAGTACTTTGACCAAGAATACACCCAAACTGCAGCTGTTCTGCTCCTTTCCCAAATGCTGGTCTCTTCAAAATTGTATCCTGGAGCAATTCAGGAGCTGTAGGTTACTACCATTGTGTGGTACTCAAATTTAATTGTCATTCTAAAATTAGAATGATGCACCAATTCACACAAAATGCAGTTTAAACTTGAGAGTCAAAAAAAGTTTAAAATGAACATCGAAACATTATCTACGCTGTTAAATCAATATAATGTGCCTCATAATTTAAATATTTCTTACACCAAAAAAACTGAATTATGTTTAACATCTTACAACCTGAAGAGTGCAAACAAACCCCAGGAATGAAACAAAACCAAGTGGTTTTTTGGCCCCGCATAAGACCGCTCACCTGTTTTGATCCAGTGGTTTCACCCAGATAACCCCCCTGTTTTGTAAACCCCAAAGAAAAAGCACTGCAGCTTTTACAAAACCATGAATAAATACTGGCAGTGAAGTTTGAGAGACAGTTCCTGCCAAACATAAACATGAGAATGATGGAGAGCTTCAGACAGGGCACAGCCAGACTGTTTCTTGGGAAACACTGACCACACAGGTTCTGCAAAACCAATGGACCGACAGACCGGGAGAAAGACGGTGAGGGGGCCAGGATGAAGGACAGGAGGAAAATGCCTGCTGACACCAGGGCACTTAACAGAGACAAATGAGGTGGGCTGCATCTGACACAGAGGAGGTCTCCTGCAGGTGGAGCTCATTGTGAGATGTTTCAGAGGGGCCTCCCTTCTGTCCCCCTCCTCCATCCTTCTTTCCGCAATGCATGTACACTGAACTGCCTGCTTGAGCTCCTGGTCTCAGTCTATCCCCCACCCCTCACCGACCACCCACCCAAACACCCCTAGTCAGGGCATAGCTACAGGCGATGTAACTTCCAGCTCGACTTGTCTGGGCTCCGTTCAATCCTCCCTGAGCTGGAGAAGTATGCTGGCAGCTGGGGCAGTAATGAAGATGAATTGAGGGAATGCTGCACTTTCCTGCTCTGATTAAGATCTGGGTTCGCTGATAAACGTGCCCGCAAGGCCACTGAGTAACCCTATCCCCCCTTTCCTTTGTGCTGGGTGAAGTTCACCCTTGAAGGGTCCAGGCCCTCCATGATCCAGCTTCACTGTGGGTTGCCACACCATGCAACAGGCTTTAATCTCGAAGGCCCCCATTTAAGCAGAAATCCCTCAAATCAAAATCTGTAGTTCTGTCTACTCTTTGCACTGCAGCACTCCAGATTACACAGAAAATGTTAAAGTGTGGGACAGCGTAGATGAAGCCTCAAGATGGGGCTTCAGATGAAGCAGCTTGGTCTTGGTCCAAGAGAAAAACAGGCTGAAAGTCTCATTTTTTTCCAGTCCACCCTGGACAGACCCAGAATTCACTGCCCTTCTCACTTTCCTATCTATCTTAGAACCTGCTTGCACCCCATGCCTAATCCCTATTTTGGACCAAAAATGCAGTTCAAAATTACAGACCAAAAAGGTACTGGAGTTTCTCAACCAGAATGATCTTCATGATATGGGTATGGTTTCAAGATAGCCAATCCACTAAGACTTATGTGGTAAGAAACTGTCAAATCTGTGCCAAGTTACCCCCATTCTTCGTACCACATCCCTCCATACCTTGCTGAAGGTGAGCAATACCTTGTCATAGGTGAGATGATTTGATCCTTACCTCTCAGGCAAATTTTATCAAGTGGTTTGGCACAGCTCCTTCTCTGCCCTCAGGCTCCCAACAGGTGTTGTGTATAACTGTGTATCCTGAACTTGCTTCTCCATCTGCGCTACCTCCCTTGGCTTAGGCACTAAATTGCTCTTCAGAGGAACCACAACATGACCTCTCTTCCCCCACAGCCAACATAGATGGATTTTCTCACAAGCATGAGATGTTCACCTAGATGAGTGAACCCTATCTACCAACTCAGCCTTCGAAGAGTGAGATCCTCCATCTTGTTATTGTTCCTTCTGCTAGTCAAGCTCTCTGTCAAAGCTTATCTCATCCATATCGTCAGTCAGAAAGCTGGTGACGATGATGTGTTTCTCTTTCTCCCTGCACACTCCAATCACAACCCAATCTTACTGACACCTTTGAAACATTCATAGAATTTACCCGTACGTCACATCATGCCAGACCCAGATACTGGCCTGGGCTACTGATGTTCCCTCCTGTCCAGTCTTACAGCTTCCTTCATCAAGCTTCTTTGAGTCATCCAGAATGTTGCTTCATGACCAGCACTCAATATATCCTGCATCAGTAGCTGAGAACCAATATGCTTCTGACTGCTCTCTTTTCCTGTTGGTTCTCAGTCCTGACCCTGCTAGAATGAGCTCCCTTTCTCCTTCAGAACTGCTGAATAAGTAATCCAGCATCATCTGTTACCATTAACTATGCCACTGCCTGTGCTTGCTGAATGTCACATCTACTAGTGACCATTCAAATGGTGTGTTGGCAAAATATGATCAAACAAATTATGTTTTTCTACATTACTGGGTTGTAAGTGACTTTGGAGAAAAATGTCTAAACTCTGTGAATGTAAAATCAAACAGACGTATTAAAATCTGTTATACTCTCCGTGCTTTGGTCTCTTTGTTCAGTGTACTTCTCTGCTTTGTTGATAATCAGTAATGTGTGGTCCATACTGGGGTATATCGTGCTTAGGTCTTTTACATATAAGAAATATTCTGGACTTTTATGGTGACTGAAGGAATGTCACTCTCCCTGCCTTTGCTGGCAAATAACTACAGTAATGATGCATTATGGTAAGAAACAAACTCTTCTAATGTTTCAGACTCCCCCATGAAAGACGTCCCATTCTTTTTCACCTTTTTGAGGGTTGTGAACCCTTGCTAAAACCGAAAAGGTCTTTCTAGTCAAGAATTAGACCTCGCACTTATCTTCTAAGATATGCAATGCAAGGAGGTAGACCTGATCCATGGAGTGATGCAGAAAGAAATAAAAGATAAAACTGAAACTAATTTGGTTGTTGATGCCTTAATGTCAATAAACAGAGTGTCTCGTAAAATCAGTCACAGACTTTTCTGGATTTAAAGTGTTGGTGTTATTTATGATACTGAATTATATTTGCATTAAATACACCTCGCTTTGGGAATCTACCTTTCCTAGATATAATATAATAAAGTTTAGTAAGTGAAGAACAAATCTACATGAGCATAAATAAACCCGGGGGGCTCTTTCAGGCATTATGTGTTAATCATGGTCTTACCTTCACAGAGTGTCAGTCTATTGCATATAAACAAGTAAGCATGATGTCTCCTGGTATTTTTGTTCAACGTTTGACTGCATGGTGAATTCCCAAATAGCACATGCACATACAGTATATGTGATACCCTGCCGATTTGCATATCTCCTTTAACGTCCATTAAAAGTGCTGTTCATTTTTCATTTCTGCAGATCTACTGCTGCTCTTCTGTCTGTCCTCTTTGTTCTGCCACCTCCAGAACCTTCCAGAAAGAAATCTGCAGAGCGTCCTCACGTGTAAAATGGCAGATGCAGGAAAGTTCAGAATTCAAAGCATGAGGGCTAAATCATCCTGTCTGACCTTCGAAGTGAACCATCCATTGGATTTTACAAGGAAGTGAGTAATTTTGCTGGCCAGTACACCCAAAAAAGATGCTGAGTCATGCCAATGAGTCAAATAACATCAAGGCTTCAAATAAATGACATACAATTCTTTGGGGAGTCCTAGGTTTCAAAACTTTTTCCCAGTAATAGTCAATAAATAATATATTATTATTATTATTATTATTATTATTATTATTATTATTATTATTATTATTATAGAATATTCTGGCTGATATCCATAGCAGTAGCAAGACAGCACCATAAAATCATGACTATTTTAGAGAGCACAGGCTATGGACAAGAAAAAAAGGAAAAAGGGATAAGGTGAGAATATAGCTAATTTCTTGGACTTTACAAACAGGATCCCTTCATAAATACTTGGAAAAATTAGAGAGAAACAATATTTTTGGTGAACAGGACTGGAAACAAAAAAAAAGCCACAAGTGTCTTGAGGTATCAGACCATGGCTATTGCCCTGTAATTGTGCCTTTCGATTAGCAAAAATATTTAGTGGGTAACCGGAGACTTACTATTGTAGCACAACATTCTTCTAATGGTGCATCAGTCATATTGAGGCCAAGGACATCACTGAAATTACTACTGAGCAACGTTGTCCCTGGATTGCCATGCTGGCACCTCACAGTGACCAGTGATTCTCAAAGGGCTAACCCCTTTCGCTCCTGTAGGTCCACCCTCATGAGTGTGTAATTCATACATCACAGCTTAATGTTTGCCACTGGAGCGAGAGCTCTGCCACCATAGCCAGGAACAGTTGGTGGCGCAGTGGTTCTACAACCGGACCCAAGTTGTTTCCAGTTCCAGGATGGATGCCGCTGTGATAAAATGCAGAAGAGAGCAACCTATTTAACTGTTACTTTGGAATCTATCCCTCCATCTACATTTGCTGGTGTGCAAGTTAAGAATGGTTATCTAAAACTGATCACTTTCTAAGGAGGTAGGTAATTTTGCTGACCAGCGCACCTAAAAAAGATCCCGCGGCAATAAGCCAGCAAGTTTGGAATCACAGAGAATCAGATGGTCTTATATCCATAGTGACATTTGACTGCTCGCTGTCTATTTGCTGAGTAAATAATTGTTTATACATGAACTGTGCTCCTCACCACTGCCCGCTGTACACAGGCTGTTGTTGTTCTGCTAGCTTCTCAACAACTGAGCAGTGCCTGGCTGGCTCAACAGGGGGAGCTGTTATTGAGGGGCATTCCTCATGTGCCAGGAGAAGCCACATCAAGCATTCCCTGTGCTTAGACAATGTCTAGCCAGTAGCAGCAGCAGCAGCAGCAGCAGCAGCAACAGTATGGGTTCTGTTACAGAGCCCTTTCGGTTAAGCACTCGCCCTGTGGGACCAATAAATGGCGTTTGAACGGGCCATTAACGCTCCGTAATTGTTTACAATGATGGTGCGCTTGAAAAATGCCTCTCAGCTGCCAGACTGCATGCTTGGATGGGATGATCTGAGGGATGTGGTTCATAATGAGTCCTGGTGGGGTGACTACAGTCTACAGTGATTCTGGACATGTCCTTTGCGTGGGTTTCTTCCTCTGCTGGGCCTCTTGGACAGAATGCTGTTACAAGACTGTTCAGATACACAGCAAATGCGCAAGCGTGTGGTTGCGAGAGCTCAGTTTTCTATCAAAAAAGCAAATATACAGTATGTAACATTATATTATTACCAAACCACGTTTGCTGTGTCAAATGAAAGTCAAAAATAGGAAGCAGTGTTTGCTGGGAATTTTGTTTTGCAAATACAGATTATAGTAATCTTGCGCAGAGTTTTGACTATACAGTCACTACCTAATGGCATGCAGTACTGTCTATACAACTATAAATATGTAAAGGCACGGTGGAACAGACAATATAAGTCTTTCATCCGGGCCTTTTTTTAAGAAGCTCTTGGTTCTTTGTTCCAGCATTTATGCCAAGCATGGAAAAGTTTCTACATGAAATGCGATGCAGTGAATTGGTTGTCAAAAAGTTAATTTTATTTACTTAGCAGGTAAAATTATGTAATCTGGAATTTTCTTTGAAAAAAAAACTAGCATTAGGCTTAGTGTCCGTATCTTGGGTGCACCTCATTGTTTTGTATCATTAAATAACTGAAAGAAAGGAACTGTAGATATTCTAGATATAATTGTAGATATTTGTAATTGTGTGTGTGTGTGTGTGTGTGTGTGTGTGTGTGTAAAGCGCTTGTTTTTATACTGCATTTTGTTCACCTGCTTAATTTCATTTATCTACTTGAACTGTTTCACACAATGTACATACAATTACACAAATAGATTAATCCATGAATACATTTGTGAAGAGGTGCTGTATTCCCATTTAATTTTTCTTGAATTGGGGTGGATGCTTGGCTTTGGTTGCGAGTGCATTTCTTTTTTACGAGTGTCAAAGTAAAAAATGGATGTAAAAATGGAACTGCAACGAAAAAACCTCGAAAAATTGCAGCGTTAGAAACGGCAGGAGGTCAGCAGACCAGATTTTGGTGGTAGCTGATCCTCGTCGCCACTTGTGTGCACAATAGTTTATTGTGCGCACCAGCTTACTGTTTGTGTAGTGGATTTTGCTAAAGACACCGCTGTCTGCTATGAATTCAACAGCCCTGATACAGGATGAAGAAAATCAAGTCAGAACCCAGTGGGGCGAAATATTTTGAAAAGCCTTCTTGTGAAGCTTAGCCTTTGTGGGCATTAGCATCATCCCTACGCCTTGTAATTAAACTCATCTAGCGATTACCTGGCAAACTGGGATGCCGTCTTCCTTTGTAGCAGCACGGACTGACTGGCATTTTCAATTACTTTTCAAAAGCTTCAGATCTTCTTCCCTTAACTCAGACAAGAGTATGACAAAAAACTCCTTTGTCACTTTCACAGGGCTGCTTTGAGCCAAGCAGAGGTTAGTTATAACGCTGCCGCCCTTATCCTGAGTCTCTGTATGAACGCGTGCTTTGGATCCCGCACCAAACCTTAAAATGAATGCTGAGGGTCTCTATGTATTTTATGTGTACAGCTGTGGGGGAAACCTACATTGCACTGAAAAGGTAAGACAGGTGCACCACTTAAATATGCGTGTCAGCTTGCAACCAGGTTCCATTGCTTTGACTTCGGTTTGAAATGCGCAAGAGCAACAAGAGCAGCAAAATGCAGCGCAAAAATAAAACAGAGTCCGATACCAGTATAACAATACTATATATTTATAGGAACTTTGGTTTAAAAATAAGGAGACGGTGTAGACAGGATACACAAGCAAGCTTCAGAACAAGGAAAAAATCCACCAATATTCCTGTTCCAGATTCACTGACATTCCTTGAAGAGACTCACCAGTGCTCGGATGAATCCTCACGTTGGCACCGATCTGCAGTCCACACCAGATTCTTCTCCAATAAGTATAAATGTATGTATTTTTGCTCATTGTTTTAGCTAATGTCCTTAGTGCAGGTTCATCATCAGACAAGGACCATAACACAACTTTCTCAGCTTTAAATAATCTCCGTTCCGCTGTCGTTGCTCAGACTTTGGGTGGAAAAGCTGTTCTTTGACCAGAGCAATCATGAATGCTCACCCACAGTAGTGCATCAGCTGCATTTTCATCTTTCCAGCACAGACCCACTTGCTGTCTATACATCTGCAGAGTGCTGCTGCCATAAGCACAAGTGAAAGAAAGGCCTGGCCTCAGACAAAAGGCACATTCCACTGTCAAAATAACATATTGCGTAAGGTGGACACAAATACAGTATGTTTGCTGATACACAAACCAGTAGGTTCCAAAATATGTTAATGGTGTAAATGCACAACACTGTCTTAACGCTACTGTGGAAGCTCAAAATGATTTTAAATCGAAAAAAAAAAAAAAAAAAGTTTTGAAAAGCATCTTGAAAGCAGCACGTTTTGCTCTTGCAAATAAACAATCAAAACACTCCTCTCTCTCCACTCGATGGCATTCAAGAGAAAACCACAACAAAAATGTTCACAGTTTTTAACACACTGCAGCCCTCACTTTTACAGCAAAAAAAGAGGCCAGGGCATTTATGGAGTGAGTCGTGCAAAGACCCATGGGAAATGTAGTTTTAGTGCTTTGGTAAAGATACTGTAGTTAAATGGAAGTCATGCAATGCAAAGAGGCGAGAAGGGTTGGATGGGGCATTGTGAGTGATGGACACTGTGTCTCAGAATACCAAAGGAAGCAGCGGGCTGGGGGTGAAGTGGGAGAGCGGGTCACGCTCAGGTCTGGTCTGCCCATTCGGCACGCTTGGGAGCCTTGCAGGTGTGGATGTCCACTGCCTCTTCGCAGTCCCTGCACTCGACGGCACAACACCACTTGAACTTGCACTCGCACTTTGTAATGCGATTTATGCGGGTTGTATCATAGCCCCGCCCGCAGCACATGACCTCACAGCCATCGGTCCCCCGAGAGGACTTGTTGCAGACACGACCTGCTGTGCCCAGGGAACCTGGAGGGAATACAATAGAGCAGTTTACAGCACACTTTCTACCACTGAAGATGGTAGTTTTTGGGATAAAGGAACTCTTTAGCAAACATATTTTTTGCCCCAAAATTTTTACCCCAACAAATTAAGAGTAAGAACGTTCACATATTTGCATTGCACTGCATTTTTCTGTGCCACAGTTTGCGTGTTTTTCCTCTGGGTGCTCAGGTTTCCTCACACAGTCCAAACACATCTCAGTTTGGTGACTCTTATTTGCCCTTTGTGTGTCGATTAGTGGTTGCGGACAAAGGTTGATTTTTTTTTGTTTCCTTTTTTCATTAAGCCCAAAAACAAGTAGATGGGTCAGAGGACCATAGGTTTTTCCCAGAGGCTGTGAGGTCACCGAATTCCAGAAAGGATCATTGCTATTGAGCACCTGCCCGCTGCACCATCAACATGGATTTCATTGGTCTTGTTTTGCCTTACCCATGATTTGGCTTCTTATCTCTACATCGTTTTTTAGTATTTATGCATTTCTATTTATTTACATATTCTTCTACTCATCTAACAAACTTATCCATGTTGTCTTGTGTTGCCATGCTGTCTGTGTAGTGTAACTGTGCACCATGGTTCAGGAGAAACTACATGTTTGTTCTCTCTTGGACAAGACAGGATGACAATAAAGCGACCCTGCAACCTTTGTTCGCATTCAGTAAGAAGATGGGTACTTAGCACAGGACCTCAACATATAATGAAATATCGGCAACAGGTGCGTGTCGGATGTTTTTATTTGGGCCTCATCTACAGACACATCCCCCGTGTACATCGGTATTGTTCCAGTTGCTTGTTGGTTCAGCTGAAGCCAAAATATTACATCAGCCCAGCAGGAAAACCGCAACAGAACCAGCAGCAATTAATGGAAAAAAAATCATTATTTAATGAAATGCGGAGGATCATAGTCTCGCCTTCGTACAACTGCAGTGTTTACTGTACATTCATAACAGACATAACAGACACAGAGAAGACACCAACAAGGTTTGCATCTCGGGTGGCTTTTTCAAATCAAACTGAGGAGTAGCTCTGCAATTCAGGAAGAACCATCTGAAAAATGAGCCTTTCATATCCTCGGGTGATGAATTCCACTAAGATGGAAGGCCAGTGGAAGAATGGCCGACCTTCAGAGGTGGCAGCACTACTTTCCGATATGTCATTTCCAAATGCCAATTGTGGATTGCTGCTTCAGGTCCAAATCTATGCAAGATGGTGACTTTTTGCCCCTCCCGGTGCCTCTCGCCATGTGCACGTCAGGTTCTTTGCATTGGATGGAAGGCAAGCGTGCAGTACTTATCCCACCTAAGCTCTCAGCTTTCATCCTCACCCATCACTCTCCACCGGACTTAACAGCATCACAGCCATGGATATTAGCGAGGTTTCATTAACAGCAGCATCTTCTCTTTTTCCTCTAGACAATGTTGTGCATGTTGCCTCACTGCTATGCTTGACAACAGGATGCAGTGGCGTGGTGCTGTGGTGTTGGTGGCTCTCAGATTTCCTGAGCACAACCCCCCATCACTTCTGAAGGCTTAACGGCTGAGCTGTGGGAGAGTGACCGGGATTAGCAGGCCACGGGAACTCTGCCCGATCCCCTACAGGCCTTTCGAACGGATGAGATGAAAGAAGGCAGGTGTGATAATTGGTTTGCTGTGACCACAGAAGATCCTCCCAACAGCCAAACTGTCAACCTCTTGCCCATTATGGCAATTTTGGGGTTGTATACAGGATTTAATTAAAGTCTCCGGCAGGCAGACACGAGGCCAAGTCCCTGAGACTTATATACAGTGACATCACTAAGAAACAATGGAATCATCTACAAATAACTCATTTAGTAACCAGTTTTCATTTCTGATGACAAAAATCAAGGTATTTTCACATGAAATAATGATTCTAATTCCTTCTGCTTTTTTAACCATGGTCCTCTGAATGCTTAAACCAGGGGGTGATACATAGCATGGGATTTTGGGGTGAAAACTCGAGTGTTACGGCATTGTTAAACCCACTGTGATAGACATGACTGTTCTGATCCCCTGCCCCTTATTTCTGTGTTAAATTTAAAGGTGAATTTTACTGCTAACACTAATAATGGTGTGAAAAAAACTCTGTGAATGATCTATAGGGTCATATTAAAACTGCCCTGCCTCGTCCAAGGTCTTTTTTTTGAGCTGGGGCCACAAACTCCAGGTAAACTTAAACAAAGTGGCAAGGGGTCAAATCTTCCTAAATAATAAACTGGTTGAGACCCAAGGTCCCCAGGCATTCTTGGGAATTTAAAGTGTATGCCTTCACTTTATCTGCCTAAACTCTAATTAACACACAAGTCAACCTTGAAGGGACTGACCAAGATGGGTCATGCTTGGAATAGTTTTAGAACAATTATTTTGCCATATTTTAATTAATTTCTATTTCTGAGAAATATTTGGTGCCTCTTGAGACAGTTATGAACATTTTTTAACCTAAATATTTACATTTAGTTATCTACACTGTAATATGTGTATGAACATTAAAGACAAGTACTTTTTTTTAAAATCAAGCTTCTCTAAATCTCTTCCATATACTCTAGCATCTCATATTTTGGGTGGTGTTTCTCAGCATTCTGGTGGCCTACCTGCAGCTTTGTCCATGAGGCAGTAATCCGGCGAGTTCTCAAAGTAAACCAGGTCATTCTTGGTGGCCTTCCTGAAGTCCTTATTGGCCACAGTGAAGCCAGTGCCATCCTGGTTCATGGTGACCTCTATGGCTCCATTGTACTTCTTCCGCAGGTAGTCTCCAGTTTTTCGGAAGTCAGACATGGCCAACCAACAGGTTCTGAGCGTGCAAGAGCCACTGACGCCATGACATTTGCACTCGAGGTTCATAAAGCGCTTCACAGCCTGCAGACAAAGACATTTATGAAAATGCTGGCAGTTCGTAACCTGCTGTGGTGCATCTTCCACGTAAATATTGGCAGAATAGGTAGGTTGTGTAAAAAAAAAAGTCAATTTAGTACATTTGTTTTTGGTTTGCATGTAGTGTTTGAGGGTGTTACTGACTTTAATAGTGACCATGAATTGTATACAACTTTGGAAACAAAAATTAAGATGATAAACATATGCTTATATGTTGAAACAGTGAACATTTGGGACTGATTAAGTTTCTCAAAATAATGTACTTTTTTATTTTAAATAATTTTAAATTAGCTTCAGATCAGGTTTAATAAAAGCAAAAGTCATTATCATAGTTATATGTGAGAGTTCCAGTGAATGCTGTCTGTATTTCCTAAAGAACCTTGAAAATAGAATCATCATCAAACATTATTGTCACCTTAATACTTTGCAGCTTTTTTTAAAGTAATAACAATACAATTGGATTAATGGAGGACAAACTGAATTAGTTTCATGCCTTTCAGGTTATTCCACGCCCCTGCACTATTACCACGTAGATCACCACACATGGTAAAGGAATGTGAGGTATGATATATTCAGAGGGCATCGGGGATCAGTCTCACCATCCTCCCACAGCGGTTGTTATGCAGGTTCATAAGTGCCCGAGCATCTCTCACTGTCTTCTCTTTAGCATCCACAAAGGCCTTTGCAAACTTGATGCCATAATTGATGTTGTCACTGCAACCCCCCCAGTCAAAGTCACCCTTGTCATCTCTATCTCTGCCCCTCTTGTGTGGGTCACAGCTGCAGGCCTTGAGTTCCCCCTGACTGCAGGCCCTTGTGATGGCATACACCACGCCTGCCGAGGAAATGGCATACACAAATGCGGCTTCACGGCTGCCTGTAGGGGAAACATGGATGAATTAGTGAGAAGCTGCCTAACCTGTGGTCTTTGGACCACGCCTAACAAAAGTGTGGTACAAAGACACATTTTATTTCAGAATACAAGTTGAAGCAAAGCAAAGTTTAAGTCACAGTGGAACAAACTGCGGTCCTTGGGCTGAATGCAGCACACCAGCCAGTTTCATCGGGCACTTACCAGACTTACTGGTCAAAAATAAATTTGTCAAATATTGTTGTTTGGCGCCATTTTTCTTACATTTCATTAATCTTGCAGTTAGATGCCAGACAGCTGTTACACCTATTTGATTTACGGGTTAAACCGTGTCCATCATACTGTGCGGGGAAGGGCATCAACTGGCATGAAGAATGAAAAGCCTGACAAT
Source organism: Heterotis niloticus (assembly GCA_018136845.1). Classification (NCBI taxonomy): domain Eukaryota; kingdom Metazoa; phylum Chordata; class Actinopteri; order Osteoglossiformes; family Osteoglossidae; genus Heterotis; species Heterotis niloticus. Next base: position 10,910,023 of record CM030896.1, read on the forward strand.
GAATGCAGGGTTTATAACATAGAATGAGGTGCAAAATACTTGTTCACAGATGCTGGAACAAACTGAATAAAATGAACAAATATGTTCCATCTGTTAGTAAAGTGTTGCAGTGTTTAAAAATCATGGTCTTATTCTGCATTCTACTACCAAACATGCTATGCTAGCTATGTGCCATGTGAGGAGCTTCCAGACTAGTTTACAGGCTCAGCAATGTATGTTTGTCCATCCTTCTACTGTCCAAGGGTCCAGCAAAAACACAAGCTACCTTTTTGCTTATAAAGTTGCTAAAGAAAGCAAGCCGTTCTCTGAAAGGCACTTTTTTTAAAGGAGTGCATGATAGAAACTGCCGGCATTTCTTGTCCAGAGAGAAAGAGTCATAAATAAAAGAAACATTTAACACGCAGAACAGTTACCCATCATATTGAGATACTCTGCTCAGCTCCTGAGCTGAACAAGAAAACTGAGGCCTTTGAGTTTTATTCAATTGCGCTCAAAAGCAGTGATAGAAAAGACTGTCATTCTACTTTTCTAATTTCTTCAAATTCTTGTCCAAGGAATTAATGACAGTTTTGAAATTATGGAGAAACTTTTGTCCGTCAATTCGGTTAAAGAAAAAGTCAAGAACGTGATGGACGCCCGCACATGAGCTGCGGATGACAGGTCACAATGCAGATGTCAACAAACTTTAATCCTCTCGCAAAGAAAGGTGATCAACTCCACGTGACCACTTAATAAAAACATCTTTCTGTGATTTTTGCTATTCTCAGGTTATCATTAATGTTCAACTAATAAATAAGTATTGATAGAGCGTGCAGTCTCTGGAATGACAGCTTTAAAATTTTATACAGCCAGAAAAGTAAAGTTTGCCTGCTGCTGGGTTAGGCATACAGCAGAATTGTATTGTTTTAATAGCTCATAACCTTGTGATCTGTCACATGACCACATCTACTATGGGATGTTCACCTTTAAAGACCTTAGAAGATTGCCATCTCGACAGCCTTTCAGTGTTGGGGCACCTTGTGATGAATGTTTGTGTTACGGTTTTTCACTGCTTCAAAAAGTGCTGGCGACCAAAGGTTGCTCTGGCTGAACAAAGATAGCAGAATTGTGGGCATTTCCAGCTTTTCCATCCTTACAACACATCTGGTAAAGACTGTTCCCTCCAGCTCCCCAAGTGTACAGCTGTGTTTCAAGGATAAGAAACTCATGCTTGGCAGCACGTGCCAAGCAGTCAACCTTTTGAAAAACTGTTCTGTATGTGGTCACTTAGGAGAATGAAGATGGTCGTCAACATGGCCCCAGCAAGGCCTTTTTTCTCAATGTTTTCCATTTTGTGGACCAAACTGGAGTGTCAGCGATAAGTCAGGGACCGGGTCTCATGTCTGCCTGCCAGAAACATCTCTCCAAATATTTACATCTCCTATTACTGTTTATACGTTGCCCGTGTGGATGTCTGCTACTTGTTTTCAGAGAACATCCACTGTCTTAGACTCTTGCTACTGGAGAAAGGTAATGGACAGGAGGGCAAAGAGTTCCACTTAATGTCCTTTCCAGCATTTTAATCACAGAAATCTGTCCCATGTTGTGGAGTTATTGTACATTACAAACATTATTGTAAAAAAAAAAAAAAAAAAAGCTGAAATGTACATAGAAAAGAATGTAGCATATTGAAGTACAGTAAAAGAAAAGGAAAGAAAGATGACACATCAGCTAAGGATTAGGTAGCGCACATAAATACAGAAATGCATAATAATAAGAGTTAGCTCTGTATTTCTTGTGCACCCTTACAAGTTCTCTTTCAAAAGTTTTTGGGATTTTTTTTTGTGATTTTGAAAATGGCTAAACGTCAAGAAGATCATACTTATGCTGCTAAATGGATAAGTGCAAATGTATGATAGCAACATGTTTTTGGACCACAGAGCTTAGAAGAAGGACCTTGGGTAGCTTTTGATGACAGCACTATGTTGTGGAACTCTTGCTAATGTCTGTACATGATTCCAAATTCCCAGTCTGTGGTGCTCCTTCTGCAAATAGGGCTTAGATAGGAAATGAGCTCACAAACTCACAGTAACCCCCCAGAAGGGAAACTTTTATGAGCTGGGAAGATGAATGGCCTATCCCTGAAATATGACAAGACGTCTGCAGAAACGCAAACCATTCACTGGTCTACGCTGAATCTGGTTTCTGGCACCGACGCAGCACGCCAATGACAGCAGCCATACTTTCACTGCTCTGTGTGTGTTGACCGGGTGGAAATCCATTAAAGTGGACAAACTCGGGAAGGCCTCCCTCTGCGTGTGTGTGTGTGTGTGTGTGTATCTGTACACATATACTTGTGGTGTGAATGCAACATCTATTTCGTTCTCCTGACCACGTGACGTGTGTCTATTCAAGCACATTTATGCGCTTGTGTTTGTGAGCTTCCGTTTAAAAGTGTGAACGGACTTGTGTGTCTGAATGCGTGCTAATGTGTTTTTGTTTCAAGTGCATAAATGTGCATTATGAATGCGTGTGTGTGTTCCTGCTTTTGATATTTCTGAGGACGCACGCTTGTACACGTGAATGCGCCTGTAAGTGTGTGAGGGAGGTGCCCAGCTGCCAGGCTTTACTTTACTTTGCTTTTCACAGGAGGGGATATATTGCTGCTCATTTTAGTGATGCATGAAGTCCGATTTACATGTGCGGGTGACCATATAACAGCCCTCACAACCCAGCACATTACTCATTTCCCTCCACTTTTGCCTATATAGATACACAATATGCAAAGCCTTTTTTCTCCTCCTAGCTGAAGCATAGTCACAGAAAATCAGCTTTTGAATAGTTGGGAAGCATCCCTCTAATGCAGCCTCACGGGAGAAAGAGTTGGAATTCAGCACAAACTTTGACCTATTGGGTAATCTGTAATTACACATATAATACTTTCAGCATTTCAGTTTCGGCCCAGACCAATGGACTGTTGACAAATAAAACACAGCCGTACTCCTATTTGCATCTTATGATTCATGCGCTAGTCAATGTGCTGGTTTGATCAGCGTGAGGATTAAAAACAGATCTCATTGAGCTGATAAAAAGGCAAAAATCAGGCAGGAGAAAACATAAATGTGAGGGAAACAGCAAAAATAGGTTCAACGTAAATAAAACCACGAGTAGGTTCATATGAGGGTCTTGAATACATTCGACAAGGTTAACGTCTTTAGTTAAGAAGACATTTGTTAATCAATCACAATAACAGGAACGCAAGGAAGTGAACTCAATGAACAGTATTTACGCAACAATGAAAGAATTTTTATGTATAAAAAGGGCAAAGAGAACAATTTAATACTATGAAGCAGCGTTCACTTACTGCGTAGCATTACACGACCGAAGACAGTGTGGTCGCGATCCAGCGTGCTACAGTTCCAGCGGTGGTAGCGGAACTGGTGCTGACACTCGCGTATCCACTCCTTTGCACCCTCGCCCACTGACTGCATGATGTCTGGGTGCCGCTGGCACAGCTGACGCTGCTTGTTCACCAAGCCAGGGATGTTGTCGCAGATGACTCGGGCCCCAAGCGCTCCAATGTACCTGCAGCACAGGTGGGTTCAGGAGGAGCAACGTGAGGCCAGACCACTTTTAAACACCAGCTTCTTTCACTTTCACTTTGAGTTTTTTCAAATGGACTACGGTTTGCAACAATCCATGTTTTCACTAGCAAACATTGTACAAACAAATAATTTTTGGGCTGATGAGTAGAGGAATATCTGTTTCCTTGAGTGGGCATGAGTGACCTCCACGTAAGCTAGGGCTGAACTTTGTCCTTGAGCAAACTTCATAATCAGAACAGAAAGCAGCTCTTTCTCCCCTTTTAACACAATTTTTATTGGCGTTGGAGAACTTGGCAAAGAACTTTTATGGATAAGAAAATCTTTTTTTACAGCATAAGCAAAAAAACAAAAACATCTTGATAATTCAAATGACTGGAGGGGCCCTACTCCGCATCCTTAATGAAGAGTATTTAGCCTGAACTGTAAACAGCAGGAATGCATACAGCCTTAAGCTATGTAATTCACTTTGGCTAACAATAGTCTGTTAAATGAAAATAATTATAAACAGTGGCATAATTTATATTCCTGGTCGTTCTGAAATGAGAGAATGTGTCCTGTGGAAGTGCATTATTTTCATGTTAAATGTGAGTGGGAAATTGTCAAGCTTATGAAAAAGAAATGTCATTGAAAGATGGGTATCCCTTTACCCTTCACCCTTACTTTTACCTTTATTCTTTACCCTGAACGCTTTACCCTTATCCTTACCCTTGTTGTTCAGCTTCACCCTAAAATTTTACCTTCAACCCTTATCCTTCAACCTCACCCTTCATCCTTACTATTTACCCTCTAGCCTCACCCTTCACCTTTACTCTTTACCCTCCAGCCTCACCCTTACCCTTCACCCTTAACCCTTCACCCTATAGTCGCACTGCCATCACCACACTTTATTTTGCACAACAGGTTCTTACTGTGAATGTCTTATTTGGTTTTCACCACATGTAACAGGAACCATGTCATCTAAAAAGCTCTGCAGTTAATTCACAAGTCCATAGAATATTTTTTTAGAACTCTCAAGAGGCATCCAGGTGCTTTCTGGCAAACTACAGATAAGCTTTTATTTTCAGTTTAGTGAGAACTGAAATGTATCCCAGTTCTGTACGGTGTCTTTCTTATTGGGGAGTCATGAATGCTGACCTGAGCTGAGGCAAGAGAGGCCTGCAATTCCTCCTTAATTTTGGATAGATTTTGGCATTTTATCAGTTCCTAGGTTGACTCATCACTATTCCAAACTTTGTCCATTTGAGCAGTATGACTCTTGACTGTGGTTTGCTTCAGGTTTAGAGCCTTAGGAGCAGTTTGTGACCTTTCTAAACATTGAAGGGCTTCAGCAGCTTTTCTTTGGAGGTCCTCAGAAAATTACATGAAGCCTAACATGATGTATCTTGTTTTGCCAGATTCACCTTTGCTGGTAAGTGTCTGAATATTTTATTGGGCAGGGCCAGCCAAAAGTAGGTCTGGCTGTATTCAAACAGTCAAGTCTATTTGGCCAATGAATTACATTGATTAAATTCAGGGGGACGATTACTTTTTCCACACCTATATTTGCATATTTCAAAATGGGGAAAAATGCTTCTCTAATTTTTTCCCCCACTCAGACTTCATTCGTAGCCTTAACATTAACCCTAACCCAAATGCTAGAATGGGAAAAAAATATCAGATTAAATTTAATGTCAAAAAACTGTGCTGGGGCACTGCTTCCAGGGGGCATAAACAGATTTTTTAAAAAATCGTAAAAAATTTATGGCTAAAGCTATCGTTTCAAGCCTTTAAAAACCTCAAAAGATGAGCTAAGTGTCCTCATCTAACTGCTAATAAATATGTATGACCTTCAACCCCAACTATGCAACTTTTATTGTTGCCATGTCCTATATATCAAGCATTATATTACTTTTACAGATGTTCTCTTAATAGCCTTTCACCAATAAATAATGGGCAATTTAATATCTGATTGAAAACACATATGGCATGTGGAAAGGACCCAACAGGGGGCCTTGATTCATTCTAAGCTTCTTTTACTAAAGTGACATAAAAGTGGTGACTCAGCAAATTCCAGGCCACAATATAGAAGACATAACAATATTGTTAAAGGCAGGGCAGCCACTGCAATTTTTAGACCCTTGCCTCTGCTTTTAGGACTTTCCCATACTTTTCCTTTTTCTCGAATCACAAGCCTGCTTTCGTGATTAATTGTGACCCCATCATTTTAATATGGAAGTGATCCTTCATCTTCAACCATCGTTCTGATGTCTTTTTCCATCCACTTTGGTGCACGGCTTAGACTGTATTTAAATGTATAAAAATGACCTTACAGTGAGGAACTTCTGGAGGTAGAGAGCATAACAGGTGATCACCTGCTTACAAAACTGGCTTGATGGTCTGCTGACATGTGAATGAGGTACAGACAGGGTCATTAGACCCAATCCTGGACTCTTGTGCTACGTAACAAACCCCAGGCACATGCTTGTAGCTGGCCTCTACATAGCAGTATAGCTACTGCTCTGTTGTGACCTGAAGGGAGGCTTTATGATGACTGTAAATCTTCTGCCCCCAGGGCTACAATAACACTGTAAAAAAGGAGCCTATCATGGCCAAAGTGCTGATGTTCACACAGTTATGGATAGCAGTGGTGTAGAAAGGTACAGGAATGGGAAGAGTCGTTGAGCAGCTCAGGAGACCGCCGCAATCCAATCTTCAAAACACAGCAATAAAATTATGGAAAGTAGTTTCTATAATGTGCCAGAAGGGCAGGGGTTGGTAGGCTTGCTTGCAGCGAATATATACAGCACTTTATGAAAAGAGGCAAGATTTTATTGCAATATCCACAAAAGTGTAATATGAACACTAAACAGTTTTAAATAATGTCAGTTTGAGTAGTTTTCACGAATTCCTTGGCTACAGGCTCGAACACCGATTGGTATTCATGCTGATTTTGCATAACAGGAAGGAAGGCTGGCGGCTGGCTAAGCAATTACCTTAATAAGCCTTAATAAATACGGTAAAATGTTTGATTTACACAAAGTTCAAGTATAACTCCATGCAAAGTCTCCCATGTAGACGTGAATGGTGTCAACCAGCACGATTAACAGACAAACCACAAAGCAGCAGAAGCTGTGGTATTGTGCTACCAGGGTAAAGAAAGTCCAACCAAATAGTCAAAATGACAGTTTTAATGGGATGGCTTGTTTAACATCGGGCAGAAGGTAGCTGCTGGGTGGTCTCTAAACAGATTATCAAATCTGCTGCATATTTTCCGAGCTGGACTGGCATGATGATGGGTGAGCTTCTTAAGCACAGTGGCCATGGAGACAGCAGTACGCTTAGGGTAGAAACCCACCATCACAATGGGGCCCTATAGGGGAAACAGAAGCTATGTTCTCAAGTCCTGATCTAAAACCAATTTAGAAGCTGTGGCAAGGCCTGAAAACTGCTGTCCAGAAGTGATCTTCAAGGACTTTGCTAGAGCTTTGACAGATTTGCCAACAACCAAGAGGTAAAGAGTCTGTGCTGCAATTGCTGTCAAAAGTGCTTGCATCTTTAAAAGATGAGAGCGCTCAAGGGTTTGAATACTTATGCAAACAGAACATTTCAGATTTTTTATTCCTTAAAAAATTCAGAACAATGGGATGCAGAAATCACGTTACCTTGCAAAAATTTATTTTTAGCCTTGTTGTCAAATAAAACATCACATGGAAAAGAAATGCTAAGGCGCAATTTTGTCATCCGGTAAAATTAGTGATTCTGTCAAGAGTTGGAATGCTTTTCCAAAGTACTGTACAGTGTGGCTCAACAGGGGGTAGCAATATAGGCACTTATTTATGCAGCATGGGGGGTGCATCACTGGCTGCACAGGTGGGTGCCCTGATTTCTCAGCGGGTGCTGGAGTCGCCTCACTGTTGCAAGGCGGCAAAAGAGAATGTGAGCCCAGGTCTGAGCAGAGCTGAGTTTTCCACCTGTTTGTTTGTCTGCTTTCCTCCCACACCAGAAAGAGAAGTCCAGGCCGCTCAGATTGGTCCTCAGTGTGGGTTTGTGTCAGTGGAAATGACCAGTTAGGGTCTAGCAACAGACCAACATCATATGCACATGTTAGGTTGCTTCCATTTTCTGGAGGAAAACGTACGTGGACACTGGAATTTCCTTCACAGAAGTAACAACAGCCTGAACACATACATAAGATTAAATGCCATCTAATAAAAAAGAAAGGTCTACATTTTACTCTACTTCATGGGATTTAAAAAAAAATCAAATTCTGAAAGTTTTGATCATTAGTTGTGTTCCACACACAGATTTTGTGTACAGCAAGCATCTCAGCAGGTTTACATCCTGGCTGCATTTTCAGCTTTAGATGTTAAAATGAAACTGCTGCTTAAATATCTACATTCATATAATGCACAGTCGCTCCTCCATCCACCCAGTCTGAGGCATTGCTCCTGGGGTGTTGCCGAGAAAAACCACCATTAGTTCCAACCGTTCATGGTAATGATCAAGTGGTTTATTGGTGAGAAGAGCATTCTCGGAAAAACTGAGAACCTTCCATTTTAAGTTTGCATGATGTGCAAGGACTTCCATACATCTTGGATCATCGGCTGCCATCCTGAATCAACTCTTTGTAAACGTATGGCCAGAAATTGTGAAAACTTTTAAAGAGACCAAAGGCCAAAACGGTGCTGAAACTGCTGTTCTTAAATTTGATTCGATTTCATTAATACGATGTTGACAAGCGAGTTGTTTCCAAATTTGGCTTCTATTTGGATAGAAGCAATTGATGGGGGGTTGCAGCTGTATGGTTGAAGCTCATTCCTTTATCTGGCCTTGAGGTCCCCATTCCTGAAGCATTTCAACAACAGCTTGACTCATGTCTTCTCCACTTCGTCTTAGTAATCCTGGCGCACTTATAAACTGTTGATTCCAGTACTGGTAAACTGGTAACTGTTGCACTCGTTGTCATAAAACTGTTCCGTACATCATATACAATTTGACTGAAAAATGTTCATCTTGCTCCTGTAATGGCATCTGGGTTGGTGAGTCAGAGTGGTTGCAGCCACACCAAGCATGAACATTGTGTGGTGGTTGCTGATCTAGTGTGAACTCAAGGCTTGATGAAGTTTTTCAGTAGTCTTTTTGCCAGAGGTTCTGAACACAACGCAACCGCTGAAGATGACATGTTGTCACCTTCCACCAAGTCTGATCATACGTCTTCATCTCATGCTATGTTTTCAAGATCTGCTATATCCAGACACCCTTCCTGTTGTCCTAATTCTCCTAAATATCTCAAGTGGTTCTGATGCTGCTGATGCTGTAATCCGTTCAAATTCCTTTACTCTTTTTCTGTCAGCTCTTTATCAACTTGCCCCATATATCTAATATGTGTTCCTTGCTGATCCTCTAAAAATGTGCAATCCTACATCAAACGTTTTGTTCAGATCTGCCTCAGATGCCAGCTCATTTGCTAACTTGAGTTGAGGTGCTGTGATTAATGTTCTTGAGCTTTTGCCATCCATCAAAAATGTTCTCCAGTTTCGCAATCGCTTTTCTTTCTATAGCGGTTGGAACGAGGCCCATATCACACAACCTGCATCCCTTGAACAGTTTGCCGCACACTGCACTCCAACTCTTACCGAGCATTTGGCTCTGATGAAAGAAAACATCACTCCAGATAATCCAGATAATCATTCAGACACTGGACCAATTGGCCATACTGAAGTTGAGCACCACCACATTTGAAGATGTTGCCTTTTCCATGTTCTTTAAACTCCACCCTGACAATGAAATAAACTCTTTGGCTACCCTACTGCGGCACACAGATACGTAAATACGTTGACAGCTAATTTGTCAAAGAGTCCCTTTAAAAAAAAAAAAAAAAAAAAAAAAAAAAAAACAGGAGATCTTATTAAGACATTAACTTAATGAATTTTTGCTGAAATGTTTTGTTTGTAGGGCATAAGCAAAATAATGAAGGTACGATGACAAAGAAGTTTATTTTTCACCACTGTTTTGAGGGGCACCCTAGCGTTTGAAGCCATGTATGGAGTTACAGGGGGATTTTGGACCCTCTGTGTGTTCATTGAGTTCAGCAGCTTTGGCAGACGTGAAGGTATGACCTGTAAGTTCAGGAGTATGACAATGCTGGCAAAAATTAGGAGTTGTCATCCTGCAGGCTGGTTTCTTATTCATAACCCTGTACGCTGGTCTGACCCACACAGCATACCCAAGTCTTCTTCTTTCGGCCGCTCCCGTTAGGGGTCGCCACAGCGGATCAAAAGCTTCCACTTCCTCCTGTTCTCTGCATCTCTCTCCGTCACACCCACCACTTGCATGTCCTCCTTCACCACATCCATAAATCTCCTCTTAGGCCTTCCTCTCTTCCTCTTGCCTGGCAGCTCCATCCCTAGCATCCTTCTCCCGATATATTCAGAATCTCTTCTCTGCACATGTCCAAACCAACGCAATCTCGCCTCTCTGACTTTGTCTCCAAACCGTCTAACCTTTGCTGTCCCTCTAATATACTCATTTCTAATCCTGTCCATCCTCGTCACACCCAATGCAAACCTTAACATCTTTAACTCTGCCACCTCTAGCTCTGCCTCCTGTCTCTTGGCCAGTGCCACCGTCTCCAACCCATAAAGCATAGCTGGTCTCACTACCATCTTATAGACCTTCCCTTTCACTCTTGCTGGTACCCTTCTGTCACAAATCACACAGCATACCAAGTACTGATACAAAAAGAACTGCTGAAGAAAGAGCCTAGATAATTATTTCATTTATTTTTATATGTTTTGTATGTCACCCAAACATATCACTTGCATTAATTTCTAAATTAGAATTATGAGCAGCACTGGGCCAAACTGAATTATGAGCAGCACCTCCATCTATATACAGCAAGGGGCTGAGGGTCACATGGTGACCGTGTACACAGGTATGATCACACAGCACAGTCTAGTAAGTTCCAGAAGGGTCTCCATACAGTTCATAAATGTTTTGAGTTATTGTGTAGCTCAAAATATAATTTTTTTCAAGTGGAAGAAACTTCAGTCATCCACATATTTACAGAGGGACTTCAGTTGGAGACCAAAACATTATAATTTATTTCTTTGCCAGGTATGTCACTATGAGGAACCTACGTCCTATGACTTTGTCAAAAAGAGAATTTTGGTAGTGGTTCAAACAGAAGGTGACAGATCAAATTTAATATTAAAGGTCTTCTGAATGGTTGTGTAAACTCCCTTCCATTAAGCTTGCCTCACAGTGCAAGAAGAAGTGAAACAAAGCACCAGGAGCAGCTTTGCACTTCTGTCCATGCAGCTGAAGGTTCATGACCACATCAAAGCCACGTCCTCACGTTTTCCTCAAAGGATTGCACAAATTCTCGGCAATGCTTATTAAAAAGGAATAAAATGCAGACATGAAGCCTCAGGAGTCGTTCACTGCAATGAGCTGTTTCTCTACTTTGCGTAATTCTGTCTGAAGTCTCTTCTTTTTGCCTGACGTAGCAAAATGATGAAATTGTAGATATTTAAAGAAGTCTGTACTGGGTTCGTTGAGTTTAATTCTTTGATATTCAAAGCTAATCTTTGCTAGGTCTGAAAATAAATGTGATGTCCAGGAGACTCCTATTTCCGGGGTCCAGTTTGACTAATGTTTGTGAGAAGGTCTGGGTTGAAACAGGAGACCAGAGAGAAAGACTTCATGGGATCCCCAGGTGTCTCAACATCTCCGCAGATTAGAAGAGCTGAATATGACAAAGTTCACTGATGATCCCAGAATCTTGTAAAATTTTTGAATGAATGGCAGGGAGCTTGGCAGTTTTTGGTAACACAAGGTCAACCCCATAACAACCCAAAGATGGTCTGGTCTAAGATGGAACCAGTTAGACATTTACAGTATTTGATCTGAGCTGCCCAGCAGTGGAGACCTGTATCTGGTAGAGAAGCCTCACCCTTTTCTGTTGGTCAGCTGAGGTTGGATTCACCATTTCAGTCTGGTTTCTCTTTGATCGTATAACTCTTTAACTTTTTTTTAAATTCACCTGAAATGATTGTTTCTTTACAACCCTGGCACCCCCTTTCTGGCTGGCACTGGGAGTGGACCGCGATCCTCTACCCCTCCCTTACTACGCCACTGCTGTAGAATTAGCCAGAAAAACTGAGTACACGAGTGACCACACAAGTTAATGCCCAAAGGATACAATGGACACCACGGAGCACCAACAAAGGGTCAGCGAATGGCTGCGTTAACATTGTGGTTCCTCTGCCGCCCAGCTGTTATTCACGTGCGCTCATATCTCCTCATCTTTGTCGCGGATACGAACAGGTCGTCGAAAGCTACGTGTCATGCATGTTAACTGCAGCATGCGCACGAATGTGTTCCTCGCAAATAAATAAACAGCAGCAGGTGCACAAAGGTGATGTCCAGGTATGCGGCATCTGGCCCACACACATGCGGTGACCTGTTTTGCTCATGTAGGCGACATGCTAAGGAGAAACACAAGAGCTCTTTGAAAGCAGGGAACCATTCTCAAAAGGTAAATATAAATACATCAAACTTACATCTGCATATCAGTACCTGCATCACCTTTTCCTCCAAATGCTGAGACACTTGTTTTGGTGTTGAAACGGTTTTGTCCGTTAAAATCTGCTTATTAGACCCCTACCGGTACAAGAGCTTCAGTTGCTTTTTATTGTTTTTTCAGTGATGTTGGTTATTATACACGTATCAAAAAAGAAGGGGGGCGAACCCCCTTATTCAAATGGACCCCCTAATGGACCCCCCACCCACCCCCACAACCGGAATATTTGTGTATCTCCGCTGAGCGCAAATATATATATATATATTTTTTTATTTTTTTTTTTTGTCTCACCAAAACCTGCGGTTTTCACCGCGACGCTTTATTATTATGACAGTAAATGCCTTCAATAATTTTACGAATAATAACATTAAATAATGTCAATGTGAATAATTTTATATAATTAAACATAAACTTAAAATTCTGTGCTTACAGCAATAATAAACTGGCAAAAGAACGATGCAAAATTATTGCAAAATTAATCCGTGGATACACGGTTAAAAAATAGTACAATTAGAATTGATATTCGCGGATTAACTCTGTTCATCCAGCAGTGCCATAAGGAACACAGAAAAGCTTTTCAGAAACAAATTTTCGTAAAATCCGCGTTTCAAAACTATTTTAAAATGCACTACATTATTTATAATAAATAGTCGCAAAGTCTCACACAATAATGTTTTTTCTCCTTCTGCCAGTAAAACTTTTTATGTTTTCCCCCTTTATCATTTATGTATTTGTGTGTTTCTTTATTTATTCGCCGTTAAGATCGTTTATTGCAAACATGCATCGAAAATCTGCTTTCCTATCCTGCGTCATAAAAATCAGTCGTAAATATTAAATGAAACGGTTAAATTATATATGCAATAAACGGCACGAAAGCCATTTTATTTTCTTGTTAACCATTATCATTTGGCTGTCATAATGTTTATTAACAAAGGAAAGTATATTAGCAAAACAGAACATTTGCTGCGTAAATATAGCTACTATGCGTGGGGCATTTCTTAAAATTGTAGAAAAATTGCGCAAAAATGATATGTCGACGACTATAAAATCGACACTATTATTATTATTATTATTATTATTATTATTATTATTATTATTATTAGTGCCAATTTGTTGCTAATCATTTGAGCTCTTTAAAAGGTTATAAGATGAAGTTAAATTCCAAAATGTTTCTGCTGCAGCCGTTTCATGAGCTGGGAGGAGGGGGGCGGCTGTTGGAGGATGCGCCGCCGAGTGCCGCTCCAGCCGTGGGGAAGCAGCGCAAGGACGGGCAACGGGACTGGGATGCAGGGTCCCGGCTGCGGGCTCGCACTCACCACCAGGAGGAGTCCACTCGGGGTGTGAAGATGAGCAGCAGCAGGGTGGAGGTGAAGCACAGCCTGGAGGAGGCACTGGAGCCTCCGCTCGACCGGTGCCTGAGCGCACAGGAGCGCTGGCGAGCCCCGGAGGAAGAGCGGCTTCTGCTCAGGCCGAACATGCTGTCCGTCACACAGGTGGAAACGGCGGGCAAGCTGCTACCAGAGTCTCCTGTGGGAGGGTCTGTCGCCGGGGGGGAGAGCTCTGCAGGGGGACATGGTCAAGTGGTCCATCCGCGCTGTCTCACCGCCGCGACAGAACTGGCAACGAAAAAACACCTTAAAATCCAACTAACCGAGCGATGCTGCGAAAAAGTAATCCAAGCCAGGGGGTGCTCTCTGCCCCGCACGTTTGTCGGGAGCGCGGCCTCACTGAGCTCCCATCCCGGGGGAAGCGCCTCGCGTTTGGCCCTCCGAGAACCGAGGCGCTCCGTGGCCGCTCGTCCTCCTCCTGCCGCCGCCTCGACTGAAGACGCGGCGCAGCGCCGAGCGGGCCTGGTGGCTCCGGCGTGCGGGGGAGTGGTGCGCTGACAGCTCGCCTCCCTCGCGTCCCATTGGGCGGCGGCGGCGGCGGCGGCAGCCGGCGGGGGTCGCTGCTCCACTCCGCTCAGGGTGGGACGCTGGGGAGCACCTGCGGGAGCCGCCGGCGAGGCAGTGAGGCTCAAAACGCGCAAAATAGCGCCAACAAACAGCGCAGTTAAAAATCAAAAAAATAATAATACATTTTAAAAAATCGCTGTTGTCGTTGTTTGTCTATTTGAATACATTTGTTTTTTCCAAAAATAACTGACAGGTGTGTACAGGTTTACAGCACCTGGAGTATCGCCTTTACGTCAGTTTGCGCAGTGCATTCTCCTCATTTCCTACCTTTGAAATGTGAGAATAGTTAGAGACGTGAAGTGTTAACAGGTTATGACTGTTGTGTTAAAAATTAATAAAAATACGATGAATAATAACCAGAAATCTGGCGTGCGGGCGTGAAGCGCGCTCCTTTGGGCGCCCTTGGAGGTGAACGGGGTTCGGCTTCTCCGCTCGCCGTTGGTCCGCGGTTTAAACAGCAGTTGTACAAATGGAGCCTCTGGCGCAGTTCGCTTGATCGATTATATTTTGGATCTGTCAGGTTTCGCCGCGTTTTGTTCGATTTAAATGAAATTGGTGATACTCGCTGCGCTGCTGTTTTATATATATATATAAAAAAAGCGAGTTACTGTGAAATGCGTTCATTTCGCTACGAAAGCCTCATTCGTACCCTGCGCGCAGTGTGGAAAACGGCTCGTCTCGAATTTAACAAAACATTTGTAAGTGTTGTGATGCTTGAATTTTGTTTTAATGCTCAATACTAAGGAATAATATATAATTATTTCTAGTTAAGTCTTAGTTGATGTAAAATAGACTCCGTTAACGTGAAATGTGAGAAACGGCGCTGACAGCCACATGGTGAAATCCCCAAATATCCCAACATGTGAAAAAGGAACAAATGGATTATTTAATTCTTTGACTTTAAGCCGGATCTGTTTTACCTGAACTCCTAGCAGTTCCTGCTAGCCTGTGGGGGGGGTTTGTATGTCCTCCCCACTTTCTCCTGTCCCCTCAATGTCCTTCCTATGGTCTCCTCATGTCCTCCCCAAATTCTCGCCATGTCCTCCTCATGTGCTCCTTATAGCCTCTCTACGTTCTCCCCATTTCCGCCTCATGTTCTCCTCAAGTCTTCCCCACATTCTCCCCATGTTCTCCACTTTCTCCAGCAGCAGGAAAACATCCCTAAAGTGCGGCTTACTGTACACAGGAGGCAGATTAGCAGTGTCAGTGTCCACATGGAAGTGCGCTGAGATGTTAATACGGCTCACTTTTAGTTGTGCAAATAAAAATACAGCTCTGTACTTAAGGAACGTGTAAGCAAAGAGCTTGGGGCCAACATGTCTCAGGCGGACGTAATCCTGAAAGAATAACATCACCAGTCTATGTGTTATATCCCTCTTTT
Organism: Heterotis niloticus; assembly: GCA_018136845.1. Classification (NCBI taxonomy): domain Eukaryota; kingdom Metazoa; phylum Chordata; class Actinopteri; order Osteoglossiformes; family Osteoglossidae; genus Heterotis; species Heterotis niloticus. The sequence continues at coordinate 10,925,506 of CM030896.1, forward strand.
AATAACACTTAATTCCAAGTAAGCTGATGTAAAGAAATCCCTCTTGGAATTGAAACTATTAGAATTAGCTCACACAAACTGCTGTTTTGGCAAAACCTTGAGAAAACAATTGGAATATTTAGAAGTAAGAACCTTAATTAGGCTAATCTGCTTTTGACATTTTTATTTCTTCTTAGCAACAACACTTTAGCTTGGTTCTTAGGCAAGTTAGCCTGATGCAGTGGGAGCGGAAGCAGCATCTGGGCCGGAGAGAGGAGCGCCCGGGCACAAAGTGGAAAGTGCGCCGTGGACGGGCTTGCAGAGGCAGCCAGAGCGGCGAATGCTTGTGCCGCGTAGCTTAGCTTGCGATTTTATGGTAAATCAAAAGGAATTACTGAAGGACAAACATCAGTGAGTTATTCCCCCTCCCTGGAGGCCTAGGCCAGCCAAAGCCTGCCTGCTAGAAAGCTGATTTTTCACGATTCGTTTGCTGTTGTTCAACAGCCCAAAATCCCCCCTTCTGGAAGATGAACTTCACTCAGGGCTTTTGTAGACACAAAGTTAAGTGCGTTTTAAAATTCTTGAAGTATCTAGGGAGTGAAATAACCACATTTCCTCTAACTGTGGAAGACCATTTAGTTTTATTATTATAGACTATAGACTTAATAGTCTGATATACAAAATCAAAGACAAAACTAAACAATAGCAGTTAGGTTATAAAGAAGTAGGCTGCCAGATGGTGGTAGCTGGTGTGAAGTAGAACTGTTTGCCTGACATTCTTCCTCCTTCCGATTTTGATCGACTGTGTGTCCCAATCTGGGGTTCAGTGGTCGGTGCAGCATTAGGTAGGTTACACACCAGTCCACTGCAGGACACACAACCTCCAGGCACTTTCAGCATCATTCACACACCTCAAATGTCTGAGAGAAGTTTGCATCTTCTCCCCACTTTTATGTCAAATTTCACCCACCCCTGGTATCCTCCCACAGTCTAAAGACATGCGTTTCAGGTGGACGAACGACTCTAAACTGGCCAAAGTGTGTGTGTGTGTGTGTGTGTGTGTGTGTGTGTGTGTGTGTGTGTGTGTGTGTGTGTGTGTGTGTGTGTGAGAGAGAGACTGAAAGATTCTGCATGACTGCCCTGCGATGGACTGGCTTCTTGTTTGGGATGTAACCTGTCTCCGACTCACCATTACAACCCGACTTTTCTCAACCAGGCTACCTGCTGCTCCAGGAAAGCGTCAACCAAGCATAAATTAATAAAAAAAAGTCCAGAAAAAGTCAATTATATGAACCTGACATTGCAAGGATTTGCTGCAAGCTTATTAATGTGTCCTCCACCATGATTTATCCTTTTGGAGTTATCGCAATATTCATACACCCAAAGGTCATTTTTGTCAGCAAATAATAAACAGTGCTGATTTATATTAGCTCTATTTTGAAGAGTTACTTTAAACATGACCTATTGCGCATAATTTCAGTGCCTTGTACGGCCGAGATCGCGTCGAATCTATTTTTAGTGCCTTGAGCTAAGTCCATATGCAGACAGTTGCCATTATTCATTTATTTTGGGAAGTGACATTACGGTTACCTGTGAACGCAGTGCTCAGAAAACAGGGTGTTGAAACTGTAGAATAAATGGTTAGTTGCCTGGCACGGCCCCGTTCAAACACACCACTCCAAAGATCAACTGGCTGAGCCAGAAAAATAGCATCCATATGAAGGGCGCTTTCCTAAATTAACCGCATCGCCACCTCTTGCCTGATCTGTTGCTTTTCTGCTGTGCACATTTGTATGGATGAAATTTAGTTTGAAAGGAGCAGGACGGCAAAATTTTAGCATTTGGCACATTTTCCGGGGTATCGCCTTCTAGTGAAATCTCGGGTAACTGAGACAACATTGTCACTTGCATTATTACATTTCAATGGCTTCCTTGGGACAAAATAAGGGTTAGCGTTTTTACTCCAAACATGTAGTTGCCTACCCTTGTGCTGGAGAACATTAAGAAAAAAATGAGTTGTTCTAAGTGTTCTTCATATTCACTTAAAAATTAAGCAATTTTCTCCAAAGCTATATACTATACTTTGATTTACAAATTTAGGCTGCTGTGTTTTTTATCCTCAGATTCACTGAGGTTATAGACACTGGATGGCCAAAAATACGTGAACACCTGAGCATCACAACCATATGCGCTGATTGAGCCTCCCATTCCAAACTCATGGGTATTAATATAGAGTTGTTTCCCCTCTGCTGGTATAACAGCCCCCACTTTTCTGGGAAGGTTTTCCACCAATTTTTTGGAATTTGTGCCCATTCAGCCACAACAGCATCAGTAAGGTCGGATACTGATGTTAGGGGAGAAGGCCTAGCTTACAATCAGCGGTCCAGTTCATCCCAAAGGTGTTCAGTGGGGCTGAGGTCAGGGCCACTCAAGTTCTTCCACACCAACCTGGGCAAATTGTGCATTTATTGAGCTTGATTTGTGCATAGGGGACGACACAGTCATGCTGGAGCAGGAAAGGAGTTTCTTCCCCAAACTGTGGCCAGAAAGCTGGAAGCACACAGTTGTTTAGAATGCGTTTGTATGCTGTTTGGGTGCAGCTGAAACTGCTTGGCTCAGTCATTAGAAGGGGGTCACATACTTTTGGCCATACAGTGTATGCTGATCAAAGATCCTACAGCAGAAAGTAAGAGTTGAACCTTAGGTTTTCACTTAAAAAGAAGCAGCCCTACAACACCTGCTACTACAGGAGGTTAGGATGTCTAACATGTACAGAGTGTTAACGTCTATATAATTTTTATATAGAATTTTAAGTGCCTCACATAAAGGTGATATACAACAGGGAGATCCCACTTCTGACACATGAATCTGTAATTTTCTGCACAGTGTTTTTCGGCATCTACAGTATCTGCTCCATGGTTCCACCTTGAGCTCAGGACAGACAGACTGACTTATTATGGGCACTGTGATTTTGATGTAACGTTGCCTGAGCTGCTTACCAGATGCCTGGAATAACTTCATATTAATTACTCAGAAAGTGCATAAATAGTGGACTAGAAAGTAGTTGTTTTTTCTGAGGTGCTTTTGCACACCTAGAGCATAGATGGGCTCCTTCAGAGATCAAATAGCCTTCATGTCCTTTGCTAGTTCTCTGCTGACATCACTGTGCTATGAAAGGTTGACATCATTTCCTCGTGGCCTCCCTCGCTAGTCTCTGGGGTTAACTGAGCAGAACCCTGGAGCTGTGTCAGAACCTGAGCCCAGGCTTCCTCGTGCAATATCATCTGAGCTGGTCTTTGTAGCGGTGAAAGTGATCTTTGAGTGATAGGGTGGTGTATTCCAAGCTGGGTGGTGACACAGACCGGGGGGGGCTTCACAGGTGCTTTGGAGGACATCCATCTGCTGCCTTTGGAGTTACAAGCTATTTGAGAAGAAAGCTATGGTTGGAATTAGCTGTGGACACACTGGGCGGTATTTAAAGAGAACTGCTGACCTTGTTTTCATAGTAATGAGTAATAAGCGCCCATAGCAGCATGAAGGACTCACTGAATGACATCTTACTATGCCCATCTTGGTTCTTCTACTGTTGAGTCAATGTTTTATTAGCAAGCGGACATTACTATATTCTTCAGGTTTCTACATCTAATCTCTCCACATCTCTCCGTATGATTACAAATGAAAATTGTTTAAATGACCAAACCCTGATTAAGTCACGCCAACTAGTAAAGCGACGTTGGGGAGGCCTTGCACATATGTGTTGCTGATGCCAAAACAACCTCATAATCCCAGTCAAACCAAAAACCATTCTTACTACCTTCTGTTCGTCCTCCTAGTTGTTTCTTTTTAACATTAATTTATGCATATTATTATTGTTAGGGTCCTGATGACTATGACCCGCACCAGGATTAAAAGGTTATTAATAATTGATGGGTGGATGGAAGGATGGATGGATAGATGGATGGATATTATTAATGTCTTTTATTGACCAAGCCAGGCCAAGATTTAATTCCCATCATCTTCTCTTTTTATCTCTCACACAAAAGCAAACACACACACAAAGTAGCTGCAAACAAGAACAGTTGTGTCAGCTATGATTACAGTATAAAAATACAACAAAAAAAGCAAAAAAATAAATAAAAACCCTTCTCTTGTAGACAGCAATGTGCTACTTCTCTGCTTTGGATCTTGGGCCTAAGCAGATGCTTCAAAGCGACAAAGGTGGGTGTTTGGAAGAGGGCAAACGCAGGCAGATATGCAGGTACTCACCGGTTCTGCTGGATCCACCCTTCACAATGCACAGCAGGACTTTGAGTAGCCATGGCAGGGAGCTGGCTGGGACTAGAGGCTGCCATGAGCACCCAGATTCATATTAATCAGCTCAAATCCCAGGGCATTAGCTATAAACTTAACTGAAGGTCAGCAACAATGCAGCACCCTAAAAATATAGCAGCAGCAAAGGGAAGTAGTGAGGAGCTGGGAATGGTAGGGGGGGTGGTGGTGAACTGGTGGACAGTGGAGGTAGAAACGTTTGTATCTGGTGGACATCTTCCATGTGGGCCTTTTTAGAACGTAGATTAAACCCAGGAATGCCTTTCATTCTCCAGCAAACATTTATATGCTTTCCTGCAGAAGAGAATAGACAGATCATCTGGCTTTGGGTCATCCTCTCCCATAATAACACACACATTCACAGACACATACTCACACCAGGCAGGCTGTTGCGGTCCAGCTATGTGTCCTTACATCACTGTCAGATTCCTCGAGCAGTTATGGGAGGTTTGATCTGCATTACATGTGACCTCCTCCTTCTCCATCTTTGGTGCAGGCTGTCTAAATTGGACTTCACTTTGTGACAAATTGTTTTCAGGATGGCTGAGGTGTATCGCTGACCTCACCTTCCATTGTTGCCAGCTAAAACCCAGAGCAGATGAGCCATTCTCCACCACAATCAACCATTATCTCCCCACTCCTTGGCAACACTTTTCCCATTTCTGGACTTTCCTACAGTCAAAGTTATTTCAGGCAGCATGGCAGTGGGATGCTAATGTCTGTGATCAACAGAAAATGCTCCCCTGCCCCCCTTAAGTCTCACACATCTCAACACTTGGAGCAGATATGTAATCATTATGATATAACAACATAAAAACTTCCACAGTGGCTTTGGTACAAAACCTGTTTGGTGCATTATTGTATGATGTGTATAAAAAAAGGACCCAAGCCTCCCGATAGACTGAGGTTGCAGTGGGTACTGAAGGTATTTGTGGGTGGAAGAAGCCGTTGCAATTCCTCCTTTTTGTCTGCATTCGTATGACTGAAACCGACATGGACATTTTACAGCCAGATAGCTGTAATGACAGCTCTGCTGCCATTTCACACACAGGGCTTCCCTGACTCCAGCAGTTAGCTCCTATCGTAATGATGAAAAGTTCTGAAGATGTATGAGGTCGACAACCAGAAATTTAAATGGTTCTCCTCATAATGTTTGGAAAACAGCGGCCTTGGCAAAAGAGTTCTTTTTGAATATTAGAGATTCAACTGTGGAAGTAATTCTGTCTTTTTATGGGCTATACTAAGGTGGCTTTATAAGGTGGGCAACTATGAATGTAAAAGATAAACGTTTGGGTGGATGAATGACTGCTCAGATGTCACCCAGGCACATCTACCAAAAGTTGCTCAAAATACTCACTGGATTTGCCACATCTTCCTGCCAGGAAGTGCACAAAGGGCCAACAAATTAAAGTCACACCATGCCTGTTTGCGCATTGCTATGGTGTTATCATGCAAGATTGAGTCTCTTTAACACGCAACCCTCCAACATTCAGTTCCCAGGGGCAATTTCAGGAACTATTTCCTGAGCAATGGATTCATTCGCATGTCCAGTGCCAGTCTGAGCAGAAAGACAAACAGTGGCTCATCCACGGCACCATTCCTGGGGATGCAGGTCTAATGTAGTACTCGCTAGCACTGTGGAGCCAAGTGACATCAGAACAAAACTCAGTATGTGGGTCATGTAGCCAGTAGGGAAATATTTTGTCTTTATAGTCTTTACATTGTTTCCAATGTTGACTAACTAAAGATTTTCAAGAAGGAAAAACAAAATCTAATTTCTAAATGGTGCAAAATAATGCTACTAAATCTGCAAGACTGTTATATGCAAATGTGCAACAACTGAAATCATGATGGAACCTCCTAGAAAAATTCATTCAAAACTTTTTTCAGTTAACCAAAGCTGGGAAATCTGCACCAAAAATCTAGTGAATATATGTAGGCTAAAAGTTATATTGTTTTTTTTTTTTTTGGATTTCCTGTAATTGTGCCAAATGACTATTTTCTATTATTTAAAATAATTATAATAAATAATAAAACACATAAAAAATATAATAAATAATTATAATAATTTAAATAATGAGCTCCCAGCCCATTTGAAAAACCTATATAACTGTCAGCCTTTAACTTCTGCATGATAAAACACTGTAAACACTGGTTACCTTGGTATAAACACTTATTAATTTGTCATAAATTTTCATGTTTAGAACATGGTACAATATGTATAGTACAGGGCATTTTACCCATTAATTCCAACACTGACATTTAAGTAAATAGGTTTGTTGAAAAATTCAATTTGGCTAAAAAAATTACAAATAAAAATTTAAACAAACAGGACAAACAACTTTAACTGGATTCTCACTAAATGAAGTGAAGGAGTGAGGTTTGCTGTGCAAATTATCCAGCTTAAATCACAGCAAATGCACAGATGAGCAAGCATGTTTGCACAAAGTAAATCGAAAGATTCACAAAAAAAAAAAATAAACTGAAGGAAACAGCTGAGATACCTGTGTGCATTTCCAGATTTCAAAACATTGTACAAATTCAGCTAAATGCAATTCATACAGTATTGATTTTAATTACAGTACACTGTATGGTACTGTTTCACATTCATTTTGGGTTTTAGTCACTTTACAACTTTTTCTGTTTCACAAGAGCTTCAGATGAAAATTTGCTATAGCAAGTGTTTTGCTATAAACAGAAAATATCTAGAAAATTTATACATTATACTTTATATATAGTATTTTATGTAGCAACTTTGGATACCGAGGGATCGCAGTTTATTATTTCACTTTTGGAACTGTACTTGTAGTAATGTAGGAAGTTACAATTGCTGTAAATTGTAGAGGTTTGAAATAAATTTCAGATAAATAATCTTTATCATTGCATCTCTTCTGCAGGAAATTGCAGATAGTTCTATCTTTAAGCATTAACATATTAGATTGACAATAATAAAACTTGAGATTGGATTCTGTTTTGTACAAAAGGCCTCAATTTTTTTTCGCCCCGCAGCCTTTTTTTTTTTTTTTTTTTTTTTTTAACAACTATGGCAAATCATTTTGAGAAAAGAACTGGAGCAAAGCAACAAGGCTGTCAGAATACAAATGTCATAAAAGCTATGTTCAAACCCAGGAAGAAATCACGGAGCATAGATGGCCACTATTATGTGCAGCAACCATTGCGGTGCAGCGTCAATGCTGTAGGTACTGTTAACTCTTAACATAATATCCCCTGGGGCTCGTGGGGCCGCAGATCTGGGAAAGTACGGCGTCAGCATAGCTGTCATAACCGCTGGGTATCGCGGCGTATTGATTTGGCTGTGAGCAGCCTGTAAAGAAAGCCAGCAGCAGACTGTGAACTCGGTGAAGCTAAGGGGAAGGAAGGGGATTAGTGGGCCCTGAATTGCTGGCCTTGATATTGTTATACTTTTGTACCTTGTTATGGGCTAAGCCTCTATGGTTTGAGTGGTGACAGGAGTTTCTCAAATGCTGGGGAAAACATGGACTGATCCCCACCACAGCCACCTGTACAGTAAACAGGTGTGTAACCCTCCTGTGGGGCTGATAGGCTGAGGGAACAAACCCCTCCTAATGGTCAGGCTGCAGACACGGAGGAGGGGTGCCATTAAGCATCGCAATTGCAGCCTTACGGCAAAACAGCTGTCGGTGGACCAAAAAAAGGTATCTTTCTAGCCTCTGGGAGACACCAAGCTAAAAACATCAAAGTTCATAATCTACACACTTAATGATGAAATGTAGATAAATGAAAAGTGTAAACAAAAAAACAAGTGGCAAAATATAGTAGGAATAATAATAATAATAATAATAATAATAATAATAGAAGAAGAAGAAGAAGAAGAAGAATTTTCTTTGCCTGGCAGTATGGTGGCAGGGATGCCTGATGCTGGAAGTGTAAGGCCTGCCTTGCACCATGACAGCTGGGGCCTTAACCACCTGCAGGTGTACGCTGCAGTCCAGGCCATCGGGGGACTTTGAACTCCCAGCCAAAAGAGGCCCCTGCCGCCCACTCTGGCCAGCTCATCCTGCATTCTCTTTCAATTAGCAGATTTATTTCTCATTATCTTATCTCTGTCTATATTGCCCTCCTGTTTCTCTTCTTGTGCCAACGCATTTCAATATATATTCTATAAAATATGGATCAAAAACATAATTTCAAGACTGATGAAGTCAAACATTTTGCCAGTCATACAATTCTGCTCCATATATGGAAGTATGAACGGTGTTCCTCGTCTTATTGCTGTTTCTTATTAAGGTTTGACCACAGGTACCATCCCTACAGGAGCTGTCAGGGTGAATAGCAACAGTAAAGTAAAAAATTAATCAAAACTGGAAATTTGGAAATCAAAATGTTCAAAATGTGGATTTTATTTTTTTTATTTTTTAATTCCATGTTCTTTGCAAGATTAAGGAAAACAGGGACAAAGACAGATGCTGGAATAGGTTATAAAAGTGCTTGTTAACAGGAGTTAATATTTTAAAAGTTGGATTGCAGAGAAGATAGGGGGGCTGCAAAAGACTTGAACAAACTATCAGATTATGGTTTTGGTGAAAGAATGAAGCCGAAGAAATAGGTGCCTGGCTGTCTTTTGAAACAGGCAAGTGACTCATATTTAGTATTTCCCAGAAGCACCAAGTGAATCTGTACAAGCCAGTGAGAATTAAACCCATTCATTTGGTGTTACCCTGGGGTTCCTCATTTATAAACATCACCGTCAACTGTGCTTCCCTCATAAGCATAATCAAGTATTGTTTAAGTATTTTATCGCCATCTAATGGTAACATTAAAAAGAATAAATGACTAAGAAAATATCACAGACGCAGCACACGCGATTTCCATTGTTACTAATACAAACACGTGATGTTTGGACATATCTGTCCAGCTCGTTGACAAGCAGAGTAACATAAACAGCATGCATTTTAAATAAAACAACTGAAGTAAAAATAAGGAAAATACTGAAAACGTATTTATGCTTTTATACATCAATATGCTTAATAAGTCGTGGCAGTGACGTGTATGATAATAAACGTTAGCAGGAGAGACAGACAGACAGAAGAAGGCAAGTAGAGACTTCCTGTCACCTCTAATACTGGCAATAAATAAAGAAAAACAACGTGAATTTTTTAAAACTTCAAAACGTTTCCCGTCAAACCTCTGCACAACAGGCAAATATTATGTGATTTAACAGTCTGAAGTGAATCAAAATGTGTCCAGAGATCAGTAATAGCAAGTTAGATCCGCACTCTTACAAGTACTTAGCTAAGTTTTTAGGTGAAGTTGTACTTTTCAGCCTAATGTTTGACATGGGTTGTATTTATTTTTACTCCAGTGCATTAGAAAATACAGTACATTAATGTCACTCTTTTTATTACTTATTTATTTACTTATTATTTTTCACATTTCATTTTTTTAAAAATATTTAATTAGCTATATTTTCTCAGTTTAAAACGAATTAACTCAGCATTACTGCAAACTATGACATCTTCAGTGGATTCCGGTAGCTGTTGTCAGCTGTCAGTCGCAGCCACTTTTAAGGTGAATTATTAAAATTGTCTCTTCCCTGCCAGCTCAATACTTTGGATGACTTCAACAGCCAAGTTTGTTAGCAGTGAAAACACAGAGAAATCGGTGTGTTGATCAGTCAGCACTAGAGGACAGTTTCGTCCCTTCATCAATCACTTCTATTTGTTTCTGAGGAACAGAACTCAGAGGAGGAAAAAAGTTGCGTTAATGCTAGTAAACATCAACTGTAAGTTAAATGTCTGAAGAGAACCACAAAAATTACACGGGTTAAAAATATTATCAGAATTAACAACAAATATTTCCAGCACTGTTAGTTTATTATTAGCACCAATTAATGAGAAATAGAATTATAAAAGGTTCTTTTGTTGCACCTGTGGTTGTCCCATAATGCACTGCTGTTGCATGTCTGTAACCACTGTGAGGAGTTATATTAGGATTGTGTAAAGCTATGAATATTAAAATATAAAAATGAATATTAAAAACACTATTATTAGCGCTAATTTATGAGAAATTAAAGCAAGCTGTTTTTGTTGGTTTTCCAGTAACTGTATACGTACATCAGTAAAGGAGGTTCAGCTTAAGGCAGCTTTTGTCGTACAAGTAGAAGCTGTGACAGTATAATGAAAAGGATAAGTTATGAATACAAATAAAACCGCTTTTAGGAAAAAGCTTGGGTAATTATTTTATTTGTTTTCATCTGCTTTTCTTTAATTCCCCTACTGCCTGACTCCTGGAGCGGACTATCCCCAGTACGTTTAGTTCTAAATAAATTCTAAACTATATTTTCTGGTCTACTCTATGTTTATGGCCTTGCATTCACAGCAGAAAATCACACAATTTGTTTTTTATGCCTGTAATGTGTTTCTGAAAGATAACTAATAAAAAAAAAAGTATGTCTGGACAACAGGTTACATTTTTCTAAGGGAACTTAACATATGACCATATTTCCCCTGCATAAGATTTATGAAAACCAGAACCATCAATTAGACGAGAGAGCTAATATATAATTCTGAGACAAGGAAAGTCTTATCATAAATCTCACTATACTGGTAAAGTCAAAGCACAACAAAACCTGCATTACCAGTAAAAAGTGTGGAAAAACTCCAAGACTCAAACTCTTCCATCAGGAGTCCAGCAGCTTTAGGGCCTCTCCCTGTTTCTTTAGATCGGTCTTCATTTTGACGTAATGCGTTTGTGTATTGAGCTGACGTTGTTCTGATGGCCCCGTAAATTAAAGACATATTGGCCGTGTGTTTGTGTGAGATTTGCACCAGCGAACCATGCAGCCAGTTGTCAGAGGGGATCCTGGAAGCACTAAGGTTTTGTCATGTCTTGAAGGATGCGGCCATATATACACATTTATCGCCTCCAGTGCCAGGCCTCGCTTTAACAGAAATCATTTTCCTGATGTCAGCACTACCTCTGGTCTCCATGAGGTGAGGTGATTTGTGGGGCGAAAAGCAGCAGGAGAGGCGAGCCTGGTGGACGGGCTGCGGAATGCGAGATACTTCATCATGATGTTCAGCTGTGCTATGGCTCCAACAATTCTGCTGATTCTCCACCAATACTTGTGCTTGTCCATGATGTGATACCATGGACCTGACTACTGGACTCTGAGGTGTAGGACTTAGGTGCGCTTTCATATTCAGTTGTTGTGTTTGAATCTGCCAGAGGGCACCAGGTCTTAGAAGTTTGATTTGTCTGAGGTTGTGGAAAAACCCCTGCAGACAATTTATCTCCACGGAGTAATCGGACAAAAAAACACATTTAGTACAGAGAGCAAAAGAGTGAAATGTAACTCCAATGGTTTGTGTTACCGAATCTACATCTGCTAAGGAGTAAGCAATTTACCTTACACTGTTAACACCAGATAATGCATTTTTTTCTTCATCTAATTGAATCCACATAAAAAGTTTGTGTTCTTCTTGAAAACAAAATTCCCTGGCCTTTTTAGACCACTCAGTCGTCACGTTCGCCCAAAAATGGCATCCCATTCCTCTCCTAGGCCACAAAGCTCCAAGCAGCATCGCGTGCGGCAGATAAACACGTGCACATGGGAGTGCGGTCGCATGCGCCAGCACACAAAAACCCATTCCTGAGGCCTAAATGCACAAGTGGCTGACCTCACAAATAAACACGGGTTTGCAGAGACACGAGGGAACGCATCAGGAAGGGCGAGGACTAACGTTTTCGGCTGGGTGCCTCCCAGAATGCACACACATCTGTCTCATGTTATTGCAAGAACATGCAAGAATCAAAGCCAACTGAATCCCTGGTCATTCTGCCCTGTGAGGTCAGAGGAGGATCTCCGCCCCGCAACTGTACCCCTTCTTCCCGATTACCTTCTATAACCGTGGGAGTTGACCCCCAGTCTGAGGAACTTGACCCCAAATAGCTGACTTCCCGAGCAGATAAGGTGAAACAATTAGATCCAATCCCATCTGAGGTGAAACATATGGAGGAGGTTGCTTCAGGGACAAATGAAAGCAGAATTTAACTAGACAATGAGGCCCAGGGACAACAAACAAACGTCGGCCGAGACGTAGACAGGTGCTCTGTGGCAGCAGCAACTCATTATATCCTTGCCACCAGAGCGCCTTGCTTTCAAACAAATCACGCTCACTTGGAGTAAGTGGCGCTGGGATGGGGTGGAATCGGGCATGCGGGGGTTGTAGGAGCCAATGACTAATGGCCAAGCAGCCCATCAGCATTATGGCAGTCATTTACGCAATGCTGACTCGGCGCATTTCCATGTCCTTTGTCATTCATACGAGAAGGTCTTCAGAATGTCACGCTGAACTTAACTGCCTGCACAAAAAAATGAAGACTAGTTTGTTTTGGCTTGGTTTAAGGCTTTTTTTTTTGTTTCCGTACAACTCAAACTCAAAAATGCTCACTAATGCAACATCTAACCCAATAGTTCTTAACCTAAGATGCTTTGCATTACTTAGTCCCACACAAGCTGAGATCTGACCTTCAGACCAACACAACGGGCCCTCTGTTCAGTTTTTCTACATGTTTATGTAAATCTCTGTGCTATCAGCCTATATGTGATTTCCATATGGTTACCATAACTCTGATTTTATTTGTATTTTGAACTCACTGGAAGGATCATCCATCCTCCCTTGTCAAATCCCCTGTATGTCTGAACAATCCTAGCCTTTAAAGCTCAATTGTTATTCTCTTGAAATTGCTCTCATAGGCTGAGGGCAAAGGTGTACTGCAAATTGGCATCTGCTGTTTCATAGGCAAGAAACAAATGGGTGACATTGGTACAACCCCAACTGAAAAATCACCATGGCACTGAAAAAAAGTGCAAAAGTAAATCATTAAGCTTTAGGATTTCATTTTATTCTCCCGACTTGCACCCAAAGTTACTTTGGAATAAGTGCAGTCCTGCCTCAGGTCGTCTCACAATATCACCAGTTTCTATCCCTGAATCTAAGGTTTTCCAAAATTTAAAAAAAGTAAAGCTTTCCAAGAAATCCCACAAATGTTTCAGCTTTCCGACAAAGCAAATATCTGTTACTCTTTGTAAGATAAGCAGGCCCATGGAAATTTCCATCTGACAGAATTTTCTTTTTCATTTTTTTTTAATAATGCCTCTTTAATAATCCCTGATTTATACTTCCCCCAAGAACCTCATTCTTCTTGTCACAGAAGCAACTAAATGTCCTACATTTGAAAAACATACCTTGCCTGGTCTTTCTCATGGTGCTTTCAAACACCAAAAGACCGAAGTGCAACCATGCAGAATTCGACCATCTTCAGTCATCACATACATACTTGATGCAGTGATTTGCTTTGTTTGGATGGGGTGAAACAAAATAATTTGTTAACTGTTGGACCCAGTTGTGAAAAAAAGCATTTATTATTAATATTTCATCAAACAGAGAGATTGTGTGTCATGTAGGTGTTGCTAAGTCTGGTTATTGATTTGTACAGTTATTCCTCCTCCCACTAACCAGTTAGCACTCCTAAATGCACTTTTCAAGTAAGGTTAAGCCTCAGTCTGACTTGGACGGATATGATTTGAGTGCCTCTCCCCCATTTCCATCCCCATTCCCCCATCTCCACGGATCCACAGGCGCACTAGCCAGCGGGCCAAGGCGAAGCTGTCTGTCCGATGAAGACGGATGCCCTGTTATCCGACACAAAAAATGTGTGGGGTGAGGCCCAGCGAGGACAAATGAAAACGGAGAGAGCAGAAAGGACGAGAAAAGGCAAGCGAGATCGTGTATGTCTGAAAGATGGCTTTTCTCTTGAGCATGCGGTTGCTGTGAAGAAGAGCCAAAGACCATCTGACAAGGGGTCACTCTCACGTTTATCACCATGCTTTTGTTTACCTCGAGTCAGACTTTTCGCCGAACGATTGATACAACGGTGCGGAAACGCAGAGCAAACGCCCGGTGAAGACCGGGATCCAGCTGTGTGGTCGCTTCTTTCACTTGTCAGCTTTACAAAAAACGAAATAGCGCAGGTCTCAAACGCAATATTATTTGTTGCATTAAAAGGCAGAAAATAAAATAAAATAAAAAAAAAAAAACATTTGATGCTTTAGTTTGCTAAAAAGCCTATTTGAAGTGCAATGAGAGTTATTTAGAAATACCGTGATTGTAGGCCTGAGAAAATACAGCAGACACTTTAGATCATGCAGACCATTTTCTCATTTTAGGTTCTTAATTCAGTTTGATAAAAAATGATCCATGTCAGCTCCCCTACTTGCAAACTTTAAATAGGAAAGAGAGTTGGTTTGTTATTTAAAAAGTTTGTTAGTCCAACCTGACAGAGTGAGTCAGGGGCTCCTCGTAAAATTCAAATGGTCACTGGGGGCCGAAAAAGGCAGTGGTATTGAAGTAAGCGACCGTACTTGAAGACTCACGCCTGTATTTATTTGCGTCTGTGTTTGTATCTCTCTGTCTCCTGGCAAAATGCACTGTTGTTTACTCTGAGTTGTACGTCGCTTTGAAAAAAAGACGTGAAAAAGAAATAGATGTAAATGTTAAATTCAGCAGCCAAGGGGGGTACAGACCTACATCTTCTAAGCCCTCTGGCCACCATGTTTATGGCTTTTTTGCTGCGACGGTGTTTGTGTGCCCCTGTAGTTTTGATCCCAAACATCACATGAAGTTTGCTATCCAACAAAAGCATAAGTAAGAGAAAGTTATAAACCCGCACAAGGTGCAGGGTATTTGCTTTGAATTGGAGCTCCACATCGGTTTTGTGTCAGAAGTTATACATGGAAATACAGGACAAAATAAAAGGCAGCACTTCAGGTTCACTGTCTGCTGGTGCGCAGAGCAACCCTTTGGCGTGCGATTTGAGTCGGTGCGCTGGTCACCTTTTTGGAAAAAACATACTGTTGTCACTCAAAAGTTTGTAAGCTAGGAACCTGCTGTCAATTAACAGTTACTTGAGATTAATTTATTACAGAAATTATAGCCGTTTTACCACCAGTCTTATGCTTGAAAATAAATTAAGAGTGCAATGATACGGTCAGACAAGCGTAAGGTTGCAGCAACAAAGCTACACATCTGTAAGGCATTTGGAGGGAAAAAACTATGCTTCGGAGAAAGAAGAATCAAAAGAAACCAACGTTTCTTTGCCTTTCTCAGGAGAACATCTTGTTTGAACATTCTCTGCCTAAGGTTGGTATGTTCCTGGAAGTATTAGGTATTAGGTATCTGGGAACCCAGTCTTCTATATCCCGGGACCACAGCGAGAAGTGCAGGATACTTGCAAACAGTCCTGAATAACTAAGTGGGAACATTTAAGCAGTCAAAAAAAGGAATGCTGTGGAATTAAAACATGTAATGGTGAAAAGGATTGAGGTGGACAAAGTGAGGCTGCTGAAAATAAACATCGTAGGTCAAAGCAGGGGAAGTGGAGGAAGTTGAGTTAAGTCAAAGTCACTGAAACTTCATGTGGGTTTTTCAACAGGGTGAGGCGGGAGGGAGCACGGAGATGCGACTGTCAGGATTGTGTAGTTTGCTGAAGCAAAGCAGATGAGGGAAAGTATAGTGTGAGGTTCTCAGTAAATGATATTTCGGGAAAAATCAGTGCTGACCATGCGGTGAGGAGCAAGAAGTGTAAACAACAGAATGAGTAAGAGGATGGCGCATAGGTCAAGTCTGGTCAGGTGAATATGGGAGATGCCGATAGGCCAGCGATTTTACTTTTATATTAAAGCATTTCAGGAAGTTCTGCAAGTGATGTTGCAAAAGTTGGACAAATAACCCAAATCGATTGTCTAAAAGCCATACAATCTTTGGACAAACATCAGGAAAATAATAATGGGTCAGATATTACAACTGCGAGGTTTCTGCTGATCCTCTTAGCAAAGTTGCAGCAACTCGGGATAATAAACACAAAAAATGTGTTTAATAATAATAGAAATAAATGCTGGAATTGGTCATCAACATGTGATGAGGATACTTTCTCTGACCATGGAGTTTTCACGGCCTTTAAGTGCTTTGCATGCGCTGGTTATGGAGCGCTGACATAAGAGCCTTTAGACACGTTGCACTCCAAGTGTTGCACCTCCTCAGCCACCCATTACTTGACTCCCCATTAGGCCATTCTGTGTATCTTATGTTTACTTTAAGAGCCCTACAAAGAGTTTGGATACGGCAATTTGACATTAACTGCTGCCACTACGCACCCTTTGGGTCATGCAGTGTTTTAAGTATCTGTGCTGAGCTCCACTCGCTATATACATACATCAGTCGCTATAGGCAAGATCGTCTCCGGGCCACTTGTCTAGCATCCATCAAGGGAGGAGATGTTTTATTCAGCTGCTGATCACACAAAATGAGAGTGCTTATTTGGTGGAGAAGAAGAAAAGAAATCCAATATTTAATTGCAGCAAATAAAAAGAAGACAAAAGAAGTGCATCAGTGATGACCAATTTATCACAAAAAGGTCCACCAGCACATTCGGCAGTCTGCCCTGTCATGCTTTCTGGACAGAATATCTTGGAAATTCTGCTCAGTGTGGGTGCCCTCTGTGAGGTGGAGATTTGCCGACTGTTGGTCTCAGAGTCAGCAGCCCACGCAACCTGCACACAGCAGGGGATTTCAAAGGGACTCCTCGCCACGTGTTTCTAATCCACCCCCGAGTCCCCTGACTGTTGGTGGTCTGCCTCAGCAGACAAGATTAACAAACTGCATTTTACTGCTTAGCATGAATATTTCTCTGAACAACAATTTTTGGCTTTATTTTACTTTAATTTTACAATTATAAGTTTTTTTTTTTTCAAATTCTGATGTTCACTTTTTAAAGTTCTTTGCTTTAGTTACAACCCACCTATATTTCCTTTTAACTGGAAAGTACTTTGAGAAGATGCTTTTAACCAATAAAATGTATAAAACTAGATATAATACTCTATAAAATGTAATAAAATATATAACTCATGTCACCCGTCTGTTCATAAAGTATCTCATGGGATAAAGGAATCAAACAAACTAATCAGTTAGGTGACTGTAAGACATGCGAGATGCAAAGAAGAAACGCCACTAAACATGATTACCTGTGCATATATTTTTATTTGGTATTTTTTCTATAGAAATGCAATGTCCTCGCACAGTCAAAATATTTCAGGTAAACACTGAAATTCTGTCGGTGTGGGTATGTGTGAGCACATGTGTGTGTCCAGTAACAGTGTCCCATCCAAAGGGCACCCTGCCTCAGGCCCTGGTTTGCCAGATAGGAACTGGAAACTGGAATTCTGCACTGGACACATAGCTACTGATAAGAAAGAAAGAAAGAAAGAAAGAAAGAACAAGTGAATGAATGAACAGCTGGCACTGCGGCTCAGCAAGTAGTGCTGGGGCTTCACAGTGCGTTGGTTAGGTGTGAGTTTGAATCTGATTCAGTCTTCATGGAGTTTGCATGCTCTTTCTGTGTTCGAGTGGGTTTCCTCCTACAGTCCAAATAAATGTGTTTCAGGTTATTGGTCACTCTGAAGTGTAAATGTGTGGCCACCCTGTGCTGGACCAGCAATATATCCAAGTGCAGTTTTGTAGCCTAGCATCCAATCTTTCTGGGCTCTCGACCACCATGACCCTGCTCAGGATTAAGTGGTTGTGGATGGATAATGGCTATATCAATAATAATATATAACAATAATAATGGATACATCATTATTAGCCTGAACATAAGACAATACTGATTATAGGATAGCCCAATTTTTGGAAAAAAGGTTTTGGAACTTTATATGTTTGGAAAGAAGAATCACATTTATTAATATTAATATTTGCTATTTAAGACCATACTTCTTAACTTTATATTTCTTGGCTACTTGAGAATTGTTTGAGACCTCTGTGTCATTGATCACCTTTATCTAAAAACTGGCATAATTCCTCCTCACTCCTTAATTAATTTGGCATAACTTTGAGCTACTTTTTTCCAGACTATCTTGATGTTTTTGGCATTTTACACACTCGCTACCCCAGTTGATCATTTCTGTGGATAATTGATAGGATAAGTGTTGCCCTCTACTGGTGTTATATGGCATATGGCCTTTATAGGTCTACTCTTCAAATAGAAGACAACCCCAAATTTTTTAGGTGTAATTCCCAGAAAAAAATATCATCTTATATTCGGCCCAATGTGGAAAAAGCAATTTAATTTTCAAGATTAAAAGGACTAAAAAGACTGTCATTGCTTGTTTAGAAGAGTTGTGCAAAGATTCTGAGGTATCATGAGGTACAATGTGGTGATGGCCATCTGGGAAATATTAGACATCCATGACTAAGTCCAACAGTCAAAGGAAGCCCAGTGCTTAAGGGTGAAAAAAAAACTGATGACACTGTTACACGAGGACAAAATAAACAGAATATTGAGGCTGGGCAACCTGTGGAAAAAGTTTGGTCAGGACTGCAACCATTAATGTCATAAGCAAGAAGCAAATATGAGACAAACATTATGTCAGAGGTAGGTAGTAAGGTTTTACATTAACTCTGTTTGTACTCTTTGGAGTAAATTTTTGAAGACATCACTTTTCAGAGTAGTTTGCGACACCTATACTCTCTTTTATCAAAGTACATTTGTAAAATAAATAAAGTGTACTTTTACTCCATTTTATTGTACTTGTGTACATAGATTACTAATCTAATTGTTCGTGTCCTTCTTTGATACTAACTTACTTGTTCTTCTCCTATATTCCCTTCCTGATAATAGCCCTGTAACACTGAAATTTCCCATTCGTGGAATAATAAAGGTTTATTCTATTCTATTCTATTCTATTCTATTCTATTCTATTCTATTCTATTCTATTCTATTCTATTCTATTTCATCCATTCACTTTTGGTTACTGACAGAATTTTCACATTTAAAACTTGAACTACCTCTCCTTAAACTTAACCAGTCTAGCAGTCCACTGGGTTCTATGACAAATGTTCACTTCTGATAATATTAAAACAAATGTCTTAGAGCTAATTCTGTGAACTTATTTGCCTTTTGCCGAAATTTGATGCTGAACGTAACAGCTGCCGTAATTTTACTTGCACAGGAGATTTAATTTATTAAAAAGATGCGATAGGAGCTTATGAGATATATTGCTACAAGATTAATGTATTACAGATGTATATTGTAATTGTTAAGTTTGGGAATGGCTGCATAACATTAAAACTTCATTAGGATTAAAGTAAATTCAGTACTTGAGTAATTTTTGACATGATGATTTGTTAGAAGTCCTTCTACTGTACTTTTACATGAGTACTATGGTTGGCCACTCTCCCTTCCTCTGGGGATATAACAAATTCTAATACTGCCATTAAATGGTTTGGTTATTACCATGGCTTTATAATATCACATTACAGTATAGTGAAATAGCAATTGAAAAAGCCCAAATCTTGTTAACTCAAGATGGCACCATGCTCACGGTCTCCTGACCTTGACCAAGAAGAAAGACAAAATATTTTACAACACAGACATCTGTACTCTAGACTGCTTCTGCTAACACCTTGAAAAAATGCAGCAAAGCACCTGTTCCTCACATGCTGAACTGGATGAAAGAAATCAAGCCAGCACCACTTGGAAGGTTTTGAAACTGAAGCACAGAGCAACACACCACCCTCCCAACATCAACCCACACCCCCAAAAAAAAAAAATCTATTTCACAAAGCCAGTAATGCATCTTGATTTGAAGGCACAAGGTTGTAAATCATCCTCACAGTTTGTTTGTGTGAAGCCAGGTTGTCCTCAAAGTACCTTGGCAATTTTGAAAAAAATTACTTTTTTTTTTTATCACTAGATGCTGGAAATCACTCAGACACAAAATATAACAAATATGCAATGTATTTGCTAGGCTGTAACATGAGTAAACCTCTCAAGACCAAAAATCTGTGACACAATATCTTCTTGCTGGTTATTTTTGCATACCTGGCTGTGCATCAGTTTAGTTTGCGAAACTCAAATCCAGGAAAGGGTTGGAGCAAATACAAAGTTAAAGAGTGATTTCGTCCTCGATTGAAAGCAAAGCCCAAACAAAAACAAGATCATGAACAAGAACGGCAGGGTTAAAATGATGCCTCTCTTATTCTGCTTATTCTTATTTATCAGAATCATTTAATACAACAAAACTGTAACAAACACGGGGGTAAGACTGGTTTGTGCAGCTTATTTCAGGCCACAGCGCTACGTGACAGAGGTAGAGATGCATTTAAGGAAGCACTTGGAAACCAAAAAATATAAAATGTCATGGGAACTATGAAAAAAACTTGATTTTAAAGCAGATTGAGGTTGTTAAAGAAGGCTAAACTAACAGAGAACCACATGTTGACAATGACTCTGTTAGACTGAGCTGAAATTTGCTTTTTGGGGTTTTCCTCTGGCTGCTGCAGGCACAGCGCATGCTGGCATGGAAGGCATTATTTGCAGATCAATGTGCGGCAATAACTTGGTGATATATTAAGTTAAAATTGCTTTTGCTTTTTTGGATTCTTTCCTTGGAATCCACACAGTGCGATTGATGCATTATGCCTTTATTTAAATGACACGTTTTAATTCAGTTCAGCGAGGATGATGGACCTGTAACCACACCTGCTGGTTTCGCCGTTAAGCTCCAAACATCCTGGCATGGTGTCTATACATTGAGGGATAAAGGCAAAAGAAGGTAAACCAGGCAGGTTCCCACATCATCCTGTGGGTTGGACTAACCTTCTCAAGCAGATTCTCCAGCGACTTTTCCTTAAATCGGAACCAGAGACGCACGCTACCCCTCTGGGCTGATTTCAGTGCTCTAGGTTCTACAGCAGATAAAAATGCTTTACTTATGGCCTAACATGCTGTCTAACCACTGAAGTGTCTGCAGCTCAATTGAACTACGTCTTTTGGACCTTGCAGACTCCACATTAGGTTTTCAGAATCAAAATTTGCCACTTGTGCCCTGGAAGTAAAGATAGTGTGGATGCTGCAGCCTCTAGTTTTCTTTACACAGAAATCCCTTGGATTTACCTCCAGTTTCTTTGAAGTCGTTCCTTAGTTTCAGAGCCGATATCTTGGATATGACAGAAGATCCCCAATAACAATTCGCTGGACCCATCTGTGAGTATTTAAAATGGGAACTATAAATAAACTGATGTAATACGCAATTTTTTTTGTATACAATTAACTGAACATGTTGTGGTTCACATGTAGAGACCATTGCCGAGCAAACATTTTTTTTTTTTTTTAAACAAATATTCACTGTCACTGCGTAGGTTTCCCTTTTGTATCCTGTGCTCTGAAACTGCCGCTATGACAGATAACTTGATGCTGGAAACAGGTCAGAAATTGACCTTCCTGGAGTTAACCTGTTACGCTACTAGTATTTGACAATAAAAATGAATCCAGTTAACACGTCACACTCTTCAATTTTGAAGTGATGCACCAGCACTGCATAAGACATGACATGTACAGCATTTCGAAAAAGTATTGGCCCCTTCTTGATCTCCCCTATTACTTCATACTTGTCACATTGAATGGGACCTTTAAACAAAATGCAATATTAGATTAAGGAAACCCAAGTAAAGAGCTGGCAGAATTTTTAAATTTTAAATATTACTTTATTTATATAAGGATCAACAGTGGAGTCCCAGACCCTTACAAGTGGCTTTGTAACCCTTTCCCTTTCTCTTTTCTTCAGTCATCGAATACAATTTACTTATTATTGGATATATTGCATTTATTTTTTTGTATGCAGATTTTTATTGTTAGCCTATTTGTACTTGTATTATCTTTTTATTATTTGTTCTCTAATTTATTTTTCCCCTGTCCTGTGTCCCATGAATCCAAGGATCTTCATTTTATGTTCCCTTGTATCCCTGCTGTATACAGGTGTTAACAAATAAAAAAAAAAATCCTCAGTTCTTGTAACTTTGTGGTGACCACTTCACTCTCATGGTGAGGATCAACATAGTGAGGTTTAGAGTCAACATTGTATGCCAATAAATAATGTTCTTATATCAACCAGCTAAGCTATTATGCAGTACATGTATAAGCTAACGTGTTGTGCTTTGGAAAGAGATTTTGCTGACATGAGCTGACCTCTATGCCAAATAAATGACCTCTGAGAAGAAAGGCTAGCTCCGCACTGCACATCTGCGGGCCTGATGTGGAAAGCAGGAAGGTGGCACCAGTCCACTTTTGCCTGACCTGGAGGCCCACAGCATGGAGACCATGTGTGCATGGGGCTGCTACCGTAGCCTCTTCACTAACCCTACACCCAGCACTCTGTATACCCATCTATACAGTTGTGTACCAACTAAAGAGGGATATCAGATCATTCACATATGCCAAGGGCACGGGAACATTTGCCCTTCTGACATGAAAACAAATTCGGTTAAGTTCTACATCACCTGGGCTGATGCAATTGTTTTGCCACAAAAATAATGGTAACATTGTAGGGTACAGATTTATAAACTGAGCATGAACATTCAAAAGGATTCTGTAGGACTCAAGATACTTGACAATAAAATATCAGCAGAATAAACATTTGAAACCATCCATGTCTACCATTACAGCAACACAATAGCTTATTGTGTTAGTTAGTAGAATTATATTACTACTAATAACAGTAACATTAGAATTATTAGTGATATTATTGATATTAAGCAACTAACTCTATAATGTCATATCAGTAAGATTTTTTTTCTTGTTTTTTAAAGTCTGGGTGGTTCATGTTGTTAGCAGGTTTGATGAGGTGATAAAACTATGAAATCTTGTTGATGTTTTTTTGGCAGCAGTTTTGCAAGTTGAGGGGATCGCCATTTGGGTTCTCAGAACATTTTCTGACAAATGAGGTGAAATATTTCCCGCAAATAAAACGAAATCGTTTGAAGGTGGGCTATAACTGCGTATGAAACGGCACAACTGGAGAAGACAGTTATTTTTTAGTCCTAAAAGAAATAAATAAAGGAAGTGGCTAAATGAGGGGAGACCGCAAAGCTCAGGCCAGTGTTTTCTGTGCAATAACCCGCAGTGCACATGGGGACCATAACGCAGTGACACCAAAAATGTTTGCTCCGACTGAGAAATGAGAGAAATTACTTGTTAAAAAACAAAAATTAAAATAAAAAATTGTTCAATCTCTGCAGCTAATGGGAACTGTTATGAATTATCTGTACAGAAAACTACACCTTCATAAATCAGCCTGGTGGAACCACTGCTGTGCCTTGACGTTTGTTTCTTTTCGTTCGCCAGCTCAGCATGTTTGGGCTTCACACTGCTGGTGGGTTAAAGCAGGGCTGTCACACCTGCATAGCGTTAGTTCAAAGCCCTCGGATCCCTAAATTTATCCGTGACAAGGCCCTCCTGATGCCAGACTGTAAAAACCTTACAGTTGTGTCAGCAATGCTTTCATTTTAAACTCGCTTAACAGAAGCTATATTTGTAATAAAAACTTAAAAACTTTTTTTCTTCTTTGAAGAAGTCCTAATTGCAAAGTCTTGCCCTTGTCTCCACCTCGTGTTTCACTGCTGTTAAAATAAGAAAATAATTTACAGTAAAATTCATTATATTATAAAGACTCTTGGTGGCAATGGTGGATGCCCTAGGTGCTTTAAAACATCCACCATTGTCCCGGTCCCAAAGAACAATAAGCCCTCATGCCCAAATGACTACCGGCCCGTTGCACTAACCTCGGTAGTCATGAAGGTCTTTGAGAGACTCATCAAAGCCATCATCACAGCATCCATCTCCAGCCATGTAGACCCACTTCAGTTTGCCTACCGCCCCAATAGATCCACAGATGATGCCTTATCCCACGTCCTGCGCACCACCCTCAGTTATGTGGACAGGAAACAGGGGAACTATGTGAGACTGCTGTTCATTGATTATAGTTCAGCTTTCAACACCATTGTCCCCCACAGACTGTTCACTAAACTGAGTGACTTGGGTTTGAACCGCCACCTGTATGCCTGGGTTCTCAGTTTCCTCACAGACAGACCGCAGGTGGTGAGAGTTGGTAGTTGCACTTCCGGCATCATCATACTCAATACAGGAGCTCCATAAGGTTGTGTACTTAGCCCTCTGCTCTATGCCCTCTACACTCACGACTGTGTGGCCAAGCACGCCTGCAACTCCATCATCAAATTTGCTGACGACACGGTGGTGCTGGGCCTCATCTCCAACAACGATGAGACAGCATACTTGGAGGAGGTGGAGAACTTGACATCGTGGTGTCAGGAGAACTGCCTCCAACTGAATGTCGGCAAAACTAAGGAGATGGTGGTGGACTTTGGTAGGCCACAGCAGTGCTCCTACACCCCCCTTAAAATCAATGGGACTGCAGTGGAGAGGGTGAGCAGTTACAAATACCTGGGCGTTCATGTCACTGAGGACTTAACATGGACTGTACACATCCAAGCTCAGGCCAGTAGAGCAAAGCAGCGGCTCTACCACCTCAGGCAGCTGAGGAAGCTACAGGTCTCTCCGGCGATCCTTAAAACGTGCTACTCTGGTGCTGTACAAACTGTTCTGACTCAGAACATCATCTCCTGGTTTGGGAACAGTTGTGCTCGAGACATCAAGGCACTGCAGAGAGCGATACGGGCAGCGGAACGCTGCACCAGATCTGATCTGCCATCCCTACAAGACATCTACACCAGGAGATGCAGGACCAGAGCGACTAGGATCGTCGGTGACCTGTCTCATCCCAGCAACCATCTATTCATCTTGCTGAAATCAGGCAAACGCTTCAGAAGCATTATGGCCAGAACGGAGAGGCTCAGGAGGAGCTTCTATCCACAGGCCATAAGACTTCTGAACCCGGACATGCTATCACAATCCTCACAGACCAAGGTCTTCAAGGTCTTCTGTGACCACTCCCCTCACTGTCACTGTCCTTCGAGTGCACCTTAAGGTTTCTTTACCGTTTTATTTATTTATTTATTTATCTATTTGCTGTTTGTTTCTTTTCTTCTTGGTGTTCGGTTGGTTGTTTGTTTTATTTTTTCATTGTAAATTTTCATGCACAGTCTATCCTGGATCAGAGCACATTTCACTACATGGTATACAACCATGTACGTAACAAATAAACTCTTTTGGCTTGACTCTTTGAATTTTACACAATAATGTCGTTAGAGTACAATATGTAGAATGTGCTGTATTATGGAAATTTGTATTCTAAATTTAAAACAGATAGTCATATATTTCATATAATGTTTAGTGTAAAAATACTAAACACAACATTTTTATTATAGCAAAATTACAATAGCTCTGCTACAGTGAGGCCTACACAAGTCAAATAGCCCTTAGCTTAGCAGAAAATCTCAAACACAAATTCATTTGCGCTGCTGACGCAATAAAACAAATAAAAATCAGCAAATACTGCACAGGGAACTGTAATAAAAAATTCTCAATTTACTGCAATAAACTGTACTGTACACTGCTAAGAATTTGAGATCATTTAAGATTGTTCAGCTGGATGTGCATTGGTCTTCAGAGGAAGCAGAAAAGGATGAAGGATTTTTGCGCAACCCGAAAGACTTGCTATGCTGGAAAAGAAAACTTGCGCAGAAGTTTTAGAAGTTTTAAAGCAGCAACTGCAATGATCTCACAAATTATGGAGCACAGTAGTTTCGTCAAACAAAGATGTTCCCTCCTTCTCAAACTTTAAGCTTACACGCGTCAAAAGCCAGGCCAACTGTATAAATAAAATATTTGACTTTCCTCAGTACAAACACTGTTCAAGTCACTCATGTAGAATTGGGGCCACGGCAACTAAACAACGGAATTTCTTCCAATATACAGAACTGCTTGTGC
Organism: Heterotis niloticus; assembly: GCA_018136845.1. Lineage (NCBI taxonomy): Eukaryota > Metazoa > Chordata > Actinopteri > Osteoglossiformes > Osteoglossidae > Heterotis > Heterotis niloticus. The sequence continues at coordinate 10,951,597 of CM030896.1, forward strand.
TGTTAGTCATCTGCCTCCTTGCCAATGTTTTTTACACTTTCTTTTCCCACTTTCTTAAGAGATATTACGATAAGAAATGTTTATGACATAACGTTCACAAGACAGCCATCCTGTCCTTCACTCCGCAAAACATGTGGACGCTAAGCTGTTAGACTGTGTAACATCACTAATAAATGTTTGACGTTTGGTCCAACTTTAGCGGATTATTAGGATGAGCGATGTTTTGTACAAATGCACACACGCGCGTGCCGTGCACAAATAAAGTGGCTCATTGGGCCACAAACACATGCACACGCACATGTCACGAACACACATAAACATATACATCTACCCATGCACAAACACACACTTATTCACTGCATAATTGACGTTCAGGATACACACACTTTTCTGCTTATATTTAATCCGCGTTATATTGTGATGTTTTTATTTTTTTGTGTGTTCGCTCCAGCCACTTTCTGTTAGTTTGGTTGCTGTTTTCTAAGGCAGGGCTGTTTAAATATTACAGCGGAGGAAATCTTATTTTCACTGCCCTGGTTTTAAAAGGCAGAGAAGCACACATGCATGTTCAGACAAATAGAAACACAGAGGCACGGGGCTTCCACTTAACTCGTGTTCTCACAAACAGAGAATGGAACCATTTTAGAATGCTGTGCCCGAGTTTGCAACTAAAGCGGGCTTTTAATTTGAAGAAAGGTCGCAGTTTTTTGCTCACCTCACATGTGACCCGAGACCAGACTGGACCAGCACCTCTTGTGTTGGACATCCACAGAATCCGCACTCTGGGCTGCACACTACTTCCACAAAAGCTAAACCCACACTGAGTCTGGTTCCAGAACACCATCCACTGCTAACATCTCCTCCTTTGATGTAGGAAATACCTTGCTGTTAAAAATTAATACAAACTAGGTTCCCACATTTACAGAAGTTCCGCAAAGGTTAATAATTCTAAAGGTATCTGCTTAAAGCTTAAAGATATTTGAAGTTGATTAAATGACCTGGGGAGTTTACCAGGTACATGGGCATATAAATCAGTGCTGCTTTTCCGGGTGCGATACCGATCAGGTGTGCATAACAGCTAACATACCTGCAACCGCTCCCAGTTTGATACGGGACTGGCCTTCATCTGCAAGAATGCGTCCAGAAAGTGTAACTGGAAGCCGGCGGAGAGCTGTGGAGAGGCTTCTCCAGGAGATTGATGACCTCTGTGATGCAGCTGTGACATCTAAGAACAACAGTTTACACTGGGGGACACATTAGCCAGGACGAGGGCCGCAAGGGGACCAACCTGCTCATCTGCTGCAGCCGCTGCAGCCGCCTTGCCCTGGTGGCTGGAAAGCTAAGCTTTTGCTGGCGGCTAGTGAGGATCTTTCTGGAGGGAGCAAAAGTAAGTGCACCAGAGACCTTTCCACCAAGAATATCCATAATGCACCGTGGCCTGAAAAACATTCAAACATTCAATAAAATCTTTCAGATGTATGAAAAATGCGAACAAGCTTTCTGTCAGGTGTCCAGAAGAGCTGTACTGAAATGACCTGCAACAGCTGGTAATCGTATAAAACCGACATCAGGTTCTGCCTGATCAGCGGTTTACCTCCAAAAGGCTGCTGGGAAATAGGGCTGAAAGCAAAAAGGCGTACAGAAAAATCGGGAGCAAACATTTCCTCCCCCATGCCACATACGAGTACCAAGAGTGTCACTGATGTACTGCAAAATGAGGTCCCGGCGGGCACATAAATGTTGCGGCCACGCTAAAATTCAGAAAAATTTCCCATGACTCTGTTGCGTAGTTGTTGAGATATTTCACTGGTTTTGCAATAGGCTGTTGACAAGAAACATTTACCCACCATCTCCCCTCCCTCCTCACCAATTCTCCCATTACTCAAAATGGGCCAGGTCAGCCATCCACCCTCCGCAAACCACTTTCAACCGCAGCGGCCGGTGTTCAGGCCTTCATGTAAATTCATATTCAGTTTCTATTTCTGCTATAGGCTGCATATCCAACAGCTCTATTATGCGGTACCCAACATCTATGTGAATCTACACAGCTACCCCACAGAAGAAAACAAAAATAAACTTTTGTGCCTATAGAACTGTATTTGCATATGTTTTATTCACAGCATACGCTGATATTTTTACCAAAGCAGCTAAGGCTAAGTGCTATACTTAAGGTTACAACAGAAGGGATCCTTCTGTTGTAACCTTAAGTATAGCACTTAGCCTTAGCTGCAAGTACATTGTTGAGCATTTTCCTGTAATTTACCTTAGGAAATCAAGAAAATTTGGTGCAAATACCATTCGCTTAGTCCACCTGAGATTGGGTGTTCTTTATGTTAAACACCTTTAACCACGGATGCCCGTCTGTTTTACTGCCACGGTCGATCATGATATATAAATATGGCTTGTAGTTATCAGTTAATAGCCCATTTGTCATTGCCTTATAAACAAATTTCACCTAATGCACTTACATGGTACTGATACAGTCAAATATGATTTGTTACATCCTAACCATTTATAAACGTGAAACCATCAATGAGCGTTGAAGACATTTCTCTACAAACATTCTGCAATCGAATCCGTTTCCTCTTCCGGCCTATCGAATTCTCTCGTCTCCCTCTATCAGAGATAAAATCGCTGTTGGTTCCATATTCAGTCAAGTCTGGGTGATGAAACAGACAAACTTCCTGAATTTTTCAACATTTTGGTTTAAAATCTGCTCTTTTTTCTATGTCCTTTCATACTTCCATATATTTATTGCTTAGTATTTATATTTAGTGCTGCAATTTTTGTAAACAAAGCATATTGGTGCTAACACATTTCCTTTATTTATTTATTTATTTTAAATTTAGCTTTGCTGTTTGCTTGTGTGGCTGTGAAATGAGGAAAAATGGGGATAACCTGTGGATCTGGGGCTCAAAGTCCTAGCAGGGCCCTCAGGAAAAAGGGACTGAAACTGCACCAGCAAAAAAATGAAGGTGTATAAACTTGTAACATCAGGTGAGCTTAAGCCAAGCAACTGAAATATCTGTGAAATTACAAAACCCTAAGATAAAACACCCACGATGAGGCGAATTTGATTATAACTTGGCAGACAATTGCCTCCCATCCTCCTGGTCCCTCTCTAGTCACCAACCTGTACTTCTGACATTGACAAACGTAGAGGATTTCCTGAAGACAACATACATTTAGGTAAATTTCTATCTGTATTATCATTATTATTGCAGTGGAAGCAGGGGAAGGGAGCCATGGCGTTCCCGTAATGCATTGCTGGCGCATGTTTATAAATAGTTGGAGGTTCAATACCTGTGAAGACCACAACAGGAAGGAAAAAAATTAAGTTTGCACATATTATATTTGTTTTCTGAATGGTTTTTTTTGTTATTGGTTCATTTACTACACATCTAATAAATGAATACATCCATCCATTTTGAGTAAAAACTTTACCTTGGTTAGTGTCATGGCATGGCAATAATCTTAAGAAACCAGCCTATGAAACCACAACTTGGATGGGATGCTAATCCACCACAGCGTGGCTACACAGTCAAACATACTAGTAAGCATCATGGGCAGTTTAAAGTGTTCAGCTAACCTGAAACACATGTCAGTGGACTGTGGAAGGAAACCCACACAGGCACAAGGCAAGCATGCAATCTCAGACTTAGCTGGACTGAAACCCGCATCCAGCTCAGGCACCACAAGGTCACTGCGCTACTTGTTGAGCCACTGTGCCTCCTTTAATGAAAAAAATAAACAGGCAAACTTTTTTCCCCAGTAGTAACTAAAAGACTGACTAAAAATTTTTGTTTTTCCATAATCTTGCAGTAAGGCGACCACACTTTCTACGCAACTAAATTCTGGGACCTTACTTATAATCATGCATGAAAGCCTATAAATGTGTGCAAACCAGCTTGCTCCTTCTTTGTGCACATGTGCAGCACATTTTAAGAGGGCTGTGGAATCAGCACCAGCAGGCTTTATGGACTCTCCCTGATATCAGGTTCAGGATCACGGCCCCCCTCGCCCACTGCAAACCCAGGAGGCCCGATAAGCCAAACCTGCTCTGTGTTTATTCTGCAACACTCTGTAATTTCATCCATAATTAATCCGCTGGGATGCCATCTGATATGAAATGGGGGAGGGATGGTGCACGGTGTAGCCCACAAAGCTAAAACACAAACAAACAAACAAACAAACAAACAAACAAACAAATACATGATTAATCATATTTTAAAAACATCCTTGATCCACTTTGGCAAGTTTGCTGGAGGAAGCGTACCTTAGTTTAGCCCTGAGTGCTGAGGTAAAGAGAATCCATTCACAAGTGAGCAACTGCATTCCCACTCTAATGGGCCTATTAGAAAGCGCCTTTGCTTTTTCGATAAGATCAAAGCATTCCAGCAGCCCAACCATTACTTTATTCTTCTGGGCCATTATGTACACCATTATGTCAATTAATACTGGGACTGCAGCTGTGTGCGTTTAATTCTCTTCATTGTTGTCTAACCAGGCAAGTCGGAGGCTGGGGAACGTAGGTGCGTATTGTACGTGGTTAGATGATGTGAATTAAAACCTAAAAACACTTTTCATAGCAGCGGCAGGTGGTGTTGGAGTTTCGCTAGGGTTTGCGATCAGAAGACCCAAGTTTAAGTCCCGTCTCTCGCTGTTGTATCCTTGAGCAAGGTACTTACCAGTGAAAATTACCCTAGTTGTATAAATGGGTAAATAAATGTAAGAAGCTTAGTACTGTAGGTTGCTCTGGAGAAAAATATCAGCTAAATAAATGAAGATTTTTACAGTAGCAGCAATGCTATCCATGCTGAGGTTCAGCAGTATTGGACAGTCTACTGTAATATTGGCAAGATGAGATGCTAGACAAACTGTTAAGTAGCAATAAAATCTTTCTGATAAACAGTCACAGTGTATTTCCTGTAAGATCTGCTGTAAAATCTGTCAGAAAGCACCACAAAGTGTGGTGGAGGCAACAGACACCCTGTTCCTGGCGCAGGCTGACATGGAGATGTTGCTCTCCCTCTCTGGAGAGCTGCACGGTTCAGGCCCTGCACGGGTCTGACCCGAGCCTCCTCTCAAGCCCAACGGGCACCATATGCAAGTCCTCCGGCTGTCAGCTCATAAAGCGATGGCCTGACAGAGACCTGCCCCCGGGTGCCTTTCCCTGCCCTGAGTGACACGTGACGTTTCAGTCCAGCAGAAAAAACAAACACATCCCACCCCCCATGGGTGGTCGACTCCCGCACTTCCATGCAAACCTCCACCCTCAGATCCCTAATCTCGCTATTGTCCACAGGCCCCACCGCTCTTCCTTACAGACACATAACTACACACACAGTTCACCCAGATATTGGACTGACGGAATTGTGTAAGGGAACAGGTATTGCTTTTAATGTGAATATCTTCAAAAATTTAAATAGTAAGCAGAAAAAAAGATGGAACACAAATTTTCAATATTTAAATATCTGTGGTTCAAGTGTAATTATAACATTTTATATTATAATTGAGTTACTATAAATCTTTTATTGCTATTTATGTATTATAAACCCAGTTTAACACCTGTGACCTGTTTTCACCTGTGACCCATGTACCAGTGTAACCACTGCGAACTCCTGTAAGATTTTAACACCTGTGACATCGTAACACCTGTTTCACTGCAACCCCTGTTATCACCTGTGACCCCAGTGAGACCTGGTGCATGTAAGTATACCTGGCAGCTGGTGTAAGGGCCTGCATTTTCAATGCAGTGGGGTGGCCCAGAGTTGCCAGAGATCATCAGCTATGCTACTTCACAAATTTACGATAATATGTAGAGATGTTTGTGTAGATGTGTGCTGAGTCAAGCTTGTTTTCATAATGGCGGACTTTAGGAGCGTAAACAAACCTCCCTTCTTTTCACGGTTCATGCCTGATTTATTTTCTACTAAAAACTTGCAAACTTGTGGACTTGCAAAGTAAAATAAAAGGATCCGCTTTACTTAACCCACACAGAATCGACAACAGTGTTTCACTGTGCGCAAGAAATTATTCCTCAGCTAATACAACCCAAGGTGTACCTAATAAAGTGGCCTCTGAGTGCATTTCCCCACAAAGCAAACAGATGAAAAAAATTGTACTTTAGATACTGCAGTCAGTTCTACCCCGTGTGTATATAAAATAACTAAATATACAAAAATGTGTTAATTATCAACATAAAGTCAATACAATCGCTGCCCGTGTCTTTCACTCTGCAAAACATATGGACGTTACTCAGTCTGTTAGAGGCATTGTGTTGCATTATGGACAAACAAAGGATCCCACCTCCTGTTGTAGTGCCTTAAACCGACACCATAAAACCCAGCCTGCTTTGAAAGGGGCTAAAGCAGCTTAAAACTGTAAGCTATGCTGGAGTAAAGTGTTGCTTCAATGAGTTACTGTCAATGAAAGTGCAATTTTAGCTGAGATGCTTTTACTTTTATCGAGGGCTGTGAATGGTTGGAATTCTAAAGGGTCCTCATACTTAGTAGAGTGAAAGAAATAGTGAATAAAATACCATCCATCCTTCCTCTTGAACCCTCCTCCTAGTGAGGGTCACACAGCACATCCCTCAAATACTGGGTACCAAGCTGTGTGCATCCCACACCAGTCCATCACAGGGTGGCCCTGCCCACAGTCATGCACTACAGGCAATTTAGAGTAACCAGTTAAACTGAAACACATGTCTTTGGACTGTGGGAGGAAACCCGCACAGACATGAGGAAAACATGCAAACTCCACACAGACTGAGCTGGGCTGGAACCCACACTTGAATGGGTCAGGTACTGTGGGGCAACAGTGCTATTTGCAGCACCACCATGCTGCCTAAACACAACAAAATGGAGATGAAATGACTGCACAGCCTGGCAAAGATGTCTTGATACTGAGTAATAAATTTGCTACATTAAAAAGGTATTTTTTATTAATTGTTGTAGTGATTTTATTTTTTATTAAAGTAAAACCCATTGTAGGGGGACTAATGTACAGCTTTTCTTGAATTGCTCTCAGGTGTGGAGGGAATAGCAGGAGGCCCCATAAGAGTGTTTTCACACCACCGGCCTCTGAGCTTTCCATCAGCGTTCTCCTTAGGCAGTAGCACGTTCTCATGTTCAACAGACGGGCCTTTTTATCAGTTAGGTGTTACCGCTCTACTTTTTAAAAATAATTTTCGGATAGAAACACTGAGTCTTTCTGCGCAGCCCTGGAAATCAAATAATCAGAAATTCAGTGATTTTTTTTAATGCACAGTAACAGGGGGGGGGGGGGGTTGCATTATCACAATTGTTTGTGCAACTGTACAAATATTAATGCAAATGAGGGTTAGGCCTGGTGAAAAATGAACACAAAACACTTGACACCGCTAGACCCTGTGCTCGTCACAAGCTTGTGTTACAGCGCCACCTAGCGTTGGTGTGACCTCATTACGTCGCATTTAAAAAGCCAATTTGCAATTGAAATTATTGAAAATATAAAATGTATTAAAACAGCTATAAATTGATTATATTATGCAGCAATCTTTGACCGATTTAAACTCTCAATAATGGTTGGAACTGAGTTGTTTGCTACATTAAAAAGGTATTTTTTTATTAATTGTTGTAGTGATTTTATTTTTTATTAAAGTAAAACCCATTATAGGGGGACTAATGTACAGTTTTTCTCATATGCATATTGACCACATTGAAACAATCTTTAATATAGGTTTGAAAAATGCTCTAAGCGAAATGTACAAACGATTATAACCTCATAGACCTGGCACTATTAGTCACCTTGGACAAACAGCAAGGCGAGATCTGTATCTCAAACGTGAAACTAGCAGAAATGTGTTCTAAGCTTTGAAGTATTGAGCCATACATGGTGGAAAGCAGAGCAAAAGCTACAATAGTTTGTGAAGAGACAACTGAAAATAATTCTGAAAGCAAGAATATAAATGGCCCATTGCTGCAACAAAGGAAGAAAAGTCTAGAATCTCTGTAAAGCAGGTGTCGCAAAGTGCTGACAGGATAACACTAACCTTTCCATTTGTACTTTATTTCAAAGTCAGAGCCATTATTCAAACCTCCTGCACATAAGGAACGTATCCAAATTAAAGTGCTTTCACTTTGAACTGGACCCCAACTTCAAGTTACTTCATGCCATTGTCTCCAGCAAGCTGGATCATTGCAACTGGTCCAAAATGCTGCAGCCAGGATTGTCACCTGCTGCAGTAAATACTGTCACATCTCCCCATTTCACCATTTCATCTAGGTTGTGCAGGTTTCATTTCAAAGTCTCATCACCTTCAAGGTGTCTGGAGGATTAGCTGCATCCTTCCTTGCTGGTATCCTTATTAAACTGAACCTAACTTGGGACGGTTTGTCAGACCCCACTACACAAATAAGACAGCCACAAGGTCATAACAGTAACCCTGTCCACACTGACAAGCTTCAACAAATTTTCCCAGGTCTTCAGCTATTTTCCTTTATGCTTGATAGGTACTCTTTCGCATCTCATGTTAATTTTTCACACTTTGTGCATTACTTTCCATAAAAACAATACGGTCACTATCGTCTGTCTCACCTCTCATCTGCTAGAACCTGGCAAAAAGATCTGAGCAAAACCTGGCAAAGGGCAAATTCCTTTTCACTGCAATCTACACACTGTTTAGCTTAAACCTAATTTAAATTCCCTTTAATCCTCATATTTCTGTTCAACTTTGATCACAACTAAAAAGAAAGCTTTAGAAAATGTGGAGCTCATAATTTTTTCTTTAATTAAATAAAAATTACAGTTCTGCCACATGCTGTTAATTTTTCAAAATACAAAAAAAGAATCCACATATAACCTCTTGAAATTACCCATATTGTTATCTCACATACAAATACTTAAAAAATACAGTGTTATGTAATTTGGTACTAAAGAGTAAAAAGGTTAATAGCAGACTAGAAATAACAGCATCTTAAAAAATGTTTTAAATTTCTATTTTAAGTTGAGTGTGCTTTCAATAAAACCATACAGCTGATCATAACCAAACCATACTAAGAAAAGTGAAAAAGGCAGAAGAAAAGGAGTGGATCTGTGCTGGGTAAACATTTGTTTGTTTTTTCAACAAAAAAAAAAAATTGTCCTCACAGAGTTAATGCTAATCTCATAGTAAATAAAACAACCATCATACATTCCAAAGGGACTACACTACACACATACACTTTTTTTTACATGATTCTTCAGAGAAACATCCTCTATTGCCCACATACTACATGTTTTCATCAACAACTTTCACTTAGGACACCCAAAAGTAGCATCAAACACCATTTTTAGTGTTCAATCTCAGTCTCAATGGTGAAGAAATGAGGAATGATGAGTCTTCAGCTTGCCTTTTGCTTGACTACATTAATATAATGAAAATAGCGTAATGTGCCAGGACTGATCCGACACAGAACGCAGAACATGATCTGGAATGGGATCTGGAATTGCTTGCGATCAAAATGCTGAGAGAAGGAAGTCTTATGAGGGGAGGAAAGATGAACAAAGGAAGTAGCTGGGGTGGATGCATACTGGTCACTCACTGTTCAAACTGGTTGGAATGCAGTCATTCTTCTTCCCAGGATGGGTTTATGAGGTGTGGACACAGAAGAGGATTCAGTTGCTGAGAAAGGTGAGAAGAACAGCTTCTTCATGCAGTGACTGTGATGCTTGCAAATGGCATTTTACTGCTCTAGATACTTGGATGTGGATATTTGGTGCAGTATTTTGGACAATCCTTGCGTCTACAGGTCAGATTAGGAGTTCAGCTAAAATGTTTAGCTCTTTCTCTGCACTGCAATGCAAGAGGATGAAATTTAATGTTCAAAGAGTGAAAAATAAGAGGAACACAATAACAACAATGGAGAGCTGATACTTCCCATAAAACAATGTCACTTCATAACTCACCATGCTGAACTGCTGCTGTTATTGCTGTTAACATCTTTAGTTTAGCACAAAATAAGAGTTGCAGGCGTGCAACATTTAAAACTTGACTCCTACTAAAAAAAATCAGACTGGATAAAGCCCAAAATTAAATAAGCTAGACAGTGTTTTGAGCAATATGGGCTTGAGTCTGCAGGGGGCGCTGGCAGCTAGCTGCTGGAAGACACAACCATATCGAGCTCTTTGGAGCCCTCCTGAGCACTCGTGAGGCCACAACCACCCGAAAGATCCGGGAAGTGACTGGTTCTGCTGGGTGTGCTGGGTGAGGCTGGTGACTGAGCAGCGCCAGGTTTCTTTGGGGGGATGGGCGGAGGGTGGGTACCCCGGGACACGGTGGGGGACTTGCCCCCGGGGGACAGAGGGCTCGAGGGCTTAGCACTCGGGGAAAGGCATGCCAGGCTGCGGTAGTCTGTGCCGAAGGGCGAGTTGTTTGGGGCAGAGGACTTGACCGCACCCTGCTGGCTGGTGAAGCGCGAGAGCACCTGGGTGACAGTGTTACGTGCCAGCTGCTTGGCAGTGTCGGCCGCACCCGTTGTTGGTGACAGGTCATGAGGCGAGACGGGTCCACCCATCTGGTCCTGCTCTGCCTGAGCCTGAAACTTGTGGCGGGCTGCTTGGAAGCGCTGAGTGACACTTGACTGGTAGGAGGACTGGTAGCCTGGACTGAGCGCACCAGCACCACCTAGGCGTTTAGCCAGCACTGGGGAGGAGCAGGGCGAGGAGGTGAGGGAGGAAGAGGCCGTGCTGCTGGGTGACAGGCTGGGGTGGGGATAGACAGGGGACTGCACACCGCCGTTCTCCTGGCTGTGTTCTGGGGCTACAGCATCGATCTCCTTTATGCTATGGTAAAGTCCGTTCACCTTGGACCGGGCTGTTGGCCTCTCTCCCGGTTCTGTTTGGGTCGCAGTGGAGACAGACGAGCAGGTTTCCTGTGTTGACCTAGCAGGTGTCGTCCCGGCCGCCTTCTTGGCCAGCTCCCTCTGCATACCCTCCAGCTGTGCCTGAAGCTCCCGGCAGCAGCTCTCCTCCTGCTGAAGACGGTCCTCGACCTGTGAGGCCCGGTCCCGCTCCGCCTGGAGCTCTGCCTGTAGAGCTGCCGCTCGTCGCTCATCCTCCTGGGCCTGTGCTGTGGCCCGTTGGCACTCCTGTGCTAGGTTGGAGGACAGCTGCTGGTTCTGGGCCTGAGCTTCTTCTACTTGGGCAGCCAGCTTCTTCTGTTCCTTCTCCAGGCGCTTCACCTGAGCCTTCTCAAAGTCCAGCTGCATAGGAGATACAGACACACACACATACACACACACACACACATAGACAGAGCAGTTAAAGTTTTACAAATGGCTATGAATCAAATAATTTTTGCTCTCTTTTTCTTACACACCAGGTATTTTGGAGGTTAATGTAAATAGAAATGAACTTGGGTAGTGGAGCTGGCAGCATTGGTACCTCACAGCTAGGAGCCTCTGGGTTTCCATTTGAGATTGTGTAGTCTGCATGGCATCCCCATATGGTTTGCTCAGGATACTCTGGTTTCCTTCCACAGCCCCAAAAGGTGTTCTAGCTGATTGTGACTAAACTGCCAGTTGTATGTTTATGTGACTGCTCATCTATGTTGTACTCAGACTCACAGCCTGTTTGTTAATTGCACTGGACAAATGGTTTATAATGATAATGAAAAGATAAAATAAATGATCATATTTGGCTTATGAGGCTATGGGGAGGCAAAGTAAAAATAAATGTTTATAGCCTGTATAATACAACATTTTTTTTTTTTTTTTTACATTTAGCCAATGCAAAATCACAAAAGCAAAAATTAAATAACCCAAAAAAATTAAGTTGTACCAAAAAGAAGCTCTAAGCTGTAGTGCATGAATAACTGTCTTTGAGAAAGAGCATTTTACCATCAACAACTGACATTCTAGGTCTCAGCCCCAGCGTGCAGAACTTAAGAAGAGCGGGAGGAACACCCTACTATGACCCACCTTGCCTGGTCAACATTCCACCTGTCCAGCAGTTTCCTATCCTCATCTGTCTACAAATGAGTTAGTTTGTTTGGGTGGGTGGGCCCCCCACCATAGTACATGATAGATAAAAACTAGCCAAGTTACCTGGTACTACTTGGGTCAAAAAGTAAGTGAAAGAGGTGGAAAAATAAATTAATAACACATTATATATTTACCCCCCACTACCTGTCCTTGTCCAGAGTTGGGGTCCTTTGCCCCTGGCACCCCCACCGCCTCACATTTTGCCTCTCTCAAGTAAGTGCTAGCATCCCTTCTCCATGTGTCAACCTTTTTTACAGCCAAACTTTATAACTTTGAAACTTACTTAATTTAGTAGATTCTGGTGAGAATGTGCATCATCCATGTGTGTGGTGTGTGTGGTGTGTGTGGTGTCCATGCTCGTGCACGTGTGTAGAGCATAAACTCTATTACCTTTAAACTTGCTGAAATTAATACATTATTGTGTGATTTTGGATGAGAAGGTTTGTTCGTATGTGTGTAAAGCATGTGCAGTGGCTGTACCATATGTGTAGAGTGTGTGTGCTGGTTGTCTGGTCACTTTTATGGGCATTATGTAAGTGCTGCATGTGACATTACTATGTGGTTTGAGTCTAGTCAGAGACTAAATTTATCTTTCTCAAAACAGTAAGTAGCCCTTTTGGAGTTTTTTAATTAAATTAATGAATGCAAAAACCTCACTTAGGGGTGAGAAGGACTTGTGTTTCCTATCTATGACTTATAAACCAAAGCTGCACATAAAGAACAAAGTAACCGAAAAACAAAGATTGCACTTTATCGATATAAACCCCCTCCCCTATCTCCATAGGTGAGTGTGTTTCTGTGGGGGTCAGATGAGGAAGAAACTAGACAGAGGAAGAAGGAATGAGTTCATCTCCTACAAATGAGGTCAACCGAAGGACTTAATTTCGTGTCCTGCGGTGGAACCCAGAGCCGTGACCTGGAGCTGTGGGGAAAAAGCGCTTCGGCTGGGAAAATTTCAAGGTTTCGTATGCAGGTCCTGCCAGGATCTGCATGCGTGACTTCACATCCTCATCGCCTGTACTATTTCCTGTGTCAGGAGTGTGCTGAGCTGCAACCATCTGCACGGATGTGGGATATCTCACTTTCACACCATCTAATTCAGTGGCACAAGCTGGAAAAACATCTGCTGATTCTTCAAGACTAAATGACATGTGAACAATGTGAATGGCCTAAAAAGGCCCTGCAGATGAACTTCCTTCGAATCCGTAACCACAGAAACTCCCTGCACTTTGAAAACCCCGTAAAGGGCCAGTTGTCACAGAGTAAAGGACACTGAATGTGATGTGATGTGTGACAGCCAGGCTGTGACAGATGTCTGCACAGTTAGAGCTGCTCTATGGTGTCCCATCTGTGAAACAACTCATTCTTCATTGCTCTTCTCTCTTTCTTAACCCTTTGTCCAGAGCAGGGGCATGGAGGTCTGGAGTCTATTCCAGAAGAATAAGGCATGAGCTAGGGTACATTACAGAACACCAGTCCATCACCGTCATTTTTAAGATACTTCTCTGACCTGAGCAGGCTTAAAGCAATAAAAATGGGGTAAATGCAAAACATTTTATTTGTGTGCGAGTCCAGACGAGAGGATGCAGTGTGTTGCAGTCATTTCTCAGCTGTTCTCCCGATAACTTTGTGCCTCATGTTTGCGTTGTTTAAACATGTTGTACCTTATCATCATACTCATCATCATCTTCTCCACATCAAGTGCAATCTTTTACTAAGACAATGGAAAAGCTTATGAAGAACCACCACCAACAGCTGTCATTTCCCCACCAAATTTCACTCGAGCCACTGTTTATCTTTTCAATAAGTAAGGAACCATTCTTTTTCACTTTTAAATTGATTTATTTTGCTATGTATTATTTATACTCATTATGTATCTCTCATATTTCATTGCTTATTTATATTTTATTGCAGTGTAGAAGGAAAATGTCATTTGTACCTGTATCTGCATACAGCAGAGTAAAATACTCACTAATGAGTTTAAGTGTTTAATATTACCTAATTGAGATTTTAAATGCTTTAAGTTCTGCGGAAATCCTTGGTGGACTGTTACATAGGTGTTTGAGTGTTTTCGTGATATTTGGGGAAATCGGTTGAGGGTTTCAGACGGCCTGGGAACACATTAATTGCATTTCCCAATGAAAATAATTCAATATAGGCTCACTATCTGTAAATGTGTTTATACAGCACATTTTGAGGAATGGCTTAGATTAGGATAATGAGCCATGCCCGTGTAAGAAAATTACATTCTCTTGTTTGGTGACCACAGCAACTTCAATGTAAATAGTTTTGTTCATAAAGTTGAGATGCAAAAAAGGTTTTTCTAGCTATTGTATGGTGAACTGGTTTATACTCTTCCAGCTGACAGAACATGAGGGGTTACAGTATGCTGCATTTATTTAACACCTTTTCTATCATACACATTGTATGTTTTTAACATTTGTTACAAACCATTAAGTGGTCTGAATATTATTTTAGAATAGCAACGGTTCCGGAGAGTTTGCTTCTGTGGTTGGCGCTCATGTTGAATAAACACGTGAACGTTGGTGTACACTTTGTTCCAGGACTGATTCTGGATAATCGAGACATTTGGACCATCGAGCCCTGGACAAGCCAGTAGTAAGTAAGATACCAAGGCTATAGTGACTGTCACCATGCAAAACGACCTTATAAACTGAATTACTGACGTGTCAGTTGCTGTGGTCACCATGCAAAATAATTACCTCAACCCTGTTGTTCCTCACACTCTAATCTGGTGAAAAAGACACAGATACAGGCAGGGAGGTGCACTTGAAGCATCACCTGCTGCAGTAGCCGCTCTCGCTCTTTCTCCAGCATATACGTGACATCGTCCCCTTCTGCTGTGTCCTGTGCGTGGCGCCGCTTTTCCTCCTCCAAGTCTGCAATCACCTGCCACATGCACAAGGGTCAACAGGAGAGGCTCCACTGTAAGAGTTCTGAGATTCTGACATTAACAGCATATTGTTTAGAGTTGTCTTGTTCAGTGCAAGGACATTGGTTCGCATCACACCCCCTGCAGTATAACACTCCAGCAAGGTACTAAATGTCAACCCCTCTTTTTCAACACTAATTTTCAGAAGAAGGTTTTTGAAACTTTTGTCTTATATTCAGAAAGTATTTGTGTTTTTAAGATGGTTTTTTGGACTTGCCATCTTCAAATACACCATTCTGTAACTTTATATTTCTTCACTGCTTGAGAGTTGTTTGACACCGCTGCTCAGTGATCACCATTATTTTAAAATTTGCATCATAACTCTTCCTCAGTCTTTGGTTAATTTGGCCTAACTTTGAGCTACTTTTTTCTTCCATCTTTCACATTTGCTCGCTCCAGTTGATCATTTCTGTGGATAATTGACGCCAATGGCACTACCTACAGGTTTTATACGGTATGTGACCTTCATAGTCCTCGAATATGAAACAATCCTATCTTTGTTAGATATAATTTCCAAAAAAAAGGACTGTCTTATATTCAGGCCAATACGGTAATTATGCTTAGCACAAGGCAACACAGGAATATGACGTCCTATCACAGTTAGAATCTTAACCTATTAAAACACTGAATTCTGTAAATCTAATAACTTGTTTGGTCAAGGGTAGCACACCAGGAGATGGTATTAAAACCTGGACAACTCGCATAACAGGTGGAAATTCTAACCGCTGCGCCACCCTGCGCTGTGTTGTACACAGTGCCTGCTAGTGGCTTGGAGGACAATGATGATTTATTTTTAATAGGATTCTCTGTTAGAATGGCACCTTTAAATTTCTAAGCAAATTCAGTTTACTGGTCTCATATCTCCCCAGTTGTAGTGCATCCTGAGAGAGAGAGAGCGAGCACCCTGCTCACCCCCATCGCAGCCATCATACCCCACCCATCCTCTGACCCCCGCTGATTCAGACCTATTGTGGGAGGCCAAGTCTCAGCACACAAAGAGCAACTGGAACAATGTGGGACAGTATTTTGGCACACAGACTGCCCTGTTCCTACAGGCACGACTGTGTGAGGGGGGGAAAAGACCCCCCCCCCAGGGGAAACCACGTGATATCCCCTCAACAGAGCACAATACAACAGACGTGCACAAGGGACTGAGAAGCCGCGAGACAAGACTGGGCTCACTGCTGTTGTTGACACCCAACATCTGCTGGTGCAGCACAAAAGGACCCAGACAACTGAGGCTTTGATTCTTTGGGGGACACTTTGATCACAGCAGGCAACTGAATTAGTTGCCTATGCTAGTTATTTTTTATAAAGGACAAGTGTATTTCTGAAATATTAGCTAAAACAGAATGAGAACAACTGATGTTCGATAAGAGGTGAAATTCACACAACTCCTTTAAGTTGTAGGAGCAGTAGGAGGCACAGTGGTTAAATAGGCAAACAATTGTAAGTAGCTTAGCAAAAAATGCATTAATAATAACATTATTAGATGTGCTCCTTCAGTTGTGATATTATATTTACCACAATCAACAGTAAATTGACAGACTGTGAATACGATAGGAAGTAGTTCTCCCATGATGCCTTGTCCTAAGGATAATTTTCTGTGCATGGTTAAACAAATTTAACACTTTCTATAATTTTTCTTAAATGCTCCCATGAGTGTTTCGTGCATTATAACTCTTGTCATACACTGCTCTGAACTGATAATCGGGGAGTTTTACACAGTAAGCCTCCTTGGAGGAAGGTGTCACCTAAAATAAACTGTAGTTTGTCAAAATGGAATTTCGAGAGGGAAGTATTAGAGAAAACCCCTTGCCATGCCCTGCCTTCAATAATGCGCATATGCGTATAAGCACCCACCTACTTCTGCTCCGCAGAAGTAGGTGGGTGCTTATACGCATATGCTACCATCCCACCTCTACCCCCATCTTGGACTCCAGACTCCAAGCTCCAGTGAACAGTACACCAAGCATCCATCCAAGCACATAACCAATCTAATACAGATGGTCCCTCACTTACAATAAAATTAAAGCTCAATAAACCCATTGTAAGTTGAAAATGGATTTAATACAGGTATGCATCACTTAACAATGGAGATACGTTCTGAGACATGCAACATTAGGCGATTTCGTTGTTGTGTGTACATCAAATGTACATGCGCCGCATCACATAAGTTTTGACTTGTATTTGGTAAAGCCTACTGCTCCTAGGCTACAAAGCTGTACAGCATGTCACAGCAGACGTGGTAAACACGAAATGTATGAAGCTGCTGCCGGCGTAACACAGCATACTGTTTTACAGTAAACATTTTTATAGCTACAAAGAGCACATTCTAAAATAACGATAAAAGTACAATACAGTAAATACATAGACCAGTAACATAGTTTTTTATTATGATTATCAAATATTATATACTGTATATAATCTTATAGAATCACTGTGTCCATGCAGTCCGTTGTTGACTGACACGTTATGTAACGCATACCTCTACACCTAACCTACTGTCACGCCTGTGGCCACTTCAGCAGCGGAACGTAGGCAGTCTTTCCACTGTCCATCTTCAGATTGAGCATTGATTTGCGTAGAAACCAATTGTGGATGGAATTTAGTTCCTACCTGGACTTCCTGTCAGAGCTCAGTTCCTCTTGTAAACTCTCCTGCAACAACTGTCTTACTAAGAACTTTTATTTTATTTATTTTGAACTGTGCCATTTTCTGTTTTTCATTACTGCCACTTGCTAATGTTTAGTGCTAACGCCTGGCTAACAGCAACACTCTTTGTCAGAAACGGCACTCAGTAAAGAGTTTATTGGAATTTAAATTTATTGCCATGGTGTCTCGCGATTGCTTACACCAAACCATGCCATAACACCTACCGAACATCATAGCCTAGCCTAGGCTAACTTAAAAGTAATTATGAGCGTTCCACTTTCGGGTTTCGCTGCCGCCACCCCCTGTCATGAAACAGTATTATACCGCATATCGCTTGTCCAGGAAAAAACTCAAAATTCAAAATTTGAAGTACGGTTTCTACTGAATGCATATGGCTATCGCACGGTAAAGTTGAAAAATCGTAAGTTGGACCACTGTAACTCAGGGACCACCTGTACTTTCAACTCTTAAATAAATAATAATGTGTTACTGTGCCATTACCTGTGTAGGATGTACAGAAGGAACCAGCATAAATTTTTGAACTGTTCCCAGTTCCTTGCTATCACAGCGGCAAGAATCGGATTGCAGACTAAAGTCCCAGGCTGGGTGCTGCTACTGTGAAGAAGCCAGGGAGCACTGATTTGGGTCACACACTGACTTGGATGTGTAAGGGTTTGGTATATAGTGCTTTACAAGAGAAAGATAACCTAAAGGACCAATGCATTTGGGTCTGGCGATCTCTACCTTCCTGTGTCGCTTCTCCGCAGCAGCCAGCTGTGCCATGGTCTTCTGCTGCATCTTCTTGCAGTGAGTCACCACAAGCTGAAGCAATGCCAGAGGGTTGGGGCCAAGGCAAGAGGTGGAGCTGGAGGAAGCACCACTACCCTGGGAAAGTTCTCGGGCCACCTCACCATCCCGCTGCAGGGCAAGGAAAGGGTCGCTCAGGCAGTACCTCCAGTAGCGCTCCTGCACAAATGTGTCCCGCTGCTGAGCCTGCAATACACAGTGGATGGGACCAAAGGTCAGGAAGCAGACCTCAGCATTTATTCTTATAGTTAATGCCCTCACGTCAAGTTTGAAACATAGATAAAACCATCAAAGTGATCACCAAGTTACTAAGAAGGCGCTTGGTATGCGTAAACACTTGAACATCAAAGCTTTGTTTTGTCTTAACCCAAGTGTAGGTATACTGCAACCAATATTGTTCTAGACAAATTTTTTTACATGGATTACAGTCAGTCCATAAAGTTTTACTCTTCACTCTTACACAAAGGAGAGCAAGGACATGTGTTTGTTAAAAATCTTTCATTGTAGCTGTACTAACTAGTGATGGGGGGCTGGAGAGGGGTATGAAAAGGGCTGTATGAGAAAAGCACCCATTTCAGGTCAATGGAACTGCCTCTGGGTCCCAGCTGGCTCAGGCCCGCCAGAACAATAGGGCACACCATGGTCCCAGCACCACCTTCCCCCATTCCAAAGCCAGGCCGACCCACTGCGAGAGGGCAGCTGTATGAGGGTCCCTAGGGGAGTGGAGGAGAGAGTGAGCATGGACGGTAACAAGCCAGATTATCTAAAGCAGCATGACTGCACGGCCCCCCAAAACCACCCAAATCCCACTATGGAAATTTTATGCCAATGCCAATATCCTTTTTTTTCCCTCTTTTTTCTTTTTTTAAGGGTTTGCGATTTGCATCCAGCCAGAAAACCACAGCTTCAATGGGGAAATGAAGACCTTAAGGGTGCAGACAAACCCTGTCAGCAGACAGTCATCCACAACGTGTAAGACTTTCTGTATGGAACTGCACGTGCCCAAAGGGTCAACATTAATTAAGAGTCCCAATAAATTGTATGTACCTATCAGTCGATTCCATTACTGATATATGCATGTATAAAATAGAGAAAAATCGGACTACATCTGCCTGGGTGAGAATTATAGAGAAATGCAAATCACAATTTTTTATACCTATTCATAAAATAATAATTCTGTTTGCTCAAATTTAGCCACATGTTGCTACAAAAGGAGTCACCGGACAAGACAGCGGTCATTATGTCATTCCTGGCTGCTGTGCTTTGGATAGAAGATATGTGGACTATCTTCATGGACCACCAAGCTACACTAGGTTCCGCTTTCAAACTCCAGTTGCAGCAGAGGCTCTCATTACCCTTACTGATTGTTCTCACCCAAGGGATCACAATCCATTTTCCATGACATTTTCCACAGCCCTGTTCTTCCTTGTGCGCTTACGCGGAAGCTGACAAGGATTCGGAGAAACTGTCTGGCGCATCTCCACCGAAAACAAAGCAAAGAAGTCAGAGCGTGTGTTTAACTTCCCTCCGCGTCACACCTCTGTGCTCAGCAGTTGGCAAAGCTGTCCCGGCATTCCATTACTCTTGGTTTCCTTTTACACAAGTTTTTGGGGAGGCTGGGCTTCTCCCTGGGTGGTTGACGGATATGCCTGTGTGCATTAAGAGCAAATACTGCGTTTTGAGTTTTCAGGTGAATATTTGTAAACTGACACCAAAATTGCAACTTCACTCAGATTATCTGTAACAGTAGCGTAAATATTTTACTCTAATACAGTACGCTGCTTTGGATAGAGGCCTCCACAAAATAGTGAAGTGAAAGCGCAACCACAACTAAACCAAAACAAAATAATAATGATGATAGTAATAATAATCATGCTGCTTGAGCTCTTACTAAAGTGGGAAGGCACAGTTTTTAATGCTGGTGGGTGAAATGTTTACAAGCAGTTCCCACGAGCGCATCTCCACCGGAGCTGGCAGCCAAACCGAAGTGCTTTCAAGCTGCAGCCAGATTCCTTGGGCTACAATGGAATGCTATTTTAATTTAACAGAAACTCAATGAGGCTTGTGTGCCATTTTTCTCACAAGGACAGAGATGACGGTGATGACGGTGACATCAATAAGGTGCAGATTAGCACCTACAGTTCCGCAACACAAAGTTTCACATGGATAAGAACTCAAACGAAGAAACCCAAGGAAACACAAAGATGTAAATGATTTTTTCCATTTACCATTTAGACTCCACATTATAAGGCTTTTTTTAAACTGAGTGCTGTCATTTATTTTAATTGTTTTGCAAAGGCTTTTATAACTTCTACGGCTTGTGTCCTACACGCCAGCACAGCAGTGTTATATAATACTTCTTCCAGGATCTGAACCTGTTCAGTGCTCTTCCAAGTCTTCATGACCCCTTGTTGTAACAAACACTTGCTCTGTCCACCCTCTTTCAGATGACCTCAGATAAATGCTGGTCCAGCACCAAGCTCTGGAGCACAAATCAAACTGAATAGAATGTCCTAAATTGCCACTGCAAGTTTTTTCTTCAGTTCCTCGGGGGGGAGGAGGAGGAGACAGAGTTCAGTAATTCTAGTGAGCGTGCAAGGACTGAGGAAGTGGGTTCTGGAACGTGGAATGCTTTTGGGCTCCCTTAATGAATTATTTCACTGAAACAATTTAAACAAAATGCAGTATGAGGGCTGTCATTTATTTAAAATTCTTCTGCAAATGCTTTTACAACCTGTACTGCTTCTGTCCTACATGCCAGCAGAGCAGAGCAATTAAGCTAGAACTTCTTCCAAGGTCTGAACCTGTTCCATGCTAAGTGTTTATTTTCAGCCAGCGTTACGCTCTTATGAAACTCTGCTCTGTTTCTGCTCTTGGTTTTGGCCACCCTCTTCCAGATGAACTTTGATAAATGTCGGTTCAACACAAAGTCCCAGCATTTATTAAAGCATTCCTTGCACTAAAGAACTACCTGCTAAGAGCACCTGCTCCTTCTGCCATAATTTAGATCTAAATTTAAATTTAAAGCCAAACCTACAGTCTAGTACTCAAAAATATTGAACAACAGAACCAAATTTAAATCTGAAACTGGTAAACAGGGAATTACCACACAAGTGTGATTTTGGACAACGCACCTTTATAACCCTGAGCAAAAAAAAAAAAAAAACCTGGGTGTTGCGATTTTGCTGCCATTGCCCTATGGGGAATCCAGCTAAGTGAGGAGGAGTATTGTCTTTGCTAAGTAAGTAAGCATTGCAATTTAACTCCCTTTTACAGTGTAGTGCCTGACCCATTCTATATATCTGCCTACAAAAACTGTTCAAAAGCTCAAATATACTGTACATAAAGGAAGGATTTACTGTATGTGTCTAACATTCTGTAATTGAAAAACAGACTGAAAGGAAAACCAAAGCAAAATGTGATTAAAGACAATGGATCCTTCTCTATTCTGCTTACCTTTCATATCAAGTAACTAAGAACAATAGCATTTCCCGGTTTTAGAAATAAGTGGTTTCATTGAGCAATTTCCTCCAAAGTCCCCATTAATTCTTCCTAATTCTTTTTCGCAGTAGACACATTATTATTTTAGTTGTCTGGGCTTGTTTTCCTGGTTATATTCCAACTCTTATTTCCGGTTGTGGTTCAGGTTCTGGTTTGGCCACTGTTCCATCCATCATCCCCAAATTACATAAGAAATTATTTGCATGAGAAAGAATCAGCCCATTACTTCATCCAAACCAGTAAATTAACTAGTTTTACCTAATTATTAATTCCTAATAAAAACAAATGAAAAATACATGACAGTGAAATATTTTGCACAGGAAGCTTTGCATTAGGCAGCAAATGTATTTGCATAATGTACGTGTTGCCATAGACACGGTGCAGGGATAACCCATAGTACCTGTAAATAATTGGTATCCTCTGACTTTGCTAGTATCTTAACACCATACGGCAGGTATCAGATAATGGAGGCTTACATGAATGGAAATCTAAGGGAAGTGAAGACAACCCCAGGCCAGCTGGACAATGTGCAGGGTGGTGGGTTTTACAGAGCTTACAACCTGCATTATTCGGACTGCAAGTGTTGCATCCAACTGAGAAGTCTGCATATTTCCATTCTATCCTGAGTTTGTGTAGCTCTCCCTCATGCTGCCTTCATCCCAGTTTCTTTGACTGCCATTCCCAGAGCTCTCATCACCTTCCCCTTCTGTGTTCCCGTCCTTCACCCATCCTTCCTCACACATTTCTCCTTTTATCCTGCAGCTCTCCTTTGGTCTCCTTCCTTTTCCTGCCTGCTTTGTACCCCCTACCCCCACTTTCTGCAGATCTCTGTTTTTCTATCCCTTCTACCCCATTACGAAAACATAGGATTCTATTGACCTTGCAAAGAAAAATCATTTACTTGTGCCACTTTGGTTCTCCATTTCCCCTACACAGAACATGTAAAAACATTTTAGTTTAACTCCATATACATATACTGTAAGCATTCATATAATAAGGTCCAATACAAAACATAAAATAAATAAATAAAAACACAAAAGCAGCTCATTTTTTCATTTTTCAAGGCTTATTATTCAGGAGAACAGAAATATTTGTTTAAGTAAAACTGCACCCAAAACAGGTGATTTATTCTGTACATGAATAATGACAGCACAACTACACGTGCATATAACACAATAAATTGCATATATTATTATTTAGTCATTTAGTAGATGCTCTTCTCCAAAGCGACATGCATCTCAGGGCATAAAGTGCAAAAATCCATTTACACAGCGTTGTAATTTTTAGTACACAACAAGAAGGGTGGTGAACAAATTCTGAAGTTACAAAGTGCTTTTAACAGCTTTGTACAGTAAATGCCATAGCCAGTGACTGTGTGAACTTTATTTCCTTGTATCGTAAACATTGTTGAATCAAATTGCCAAAATGTCTCCTTACAGGATGTGTGCTGTATTTTTGGTGACATTGTTTTCCATCCTTTTTCCCCGTAAATGATAACGGTGATGCAACCCCCTCACGACTAGGCGATTTCTCAAGCTAACTGGCGTACGAGGTACAGTTGTGCACAGCATGGGATTCTTGCAAGTTGGTTCCAAAAAAATCACTGGTATTTTAAGTCTGGGCTGCTTTTTCTTTACTATGTAAAAACAATGTTATCTCATCAAAACTGCATTCTTTTAAGCCAGTGCAGCAGTTCTACTTAAAGTTCAAAAGGACTATCTTTATCTTTGTTGCGTTTATGAAGCTGGGAACTCACAAAAAAATTAAATATCTCAAATAAAAGCCCGAGTGGACACCTGTTGTGGCCTTAAAGCAAGATGATAGTTCAAGCTGTTCACATTTCTTGGGATTTAAGAGCATTTTATACCCGCAGGCAGGGTGTGGCTCAAAGCTTAACTGGAACTATTCACTGTTTGCCATTATAGTCACCACCTCTCCGATACTGGCCCCTTTATGCACTGCACCTTGGAAACTAGCGCACCTTAGCTTTGCAAAAACATCTTTAAAGCGGGAATCTTTAACATGCTTAAAACTGCAGAGTGCTCCTACATACTAAGACAGAACAATGACTGGCAGCACAGAAATAAAATCCCCAAACACCAAAGACATCACCATTATCTACAATATGGTTATAAATGTGTAAAACTTTGCTTTACAGTTTACGATTATACGTATGTACAACTTAAAGCAAGAACATCAGGATTTGATACCTGCTTATGTATGATTGTGCTGTGATTGTGGACACTGTTCACCATACACACCATACCGTCGCTGAGTCCGATGTGCGGAGGGAGCTGAAGCGCGTCAACATCAGGAAAGCACCGGGGCCGGACGGCATCTCCGGGCGCCTGTTGCGCTGCTGCGCCGACCAGCTGACCGGAGTTCTCACAGCCATCTTCAACGAGTCTCTGGCTCAGTCCACAGTCCCTCAGTGCTTTAAAACATCCACCATTGTCCCGGTACCAAAGAACAATAAGCCCTCATGCCCAAATGACTACCGGCCCGTTGCACTGACCTCGGTAGTCATGAAGGTCTTTGAGAGACTCATCAAAGCCATCATCACAGCATCCATCTCCAACTTTGTAGACCCACTTCAGTTTGCCTACCGCCCCAACAGATCCACGGACGATGCCATATCCCACGTCCTGCACACCACCCTCAGTCATGTGGACAGGAAACAGGGGAACTATGTGCGACTGCTGTTCATCGATTACAGTTCAGCTTTCAACACCATTGTCCCCCGTAGACTGTTCACTAAACTGAATGACTTGGGATTGAACCGCCACCTGTGTGCCTGGGTTCTCAGTTTCCTCACAGGCAGACCACAGGTGGTGAGAGTGGGTAGTTGCACCTCAGGCATCATCACACTCAACACAGGAGCTCCGCAAGGTTGTGTACTTAGCCCTCTGCTCTATGCCCTCTACACTCACGACTGTGTGGCCACACACGCCTCCAACTCCATCATCAAATTTGCTGACGACACGGTGGTGCTGGGCCTCATCTCCAACAACGATGAGACAGCATACTTGGAGGAGGTGGATAACCTGGCATCATGGTGCCAGGAGAACTGCCTCCAACTGAATGTCGGCAAAACGAAAGAGATGGTGGTGGACTTTGGTAGGCGCCAGCAGCGGTCCTACACCCCCCTTAAAATCAACGGGACTGCAGTGGAGAGGGTGAGCAGTTACAAATACCTGGGCGTTCATGTCACTGAGGACTTGACATGGACTGTACACATCCGAGCTCAAGCCAGTAGAGCAAAGCAGCGGCTCTACCACCTCCGGCAGCTGAGGAAGCTACAGGTCTCTCCAGCTATCCTTAAGACCTTTTACTCTGGTGCTGTACAAACTGTTCTGACTCAGAACATCATCTCCTGGTTTGGGAACAGCTGTGCTCGGGACATCAAGGCACTGCAGAGAGTGATCCGGGCAGCGAAACGCTGCACCAGATCTGATCTACCGTCCCTACATGACATCTATACCAGGAGATGCAGGACCAGAGCGAGTAGGATCGTCGGTGACCTGTCTCATCCCAGCAACCATCTATTCATCTTGATGAAATCAGGCAAACGCTACAGAAGCATTATGGCCAGAACGGAGAGGCTAAGGAGGAGCTTCTACCCACAGGCCATAAGACTTCTGAACCCGGACATGACATGACTACCCTCACGTAATCTCTGACCACTCTGCTCCAACCCCCACTGTCACTGCCCTTCCAGGGCACCTTAACTGTTCCGTACCATTTTCCCTATTTATTTACTTATTTATTTACTTATTTACTTACTTATTTATCTATTTACTGCTTGTTTCTGTCTCTATTCTTCTTAGTGTTTGGATATGTGTTTGCTTCATTTTCCATTATAGATTGTTCGCACAGTCATCCTGGTTCAGATCGGTGCACATTTCAACACATGGTACACAACCATGTGCTTGACAAATAAACTCTTTTGACTTTGACTTTGATACTGGCAGTGATTTAGTTTTCCTTTCCTGTTCATGCCACCACAGCGGGGGGGGGGGGGTTGTTTGTTTGTTTGTTTGTTTGTTTGTGTGTGTGTGTGTGTATGTGTGTGGGGGGGGGGGGGTACACAGGTGGGGGGTAGGGACTGTTTCTGCTCCATGAGCAGGATGTTAGGCCCCAGTTTCCTGCAGTATCACACACTGGTGAACCAGACCATCCCACGCAATACAACATCCTAATGTCATCTGGGAACATTTGGCTTTAAATTTAAATTTAAATAAATAGAAATGACCTGGACAATCATCAATCCTCAGGGCCTGTTTGTTAATTATTATTAAGGTGAATAAACACTATAACACTATAACAGATCCCTATCATGTATGTATGAAACGTAACAATAAATGTAGACCCCTCTGTGCATTTATCCAGTGTCCTGTTATAAGTATTCTTTTTGCACCTAGAATACAAGTTTTAAAAAGTTATTTATAAATAAAAAAGTCAAGCTGTAATACAAAGATTTACACATTTATAACCATGTTGTAGATAACTGTGACATCTTTGGCTCCATCTATTCAGCTGAAATAAAATATAAACACTTTTACAGTAATAATACTCCAAATAAAATACTTTCATCACGATATCACAGGTCAGTATGATTTTCAAAATTGTGTCCCAGTCCAAGCCACCATTTAGTAACCACAGTTCCTCGTGTTTAAATTTATTTACTTTAGTACAATGTTAAAAAATAAATGTTCAGTGGCAGCAGAGCCTCTGTCTGGACATGAATCAGAAAAAAAATCCTGGCATCAAATGGAGCAGTAACAGACGCAACGGCACATCCTTTTCCAGCAGAAGATTTTGCGCGCATAAACAAGGTCCGACACACAACGCTCCCATGTTTAGAAATTCTGCCATGTGCCCATGGGAAAGTCTGTCCAGAACCAGGGGGCCATACTTGGAGCCTGAGGCTGTTCCCACTGCTCTCTGGAGCTTAGCTGAGCGACAGCAAAGACAATACTCCTCCTTTATACAAAAAAACAAGCAAACTCCTGGTTGACTCCAATTCCCCATGGCAAAAAAGAAGGAATGAAACCCACTCCTGTATCCCAGTTAATCTCTTAATTCTTAAGAAAAGATGTGCATTACAAAAATACAGAAAGTTCATCTGCTGGGAATATTAAAAAAAAAAAAAACAGCACACTCAGCAAACCTATCTAAAGTTGCGGTAAACACCGCAATGAAGGACCACCCTTTGTGATTTTTTTTTTTTTTTTTAATACAACAATTGCAACCGCTGAGAAAGCAGTCCCATTTTAGACACAATTTCACACTGAATAAAAGAGTTAATGAACCAAAACAAAAGATAAAATGTAAAACACAAAACAGAAAACAAAGTACATGCTGAATCTCCCATTTGATCGCCCAAAAAAAACCACACATTTGAGTTGGAGGTCCTACGTACACAGCTCTGGCAACACAGAATAATAAAACCATTGATCCCCAAACCACTGATCGGGGATTTTTAAACTCTGACAGTTGATCAAGTTTACCATAAAGTACATTTATGACAGCATGGAAAAGGCCCTTTCTAGGCTATGAAAACTGGGAAACGAGGGCATATTGACACTGACAGAAGAAGCAATAAGGTTCACACTCCATGGGTCCCTGACCAGCCTCTGTGACCAGATTGGTAGGACTCATTTCCCCATCAATGTACAAACCAGGATGAATAAGGAAGCTGTTTGAGGGGAACATTATATTTGCGCATAGGTATGGCCACTCGAACCAAAAGATTATGCAAATTATGGAAGAATTCACAGCTCCTCCTATCACGCAACAACATTCTTACAGGAGGATTTTGCTAGACAGGTTTGGGGGCTCAGGCGAGCCATGCTGAATGTGACCAGTGGAACAGACAGCACCAAGCCTTCATCAAAGGGCCTGTGGGACTGAGAAAGCAACCAGCAACACATCCTCTCCAGCCTCTTCCTAAACAGCCCCAGCTGTCATAAAGTCAAAAAGACCAATGTGGCAGATAAGATAGCGTGGGACATTCGAGATACACAGGAACACATGCTGCCAGCCGTTGAGCAAGGATTTGTTTTGCATTGTTATCAGCATGCTGCCTTCCGACAGGATTTTGCAGCATGAGAATAGCTAACCTTTAGACCCCCGGACACACCCAGCTACAGGAGATCAACTCTTATAATGAATGTCCGTGCTCCTTTCCGATCAGAAACGCATGTTGGTCTGCATTCAAAGCTCACCCAACTAAGCTCCACTTACAGTGGAAGCCACTTCCATACACAACCTTTAACAATGAGTAATAATAATGGGGCAACACGATTTTCAAAAACGTGTAGAAAAGGTTTTGCTGCAATTTTTCATCATCTGTGCAGAACTTAGGCTAGGATGAGCCATGTGGTAAACACTTTCTTTTCACAAGTGTCCTCCAGGTTTCAAAACATTTCACCTGATTGGAAATACACACATCATACAGACTCATTAGTATGTACTGATTTTATTTTTTTACCATTTAAATTGACTTCAACTAGCAGTAATCGCATTTGGACTTAAACAGATTGACAAAGGGCTAAAACAAGCACACCCAAAGGCCCTCGAGGGCTGGGACAGGACAGCTTGCCCTACATTATGTAGTTATATGAGGATTACAGGTGTGAGAAAATAAAATTTGCTTTTTCATCCATCTCTGCACACACACACAGACACCAAAATAAACACTAAAAGGAGGAGGAGAGCATCATGATGGACATACAGGGATGGAGAGATCAGTGACGGTCAATAAAGGACAAGTGCTGAGATGAAATCACTGGTGACTGGACAGAGACTATAAAAAGAAAGTTTAAAAACCCAGAGGGAAACTACAGAGACGGAGTTCCTAATGGGCACAAGGAAGGTTGCAGTGCTGCAGTCATTGACACATTAAGGACACTGAATGCATGGGTTCAACGATTTGTTAGTTATTCCCCTAAACGTGTAAACACTAGGGTCAGAAACAGGGTTGACATCCTGTTTCAGGATGAAAACTGAACTGAGAGACATTATCCAGAGAAAGAAACAGGCTACAAGTCTAGGAAGGGTTTCAAAACGGTAACGCTAGTGGCCCACAGTCCTATTGAGAAAAGAAAAAAATCCAAATATTGCAATAAATACAAATATTTTAATCTTGTTGATGTACTGTAAAGAGACAGCTAAAGAGAAAATGATTTAACACTCATTGTAGTAGAATAACCAGAATTTTTTTGTTACAAGGCATCTAAAAACTAAACAAATAAAAGTTAATCACAGTTCTATGGTCAAACAATGCATCAAGATTACACATGAAGTGAATGAATTTAAAAACAAAAAGCATATGTGAACCTGTAAAGGCTAAAGGTACTATGACTTGATGTCCTTTATTCAGCTATAACAGTACAATGTACACTGTTTCCTTTAAAACACACACACACATAAAACCAGTGATAGACAGCGGACGGTTGCCCCACCCATGTGTGGTTACTGAACCCTGCCGCACCCAACTCATACAATAAAGAGCCAATGCTTTGTACACAACCCTCATACAGAAGACCATAAAGCCTAATTTACATTCACGTTTTATCCTCTTAAAGAGCCCTCAGAAAAAAAAGAATTAAAATATAGTTGGAGCACCAGTAAAGGACATCAGGGAAACATGCAATATTTACATTTAGAATATTAGCATGCAGACTGTCAACGAATGAACACACCATATTGTTAACATTAAATTGAAATTGCAACAACCATTACCCATTTTCACTACTACTAGAATACCAAATATTAGAATATTAATACTATTAATATGAAAGTATTTACTTTCGGAGCAAGTAGTTTTACCCTGATCTTTCAGATGTCACAAAATATCTTGCTTTATTATGGGAACCATGATTAAGCTAATCTTCTGTATTAGTTTATTTTTTTCTTATTGACTGCTTCTAAGGTTCTCACAGAGAAACAGTCAACCGCTGTGCTATAATTCAGGGGAAATAGCTGCCATGGCTGGAGGGGCTACTCCTACACTGATGGCATTTCCTCCTCTCTCTCCTACTTCTGCCCCCTCCTCTTCCTGTGGTGCCCGTTTGACTCCCGTCATCAAGCTGACCAGGACCACGCCTCTCTGCATGTTACAACAACATGAGCTGAGGAACACATTACTTAATTGCTTTGACTTCCCAGAGCTCTAGGGCTTGGGGAGAGGGAAGCCGTCGAGACAAGAGGGTGAGGCCATGGGCATCATCCTGCTTAGCCTTACAGGCTCCTCATGACGACCGCCTCAAGGCTGCATACAAGCCCCAACTCAGATAGCAGTATGAAAGCCTAGTATGGAGATGGAACACAGCAAAACCACAACAAGTCACAAGAAATCATCATCCTTCAAAAGCCTGAGAGCATCAGAAGGCTCCTCTGCTGTGGCTCTAGGGCAGAGGGTCACCTAGAGAGTAATGAGTTGAATTCAGTCAAAAGGTGGCAAGTTCAAGCTCCAGGAAGGTGTGACTTGGGAAACTTGTCAGGCTGCATGGCTTTGCAAGAAATGGGCCTATAAACCAGGCCAGTTCCTTTACTGCATGGACACATCACACTTCCCCTTCACCCACTCCTTGAGAATAACAAATAAATAGACTTAATACAACACACCAAACATCACTCTTCAATACTGAAGTAAAAAATTGTATTTTTAGTTGACCAACTGAAAACATAGATTTATTGCAAAATTAATGTTTACTGTACATAAACACTCACCTGGGAATTCTTAGCCATGGCAGATGTGATGTATTCACAGGTAAACCTGCTAAATAGAAATTACTAAGCTACACAAAGTGAGAATGAATACTTTCCCAAAACACTGTTTGTTAATAAATCCAGGACAAGTTGTTCTTTTAATCAGAATCAGTTTATCCACAATACAGCATACCTATGGTATTTTCCATGGTAATTCTGAGGGAGTACCTTGATATGGGAAAGTGTCCCATGAGCTCAACTTGCAAACTCACATTACAAGTGTGTGTCTCTGTATGTTGTGCTGTCACATAAAAAATGTTTTGGTTGGAAGTTATGGTTCATAAGACTGAACATAATAAGTTCAATAATGAAATGCTTCCTGTTCATTAATGAAATGGTACTGGATGGAAAATTAGATTATATTTAAATTTCCAACTTTTTGAACATCTATCACATCAAAAAAAAAAAAAAAAAAAAAAAAAAAAAAGGTTCAATTTTCCCATTCACTATAGGTTGTTTCCTGGATGCAAATACCAACATTTTGTTGGAAGAGAGAAAGAGCTTATATTTTCAAAAATTCAGCAAGAAATGTTCTATAATCAGCAATTGTATTAATAAAAATAAGCATTTTATATATAACATATATGGTCCAAAAATCTGGGTAGAAGCTTTTTAGTGGACCATCTTCCTTCTAGAGTTCCCAACTGCTCTGTAAGTTCGCAGTACATCATCTGTCACAGCCCTCATCCAGGGTATAGGTCTAGGGCACCAGATCATCATGACCTTGACCGGGATAAAGCAGTTAAGAATGACGGACGGACGGACAGACAGACGGACGATCTACCAAAATCAACCATTGATTTTCCTGGCAATTTCGCTGTATTGGAGCTACTTGTGTAAAGTTTGCTGGAAAAACCGTGGCACTGGATTTAGTAACTACACCCGCAATCATCTGCCTGTATTTCTCTGTTTCAAAGTACAATTTTGTTTGCTCTGAGTTGCAAACAACTTTGAAAAAGCCTGTATAATGGGTAAATGTTACAGTAAATTTATACTGAGTGAACAGGTCATCAATAGGAACTGATAAATTTTGGGGGTAAGATGTCCTGTTACTCCCCACATAGGTTCACATGCTGAAATATAACACATGGGCCTCTAATCGGACTGGCTGTCCTGTGGCTGAGAAGTTCAGTGTACCCTGGTCAGGGCCTTTTTTTATAAACTAGTACTTTTCCTGTAGCAGAAGTGATTCTCGGTAAGATATAAGGGCATCAATAGCTGGATCAGTGGCTGAAAACAATCACAGATCTTTTTTAAAAAAATAATTTGCTTTTTCAGTTTGGTAGTCACAGAATTTCATGTCAAGCCCTTTTGTCAATCACATTCTGAAGGGTCTTGTATAAAAGTAGAAATAAAATGTAGTGCTTAATAAAGTTAAGGAGTATATCATCCTTTCAAATATATAGCACATAAGCATGAATTTGTAAAGGGCAGCGGTTTGTTGGCAAGCACAAAAGAAAAAGAAAAAAAAAAAAAAAAACATTCAAATCTCCATTAAATGTCTCCACTGTGCACCTCTCTATCATACTTGAGGATATCCTGGGTTAAACACAAAGACAAAGACACATGCTCACCTTACAGTCACCTCAACTCTGTGCATTTTAAGATCATCAGGTATGGATTACCCCCTGCCTCACCAGTTCGGCAACATAAGCCTGAACTTTGAAATGGAAGAAACTTAAGTTTGTCTGAGGACTTTTGCAGTGTATATGAGAGAAGGTTTACATGAGCTAGACTTTTACACAGGCTACCGCTGCCTTCTGTTTCCACAGCACGTGTAAATGCTTTACTGCATAAGGACTGATGCAAAGACTGGTTGGGGTTCTCCTCTTTGATAATCAAATGAAGATGGAGGATTCAAAGACATTTGGATGAAGGTCAAAACAACAAGCTACCTTTACCATCCCTCAGACTAATCCACCGAAACTGACCTGCTTTACTGGACACTTTGAACAATGAGGTTACTACAGTAACAAGCTAGTAAAAGAAAATGTAAACATTTGGTGAAACATTAACAGGTTTATTCAGCAGTACCCATCACTGTTAGAATGTAACCATTGCAGAATGAGTGGGAGGACCTAGTTGAGTCAACTTTCATACGGTGACACTTTGGGACTTACCCTGAGTGCCTCAATGACCAGGTCCCTGGCCTCCAGCTCCCCCTCCATCATGCTGAAGAGTGTCAGTAGCTCTGCCTTGCTTAGGTTCTCCACATCCATCCTGGATTCCTGGAAGCAATGTCAAGAGTGAGAAGCTGCAGAATTTAAGAGATCATGTATACGAACCATGTCTTGCCACGGAGTGACCAACAACCCATTTGACTGAATCACTGCTCACAAACCTCACCTTACTGTAGATGAAAATATACTTCGGTTCAACAGATTTTTTTTTGCTCAACTGAAACCCTGCATGGATGATGATGTCATCGAGATCAGTGCCTGCCAAGAATGTTGTGAACATACTGGCCAAAAAAGATAACATTACGTCTCTCGCCAGGTAGGTATGTGAACAACAATGACATCAGTTGTGCAAATTTGATCACGACTTGTCAGTTAGCGTCTAGGTGCATGCTAAGCGACCGGCTGTTTGCCTTTTGGCAACTCGTTGCTCCATGGGGAAAAACCTTGGTGAGAGAAAGAAGTCACAGCACACCTAGTTCAGGAATACATGTGAAAGAGGCACTTCTGGTGGGGCTTTGGTTTGATTTGTTAGTGTCATCAAGTTTAGTCATCAATTTGTCATTTGAACATACAACCATGTCATAACATGGCACAAGCACAAAACCACTAAAAATAATTTTTACAAAGGCAGTAACTACAACCCTGGTTGTGGTCTGTCCTTGCTGTATTTTCACGTTGAAAGTCACATTTGGAAGAAAAATTGCAATTTCAGTTCAACAAAATTCACTAAGCCCCAAGAAGGGTGCATAGGTCATGTCAATAATATCCATGGAAGCGTTCCTAAGAGAAGCTGCTTATCCCTGTCATTATTCCTAAGAGATTCGGCATAGAAAAGTAACCTCAACATTTCAGTGTCGAGATGGCAGGTAGTGTAGATGTTCACTTAAAGTGGCTCAGAATCTTGATATTTCAGTCTCTGAAGGGAGTCTGTACACTTCAGCATTCAGCTGTGTAAAAGCTGAAAACCTAATTCATGCAGAACACTTTGGGGAGACACGAAGGAACAATGACTAACACTATGGGTGAACAAAACTCCAGGCAGTTCATATCCAAACCCTGTCCATATCAGTC
This sequence comes from Heterotis niloticus, assembly GCA_018136845.1. Taxonomy (NCBI): domain Eukaryota; kingdom Metazoa; phylum Chordata; class Actinopteri; order Osteoglossiformes; family Osteoglossidae; genus Heterotis; species Heterotis niloticus. The sequence continues at coordinate 10,985,544 of CM030896.1, forward strand.
AGTTTGAAAGTTCAGGTCTAAACAAATAAAACATGCAGAGGGCAGTCTTAAGATGAACACAAGCTGACAATAATTAAAATTCAACCAGTACTCAGTTACTAATCATAAGAAAGGGACAAGGGTTACGGCTTCCACTTGTATTCCTCTGAATTGTAAACACAATAAACTCCTACTTGACTTATTTTTCGCTGATCAGGTCAGCTTTCTGTGAACCTTCCTTGAAGCTCCATTATTTGCAGCGACCAAGTTCTCCCTTTAGTTTGTAGGGCTGGTGAACAGACACCTGAATTTTAAACACAATAAAAACACAGACATGACCATGACAGATGGCAAGATGGTAATTTGCAGAGCTGTTAGGAGTTTTAGAAAGAAATAACTCTGAAATGGGTGCATTTTAAGACCCTTTTCGCATGCTGGGAAGAATTTAGCAAATCCTGACTGGGAGCAAAAATTTATTCGACCGAGTTTAAGCCAGAACCAAGAAATGATGGACATTTGATTTTTGGACTTCTTGTGAGTGGGCCCACCCAACAACCACAGGTGGGAGAGTGGAACACAACACCATTTATAGTGATGACATAATCCTGTATGTCATGATTTTTACCTTGTATCTTGACCCAGCAAACCTATATCTGTACAAAACAAACATTCTGGCCCATCATCAGACAACCATACCATTTCATGTGCATCTCTACTGAGGACCTTGAACCGATTCTTACTAATACGGTTAAAAACCACATCAGAACATCTTCAAAAAGTTTCAATGAAAAGGACAAAAATTAAAATAAAATTAAAGTAAATGCTTTCTGACATGCTCAAGAGGTGGATGGCTAAGCTATTGTTCCGTGGTCCCATGGGGCCGTCAGAAGAGAGACAAAAGATAATTCCTTGTGCTCCATAATGGCTGCCGTGCAAATCGCTCAACACCGCACCTTCATTTTATAACCCAGTAACCTGCATCCTCAATAAACATGCATTTTGCCCCAGTGTCAAGCAATCATATGTTTACCCAAGAAACGGAAAGCAACTATGACAAGAACATGCGGATTTGATGCCTACTTTGTGAACCATTCCACCAGGTCTGCTCAGATTGTTGCCGGTCACTGTTCAACCAAACAAGGGTAATTTTGTGGAAAAGAACATTAAATCTTCCTGCAACTCTACCAGATGCTGGCAACAGTCAGCAGAGAGGCGAGTTCCTTCTTCCTCAATGTTCCTTAAGACTACACATGCCTATTTTTAGCAAACTTGTTGAAAAAACTAAACTTGGTGGTTGAACCCTTTTGGCCGGTTTCATAAAAAAAAGTCAGGAGTGCATTATGGCACCTTAGTTGTACTCCCATGTTTTTAAGGTGCCGTGATTGCAGGCCACTGCCTTTGAAGGGATACAGAGGGCCGCCAACAAAAAATAAAAGCTCCTCTTTTGCAAAAACCTCAGCGTTGCCGTAAATATCAGTTTGGCTGTAGTTCACTTAACCAATAACCAATTTACAAGAAAACCTTGACTATTTATCTAGCTCTCCTTTCCTTTCTCCTGTCTTGAGATGTGTGATGTGTCACCATCCAAGTTTCCCAGCATGCATCTTACCACTTAGGCAGTGGTTTGAGGTTGGACCGCAGAGTACTAATTAGGAGTACACGATGCCTCTTACCAACTGTCAGGAATGTATTTTACAACACTACTAACTTCACATAAACCCCTTGGTGGGAAACAAGCTTTCTAAAGGCTTTTTTGCTAAATAAACTTATAAATCTGTACTAAAAAAGAATCCCTGGGTTGCCTCTTTAAAATACGAAACCCAGTATTTCCCGCATGCCCTGCTGAATTCTACTCCTGCCATTCCTGGGTTGCAGATATCACCAAGGTCCAACAAAATACATTCACTGCTATTTGATAAAAGCAGTCCGTTTGCCATGAACCCCACTGCAGGTGGCCAGCTTTACGAAAAACTGCAAGTGTTCGTTTCTTTCAAGAAGCTGCCATCATTGCTGGTCCAAAATTAGAAGTCTGCAAGTTCTTGGCTCAAGCTTCAAGGTGGTAGAATGAGCTCCCCCTGTCCCTTGGAACTGCTAAACATCATCCACCCAAGAAATATCAAAATCCATCTCTTCTAAGACCCTCTTCTCCCCTGATCTTCTTAATGCTAGAGAAATTTGTGTATCACTTTGTATTTCCAGTCAATTCCAGAAAGTAGAAGTTTTGGCAAGGAGCTGCACGTGAGATTCTTAAATATGTAATATCATGGGTATATCTCTGTACTGGAGATGCCTTGCCAAAGAAATTAAATTATTTTCTATTCCTAGAAGGAGCTCTGTCTTGAAAACCATAATCTGAATTGCAGGAAACAGTGGCGGAATGAAAAAAGATGTACTACTACAAACCATAAAATATTATAAATACTGATATTGCTTCACATCTGAAGTGACTTATTAATAAATTTTTTTTTAAAAATGAAATAACACAAAGTATCTTAAATCTAAAATAACCCACTTCACTGAAGTTCCAGCAAAAATCTAAAACTGAATCAATTGTTTCCCCAATGGGACTATGCTAAGTACAATAGATAGATAAAAAGGAAATGATATTAAATAGAATAAAGCATCCAGAGAGTAAGTGATCCAAAGAGCAGGTCAGATGTTGAGGCTATATATGTTTATGTACTCATAATGCCATCAAAGATAAATGTTATGGTTTTGCACTGGAGTCATGCTGGAATTCAGGTGTGAAACTGATTTGCGCAACTCCTACCTAAAACTTTTTTTCTGGGCCATTTCCTTTTGAGTCAAACCAAACAGGTAGAGCACAGGTCAGTACAGGCCCTGGAGTTGCACTTGCTTTTCTTCTATCTGCTTGCCTGAGGTGATAAGAGCGGATACGGTTATAATTGTGACAAAAGCATCCAATATGACACACCACCAAGAGTGCAGACGCTGTGTTCACACACAAGGCAGGGTGGAGTTCCCACAAGACCAGGTGCTGTAGGGTTTAGGGTGGAGGCTGGTGTCCAGGCCCTGCGCAAGGTAACTACCATCAACTTATAGAGTAAATGTATACAAGGTACCTGCCATCAACTTATACATTAGGTATACACCACTGTTCTACAACGGAATCAGTGTAGAGATCTAAAATCTAACACCAACTCGACTTGGATAATAATAATAATAATAATAATAATAATAGATGCTGCATGTGCTATGTTAGAAAAAAAAATACAGCAGACACTGAGAGTCGCCCCCAGGACGTTCCCCCTCCCGCAGCTACTGTACGTAGCGACCGAATCACACATGATTCACACATCCTAACCTCAACATGACCAGAAAACAATCGAGTCATCCCTACTGTCACCGCCATAGGTCTCCCCAGCCGCTTCTTAAAAACAGGAAAAATGCACAAACCGCACACGACTAAAATACAATATGAAACGGCAAAATACAAACAGGGCATAATACAAATTTCGGATATCATTTTAAGCTGATGTCTACAGTAGTCTTGATGTGGTCTTATTTGCTATTACCGCTGTCCTTCGTAAAGCGCATTTCACGGATTATCGTAACGAGTTTATTCAACTTCATCTGTAACAGCACCGCGTTTTGAATAATAGTCGGCACGTCGGTAAGCGGTGAGGCTGGGAACGAGAAAAGGGAGAGAAACAGACCTGCAGGCGCGCTGCCGCCGCCGCTTCGCCGCTCCTCACCATTCAAATACGTCGCGAACGGTGACCGACTCGCACCCGGAGCCCGGCTGACACCGTAGGCGGTTCCGAGCCAGCGCAGCCAGCCAATTAGAATCGCAAAACTCAGCACGTTAGCCAATAAAAACTCCCGCTCCATGGAGAGGGGGCGGGGCCCTGAGAGGTATTGTCACACGAGCTCCTTGCGAATCTCTTTGTTTGGACTCCGCCGCACTGGTTTATGACGTCATTTCCTGCTTATTTCTCGCGGGCACCTGGGCGCTTTCTTATCTCACGCTGCCATCATATTGATCAGGCGGAATATATTCATATTTTTAATTGTGTTCTTATAAACACAAATAACATCAGTCGTTAACGTTGTGAACTTGAACGTGAAGCTAATTTATTAAAGTACACACGCATGGACCTGTATCTCTGCTACACTACACAAAGCAAATATAAACATTAAAGGTAAATAATATAAATATCTAAAATAAAAATAATTGACTCCGTAACATCTTCAGATTCCGGGACACAACCCCCCCCCACACTGTAAGACTGCTAAACCACTGACCCCTCCTTTGGACAGTGTGAACAGTTGACCGGGGTCTGTCTGTCTGTCTGTCTGTCTGCCGCCCCCCCCCATTGTGTAAGATTACCAGTGGTGTGTTGTTGTAGGTTTGGCTGCTGTGTCTTCTCCCCCCATGTATATTTTCATAGCCTATTCTTATTTATTTACTCTCTTTATTATTTATTTATTTTCCTTTCCCTGATTCAAGCATTTATTTAACATTCCTGTACCTTATTTATACATTTACATATTTATATTGCTGAGGATGCCCGAAAACAAAACTTTTCACGGTGACAACACTGCTATGCTGTGTTGTTCACCCATGACAAATAAACCTTGACTTGATATTAGCATATTCCAAACAGGTAACCCTTTTTCCTCTTGTCCCTTAAAACAGGTGCAAGGACGTGCCAGGTTGGCTTTTAAACTCTTTGGATGTTTCACATTTTTTTGAGCAACAAACTGTAGAAACAGGAATGCCAAAGTCTTTGGAGATGCACTTATACCCTTTTGAATTTATATGTTTAGTGACAAATTGGTGTTTTCCCCCACTTGTCTTCACTATTGTCAGAAAGGGACAGGGAATGAAAATTACCCTTTACAAGCATTAAAACCATAATTCATTGGTTAATTGATTAATTAATATGCTGTTTGTTCAACAACTGAGTGTAATTTCACTTCAATTAAAATTTAGGTCTTCCAATCAGATTTGAATTGTTCAAAAGGGGTCAATAATTGTCAAGGCATCTTTTGACTGTTTATGCTGTTTCCACCCATCCTTTGTTTAATAGTTTTTCTTGTGATGTTCTGTATCAAACAGATAGTGTTTTGACCAAAACTGTTATGATAAACCTAAAATGCAAAGGTGTCATTAAGGTTGACCAGAACTGTACATCTTCAATCTGGAATCACTGTGGCCAGGTGTGACACCCAGACAGTCACATAGGCACAAAGGTGCTCAGGAACAGCAAGTTCTTTTTTTCTTTTTTTTTTTTTCTCTCTTCAAAAAAAGTCTTTATTAACTCAAAACAAAACCACATCACACAGGAACATGGACACTCCAGAACTTAAAAACAGGAACACCAGGCAAAACCAAACGACAACGGGCACACCTTCCAGCTGTAGGGCTCATTGCAGAAATATCCAGGGCCTCTCCTTCAGTCCTCAGGCCAATTGCTATGTAATTTCTTTGTTAATTTTCTTCCAAGTGGCAAGAGCTGGTCATAGTTCCTTGAATGTCATGCAGAAGCGGGCACTGCAAGGCTACCAGTTAGTTTACCCCACCCCCTTCCATGGACGTACCTGTATGTCCTTCAGTATAAGTTACCAAAAAAAGTGATTGCTCCAAAAGGTGTGCTCATCACAGTAAGAGTGAATTTTTGCCATGTTCCCACAGGTACATTTTTTTGTAAGATATTTCTTCTAAATGCCATTTATTAATACATTATACATAACATCAATAATAAACATAACCATAACTTTAATTCCTTTGTACATCTGTATCTAAATTTCTAATTTTGTATTTTAATTTCATGAGCACTTAAGATCCATGTGGAAAGAAAACATCATGAGTCAGTTACCAGTTTGCTTCTTTTGCCAATGGGAAGTATTTTGGAGTGAAAGTACTGTTATTTTGTCAAAATGTTCCTAAATTTGCTAATGGAAGAAAGTGCTGCTTTCATAAACAGAGGACTCTGCTACTTCCTGGACTTGTTATCCATCTTATGCTAGTTTGTTTTTTGTTGTATTGAATCTGGGGTCCATTTGCAAAAAGGTCTTATCCTGATAAGATGTCATGCACACTATTTTCTTTATTACGCTTTCAGCCAGCTTTTTTTATATTCTGTGCCATGCACCATTCACAATAGATATTCTGTCCTCTGGTGGCCAATAGTACAAACTGCTAGAGCCCACTGTACAAAATGTACACTGTTGAAATGCTAGAAGAGAATAATGAAAAATATAAAAAAAAAAAAAATTAAAACCTGGAAAGCCTGAAATCATGCCAATTGGATGAGGAGGGTCTCTCAATTAAACATTATTATATAGGTTGTAATAAATATTCAAAATTCCACCTGGATGTACAGCAAAGTATTATTTGTTACCAGCATATTAATAGGCTAAGTGAGTTGTAATTGCAACAGAAACATTAAGGCCTTTTTAATAAAAATCTGCATATGTGCCAAATGTGTGGTTTAAATCTGCTTTTCACTTTTCAGAGGAAAAACTGCTGTGATTTTGAACAGTTTGATCATTGATAAATATAACATATTCTTGTTTATAGACAATGCAGAAATAATCCAGCCGCAAGGGGATGCACAAACTAGTACATTTCTTTGTGCCGGTCCCAAGCCCGGAAATGGAGAGGGTTGCGTCAGAAAGGGCATCCGGCATAAAAATTTGCCAAACCAAATATGCGGGCAAAAATCCAAATTTCCATACCGGATCGGTCGAGCCCCGGGTTAACAACAACCGCCACCAGCACTGCTAGCCGACAGGGTGCTGGCGGAAATTGGGCTACTGCTGGCCGAAGAAGGAGGAAGAGAGGAGGAAGGCATGTCCGGAGGAAGGAGGAGAGTAGGAAGGTTAAGAGAGTGGGCGTGAGGATTTGAATGTTGGTAGTATGACTGGTAAAGGGAGAGAGCTTGCTGATATGATGGAGAGAAGGAAGGTTGATATATTGTGTGTGCAAGAGACCAAATGGAAGGGGAGTAAGGCTAGGTGCATCGGAGGGGGGTTTAAACTGTTTTACCATGGTGTGGATGGGAGGAGAAACAGGGTAGGGGTTATCCTGAAGGAACAGTATGTCAAGAGTGTCTTGGAGGTGAAGCGAGTGTCTGACAGAGTGATGGTTATGAAACTGGAAATTGATGGTGTGATGATGAATGTTGTTAGTGCATATGCCCCGCAAGTTGGGTGTGAGATGGATGAGAAAGAAGAATTCTGGAGTGATATGGATGAAGTGGCAAAGAGTGTACCTGAGGGAGAGAGAGTGGTGATTGGAGCGGATTTCAATGGACATGTTGGTGAAGGAAACAGAGGAGGTGATGGGTAGGTATGGTGTCAAGGAGAGGAACGCAGAAGGTCAGATGATAGTGGATTTTGCAAAAAGGATGGACATGGCTGTGGTAAACACGTATTTTAAGAAGAGGGAGGAACACAGGGTGATGTACAAGAGTGGAGGAAGATGCACACAGGTGGACTATATCTTGTGCAGGAGGGCCAGACTGAAGGAGACTGTAGACTGTAAAGTGGTGGCAGGGGAAAGCGTAGTTAGGCAGCATAGGATGGTGGTTTGTAGGATGACATTGGAGATCAAAAAGAAGGAGAGTGAGGGCAAAACCAAGGATCAAATGGTGGAAGTTGGAAAAGGAAAACTATAAGGTGGAGTTCAGGGAGGAATTAAGACAGGCACTGGATGGCAGTGAAAAGTTACCAGTGAGCTGGACATCTACAGCAGAAGTGGTAAGGGAGACAGCTAGAAAGGTGCTTGGTGTGACATCTGGACAGAGGAAGGAGGACAAGGAAACCTGGTGGTAGAATGAGGAAGTACAGGAGAGTATACAGAGGAAGAGGCTGGCGAAGAAGAAGTGGGATAGACAGAGAGATGAAGAATGTAGACAGGAGTAAAAGGAGATGAGGCGTAGGGCGAAGAGAGAGGTGGCAAAGGCTAAAGAAAAGGCGTATGGTGAATTGTATGAGAGGTTGGACACTAAGGAGGGAGAAAAGGACCTGTACCGATTAGCTAGACAGAGGGACCGAGCTGGGAAAGATGTGCAGCAGGTTAGGGTGATAAAGGATAGCGATGGAAACGTACTCACAAGCGAGGAGAGTGTGTTGAGCAGATGGAAAGAGTACTTTGAGGGGCTGATGAATGAAGAGAATGAGAGAAAGAGAAGGTTGGATGATGTAGGGATTATGAATAGGGGAGTGCAATGGATTAGCAAGGAGGAAGTTAGGACAGCTATGAAGAGGATGAAGAATGGAAAGGCTGTTGGCCCAGATGACATACCTGTGGAAGCATGGAAGTGTTTAGGAGAGATGGCAGTGGAGTTTTTAACCATATTGTTTAATGGAATTTTGGAAAGTGAGACGATGCCTGAGGAGTGGAGAAGAAGTGTACTGGTACCAATTTTTAAGAATAAAGGTGATGTGCAGAGCTGTAGTAACTACAGAGGGATAAAACTGATCAGCCACAGCATGAAGTTATGAGAAAGAGTAGTGGAAGCTAGGTTAAGAAGGGAGGTGACGATTAGTGAGCAGCAGTATGCCTTCATGCCAAGAAGGAGTACTACAGATGCGATGTTTGCTCTGAGGGTGTTGATGGAGAAGTACCGAGAAGGTAAGAAGGAGTTGCATTGTGTCTTCGTGGACTTAGAGAAAGCATATGACAGGGTACCTAGAGAGGAGCTGTGGTATTGTATGAGGAAGTCGGGTGTGCCAGAGAAGTATGTAAGAGTGGTACAGGATATGTACAAGGACAGCGTGACAGTGGTGAGGTCTGTGGTAGGAGTGATGGATGCTTTCAAGGTGGGGGTAGGATTACATCAAGGATCAGCTTTGAGTCCTTTCTTGTTTGCAATGGTAATGGACAGGTTGACAGATGAGATCAGACAGGAGTCACCGTGGACTGTGATGTTTACAGATGACATTGTGATCTGTAGTGAGAGTAGGGAGCAGGTTGAGGAGACCCTGGAGAGGTGGAGATATGCTCTAGAGAGAAGAGGAATGAAGGTCAGTAGGACTAAGACAGAATACATGTGCATAAATGAGAGGGAGGACAGAGGAATGGTAAGGATGCAGGGAATAGAGTTGGCGAAGGTAAATGAATTTAAATACTTAGGATCAACAGTCCAAAGTAATGGGGAGTGTGGAAGAAAGGTGAAGAAGAGAGTGCAGGCAGGGTGGAGTGGGTGGAGAAGAGTGTCAGGAGTGATTTGTGACAGAAGGGTACCAGCAAGAGTGAAAGGGAAGGTCTATAAGATGGTAGTGAGACCAGCTATGCTTTATGGGTTGGAGATGGTGGCACTGACCAACAGACAGGAGGCAGAGCTAGAGGTGGCAGAGTTAAAGATGTTAAGGTTTGCATTGGGTGTGACGAGGATGGACAGGATTAGAAATGAGTATATTAGAGGGGCAGCACAGGTTAGACGGTTTGGAGACAAAGTCAGAGAGGCGAGATTGCGTTGGTTTGGACATGTGCAGAGGAGAGATTCGGGATATATCAGGAGAAGGATGCTAGGGATGGAGCTGCCAGGCAAGAGGAAGAGAGGAAGGCCTAAGAGGAGATTTATGGATGTGGTGAAGGAGGACATGGAAGTGGTGGGGGTGACGGAGAGAGATGCAGAGGACAGGAGGAAGTGGAAGCTTTTGATCAGCTGTGGCGACCCCTAACAGGAGTGGCCGAAAGAAGAAGAAGATAGACAATGCAGAAATACTGCTGAAAAAGGATGTTTGAAATCGGAAGATGGAGCAAAATGTGCTCCACAGTGCCAGAAATAATGCCCATAATGTGTGCCAATGCCAAGGTTTGAGTCCGGGTCACCCTGTGTGAAGTGTGCTTTTTTCCTTCATCTTCTTCCCACAGTCTAAAAACTTGTGTCTCAGCCCAAGTGGCTTCTATAAATTCCCTGTATTTTACAGGAAGTGACTCTGTGCATGTGGCTACCATGTAATGGACTGCTGTCCAGACCAGGATGCGGTCTTCTAGCCTTGGACCCAGTGACTTTGACATACGTTCCACACCACTGTCATCCTGACCAGAACAAATTTTTAAGGAAAACTGGTGGATGGATGTAAGAATAAACTGAAGATCAGCATAAATTGAGTGCTTATTAAAGCACAAATATTAATGGAGTATATGGGTACAAAATAGACTCGAAGTCCATCTTTATGCTCTGTCCTCACTGAAGTAGTTTTGAAGCAGAAACCAGATTTCAGTCAGCTGTGACAGGTGAGCTCTCCCACATCTTGGGAAATTGTTGTCAGCTAAGTCAAAATGATTCCAAACATTTCTCCCTCGGTGACCCAAATCATGGCCAAAAGGGGATCCAGCTGTTACTTTTCAGGTTAAATGCAGTGATGAGGGCAGCTTTCATATTCAGTCATTTTATAGTTCATTCAAGTGATAAATGATGTGCCTTAGCAAGGGTGAATCTCTGCACAGATCCCCCAAAGACAGAATATATTTATATTTATGCTTCTGGCACATTCTTTTCTCCAAAGTGCAAGTCCAAGCATAAGTCAAAGTGCAGAAGGTGCATAGGACAACAGAACAGTGTAGCTTTGCTTCCAGGTGCTGACCTGTGTAGCCCAGGATAATAAAATGAAAGTCAGTTTTAAGAGACGGGGGGCTGCAGTGGAGCCTTTCAGAGCTGTGCACTGATTTACTTGTTAGGATTTGAAACAAAGTGGACCACATGGTATCACTGAATTCTGATCTGAGTCCTGAGTCCTGAGTCAAGGGCAGCATGGATTTCTCTGTGGTTTTCAGATATTTGTAGAATGGCCTCTTCTGCCTTGACTCTCTGCAGTCCGTCTCATACTTTGGAGCCACGCAAGACAGATGGTGATGCGCCGTCTGAAGCACATCTTGGAGCTTCTCACTCCCTGAAACTTAGTTGGGTCTTCCAGATTTTCTTTGCAAGTCATCAGTTCCCCATGAATGAAAGGCCATTTAGAAACATCTGTCTTTTCGCAGATTTCACTGAAGGAAAGACCTGGTTGTGTGTGGTTGCCTGCATAGGGCAATTAATACCTAATATGCCAGCTGGTGGCTTATTTTAACCTAATGTTATTACAGATGACAAATTGCAGAGATTCATGATTTTTTTAATATAATGAATATTATATATTAATAAAATATGATATTAATTAAATATTATTTTAGAGCTGAGGCAAAAAAGAGTATGACAAGAATGTTAGAAAAAGACTTGATATTTTCAAACCAATATGCAAAACACAGTTAAAATAACCTGCCACTTATCTGACTCTATGTTGCTTTCCTTACCCTTTCAGGCATCAAATACCCCTCCAAATCCTGGTGAAATAAAGAAGAGGCAATGGGCTGACATACCTTGTTTTGGCAGCATTACCAATTGCTTTGATCCTTACAGTGTCTTGAGATTTAAGCCTGAATTCATGAATTTAAAATAAGCATACTTTTGTAAAATGTGTCCTCCCCTGAACTTTATCAGTGATTAATATAGTTGTCATAAATATTCATGAGGTAAGACTGAACATGTTATGCAAGGGGAACGTTGCATATCCCTGGGCACTGTGGAATGATAACAGTAGCAGGATAACAAAAAGAAAAAGTCTATTTGCAAAAAGAGGACCGCAAAGACCTGCAAAGTTTGCTGCACAGCCATCTCCAGCTTAAAAGAAATCCTGCCACCACGCCTTCATTAATCCACAAAAACAGGTAAGGGAGAGAAAATTGAAGCATTTCATGTGGATTCCGGTTTTGGTGTAAAACTTGTCTGGTTATGAAAGCTGTTTATATCATGGAAATAATTAAGTTAATATTTACGTATTTGTTGTTTATTTCTAAAATTTGGTACTGAATCTACTGTTTAACCTGTGACATAGGGTTATGGGAAGTGATGGTTGTGGTTTACTGAGAATGTAAATGTGGTAGAGATGGAAATCTATGCAGTACAGTAATGCCTCAGTGTAAAAATCTAATACCTCCCTGAAAAGGCATCAAAAACTGAAATTTTGAACTATTTTAAATAGGGGGAAAATAAATTAATAATGAGTTCCCACCCCATCTGAAAACACCTATACAAGAATCATCTTGTGTACAAGTATCAACTTCTGCATAAAACACTGTAAAGAGAAGGTACGTATTTAGAAACACTTAATGATGTCATTAATTTGCATGTTTGTAACACGCGGTACAGTATGCACAGTACAAGACATTTTGCATGTTGTGTGCCACCACCGGTGTCTCTGTGTTATATACAGGAGATGAGAGGGAGCATGGGGAGGTTTGGAGTGAGGGCGGGGGTCAGTGTTATGAGATGTTGAATAAAGGAAAGGCATGTATCAAAGTAACCTGCTGTTTCATTGTTTGACACAACAACCAGTGTTTAAATAAATAAGTTTATTTAATAGATAAAATGCACAGTAAATGTTCTGACACAGCACAAATGTGATATCAGACATACAAAAGCGCAGACAAAGTGATAACAGTAGAAACAGCTGACAAGACACCAGTGTGGGCATCTGGCATCAGATAAATACATAACAATATACAATACAGTTTATTACAACTTTGCAACAACAACTAAAATTATTTTTTATTCACATTTCATTTTTTATTGTGGATAAAATATAGGAAAAAATGGATAGCAAATGCTGATACCCATAAATAGATATTAATTTTCAAGCCAATGGAGTGAAAATTTGGATATACAGAGTTTGAATACCAAGGGATTACTGTAGTTTATTTTGTTCTCTGCAACTGCTTTTGCTTTAATACTGAAAGGGATCCAAGAAGAACCTGTATATGGTAGGGTGATACCTAGTATGGATTCTATTAAAGTATGAACCAGTAAATTTTAATTCTGACATGTAATAATGCATATTTAATATCTTTTGGACTGGTTGCTGCAGTATTGCATTAGACAGAAGATATATGGTCTTTGTTAACAGTTGAAAAAGAGTCTGGGTTATGATCCCGTTGAAGCTGTGTTCCTCAGAGCACGTGAGCTAGTAACAGAGGCTTATAAGTTAGTTTTGGTCTCATGCGAAGGATAAAAATCACTCTTTAGTCGAATTTGCATGTGAAAAGACTGCTGTTTTTGAAAAATGGTGTCAGGCTTCTAAGGTGACAACATTTGAGGAACTTAAAGAGCTTTTTGAAAATATTGTAGCAAGTACCAGTCTGGGCTCAGATGGAGGGAATGAGGCACATTTGAATGAGCAGCAGGTCTTTAACAGATGCTGCAGCATTAACAGATGAGTTTGTGTTGACTCTCCTTGTACTAACAGGCACTACTGTACTTCTCTTGTAGTGAAAGAGACACCCAAATTTAAAGAAAGGATGGATAGAAGTGATGTATTCAACTACCCAGTCTGGTAACATCTCACCCTCCTGTTCATGAGATACTTACTGCCAACAGCCTGGTTATTTAACTGGAATAAGAATAACAACAAAGCACTTGTGAAAATGATAAATCCCAATTGTAAACCTCCTATTCCTTCTCACCAGAATCAGCGTGGATCTGCTTTCAACCCTTTTATTTTAAAGGTCTATGTTTTACTGTCTCCCGAAAAGAATAATCCTGCCCCTGTTTCCATTCTACAAGATACAGGTGCAGCACAGTCTTTTATTCTTGGTAATGTGCTGAATTTCAGCCCTTAAGCAAACATTTTGTGGGTCTCATGTTGTAATTTGTGCAGCCCTGTAGGAGTTCTCCTACACAATGTTCACATGAGGTCTGATTTAGTGTCTGGCCATGTTCATGCTACCTGTTGAAGGTATGTCATTTATATTTGGAAACATTATGGCTGGAGGTTAAATACTAGCATTGGCCAAGTAGTAATAGAGTCTTTGTAGTGACCAGAAAAGATTTTTAAAACTAAGTTTGTTTACTAAAATTTCTAATATCTGACTTGCAAGCCTGTTCTTGTCCACATTGTCTGGTGTGAGATGATTACTGCAATAGTGATTCATAACTGTAAGCTACACCAGTGCTAATGCTAAACCTATTTTCTAAGCTAAATCATAACAATTTCCTGTTTTTCCCCTTTTTTCCTTTAACCCACATCCCACCTCACCTGTAGTGTTCACAGGTCCAACAGAATTGCTTTTATATCTGTTCCCTATAAACCAGGAAAGAAATACACATTCATAAATGGTGGCAACCCAGATTTTTAAGAGGTTTTTAGATGATTGTTCCTTTCCCTCTCCTGGCTCCATCCCTGGTGAGGGATTTACTGTCTGGCATTCACTTTGATGTGTGTACGGCAGAAAAGGAGAGCAGTTGCTTCGTAATGATGTTAGTCATTAGAATCTCTGGAATAAAAATTGTGTTACAAATATAGTAATGTAGGCCCACCCCACCAGACAAGGTGACGTGAAGTTTCTGTTAGAAGGGAACTGGGACAGCGGGAAACTGAGGTGGTGAAGATGTTGGAGGCGGTGTTGCACTAGTTTTGAGTTTCCATCTGTCACATAGGTTGTTCTTGTGGAAGAAATGTGGATTAATATATTTAGACCCCCCCCCCCCCAGCACAACAAATCCCCCCTGACTGTAACCCTAGCCTCTGTCTGAATTCCACTAGCATTTCACCTGTAGTCTTGACTGAAACTTATTCACCTTGGCCTGTTTGCTTACTTCTACAAGCCCATTATGTCTGCTCCATGGGGCAAAATGTTGGGTTTTGCTTGATGAAATAATAAAACGTCATGCGAAAGCTGTCATTTCTCATACAATAACAAAGTCATTTGAATCAAAACGTTCTGCAAAAAACTTATACACGATTTAAAGAAAAAATAAGACTATTAAACACAAAGGTTCTTAATCTTTTCTGGACTGTGGTTTTGTCTACTTTCTGTCTATGTGGCAACCCAAAGCTGTCTAGGGGTAAAGGGGTGTAATAATAAATTTCCTGAACATCAGTGGTTTGGATGGAGCAAGCGTGGAGGAATTTTGGTGTGTACACAGGTGAAAGATGTAGTAGAAAAAAAAATACATGTATTTTACACATACAAAGACACATGGGGAAAGGTTATCTCTTAAAGAGAGGAAAAAATTACAGAAAACAGTTTATTATGGTTACAGCCAAGATGGTATTGCAGGGCTTGGCTAATGGGTATGTTCTCTCTCACAATAAAACAGAAACGTGACAAGAAATGGAAGTCTGTAAGGGTGCTTGGAGTGACAACATTGCTGAATCCCAAATTCAAGGTTCTACCAATCTAAAGTCATATTGTCTCTGTTGAAGTTCAGTGGTATCACTCGGGCCCATAATCTGGCCACAGGAGATGACCTGTTAGATTACTGGACCTCTCTGCTGTCTTCTCTCATGTGTGCTGGTTGACAAAAACATACCACAGTTCCAGTAACCATAGTGCCTTGTGCCAAAGCAAGGGAGGAGTTGCAGGAACACAGCCAAACACATTATCTTTAATGAAAATTATTGATTATCCCCCCAAGCCCATTTGCACAAGCCCTTTCCTGACTTTATTATGAAAATTTTTCAACACACTGACAAATGCAGGCCTATATATTTCAGAACAAGCAATTAGATGACAGACCCAACAGAATATGATGGCATTGAATTGTTTATTGAATTTTTACAAAATGCCACAGGCATTCTGATCTCCACACGTTTTGGCCAAGACCCTACCTGTGGTACCAAAGCCCTTATTCCTCCTGTGCTTTCATCAATGCAGCTGGTTTGATATATTGCTTGTCAAACGGTTTTATTGAGCACCATCTGGCCTCAAGATGTCAGTGTGATGCGACGAATGGGTCATTTCGTAAGACAGCCTTTCTGCAGATCAGCCATTGCAGCTACTTCAATTCCTTGAAAGCCCTATTTATGCCATTACTGGAAGGTTTCAGCAGGAAAAAAAATTAGTAGCACAGTCCCAACTCTGAGGAGGTGTGTGTCAGTGAGAATCTCTGTGAGGTTCTGGTACAAAAAAAAAAAAAAAAAAAAAAAATTTGAGAACTGCTGCTTTGAAAGAAAGAGAAAGAAAACCAAAAGCAAGAAGAATCCCAGTCCATCAAACTCTTTAAATCCATGAAAATGTATTATTTTAAATTTTTTAAATCTAAACATCTTTAAAATTTATTCTGCAACATTGGCTGTTACTCGATAAGGTTCTATCAATATATTCCAAAATGTAAAAAGTGAACTGAACTATGGAACTCGGTCTGTGCTTATGGTAAATATTTCAGTACATGGGTACCCTGCCCCCCCACCAACAACTGCAATACAATTACAGGTACTTGTAAATACAGATGAAGCAGCCTCATACCTGGCCATGAGTTGGTAAAATGTTTTAAATTATTTAATTTGTATATACAAAAACATCATAAGCCACACTTGTGTCTCAAAGGGTACTTGTGCTTCTGTAAAATGTATATAATCTCCCTCAGTGCTGCGTTTTATCTCCATCAGTTCGCAGCATGTCTACCCGCAATTTAGTGCGCACCCCCTTCCAAGTTCATCCTTCTCCCATTCTCTAGCACCGGTGGCTTCATAACTTAGATTCTATGTCAACTTTATTTTCTTAAGATTTTTTTAACCTTTAATCTGCATTTTTTTTTAACAATAACCAGCACACCAAGTCGCATCTTTCATTTACTCGCAGCTTAAATCCTAAATCCACAACTCGCGATTCCTCAAGGCCCTCACAGGTGTCTCTTTGTCTAACTGATCTTCCTAGGTTCCAGCCTTTAAAAAAAGTCTTTCATTTGTTTACTGGCCACAGCTAACGCTTGTTTTCCCTTTAATGAGTTTTTGCTTTAATGAACAATAATATTGCCTTTAATGGGCTGCGCAGTGGCTCTGTTGTTTGGCACGGGTCCAAAGCCGGCTCGGTCCGAGCAGAGCTTCAATGTTGTTCTCAAGTTTACATGCGTCCTCCCATGGTCCAAAGACATGTGTTGGGTTCATTGGTCACTCTAAACTTGCATGTGTGGCCTCCCTGTGATGGACTGGTGGCTTTTATAATGCAACACGCAGTGATTCTGGGATGACCACCAAGAGATGACGAAAAGGTAGATGAATGGGTAACATTATGTTTAATTTATTGACCTTGGCTTCTTCTTTTGGGCAGAATACTTTTAGGCCAAACACACATGCCTGCTGGAATATTGCTCAGTCTTGTTCTCATTGTATACACTTCAGTAAAACGTCACCGCTTTTACTGCTCATTTAATTTTTAAATAAATCTAGTAATTTAAATGCCGTTTGTGTCAAAGAAAGACACGGCAGGTTACCGTAACACACATCTTCGCATCTCATAACACTGAACTGCTCCACTTCCACCATGAACCCTCTCATCTCCCGCGTGTGGGGCAGTGACACCGGTGGTGGTGCCAACATGTGAAATGTCCTGTACTGTGCATACTGTACTATGTGGTATAAACATGCAAACTAATGAAAACATTAACCATTTATAACTAGGTAACCAGTGTTTACAATGTTTTATCAGGCTGACGTTGTGGGTTAATAGGTGTTTCTTGGGCTGAGAGCTCACTATGCATTTTTTTACAGTTAAAATAATAGGACATAGGCATTCAGCTTCTGCAGTCTTGGTATCCAACCTCTTTTTTGGGGTTGCATTAGATTTACAAACCAAGGAATAAATATGTGTGTATGTTAATGTATATTTGTATCTGTATGTACTGTATATGTATATCTATGTGCATGTGTATATGTATGAGTATATCTGTGTATGTATGCACATTCCTGTTAGTATAGCATAGTAAGGCCAGCCGTGAATCTAATACAGCATTTACGTGATTCTGTTACATAATCCAGTAGGTTTGCTGTTTTTTCCCATGTTGTATGTCTGTCTTCACACGCTGAGCCTGAAACGCATCCGCACCCTGGTAAATCTTTTGCAATAAACACATACAGTGCCACCCTGCTTCACCCGCATCTGCATGCGGGCAGCAACCCTTCTGAGAAGTTTTAATCAGGAAGGAGAAGTGCACTTAGCAAGCAGTGAATTACCACAATATTTTTTCAGTTTGATGTTATTATCTGCAACTGGGGATTGTCTGATGTTGACACCGAGCCTCTTTTTCTGCTTTTTTTTTTTTTATGAAACAGTTTATCCATGGAAAACAAGCAGTGCGTTGGGGGACAGTTTTGTAATTAAATGAATGACCACTTACTGATAGAGCATTCTTACTATGAAATTGTGCCACGTGAAATTACTACCCAGGATACCCGGGTGTCAAAAACCAAAACTTAATGTTGCTCTGGGGATGAAAGATGCAATTAAAACTGCACTTATTTATATATTTTCAATAATAATGACATTTAAATTTTAAATAGTTTGTCTGAATCATCTTTGCTCAAGAGCAGTAAGCATATTACTGGGTTAATGGCTTGTAAATGCTTAAAATAGATTTCATAACAAATATATTCTTATGAATATGAAGTAGTCTAAACACTGTTGCGTTTCCAGGAAATGTGTAGCACAACCTCATACCGGGGATTGTCAACAAGCCCGAATATCAGCAAGGTGATGAGGGAAATGGTGTATTCATGTTTTTTTTTTTTTTTTTTTGGGGGGGGGGGGTCTGTGGCACATAAGGAGGCTGAAAATTTACATATGGACTTGATTACATTTCCTTTCATCCACATGTCGCCATTGTACCCAGTCGACACGTGGATGCCCCTACTGGACACCATGCCAACAATGAAATAAACGCATAGTTACAATCAATAAAAACGTGCAGTGGTTGCTATGATATTCATATTTTAAGTCTTCCTGTTCACAGTAAGGAAATTCTTCCCTGATGCATGAGAGAGAGAAAGAGAGGCCGAACCTCTGAGTTCTACAGTTAAGTGACAACAAATCTGAATTCTTGACTCCATGTCCTCTTGTCCCATGAGCACTGAAATTCCAGTCTCCATGGCAGCCTTGGAAGGAACAGAGCGGCAAAATGAGGGAAGGACAGGCTGTGTTTGTGAATGAGAGTTGGTGCAACAACAAGGAACTGTTCACCATTCGAACGAGGCCCAACTATCCCCTATGGGAGGTTGGCAAACGCCATTGTTTTCACCATCCATGTCCCACCTTCTGCTGCTTTCCCAGCAGCAGCGGAAAAGATTCACACTGAGTGCAGTGCATTACACGCAAGGCACCCTGGGGGACTTACCTCTGCTTTTTTTTGCTGCTCATTTTGTGGACCACACTGTTAAGGACGACAACAACACCGGACCTGCTGTGCGTTGATGTCAAAGGGGCGCACAGCTGTACTGCACTGCCAGAATGGGGCAGCTCAGGTCATATCTGCATCCTCCTCACTCTCAAATATAAACTAAAGCTCGAGTAACATCCAATGGGCCCCAGGAGAGAGAGGGGGCCAAAGAAGCCTTGCGAAACTGCTTTGAGGAAACAGGCTGGGAGATGTGTGATTCGTATGGTGAGGACATTGATGGTATCAACCATTGCTTAACAGATTCTGTCAATTTTTTGTGTCAGCATTACCATCTCCACAAAGTATTGCTTCCTCAACCACAAACCATGGCTCATAAAAGACTTGAAAGGCCTCCTGAACATGAAGAAGATGGGATTCAGATCCAGTGAGAGTCAAGCTTCAGGAGGTACAGAAGGAACTGAACAAGGGCTGAGCAGGAGGGGAAGTCTGCCTATAGGAGCAACTGGAAAAAAAGCTCCAGCATAACAACTGTTATCCTCTCCCATCCCATCCCATCCCATCCCATCCCATCTTCCCCTATCCAGCTCAACAATGATCATTAAGTGGCACATCGGCAAGAGCCCTGGGTTCAGTGTATTATTTGAAACTGAATTTGGGCAGCTACTCGGATCATTTGTCTCCCTGGCTGAACACAGGTATTCACCGGCAATGCAGAAAGAAGACCGATCCATTATTCCCCCAAAAAATTTGATGGCTCATTTCCCACTGTTGAATGCCACCTTGTCTATGGCCAGAAGAAACCAGGAACATTTCTCTTGGCAATGTTGAAAATTGTTGCTAAGCCAGGTTTGGGTTGTGTCATGGAATTTGATGGCCATCCCTTGGCCATGACCACAGCTCTTGGCTGTTTCTCACTCTCAGTCATGCCCAGTGATGGTCCGGACTGGGCTCAGTAATCGGTCCCTGAATGCAAACCATTCCAATGCTAAGGGGTCTTCTGGACACCAGCCTTCTCAGAGATACTGCAGAAGAGAAAAGTATCATTACAATCCCACCTTGATCTGTAACTTTGTGAAGCCTCGTACACCAGATTGTGTAGGTAGCACCCACATTCCTTCTGGATTCAGACCTGTCTGCACTCCACTGTTGTGGGGCAGCAAGGGCTTCTTTGGTGAAGGAGCTTGAAGAAAGTGCCCATGCAGTTCTGGTGGCCCACCTGACCGGCTCCATGCACAGCAGACAAACAAGATGGCAGCACAAAATGGAGACGCCATCTCATTTCCGCTGCAACACCTGCGCTGTTAACTTGCGTAAAATATTGCAAATATCTTGACAGCTGTAGCCAACCTGCCATTTAAATTCTCATTTGTATTCTTAGCACAGTAGATTACTTCAGAAATAGTCATTTTCCGGAAGGAAGGAAGCAAAATAAAAGTTGAATCTGGCCACCCAAATTTGCTGTACTTAAGACAAAAGCAGAAACACAACACACGTTGTTCTGTTCTGTACTTTTTATGCAAGTTGGCCAAATTTTTTAGTGCAGTAGATGCTGCATATTAGAGGTAGTACCTTTTTTGCCAGAACTCATTGGCTGTGTTTACGGTTCTTATTGTGTGGCTGTCAGGTGTTTGTCGCAACAGTTTACATTTTTTGAAATTGCAGAATGAAAAACCTCTGCTGATGGCGGAACTGAAGTGGCATCAACAAGTGATTCCGATTCACTTGGCATCAAGCAAAAAATTCTGGCAGCTTCTATCCAGAATCCATGAGGTTACTCGACATGAAAGGCCTGTTTCTGTGCATAATTTTGCCTGTAATGTTTTGATGTTTATTGCTTTCACTGCCAGTTTATTGTGTATTTATTCACTGTGTATTTGTCACACTAGTCATTTTGGACATTGCGAGCAATAATTTCATTCTGCAAGGTCAACAAATTCTTTTGTGTGTGTGTATGTGTGTGTGTGCATGGTTTTAGAAACTTAAACCTCAGTTCAGCGCAAACTTATGAAGGCATCCATCAATCTGTTTCTTATCCATAATGGTCCCATATAAATTTGCTCCAAATTATTGAGCTATTTAAACTGGTGAACTGGCATGATATGTAAGCATAATATATTAAATATTACTTTCTGAAGCAGGCCCTGGGATACAGATGTTTACTGTTGTATGGACTTGTGTGGAGAACGCGCTGGAAAGGGCTGGGTGTCATGTAGGATTTCATCATTTTCACGTTCCACACTGACCCATTTGCGGACGTCTTAAAGAAGCCTGAGATCCTTCGAATTAACCATACATTAAATCATTTCAGCTTCTTTGTTCTGTTGCTCTTCCAGCATCACAACTGCTCTCATGACATCTTGCAGTTTATAATTTTGTCACTAGAGGGAACCATAGATTTTATGTATAATGTAGATACCCGGCAACTTGCAAAGAGCCAAACTGCCAAAATCAGACTGCAGAAAAATATAAAACAAAAGTAGAGCGTCACAGGAGCAATTTATGATACTGTGCGAAAATACCAATTCTTTTAATATTTTCCCCGGACTCAATTCAGCAGGGAATAGGTTGCCGCATAGATAATAACAAGGGAAGACGGTAATGCCAGTGTGTCCCCTGCCAATTACCATTGCTTTTGTATTCTGCTGACACACTGGGGTGCGTATTAATGTGATGTTTCACGTCCAGTAAATAACCGTTCCATAAGGATGCTTCACTCTGTACCAGCACTGATTTTAAACACAATACGCAGATGTTTATTTAGAAGAAAAGCAGCCCAGATAAGTGAATGTGGATGTTGGAGTGCGTCTGGGTTTTTGTGGTGAGCGTGAGGGTCCAGGCCCCGTTCTTTAACCTGGCATCATCTTTGGCCAGGATCCTGTGTGCATCGGCTGCCAAGAGCCCTCCTCCAGTTCAATCCCTGCCTTTAGTGATTATCTACTTACTTAACTACTCACCAGATGCTGGAATATTATCTTGACAGCTTGACATATTACCCATGTTACACAGCTTAACATTTTTAATCAAGCAAATATTTTGCAAAGAAGTAACAGAAGGAAGAGACGTAAACCTGCAAACGTGTGGTTACGCGGTCGGCTCCATAAGCACGACACCATCTGCTGCTTGTACACTTGTCACAGTGCATCTTATCTACTTTGTCCCCCGTCGCTTCTCTGAGCAGCAAAGCAGTGCATTACCACGTTTACCATGAGCGCACATGCTCTTGGACTTTGCTAAGTTTTGCATGAAGATGCCATTCAGCGGTTAACTCATTACCACGGTAAATTGGCCAGTAATGTTGCAAGGTCAATGCATCTAAGCACACATAAATTTATATAAAGTTGAATATGGGTGCTTTATTCTGATAATGAAACAGAATTTAACTAAACCTCGGGCTGTTTTTGAGGATCAAATTTCCATGTGATCAAAAAAAATTAAATGGTACACATTTTTGGATTAAAAATATTCTTTTTAAATTTTATTTATGGTGCACACATTGTCTGGCATCTTTTATTTTTCTTTCGCTGAAGCCTCCTATTTTCCTACATACTGAATATCACCAAAGTTTTAACTTTACAGCTGACCCATGTTAGGCAAAGAATATCAATGCAAATAAAAATCTTTTTAAATTGTGATGCTCAGCAGTCAGATAACAACGGCAGTTTTTCACAGTTTTTTAAAGACAATATTCCTTTCTGACAGGAAGTTTAACAACTCGGAATTCCCTCCTCGAGGAATCCGTATGACATGGGTACACACGCGTGCATGTGAATATCAGATATTTTCCACATTTCCTATCGTTGTCATCACCTATATTTCCTAGCCCGCTTTATTTCTCACAGTCTGATGCACCCCATTCATCACGGCTAGACATTTACTTGTGCTATTCTGTTGGTAGACATGAATATTTATGTTAGTAAAAAAGCCATTAAATTTTAATGTTCAGCAATGTGGTTGATGCAGCTTTGCTTATATTTGTTTATTTCATAAAGCAAAAAACATTTCTACCAAACCACCATTAGACAAGTTATGCGTCATTTACTACTAAGTGGTGGGAAGAGAATACTACTGGAAACAGTAGTGTGCTGAGAATATGGCGCTGTGCATTTACACCGCTTACTATGGTGAACATAGCTTTTTGATTTTTTTCACCTCTTGTGGGAGCCGAAAAGGAAGATTTGAATGGCAGGAGCGGTTCCTTGTCTCAATCCAGCAGAAATTACTAGACAGTCACTGTCCTCTATGACTTCTCTTTGTCTGCATTAAGCCTCTTTCTGCTAAGTGTAGATGTCACTTCAAGTTGCTGCTGTTAACATACACGGAACTCAGAGGTTTGCCACCGACTTACATCATCGGCTGCGTCACTCACTCTGAGCCACGCCGCACTCTGCAGCCACAAGACATCGACTTGACGTGGAATCTGTGTGAAATCTGTGAGGTGGAGCGTTTAGCCATTGGCCCTGTAACCTGAACGTTCTACCTACCATGTAGAACTGCTCACCTTCTTCTGCCGCCCTTCAAACTAGGCGCCATTTCTTCAAACGTGCATTTCAGTAGTTGACCCTACCCCACATTTTCACTAGTTGTCCTCTTTTACTCTCTGTTCCACCCTGAGGCAGCCTGGCATAGGCCACACCAGATAGGTCCACTGCTAGCCAAAAAGAACATCAACTGTAGGCTTAAATGTGGATATTTACACCCCCTGGCTTTACCTTGACAGACCTCCTGGACAGGTATAACTGCGCAGGTGCAGTGTGACTACAGTCAAAAGCCTGGGAGGAGCAGCAACCAGTTCTTGAACCCCTTCTTCTTTTTTAATGTCACCACCTGAGTTGCCACCTGACTTGTGTGACCACTAATCATGTCTCACCTAGCAACGTTGTTCACTTTACTGTTGCTTCAACTTCAGACCTTCCCACCCCCACTGGTCCCCAAAGTCTCCCGACATATGGCACATTTCTTCTCCAATCTCAGTTTGCTGTCCCTCTCCTTTGTCGATCGAGTATCAGTCATAATAACAACGTGGGATAAATGGATTAAACCAGCATAAATGGCTGCATACAATTATGAGTTATTAGCAAAGAGAAATCATTCCAGCAACTTCTTTATAAATCATTTCTCCACTTCCTCATGCATAAACAGCATAAGCAGGGCACCAGGGTATCTGAGCACTAGGGGAGAGGGCAGTTGGAAAAAAAGCAAGCCCTTGCATTGGGACCACTTAAAAGTACAGTTATTAATATTTACCATTGTTTTCTTATAAATGCATTTTTGACCACTTTTCCAACTTGGGAGACAGTATGCTCCTTTATCAATGTTGTACTTGTAAATTTAAATTAGTTTCCTAAAACTCATCAGTTGTTGCCATGCCAATATTTTGGTAGAAATAAATGCATGTGAAGCATTAAGTTGACCTAAATGAGCTCCGCTGCTGCCGTGTACATGCCCTCAGCTGCTGAGAAGAAAAGAAATGCAGTGATGTGGTTACTCCTTGGGCGCAAAGAGCAAATGTACTGGAGCGAGGTCGCTAATTACCCATAATTCACAGCTTTGCGCGTAGCTTAAGCTAAACTCCGCAGAGGATCAGCATTCAGGTTTTCAAAGCAATGGCTCCTCTTGGTCCTTCAGTTAACACAAACATTTGCGAGGTACAGCTCGCATGCCGTACAAAGGCAGACTTCCAGCTCATGGCTCCTCTAAGATGTGAAAAAAGTGAGGATGAGGTCACCTTGTTTCCGGCTCCGTCTTTTTTATAGACCATAAAGGTTGTACTGGACAGTGTGAAGTAACCTCTGGTGAGGTGAGGACTCTTCTGCCTCTGCTCCAATGACATTGTCATTACTTTGATACCTCATACCCCCCCCCAACACACACACCTGTCAAAATGTCGACCCCCTTTGATTAACAATTGAACCCGAGGGCTGAAAGGCAGAATTTAATAAGGAGGATCGGATGATTCCCTGGTATCTAAATACATCATGGAAAATAAGTATACCACTGCTATTCTTTCCAAAATCCCATTTATTATTCACATTTTCATCTGCCCAGTTTGTATGTGAGTCCATGGTCGGATGCAGGTGAATGTATTTGGCCTTGACAAATCATGGCTAAAACATTTACATGTGAGCCGCACCCTTGCAGGGGTTTGCTTAGTGTTTATGCTCCTATAATAAATAAATAGTAAGAAACACATCCATCCCCATGGACCACTTATTTTCGTGCAGGGCCACAGCAGTCTGAGACCTATCCCAGAAGCACAGGGTGCCACGCTATGAAACATCACCCCAGAGGGGGTGCCAGCAGCCACAAACACTATAGGTAATTTAGAGTAAGCCTGAAACACACACCTCTGGACAGTGGGAGGGAACCCAAATGGACATGAGGAGAACGTGTAAGGTCCATACAGCCCGAGCTGAACTCAAACTCATGTCTGAACCACCCAAATGCTGTGAGGTGGTAGCACTTCTCTCTGAGCCTTTGTGTTAAAAAAATGCATTAAAATAAAATTTCAGTAAATAAGCGAGATCTAAAAGTACTGAGTTTGGGTAAAAAGCCATCTTTGTTTGACATTAAGGTATAAAAAAAGACCTTCTGACCTTTGCAGTATGCAGGGATCATATACGTGTGTAAGTGTTTAAGATTTAATGCACTGCAAATGGCTCTGGTGGTTGGACCATCACGTCTGTAGAGTACAGAGGTATAAGGGATGATGTCTGACTGAGGACACGGAGCCAAAGGGCAACAAATGCTTTGGCTTGCGCTCCTCCAGGAGACTCCTTGTTTTAAGATCCTGTTGGATAGAGTGCTGTACAGCAGCAGGCCTGTACAGCAACGGGCTGTCAGCTAATAAGTCACTTTGTTTTTAATGAGCAGAGCAGCAGCAGAGAACCTCATAAAAAGAAAAGTGAGTCGGAGAGGCAAGGTCAGTTATCTTGTAATTTAAATAAATGAAATTGTTAATATCCCCAAAGATGGGCCAAGGTTATAACAGCATCCAGCTGAACTGAAATAGGAACCAATATCAGTGGGTAACCCATGATGTCAAGCGGTGAAACACAAAAATTGTTGTCCAAATGGAAAAAAAGTTGGTTTGGGGGGTGGAAAAATTTGTTTCAGTGAAAGACAGCAATAATTACTGTACAAATGACCTCGTGCACTCTTGAGTACCCCATCCCCTAGGGTTTTTGGAGCTGCTGTGGGTAAAATTTTCACCAGTATATGGCTGTGGACGTATTCCTCCATCATCTTTAGTTGTTCCCTTTCTGGCCACATTTCACATATATCAGAATGATGGAAAAGTCTCAATTTAAGAAAAAAAGGAAAAAAAAATCTGAATAAAAGGTTTATTGTTATGCTCTTTGCACATCATTCGCTAATTCTTCTAGTAGTCATCTAATCTAATAATTCTTCTACCTTACGGTTGGATTCTGGGTGAAATGAACCAGTTTGTCAAAAAAAAAAATTGTTTTCAAGTGGTTTTGAGGCATCCAATTCTAAACGCACAGTGTAAAAATGTATTAAAAATTTCCCTCTTTATTTTTTAACTCATTTCCATGCTGTTCCCTGTTTATGTCCAAGAGCAGCAGGGAGCACTTCTTCTACCCTGTTCACACATACGCACACCACCCTCCCCGCTGCACCACCGTGTGTGCAACATTTTGGTCTGACTGCGGTCCGCTAACTGCTGGGTGAGAGACACCACAGCAACTGTGCACTTACATTATTCCCCCCGCTGGCTTTTTCCACACATCTGTGCCAACAAAGACGTCGCCCAGGGTGAACAAATAAACACAACCCTCTACTCCGAGCCGCTTGTGTTCCATCGACTTCAGTCCTCCAACTTCCCTCTGATGAATATCTTTTGGAAGCTGGGGTTGCTCACTAAGTACCTATGTGCTGTCTGAGGAAAGAGCATGAACATAAGTGGCTCTCGGGCACAAGAAGATGATGGAGGGGACGGCTGTGTCACAATTAGCAGCAACTGTGTAATTCTGGAATGAACCTCTCTGTCCGACAAAAGGTCATAGCCGATTGGCAAAGGGTGATAAACCTGCCGGGAATTATCTCAACAAACATGACCAGGCCTAAAAAAAAACAAAAAAAAAAAAAAACGCTGCATTAATATCATTAATATAACTACGTATTTTTCTGACACTTTTCTTCCATAACAACTTAGCAATCACCACTCACCAATAAGGCAATTGTTCACAACACTGGAATCTTTTTTACTTCTCTGATTCCTCAAATGCGGGTTGATCAAGGTTACTCCAACAAGAAGCAGGGCTTAATCCTGACTCCTTCAAGTTTAAAGGTATTTTCAAAAAAAAAAGACCTATGCACTGTGCCACCTGTAGACTTGACGTTCAAACAACCGTAATTCTGGGTCACGGAAACTTTTGAGGTGAGGGCAGCGACGTGCAGAAATAGCAGTGACATCAGTCGCGATGTGCCCGACTGATGGAGCACAGCTATCCTAAAGAAGGGTGGATAGTTCCTGTGAGTTATGCCAGCCAGATTTTAGCTTTACCCTTTGTGTAAGACAAAGCCGTCCTAATCAGTCTGTCCCATTCATGTAATGAGACAGTCGTGTCCCCTGTGTCCCCTGAGAATAATGGCTGGCTGGCAAAGTGTAATTATACAAGAAAGAGGCCACATTTACCGTGTTTTAATCATTGCCCAAATTGGCCGTCCACCACCCAGTTCCATCCTTTTTAATGTCCCTTTGTCGTGTTAACCTCATTGCATTGAGCCAATAATAAACGACTCAAGTCCCTCTGGGAGGAAAGGGGGTGGACGTCACGTGAGTTTGAGTACCTGCATATTTTGGAGCCACGAAAATGAAGCACTCCTTGTTCACTCCAGGCCCATTATGCATTTAATCTTTTTTATTGGGGTGGATAAATAAATAAAATGCACCAGGCCGGTCCTCTTGGCTTTATTTTTATTAAGGTCAGGGGTGAACAGCGAGAGTGGTGCCCCTGCCTGCATCTGCACAAACGAAGAAGGAGCCGACGGCGACGGCTCAGAAAGGGACTCGAAGAAGCACTTCGTGAGTAAAATCTGGGTGAACTGAAGGTGACAACTATTTTAAGGTTAAAAAAAAAAAGTGTTTAGACTGAACACGAACATCTGCTGTCGAGCTTTCAGTCGACTGAACGTGCAGCAAAGGCAGGCATTTAGAGAAGCTGAACAATCTCGGCAAGGAAAGTGGGCGCTTTTTGAATTTGACCAATTGAAGAAGGTCGTGCTGTGGCATCCAGGTGTGCACTGGTTCTGATTTTGGCTCTGAAGATGAAAATCTTCTGATGTTTCCTATGCAGCCTATGTATGCACAATCTATGAATACTCGGGACAAAAGCAGCTATACTCTATGGCCAAAAGTACTGTATGTGACCCCCCCCCCCCTTCTAATGACTGAGCTGTTTCAGCTGCACCCATGCAGCATACAAATACATTCTCGGCAATTTTTTGCTTCCACCTTTGTGGTCACAGTTTGAGGAAGAAGCTCCTTTTCTGCTCCAGCATGACTGTACCCCCCGCCCCTTGACAAAGCAACCCCCATGAACACGTTTTGTTCAAGTTGGTGTGGAAGAACTTGAGCGCCTGACCTCAACCCCACTGAACACCTTTGGAAGAAATTAAAATGTTAACTGCAAGCCAGGCCTTCTCACCCAACCTCACTGATACTCTTGTGACTGAATGAGCACAAATTTCCAAAATCTGGTGGAAAGTCAAGGGGGGGACAGCTCCATATTAACTCCCATGGATTTGGAATGGGAGGCTCAACAAGCGCATATGGGGGTGATGCTCAGGTGTCCACATATTTCTGGCCATGCAGTGCATCTGGTTGTGATACTTTGTTTCTGTTTCTGCTACCTGCAAGAAGCCTGCTGACTGGCAGACTGTCAGACATCAGTGATGTTCACACAGGTGTGACCACAGGAACTGATTGATACCAGTGAGGAGGTCTGAAAAAGGTTTTGTCCCCAGACTAGGATGAATGAGATACACTGCATGGTCATTTTCAAAAATAAGGCCCAACCTAGAGGGGCAGCACAGCCTGCAAGGTTACAAGTAGCTTGACTCAGAAGATGACTGGTCTACTCTGCCAGACTTTCAGGTTAGTCTGCAATGATGACTGGTCCCATGGGAGAGAGTGGTGCATTTGTGTGAAAGATGACCAGGGTGCCGACCACGTGCGATGGGTTGTCAACCGTCATGGAGCTCACAACCCATGAGTGTCAGTACCTCATATGACCACCAGAGAACTGGTGAACTTTGCGGAACTCTTGGAGCTTTCAGACACCTGATTGCATGTCACATTGTGTGTGGAAAGAGACCTGTAGAGATCCGTGGCAAGTCTTGAACGTGCCATAGTGTTTCTCTTTCCTCTTCACTCGAAGACCAGCACGTTAAACAAACTCTGCACTTGGGTCCACCAAGCAGCCACATGTCTGCGCGATTATGGTGGAGATGGAAAGCAGAACATTTACTCTGCATTTTTCTAGACCGCAGACAGAAGTCGAGCTTCAGTTACGGCCTCGGCCATATCAGAAATCTGCCTTATTTTCCTCTCTTTATACGGTAGCAGAAGAAATGTTTTAGCCTAATCCGCAATATCCTGCTTTGCCCCTCTTTTGCCCCGTGGGCATTACAAAATGCATGGGAGCAATCCCGTGGTCCTCTGCAGGATTACAGCGAAGCATTAAGTTGCATGATTCTGCATGCGGCCAAAATCCAGATGAGTGCTTCTGGTTTCTATTCGGATGTCATCCTTCTAATCACCGACCATTCATACATGACAATGGCCAGGATTTCGCACGCATTCTTTTAGAACCGACTCAGTCTTGACCCCACTGTAATACCTTTGAAGTGGGGGAAAAAAATAAAAATAAAAATTGGGCGACACAGTCCAAGCATTTTTAACGTTTTAACGCTCAGCTGGCAAGAGGCACCATCGATTTTCTAAGCCCCGACATTAATGTAGCGCCTGACTCACTTCATAGTTGTCCTGTGTGATGGAAACAGGTTCTTAACCTGCACGAAGGTGCAGAATTCAAAGGATTATAAACCCCATGCCATGTATTACACTGAGTTTTACAGCAGGATTTTTATGTAACCTTTATTAACCAATAAATAAGGTTGTCAGAAATAAATAAATTTGTTGCTGAGAAATTATAGCAGCAGTCATGGCTCTTTTAAAGGCATGACTTATGGAGTTTTTAAGGTGCGAAGAACTACTACCAGCATCAGATTTACATCGCAGCTGACAACACAAGCAATGCTTAAAAACAACTTTTTTCATACTTCTGCACGCGTTGCATACGGTGCATCTTCTGTTCCTTCTGGCAAATGATTGCTGTCTTTAAGGTGTCTGCCTTTAAGGATGACAGTAAACAGGATAGAATACGGATCAGCCAGGTGTCCTTCTTATTATTCAGTAGCTTCGTAGGCTGGAACATCTCGAAAGTTAGGTGGTCGTTCCTCTAGGGGTGCTGAGCAGAAAAAAAAGGAAGTGGAGAAGAAGCAGGAAAAAATGAATTAGGAAACTCACAATTTTTTTTTCTCCTCATTTGCCACCTAGTTTACTTAGACAGCTAACAATCTGTATGCCTTAAAAGCAGATAAACTGTGTCATTTCTTCCCTGGTGTTCATCCCTTGGATCTTTGTTCAGCACCTTGCGTCACCAAAATGAATCGGAAACAATGCCGCACCGCCTGCACTTCTTCCTCCAGCTTTCATTAACGCTCAACAAAAGGCACGGAGGCATCAGCTAGTGTCAGCGCCACCTGCCGTGGGCCTCCTTGTCACCTACGCCCCGTCCCCCATCTGTGACAGAATCCATTATGACAGAACATCATTAGCTGGACAAACAGCGGGAAATGAAACATAAGTGTGATTAAGCGCCCAGCCCACTGCCTCTGATTCTATTAGTTTCTTATTAGATGAGGCTTGGTAACAAGGTAAAGCGGATTCATATGCTGTGCCACTTCTGTCTTTTTCTATCTTATTTATTCCTGGATGCATGTGCAGAAGTGTAGATGCAGCCTTTTGCCGCAGGGAACCATCCCACAGACAAAGTGCACAACAAGCAATAAAACATTGCTTAGAAGTCATCAGCCTTCAAAACAAATCTCTCTTCATTCGCCATCTGTTTGTTTGTTGCCGCCGTTCTTTTTTTAAATTTATTTCCAGGCAGAGTTAGATGCACTGATTTGATTTATATGATGACAGTGGCTCTGGCGCTCGTGTGTTCGCATGGTGGCTGATGGCCTTGCTTCTATTGTAGCAACAGGTTGGTCGGGGGGCAGAATTTTCCAGGAGGGCTGGTTTGAGTTATTTTCTGATTATTGCTGCATGGGACACTAAACCAACCCAGGACAGCAGGCATCGTAGTAGCTAGAACTGTCGTCTTGCCTTCAGAGGACCCACATTCGAATCCCATCTCCTGCTGTTGTACCCTTGATCAAGGCAATTGCCCTGAACCGACACAGTAAGAATTACCCAGCTTGATGAATGGATAAATCATTCCAAGCAAACTAACATTGTAAGCTGCTTTGGAGAAAAGTGTCAGCTAAATAAATACATTTGAATGCCAGTATGCAAATGAGTGCCACTGTGAACACCAACCGGTCTGTCACTAACATCTGTCTCAGAATGCAGGCAATGTAAAGCAGATGTGTTTAGCATGCAGAGAGCGATGGGGAGATAACAGCCTCTTCACTGTTTGTCAGAAGGACACAGCGATCCTCATTAAACCCCTATGGATCTTCTCAATGGCACAACATGGGCAATGCTTATGTGGCTAAGGTTAGAGGCACCGAGTTACCGAGAAAATGGCAACTTTTCCATCGTTTTAAGTGGAATTTCAGACTGTCAAGAAAACATCCATCCATCCATCCATGCATTTTAGGTAACTGCTTATCCTGATCATTGAAAAAAAAAATTATATTGAAAATACTGGAAAACTGAAGTGAAGCACCGCATTCTTTGAAGGTGTTGGAGACTTAAAACAGTACGACTGTACTGACAATAAATAACTGATTCATGTAAATTATCCTCTGATGAAACCACTGGAATTTTATTCAAACCACAGAAGATTATTTCCTCAAAAATGTACAATCTGCTTCCCAAACTGAAGAACGGAGCCACTCATGGCCGGGCGGGTGATGGCTCAGAGAGAAGCAGCGTGGCAGATACTGATGCTCCTCCTCTGAAAGGGGAAATGCAAACAGTCTGCTATCAAGCGTAAAAAACTATTTCAAGCTTGGACACTAACAATAGAACATTTTGTGGACTCATTGGTGTTAATTTTTGGTCAACAGAGACGTATGAGCTTGTGGCCCTCATAATTACCGGGCACATAAACAGTTATCTGCTTTTCAGAGATACAGGTTTCATGGCAAAGCGGTAAAATGCAGTGACAAGTTTAAGATGGCAGGTCAGTGTCCAACTTTGCATAAAGTACACTGTGTCTGTCATATATTTTAATCATGTTTACCTAAAATCTTTTGCACACCATTTGGTAGATCATTTTATGCAGTTTACACCTAACATTTTCTTTTTGTTTTTTAAGTTGCCATTAGGTGTGACCTATTTTGAATGCAAGTGGACTTATAAATGCGCGTGTGTGTGTGTGTGTGTGTGTGTGTGTGTGTGTGTGTGTTTGTCCCCTAAACAGTCCCATTTCCTCTTTAACTGGCTGCCCCTGGTTAGAGTCTAGATGAGCCCAAACCAGCTAATCTCACGAACCCTGTTAATCCTACCTCAGGGTTTCTGAATTTGTAGATTTGCAGTATCTTTTCTCTATGCCTCACAGACGTATGGATTAGCATGAAAATCAAAACGTTTCCTAACATTTTGTTTTTAAGTTGCCATTAGGTGTGACCTATTTTGAATTGTTAGCAATAGCTAATCCTGTTAATCTCAGTTCTATTTTTTCCTTTTTCTAATGTGTCTTTGTTTCAGCAATCCTACAGCTGCAGGGGTAGCTTGAGACCCTGCATCTGAGAACAAAAAACAATTCAAGTGCATGCATTACAGTTTGAATTTTTTTTTAAACTTGATAACATTAAGTGTGCAATGGATGTGCGTTTCAAGAAAAATTAAGTTTATTAGAACTACAAATGGGACAAGAATATGATAGGATGCAAGCTTACTAGAACAATATTCAAGCTTTCAAAAAATCTTTTAGAAAAAGTTAGATTTTTTTCCTCCTCTGCTTCCTTACACAACCACAACCCAATTTATTTTTTTGCCAAATATGTATAAATAGTTGGAGGGTGGTTGAATAAGAAGTAAATTTCAAAATATAGTACTCTGTAACTAAGGATCATATTAACATGGGGTCAAAACTAATATGTAGATTTGCCATAATTTTTTTTCTTCCCAGATTTTAGCATTTGTACACATTTCCAGCTCCGTAACTTAGTGAGTAATGTATGTATGATAGTGTTCAATTCTTTATTCATTATTCAGTTCTTTTTCATGCTAAAGTTTACACCTGAAACTCCCTGTGTAAATATGCAGATAACCTTTGAATTTCTTCTGGAAAAATGATATGATCAATAAGGCAAATCCAAGGAATTATGGAATCTGTGGACACTGCACTGCTCAATTGTACTCGTGGCAGCCTTTCAACCCTTTGGTTTTTTCATCCTTGTTTTGTGCATACGGATGCATTTTTCTGTCCTGTACGCTTCTTCTGTCTCCATGTTGCTAGGACTCACTGCTGTTCTGTTGTGGACAACAAACAAACAAACAAACAAATCTCTAAGCTGTTTTGCATACAAATATCAATCAGCATTTTTGCAACATCTTGTCCCAATGTGCATAGTTCGTCCTCATCCCCATCTCTCTGCCACACTGCTGCCTGTAAGTGCTGTTCCTTTGGGGCTGCCCATTATGCTCGCTTCTCCCCTGTGTCATTGCTCTGCTTCTGCCAGCTCACAGTACAGTTTTATCCAAATACTACACCACTGAATTTGACCAGTTTATTATTTTTAACCAAGCTTTTTTTGACAAGCTTATAATGGAGATTTACACCATAAACCTTGCAGTTCCACTTTGGTTGATGGATTGATGGATTTAAGGTGGTGATGTCAGCCTGTACTGCTGGCTCCTTCATACAGTTCATGTCCTAGTTTTTTTTTTTTGTTCTTTTTAAACTAAGGTGAAAAAAATAATCTCTACTCCCAGGTACTGATCAGTCTTACAGTACATTTATAAACTCAGCTGCAGTAAGGTTCTTTGCTATGGCAGTTTTGGGTCTCCTGGTTTCCCTCTCCTTCTCTTTCTTCATGTCAGTCACAGTGATTGAAAGCTGCACTGTAGACTAAGGATGCTGAGCAGACAAGTGTGACAATACTGGGCCAAAACAATGGAAAGTCTTTAATTTTGTCTTCACTGTTAGAAAAAAGCATGTTCACACACTGTAAGAGCGTAGTTCTTTGTGCCTATATTTTTGGCAAATGAAAATTATTTTAATCTTTTGAGAAAACTCTGAAGAAGCTGTATAGAACATATAAGTTTAAACTCCGAATATGCAAATGCTGTGACATTCATTGGTCATTGGTTGAATGAATACATAGTGCTAAGGTATGAAAACAAGTGAGTGAGCATAAGAAATAATAATAATAATAATAATAATAATAATAATAATAATAATAATAATAATAATAATAATAATGTGCTGTTACCCAAACCATGAAAAAGTAAGCTGACTACATGAAAGGAGGTAATAACACACAATGTGTACCACACACCACACACCACACACCATTAATTATGTTATTTCCTAGAATGACTAATTTTACTTTCAGTTTATGGTTTTTCCGTACTTCTCAGCAGTTCAATGTGCTGCTTAATTATGGATTCTAAAATAAGTAATTTAAAATATATAATGAAACTTTTCGTCCACAATGTCAGAAATCGTCATTGCAGTCATGCTGAAATTCATTATATTTTGTCACGATGCAGGCTTGTTTTTTCCTTATTTTTTCTTTTTATATCATGACACAGCCATTTTTTTTATGTCATGATACATCTTTTTTTTCCACATAATATACAACACATTTTATTTTTTTGTCCAGTTTTTTTTATTTTTTATTTTTTATTTTTTTTTATATTTTCCTCCTTTTGCGTTTAGAATCTGTCCTCAAATTCTTGGACTCCTGTGGGGGAAGAGGGTGTGCAGAAAATTGAAGGTGTAATTTAACCATAATATTTTTTGCAATGGCAGTGAATGGTAGTGCAGTATTACAAATACTACAGTAACACTATTTATCCTAATGTAATGTGTAATGTGAGTGTACATGTAATGTGCCTATTAAGATTAAATACAATCAATGTTGTAGCTGAAACACACATTCATGCAGTCCAGTGAATTATATGCAAAATACATTGAACAAGGTGCCAATACGACTGGATCAGAACACCTCCGTAGGGGGACCAGGGGACACTGTGCTGCCTTCATCACTCTAACAAGATGGCTGAATGTTCATTTTTGAGATTCTGTATCAAGATTGTTTAGAACATTACTTCATCATGTATGCCATCTTCTCCAAAAAAGCAACAAAAAAAAATCAAATATTTATGTTTTATGTTATATTTTGGTTAAATATATTGTTTTCAGTATTTATGATTTTGTTCCTTTTTTTACAGTATTTTTGCAAAGGGTCAGTATCCATAAAAACAGTCTGCTAACTCAACGATGAGCTGTGGCTGAAAGTCCGCATCCGCTTAGCTCAGCTCAGCACACTGCAGTGGAATAACAGCGGCATTCATACAGCTGAGTTTCCATTTTTGTGCTGTATGACAGTTAAATGAGTCTTGATGGCAGAAATTCTGCTGCAGCTAAACCGCAAAGTGCCGCGTGCCAGTGAGCTGAATGGGAAACATCTCTGCTGCAAAAAAAGATGCACATTTAACTACAGATGATGTTCGCCTCTTTTTGCTCTCATTCCCCATTTTGGCACAGCACCTTCCCTAGAAACAGTGAGTCTCTTCCTCTCAATGGACAAACAAGGTATTTTCTTTGTCTCTTTTACTGTCCCGAGTGTCAAATATAAACACATTAAAGGTAAAAGCTGATTTCTCTGCACAAAGGTGAGTACCGGTGCCTGCAAATTCTTGAAATATGCAATGAAAATGTGAAGATAAAAATGATAAAGTTTGCACTTCATAAAGGAAGCTTAATCTACCTTTGTGTTTAAATAGAAGGGTACGGGTGGATATTGGCTTGTCCAAACACGCTGCTTAAGGGAACTACAATAGTTAGGCTGCATGCCTCATTGTGAATGCAAACTAAATTTCGCAAGTCGATTTTGTTCCGTCACGAATGCCAGCCATAGCATGCGGTCCAACAAATATAATCAAATCAAAGCCACTGGAGGTGATAAGATGTAGATGGTGGTATAAGTTAAATGAATAATTGAGCCATGAGAAGAATGATACAAAATCTGCAGTTTTGAACAAACCCCGGCCTGCTGAAGTCATATTAGCTTTTAATGCACACTACAGCATCCTTTCTGCCTTTTAATAACTTTGCTTTCTCAGTTTTGTTAAATATTGAGAGGACGTTAACCTTTCTTTGTAGCAATATTGTCTGCAAATGTAAGGGCTGGCTCCTTGCTTCCACTAGTGCCAGGTCTACTGCCGGCTTCTTTCTACGAAGGCGTTCAAGGCGATGCCCTTCAGCAGTTGCTCTACTTGAAAACGTGCACACAGGTTCCTTTCCCAAGTCAAAACTCTGACCACAGAGTAATAAACCAGATGCTGTGACATGACCTCTCTTTCCTCCCCATTCCCATCATCCCAGCAGGTACGAGGGGAAATTGGCTCATGACTCTGGTCAATGGCCCGTCTGGTTTACCTGTACCACCCACTCGATCCTTATCAGAGCTTCCGATAACGTGGCAGGTGTGACAGGAACAGAATGAAGCAGCTCCAGTGCTGGGGAAGCGATTTTGGGGCTTGGATAATGTCACACGGAAGAACAGAACAAGTACGTCTGCGGTCACCTTCAAAATGATGTTGGCTAAAGGCACCACTGTGGAAAACGGTCTGGACACAGTCTGTCTACGGCTGGAAGGATGCTCATTTTGGTCAATATGGTTGAGGTTTTGGTGCAACAAATTAAATGATAAAGGTACATGTGTCCCTGTATTTTCATAGGGCAGGAACAACAATACATATAACTTCTGAAAACATCATTGTCAGCTTTTGAAGTCATCATTGGTGACCCCAGGAGCATGTTTGGCTGTGGTGACCCCTTGTGAGCCGCAAAACCTCTTCTCTCTCTACCAGAGCAAAACCCATTATTAGGGGAATTAGAGGCCAGGATGATGTGACCGGTAGGCAGAGAACATATGGGGGGGATTTATTTTCCGTGTCGCCATTCTGACTGTCAATTATTATAATAATCAAATAACTGATCTGATTGTGAGGATAGGAGTGGGTTGCTGTTTTCCTGCATGGCTCAGTGGGAAGAACTGCTGCCTTACAGTTCCAGATATGAGGGCCTGAATCTTGCCCCAGGTGGCTTAGTATGGAAAGAATCTTGTTTTGCCCTTTCTTTATATTTTGTTCTCTGCCTTAAACTCCGCTGAATAATCCATCCATCCATCCATCCATCCATCATCAGCAACCTTTGTTTTCTGGTCAGGCGTAAAGCAGTTTGGAACCTCTTGTACCATATGTCTGAATCACTAGGGTGGCCTAGGGTGCTAGGCTTTGAATACCTCTGGATGGGACACCAGTCCATTGCAGGGTGGCCTCACACTCAGTCAAACACATATGCACACACTGTGGATCATTTCAGTGACCTATGATCCTGAAACACATGTCTTTGGATTGTGCAAGGAAATTCAATCAGAGAGAACATGCAAAGTCCGAATAGACTGAGCTGCATTGGAACTCACAACCAAACAGACCAGGAACTGTGACACAGCAGCTCAGCTTGCTGACCACTGTGATTCTCAGAATGAATAAGCAGCTTTGAATTCTACTATTATGTAAAAATCTATTTGCATAATAAAATAGAATCCTTTCCGAAAGCATTTCTGGATCTCGTGTTCTGATCAAATGTAACATGCTTATGCTTATGGATTGTTTTTTTTCTGAAAGTCACTTAAGAATGCATTGTGGAGAAGTGGTGTAACGCACGCCACTCCCACATATGTCACTGATGGATGACTGTGAAGTGGTGGCTTGTGTGTTTCTGAAGCGGTGACATGGACGTTGCTGACAAAATTTGGATGTGAGCTGATGACTTATTTTGAATGTGCATTGAAAAACGTATTGATGTTGGCAGGATGCATGCTGGCAGTACTTTGTGATATGCGTTGACGCCTGAGTGCGATCTGTGTTGGCATGTGGTGCTGATGCATCCTGACACTGACAGCAGCTGATCAGAATTTTCTGAAATATCTAACATCTAAATAATTTCTTTAACTGAGCAATACAAGCACCAAGTTTTTTTTTCCTGTGAATTTAAAAGACTTTTATTGAGACTCTCATAATATATAAATGATATTGTTGCTGTTAAATGCCATCAAATTGGTGTTGATTCGTGGCAACTTAATGGATAGAAAAACATCTGGTCTTGAGCAAGTCTGCTAAGACTTGGCAAAAGGGCATCAATGGCTGTGGTGACCGTGTCCATCCACTACATTGCTGGTCTTACTCTTTTGTATTGACCTTCCATTCTCTTCAGGATGTGTCCAAAATAAAACCATCAAAGTCTGGTCATGTGAGCTTCCAGCGACAGCTTTGGTTTGATTTGCCCCAACACCCATGAGTTTGTTTTCTAGGCCATCCAGGGTACAAGCAGAATTCTTCGCCAGCACCACAATTCAAAGGCAATGATTTTCTTCCCGACCATCTTTTTCCCTGTCCAACTTTCGCATCCATATGACGTGACTGGGAACACCATGGCTTGGACGAATCAGATCTTTGTGGGCAGAGTTATATCCCTGCACTGGAGAATTTTGTCCAAGCTCTTCAAGGCTCAAGGCTGTTCTGCCCAGAGCAATTCTTTGTCAGATTTGTCGGCTGCTTGTCAGCTTATTATTGA
Source organism: Heterotis niloticus (assembly GCA_018136845.1). Classification (NCBI taxonomy): domain Eukaryota; kingdom Metazoa; phylum Chordata; class Actinopteri; order Osteoglossiformes; family Osteoglossidae; genus Heterotis; species Heterotis niloticus. The sequence goes on from CM030896.1 coordinate 11,024,722, forward strand.
TTGTCCATCCAAGTAAGCTGAAGTGGTCTACTGTTTGTATTTCTTCTCCAACCAGTGTGAAGTTGTCTAATTTTCCCGTTGTCAAGAGCTTTGTTTTCTTCAAATTGAGATGCAATCCAATTTTCAAACTATGTTCTTTGATCTTGATGAGAAGATGTCTTCACTTTCAGCTCATATTGTATCATAGGCGTAAGGAAGATTGTTGATGAGTCTTCCACCAACTTTCATGCCCTGTTTTCCTTCATGTATTCTTGCTTCTTTGATGTTTTTTTGGTATATAGATTAAACAGATATGGAGACAGTATGCAGCCTTGTCTTATACCCCTGCTGATTTTGACCATCCCGTTTACCCTTGTTCTGCACGAATTGTCGCTTCTTGGTCATTGTAGAGGTTGAGCATTAGAATGATCAGGTGTTCTGGTATACCCATGCTTCACAGTGTGAGCCAGAGTTTCTCGTACGGAATCAAAAGCCTTGCTGTAGTGGATGAAGCATATTGTTACGACCCGGCTCATTGGCTAGGGGACAAATTTTGAGGATCGTCGCATTTTAAGGGAAAAGGGAGAAAATGTAGGTGGTAGGGGAAGAACCTTCTTTGACCATGAACCCGATACAGTGACCAAGTGATATTTATTTACAGTGATGAAATTATATACAGATATCTATTATCAAACAAAAACCAGAAAACAGGCTCAAAACAGTTTTACAAAACATAGACGATTCCCAACTCAAAACAACAACAAAACAAAACGGACATTCCGACCTGGGCCACGAAAGAAAAGAATACAAACGACAAACTCGAGGCCAGTCGACCTCCACCAAACAAATGTAAGGGTGGGAGACCGCCACTACGCCTGACGTTTTACAGTGGTTGTAAACACAACAGATTCCTAAGTGTTAGCAACAGGTAAAACAAGGGTTGTACACTCCCCGGTGCTAACACTGTACAAATAGGGCAAACAGCAAAATCCCCCGCTAGACATAGACTGCCAGAAAACACGATCAAGACTGAGGTGTTGCCGCTGCCTCCATGGTGGTCCGTGCAGATAAGCGCTTGCAGGGGTGACGTCATCTGCCGACGGACCAATCCTGGGTCTGACGGACCTGTCAAACGCCGAACCCCTATGGAGAGACCGCGCAAACAGGAACAATGACAGTTCCCCACCAGAAAAAAAAAAAAAAACAAGAACTGTAACAATATATAGATGTCATTTTGATATCTTGTTACCTTTTCAAGAATATAAATATATGTATAGTAAAATATATATAATATAAATCATAACTAGGGCTATAAGAGTCAGTTGTATGTTGATTTCAAGTGAACCCTTGGAACGATAAAAATGATCTCTTCAATTGAGCTCAATTTCCTGGTGATGGTGGGGATAGGATGGGGCAATGGGGGTTATGATGTACTATGCAAGGGAAGCAAGCTCTTCTAAGCATCACCAGTGGGTGCCCAGTATAAGTTGGACTGAAGCAGATGTGCCACTGCCATAACATTTGACCGATCCCTTATACCTCCCCACAATGGTTCTGGGGTGGGTGAATAAGAGCATTCTGTTGCTGGTGGTTTGCCCCGCACCGGACTATGCTTCTGATAGTGAGACCACTGCAGCAATTTCTATTTGTTTTATTTTTACCACTTTGACCATACAGAATTAACATGTGTGATAATGCACAGGAATTTCTCCAAAATCACTGTTTCATAACATCTTTTGTGCGTTACACAAGGCACATTCGCCTTTACATGTGTTTAAAAATAATGAGCTCTGATGATGTCGCAGTAGTTACACAGAAAAAAAATGCATTCTAAGCTTCAGGTTTTGAAAATGTGAACATGAATCTATTCATAGTATGAAAGGCAATTGTCCCAAGTCAATCCTGTCCTCTTGGGCTCGGAATCAATGAAACACATTTCTAAATTTGGAACTGACATAAATGTGGCAGCGATGAGGTCTGATGCTGGTATCTTAGCAACTGGCGCTAAAAATCTTATTGGTAAGCAGCAGATAAAATGAGGTGGCTTTTCTCAAAAACCTAACTGCCAGCTCACATTTCCATATTTTTCTCACTGTTTCACAACCACATGTTTATCTATAAAACATTTATAACCCTCGTGTTTAATATGTTGCTGTTTAAATTAAAAATGTGAAAAATACACAGCTTGTGAAAGTTGATTTTAGTATTTTAATGAACTGCATGCGTTCAGAAATAAATAAAGACACTCATCTGCATTTATATGGACACCAAGAGATTATTTACTGTTTTGCACCATTTTGAGCAATATCTATGTGTTAAACTATGTAGTCTTATCGATAAACAGTTGGTAAATAAATATCATTAGTTTATTAATATTAATTCGTATTAGTATAACTATTATTAGTTGAGAAATAAATTAGACCAGCAACTTAGTACATACTGTATATAACGTATTTGCATATTTCCAGTAAATTAATGTGGCAGGTTGGTCAGCTGCAATGAGCCATGTTGATGGATTTTATAAAATGTTAAATGATTCAACACACCTGCTTCCTTAACTGTAGCACAGTCAGAAAAATCCCGAGAGGAATACAAGACGTAAAGCAAAAACTAACCAAAGGCAACTTCATGACCCCCTTCAAAAAACCCTCATTTCACAGTTGTTTTGCTGCAGGGTGTGGGTGTGTTTTATACGCTTTCAGCCCAACCTGTTACACGGCCTAAAACATTGAGGAAAGTAAACGCCCCATCAGACTAGAAAATAAAATTCAAGTCCTGGGCATCATTTACCCGGTGTGCTCTGTTCATCTTTAAAAGGAGACACACTGATTTTAATTTCCATTTTACAGGATTTTTCTTCCTATTTTTTCGACCGGCTCACCGTAGCTGACAGCAGCACCTCTCATTGTGTCAAGAACAACAGCGAGTGCACTAATTTTATTGGTCAAACAGTTCCCACAGAAGCAACCACCACAGGGCAGAACATCATGCGTTTTACTGCTCTCCGGTTACAATCTAGACAGATCATTACATCCATTTTAAGTGTAGGATAGCTATAAATTCCTGTTCGGCTGTGTTAAAAACTACACCAGCGCTCAAGGCCTCCAGCAGCCAACCTGCTCGCATTTTTAGGCAAAATTAAAAATATGACATGTATTGCATGGGGACAAGAGTCCAAATCTAGTTTTCTCACTCCTGCTCGATGGTGAACTCCTTCACATATCAATAATGTACAGACTGCTGCTGCGCCATGCAGTTGTTAGGATTGGCCTTCATACTGCTTTTCTCCTGCTCCGCTTTGATGAATAAACCATGGGCAACCGGAATCAAACCGCAGATTGATGAGCCCTGCATCTGCACTCGGGGTGCAATTCCTTGGGTGTGAAAGGAAAGGCCTGCACTCCTTTCATGTAAACACCTGGGTGGTACCATGGCGTGCCAGACAGAACAGGCAGGTAATCTGAGCCCACATGGGTCACCCTCCCTCTGCTTCTTAGCTAATGAGTAGAACAAATTCACATTAGGAGCTCTAAATGAAAAAGGAGGACAAAGTAAAGCGGAACAGCTTTGGGACTCGGTGGGTGTAAAAACAAAACAAAACAAAAAGCAGTGTGAGAGAAATTCTTGAAGTTAAGCTCTTAATGCATGTTTCTGCTATGTTAAAGGTATTAACCAATAGTGTAGTGAATGTTTTATGACCATGTTACTCAGTATATTGTGCTTACTGCTATAAAGCATTGGGACTTCTGCCTTGCTGGAATGTTAGGTACTTAAGAAGGTTCCCTGGAAAAACAAAAGAGGGTACTTAAGGAAGGGAAATGTAAACTACAGATAAGGCAAAGTTGAAAGGGTCAAGGAAATGGTCAATGTAGACCCAGGCCAGACCCTGGTGGTATGTAAAAGAGTAATAAAACAAAAACTCCCTCAACTGAGGCACCTACATCAGGAGTTACTCCACCACACTTAGGATGGGATAATGATTCCTTATGACAACAATGTTTAAAGTCACACTGACAAAGAGCAGGAGTGGAAAACAGTTGAGAGGGGTGTACACCTTGCGAGCTGCTGTTTAAATGATCCCTGTATCCTTTGTTCGAAGAGACTCTCCTTCTGAAGGGGCTCTCCCGCACCGGTGTGTATTTCTATAGAAAATAAAGTGTAACTCTCTCTACATCCAAAGTGGTATTTTTTCATTCCACCGTAGTAAAACTGGGTGAACGGTGTGAAGCCACAAAGTTCAACAGTCCCTGAAAACATTAATACTTCCCTACCTTTGACATCATTAAAATACTGTCCATCTTCAATTCTCCAAACCTCATCCATTAGCAAAATAGCCAAGAAAAAAATATAAAAATTATAAATAAGATTAATATGGGGAAAATAGAAATATTTAACAATTAATGTTATAAACTATTTTTATACTGTGTCCCAAAAAGACCCATCTAACCCTTTCCACTGTTAGTGGGATGAAGGCTGTGCAGAGCCCCCTAGATCCCCTAGTAGCAACATTCTAATCCAGTTGTATTGACATTCACTTGTTTCTGCATTTAATTAAATGTACTGTACATACACCTTATGACTAGAAGTATGTGGATACCTGAGCCTCACAGCCATATGTGTTTATTGAACCTCCCATTCCAAACCCATGGGCATTGATATGAATTTGTTTCCCCCTTTGCTGCTATCCCAGGTTCCACTCTTCTTGGAAGACTTTCCAACAGATTTTGAGAACTTTGTGCTCACTCAGCCAAAAGAGCATCGGTGAGGTCATGCAAGAAGGCCTGGGTCCTCATCACCTTTACAGTTCATCCCCAACTGTATTCAGTGGGGTTGGGGTCAGGGCTCTGTGCAGCCACTCAAGGACTTCCACACTAACCTGGGCAAACCATGTGTTTATGGAGCTCGCTGTGTGCACAGGGGAGGGTACAGTTATGCTGGATCAGGAAAAGAGCTTTCCCAAAATGTGGCCTCAAAGCTGGAAGCACACAGTTATCTAGAATGTGCTTGTATGCTGTGTGGGTGTGGCTGAAGCAACTCAGCTCAGTCATTAGAAGGAGGTCACATACTTTTGGCCATATACTGTGTATGTGTGTTTCAGTTACACTACTTCCTGTATGTCATTTTATTAGTTAGATTATAGGTTCATTATATATTACATTAGGGTATAAAAATATTACTGTGATACAGAGTGCAGTATTATACAGCGCTGTAGAACTTAGAACATCCAACCCCCCATGCCCTGAAGAACCAGACAGTCACCACCTATATTTATGTGTCTCATGCCACCACTGTGTTGTTAAGACCTCAGCGGGTAAACCCGTCTGATCCCTGCCAGTGGGATGCTGCAAATAATGTGTTGGCGATACCTTGGTGCATGTAGATATTGAGCCTCCTTCTCATGTAACCAAGGACAAACTGGCTGTTAACCCACCATTCCCCATAGCGAGAGCCATTATCCTAACACCTTTTGTTTTAGGTACAGTATGTGGAGGGGATTGTGGTGTGGAATAAACAATATCAGACCAAAGAATAAATGAAGTTACATAAAAGATATGAAAATCCTCCTGAAGGGCAGCAGTCAATGTGCTTGTGCATCTACAGCTTGGTCTGGCTGCCCTGTCCACTGGACGTTGTACAGGATGACTTTCTGACCATGAGAACTGCTATTTCAACATATAATGCATGCTTTTGCATAAATACATGTTGTTAATGAAGAAAACAATCCACATTGACACACTATACATAGTACGCACTATACTGTAAATGCATACAGATATCCAAAAAAGCATACAAATAAAATTAAAATGTTAAAACCCCATCACCAGGGTGTACAGCAATCCCTCAGTATCCAAACTTTCTATATCTAAATTGTCGCTATAATGGCTCTTGAAAATGAATGCCTAAATTAGTTTATTGATTTAATTAATCAAATAAACATATTAATAAAATTGCAGTCACTAGCAGTTAAAGTATCCATCCATCCATCCATCCATCCATTTTTGTTAACCATTAATCCTGAGCAAAGAGCTGGTGGTGGTCCACAGCCTACCCCACAAGCAGAGGGCACTGAGCTATGAAACTGCCAATAAATGGGACAGCAGTCCATCGCAGGGTGACCACACACACTCATTCACAGTCACGTTCACACACTAAAGCTGTCAATCATTTGAGTACTTGAGAGTTACTGAGGGATGCAGATGCACATTAGGACCACAAGAAACAAGTGACCAGGAGGGGTCGGCTCCTCCCTGGGTAACCTATCTAAGATGTCAAGGCTTCAAATGTTTAGTCGGTCTTCCCATAAGATTAAAAAAGAAGAATATTTACTTTTGAAAACTTTTGCCACAGGATGTAAAAGCTACTATAGACTGAACAAGTGACAAAATGAGGAAACAGTTAAAAGAATAGGTTTAGAAGAGAAAACATCACCACAAATTCATGACAAACTGAAAGACTTGTAAGAAAATGATCAGCAACCTCTATTATGGAAGTAGTTACCTGAACTGATGAATGCAAATAAATATACATATGATACATTTATCATTCAGGAACCAGAAGGAAATTATTCATTCTGAGCACAGAAGAATTCCTACACAACTGGCAAAGAGCTCTGAGAGAAGATGTGGGCATCTCTAGGCTGGGGAAAATATATTCTTATGAACAAACCAGGTGGCAGGTGTGCACCAGCGAGGCTGTCACCAGGTCTTGAGGGTCCCCCTTGCCTTTGACAAGGCAGGTGCAACTCCAAAGATGGCAGAATGTGGGCTGTAATCCATAACTCAAAGTGATGGGAACACAGTGAGGGTCTGTGGGATGACTGCACCCACATCCTGTGGGCTTTACATCTATCAGCCTGGGGCTCCTCTCTTCAGCCACCAGCTGAGTGGAAGCAGCTGCCCAGGGTTTGCACCAGGGCTATGGTTCTTGCTTCCCTATAGCTTCTCTAGCTGTATGCTATCTGCAGGCTGCTTGTTGCTGGACAGCTTGTTTTTTTGGTGTAAATTGGTGAGTTGTCTTCTTACCCTGAGAACAATGCCAGCTGCCCAGTAGAAAAGCCACTCATTAAACTGACATATAAATGAGCAGGTTCTACACAAGAAGAACAGATCCTGGCCTAAGGAAAGAGTTACTGGATCTGTAAACAGCACAGTTATATTTGTATAATATTTGTTATTTATTCCTTTAGCAGATTCGTCCAAATCAAAGTAGATTGTAGGATAAACAAAAGTGGGTTCAAGAGCAGGGTTAGAAAGTCAGCTTATCCATTTCTATCATTTGCCATAGTTTTTTGGTGCACATTAGAACCGTAGAACAGGTAGGAGATACAGAGGTGGCTGTGACAGATGGTGGGATGCAAGTGTATGGAGCTCTTATAAGATCTGAAGAGATGCTTTCTGAGATCCTTCTTAAGCGTTGAAAGGGATGGATAGTTCTGAGGGAGAAAATCAAAAATAATTTGGAACCGAATAACAGTTTGGAGAAAGATAGCTGCCATATCAGCATATCCGTGATGATAAAAGAAGTCATTTGCATCGCCTTCACACATTTCTCCTTCACACAGCACCACTCTGTCCTCTTTGCAGTCATTCTGTACAATGCATGTAAAATCTGGACGTAAAACTGAATAAACGACCCAGAAATGTTGTGGTGTTTGCCTTCTACTGCATTAGGTGAGAGGGTGGCATTTCTGCCACCTTCTACAAGTACAGATCTAGTCTAGATGTAAGCTGACTTTAAATTAGTTATTTGGAAATGCAAAATCCAGTGTTTTGAAGCACTAAACGTTCATGAGTGACAGTGACAGATATTGAGGTTTTTGCTGGATTCTAGCTAACTTGCAGAAGTGAAGAAATGCAGATTCAGTATTTACTGTAAAGGATTCATCCATCTGTTTCATGGATAAAGGACTCTTAACTACGTATCCTAGTGACCACAGCCTGATCTACTAGGTGGCCACAAGGAAACCACAGCCTGGATTTCACTTTAATTTTAATGACTGAATAAATTAATACATTTACACAGAATATTGACATGTGATGGGGAAGCACAAAACTGCATCATTAAAAAAAACCCAGTGGTCAGACAATGTTAGGATTGTGATGGGGGATGCTTTCTTTATGGTGATGCCTGGTAAGTTGAGCAAAGAAGATTACAGATCCTTTCACCCTTTCTGAGCTGCGCCTACCGTGCATTTGTTATGATGAGGAGAGCGATGGGATAATTTTCAAAGCAAAGAGTGTAAAAGTGGTAATAATAACATTCCATGATATAAAGCAGTTTGCACCCCCAGAGACAGGTGAGGAAATACCAACGAAACCCTGCTTGCAGCACTCCAACCTCAATCCATTTTCCTCATTTTGACAAGACACTGCTCAATAACATCAAACATTAATATTAAGTATTTAAAATGAAAAGAATCCTTTGAAAGTAAAATGCCAATGTTGAGCAAAGCCAAGAGTAGAATTATCAGATTCCGATAGTCCTGTTAAACATTTGAAATAAGAAGCGACGTGTCTTATGGGTGAATTATGATTTCAATTCTTTGCTAAGTAATGAGCTAATACGGCAGCTTAGCATTAAAGATATTTTGCACATCAAAGTGTGCATAAACATACCCGCCTTGCGCAATACACTTCCTGGAATTGCTAATAGTTTTTATACCCTTGATGCGATGAACGAACATTCGTCTTCCAGTCCCGCACGTCCACTTATGTGTGCATTTACACAATATATTGGCCCTGCAATACTACCAGTACAATGAGCGTAATATAACAGTGCAAGGATGCGTCCCCTTGCATGTTTCTGTGTATTCAGGGGGCTTTTGCAGTCATATTATTTCAGGCGATTGAGAAAAGAGCAAAGCAACAAAGCAGGCTAACAGCTACTAGCTGATGCACTTGAATTGGTCTTACAGTCTTACTTATTTTAACAAATATATGCAAACAGTGCCCAGTGATGGGATTGTAAAATGATGGCTCAGCGTGTAACTGTTTGTCCCCAAGCTACACGGCCCCTGAGACTGGCAGAAGAACAGGAAAATACACTGAAATGACAGCATTTCACATCATGTGGGCATTTTTTCTCAACACTACACTCCATGGCTGCCTGAAGAAGATTCAGCTTCCCCAAAGCTAAAAGTGAAAATGTGATTTTTTTTTCTGCACCTGGAAGAAAGGGTAAATATTTTCCTTGTAAATATTCTTGCTAACCTTTAGTACTGAATGTTGACTTTTTCATGCATAGGTTACCCATTATATATAATCATTGCCAACATGTTTGATCACAAGGGTTTCATTATTCAAATCAGTCAGTCAGTGTCTGTTTTGTGTTAATCCTTTTTTTGGGGTTGAGGGGTCTTGCCATTTCAGTTTTAATCACACACAAGCTATTTCATGAAAAATACTATTTTTAGAGCCAATTTTAGCTGCATTTTAGTCTCTATCAACTACATACTGCACTCATGAACTGTAAATGAAAGAAGCAAATTAAATTTTGCTCTTTTCCCAGACTCGTACTGAAGAAGCTAATTTTTCTGGATTTCAAATGTTTATTTATTTATTTATTTATTTATTTATTTATTTATTTATTAAGGCAGTGTGGGAACATAAAAAATACAAAAAGGGAAACAAACTTCATTAACAAAACACTAGGACGGACAAAGCAGAATTATAAATAACAAAATGAGCAGTCGAGAAAGGCATCAAAAGTGAAAGGACAGATTGTGCATGATGGTGAATCTTCAGTTTTGTTACTTTTGATCATTCTGCTGAACTGAAAATGCACCACATTTGGGAGCAACTTACTTTTTATTCAATTTTTCTCTGATTCCAAAAGATACTGGAATGCACAAACTGGCCAAATCAGATCTGCTCTCCAAAGAAGATGCTAAATTACAGTAAAATGATCATCAGCCCTGCCCTCAACTTTTGACCAACACGGACAAAATTATAAATCTTGTAATATTTCTTACATTCTGTGGCAAATATGTTAATACAGTGGGTAATGCTGAGGTAAATAAAATGGATTTTTAAAATTGAAGTTTAAATTGACAAAGACATTTTCCATCCAGGAGTTCCATAGCTGTGGTACAGACTTTCTGCCAAAATCACATTTAGTCAAACAAATGAACAGCAGCATAGATGTTCAGGCAGATCATTACTTTGACAAATGCTCAATGAAATAAAATTCTGTGATATTAAATACCTGAGCTGCTTCAATATACTAAAGCGAAATTCTCTCTTTTCTCCAGCAATTCATGGAATATGGACATTTAATAAAAAAACAATCACCAATTCTGATTTCCCAAAGGCATCTGGAAGCTAGAATGCATTAAATATCTCATAACCTTTATGCCTCCCCAACTCACAAAGATAAGTTTATCACATAATATTTTCTTCTTAGTAGAAATGAAGAAAAAACTATGCAGAATAACTCTGTTACTTATTTTATCTGAAACACAGCTTAAATAAATGTGCTTTTTTAATTATGCTTTAGGCTCTTTGCTGTTATGCTTTATTTTCATCTGAAGCATCAAATTTGTTTTTTTTTTTTTTTGTTTTTTTTGCATATTTGTGCAGATGAATGCAACCATCACAGGACTTAAGCACAAAATCTTCCAAGCAAAAACCCACATCCTTAAAGACTCAGCTAATTGCTGATTTGAATATTTTTACAACCACTAACGCATGTGTGATCGATTAGTCTTTCTTGACAGCGCTGTTGTGCCAAAAATGTAACATGTTCAGACTTTTTGTCGACGCTTCTCATTTGTGCTTTTGACATAGCAGTGATTTTTTGGGGATTAGATGAAATTTACATTTGTACCACTGGACTGGGTTCTTCTTCACAATTGCCTTAACATATTTAGCTGAATAAATGCATGATAAATAAAAAGTGTCATCTTATTTTGGACAATAAGTCTAATAATAAATAAAAAGTGTAGAAAAATAGTCAAGGCATATCAACTTGATGTCACAGTAATTTATAAAAGTTTCAGTGTGAAGCCTTATCTTAAACAACTATATTTGTCAAGTAAGTACTTGTCACAGACAGTCCACCATTAAGCACTTAAATATATTGATTTTGAGTGTCAAGCAGAAGAATAGTAGGTGTTGTAACATGACTCACCCAAGTGTCTAGATTTTTTGGGCAGTGAAAAAGCGCTTTCAGCATCTGTTGCTCTACATCTTCTCTGTCATCCTAATTTTATAAGATACTGTCACACAGTTTTGAACATCCCAGAACATACAGTGCTGGGCTGGTATTGCTCCTCAGTTATGGTATGATGTCTTCCCACTCAGTTTTTTTTTTTTTTTTTATTTCTTCCAAGTTTATTTAATAATTGGATTTAAAGGTTTAAATACTTAAATATCTTTATCAGTCAGAATAATTTACACATTCTTGTTATTTTTATGTTTTCCTACCTGCACCATAGAGACACCCAAGCTGACCCTGCTATGAGAAGATTGACATTCTTATTCTTTTTCATTTATACCCTCTTTATTAATCATAAAATAACGGAATAGTAATAGTGTTGGTACATGTTGTTACTGTGCTCAGCTTCTTGTGCAGATACCCATAAATGTGATTTTTTTTTCTTGTATTCATCCATTTTTGTGGCCTTTCTTTCCTTAGGTAACTTGTTTTATCGATTGTCACCCTATTACAGAAATGTAATATTTTTCTGCGATACTATATTGTTATTTTACATTATAGCTGTGCTATCTATGATTGAATAAAACTTTGAAAGATGCAAGCAGGTATGCAGTGAGATGCAATGACTTTCTTCCTCCAAATGCACACAGTGTAGTTAAGGCTTGATTTTCATGCCTGTCTCCAGCTTTTTGCGTGCAAATGTGGGCCTGAGAATAAATGAGACCCATAAGTACATGTTCATGGCTGACAACTTCCAAACAAATATAGAAACTAGTCAAAGAAAGCCATAATCAATACTGTCCACTGTGCCACAATTGGTAATTCCACCTCCAACAGAGCCATCAGTCAAAATCAATAGCTTACATTCTCCAGCTCACCAACCACAATGGATGGGGGAGTAGGTGGAAGGGGTATCTATCCTGGTCAAACCAGCTGGCCTGACCTTGGGGTGTTGCCAGGCACCAACCAGCCCCTCACTGAGGGTTGGACAGGACCGCGAGTGTAGTTGCACTTGGTCACCAGGGTGACTGTGCATATGTGGGGAAGACGGCGCCTAAATTTCATGGTGGGTAAACAGCACTTTGAGCACAAGTTCTGGCTGGCACAGATCCAGGAACCCTGTATCATTGGGATGGACCTTCTAATGGAGATGGGGGCAGTACTTGACCTGAGCAAGGGCAACCTTCACCTGGGGGGGCATTCCTCTCACTCCACCCGTGGATCAGCAGGAGTGTGCAACACGCAAAGGGGTGGGGCTCTAGCCAGCCAAAGTACCACGCCGGAGAAGGGAGATGACCCATACGAGCAGGGCAACGTCAGTACTGCGCGTGATTGTAGCCCCTCCGCTGTGACATGGTGCATGCACTCTGGCAGCGCAACGCAGCCCAGCTGGAGGAGCAGGACCGGGAAGAGCTCTGGGGACTGTTGGAAACATTCCAAGACATCTTTGCGGCTCGGGATGAGGACTGCACCCAAACTGATCTGGTGCAGCACCGAATAGACACCGGGAATGCAGCACCCATCAGACTGCGACCGCATCGCATGGCCCTTGCCAAGCAGCAGATTGCAGAGGAGAAAATAAAGGAGATGGTTGCTGCCGGGGTGATTGAGCCCTCCAGCAGTCCCTGGTCAGCACCAGCGGTCCTGGTCCGAAAGAAGGATGGTAATTGGTGGTTCTGAGTTGACTATCACCGTCTGAACGCCGTTACCAAGCAGAACTCATACCCACTGCCATGTATTGATGATGCCTTGGACAGTGTTGCCGGTTCATGCTGGTTCAGCTCGCTGGACCTAAGGAGCGGGTACTGGCAGGTTTCCCTGGCCCCAGAGGCACGCGAGAAGACCGCATTCACCTTGGGACAGGGTTTATGGCACTTTACAGTCATGCCTTTTGGCCTGTGTAATGCCCCCGCCACCTTTGAGCGCCTCATGAAGTGAGTGCTAGCTGACATGCCCCAGAGCCGATGTATCGTCTACTTGGATGATCTCTTGGTCCACGCTCCCACATTCCAGTCTGCTCTTGAAAATCTGTGGGAGGTGTTTGTCGCGATTCGCAAAGCCGGTCTGAAGCTCCACCCAGCAAAGTGCAACCTCCTTCAGCAGCAGGTGAAGTTCTTGGGCCATGTGGTTGATGCAGGTGGGATCTCGACTGACCCAGACAAGGTTGAGTTGGTCCGGCTCTGGCCCACACCACGGAATGTGTCGGAGCTGCAGAGCTTCCTCGGGCTGGCGTCTTATTATCGCCGATTTGTGCGTGGCTTTGTGGACATCGCGGTGCCCTTGCACCACCTTACTGTCAAGGGGGCGCCATTTGAGTGGACCACTGAGTGTACGGGAGCTTTCCAGCAGCTGAGGGAGAGGCTGACAATGGCTCCTGTACTAGCACTTCCAACCTTGGGAAAGCCCTTCATACTGGACGCGGACGCCAGCAACCGGGGAATTGGTGCAGTGTTGTCACAGGCAGGAGATGAGGGGGAGAAGGTGATCGCATACTACAGCAGAAGACTGAATCGTGCAGAAAGGAACTACTGTGTCACCTGGTGTGAACTCCTTGCAGTAGTAGCGGGGCTGAAGCACTTTCGCCCCTACCTTTATGGCACCAGGTTTCTCCTCCAGACGGACCACGCGTCACTCACGTGGCGTCTCAACTTTAGAGAACCAGAGGGGCAGACGGCACAGTGGATCGAAGCACTACAGGGGTACAACTTCAACATCCAGCATCGTCCAGGGCGACTGCATACCAACGCAGATGTGCTGTCTTGTCGCCCCTGCAGTGGAGGCTCTTGCAGGTACTGCGAGCGGCTGGAGGAGCACGTGGAGGAGACAGCAGACACGTGTGTGGCTGCAGTAATAGGCGGAGCAGAGGAGGCACTGGATGGCGAAGCAGACCAGTTCTGAAAAGCTCAAGAAGACGACCCGGAGCTGGCCATGGTGAGTGGATTTCTGTGCTCCAGGCACCGCCCCCCCATGGACCGCCATCACGCCTCATGGGCCTACGGTAAAATCCTACTGCTCTCAGTGGGACAGCCTGGCATTGCGACAGGGACTGCTGTACCGCCGGTGGGAAGGACCCGTGCGCGGGCAAGTCCAGTGGCAGCTCCTAGTCCTCCGTAGCCTGAGAGGGGAGGTGTTGCAGCGGGCTCATGGCTCTGTGGGCTCTGGGCACTTTGGAGTGGCAAAGACATTGCACTGACTGTGTCAGCGGTTTCACTGGGCTGGTTGTTGCCAGGATGTGGAGCTGTTTGTGCACTGCTGTGATGTCTGTATGGCAAGCAAGGGCCCCTACGACTGCTCATGTGCCCCCCTGCAGAGGCTTCAGTCTGGGGCTCCGATGGAGTGCGTTGGTGTCGATATCCTGGGCCCGTTTTCCCGCACCGACTGCGGTAACCACTATGTGCTGGTGGCTATGGATTATTTCATCAAGTCGCCGGAGGCGTATGCTGTGCCAGACCAGAGTGCTGTCACCACGACAAAGCACTTAGTGAAAGAGACGTTTTGTCGCTTTGGGGCACCGGAGGAACTGCACAGTGACCAGGGCAGGAACTTCGAAGCGCAGGTGATGAAGGAGGTGTGCAATCGACTGGGGGTACGGAAGACCCGTACCACACCCCTGCATCCACAGAGTGATGGGCTAGTGGAGTGGTTCAACAGGACACTGACTGTGCAGCTGTCCATCCTCACCTCCAAACATCAGTGCAACTGGGATCGACACCTACCCCTTGTCCTGTGGGCGTGCTACTCTGCAGTCCAGGAGTCCACCGGCTCCACCCCTGCCTTACTCATGTTTGAACGTGAACCGTGTACCTCAGTGGAGTTGGCTTTTGGCAGCCCACCAGAGCCTGAGATGAGTGGTGACGTGGGTTTGGGGTATCTGCACCAGTTGCATCAACGACTGGAGTCTGCGCACACATTTGCTAGGCGCAACTTGATGGCCGGCAGGAGAGGGCATATGACATGTAGTGTCGGGGTCGACCGCTGAGCCCGGGGGACTAGGTTTGGATGTACAATCCCCGACGAAAGCATGGACTTTGCCCCAAACTTTCTGACAGCTGGGTTGGACCCTGTGTTGTTCTGGACTGGCTCTCAGATGTGGTGTACAGAGTACAACCCGGGGCACGGGCGCCATTCTGTGGTTCTGCATAGGGACCATCTAGCACCATATCGCTCAAAGGAGTCTGTATGCTGCTCCCCTGATGAGCCCACGTCTGCCCCCGTGGTGGCACCCCTCAGCGGCAGACCGAGGAGGGACCACAGACCACCTCCACATCTCCAGGACTTTGTTCTGGGGACTCCGTGAGTTGCCGGGGCAGTCAACTCTTAAAGGGGGGGGCAATGTAACGGCACAGCCGTTACATGTAAATAGTTGTCTGGGTGTTAATTGTCCTGTGTTTGTCTGTTCGTTGTGTGTGCGTTGTCGCCAGGGTGCATCCTGGGAGTTGGTGCAAGAGCATGTGCTGTGGGCAGACTCCAGGGGCGCGGGATTTTGGCGCGCAGAGTGGGAGCGAGAAAAGAAGAGAATGGTCGTTTTTCGGTGTTGGTGTTGTTAACGGGGTTTTTGGAGAGGTTTGTTGCTGCGATGGAAGACGAAATAAAAGAACAGTTCCCTGGACTCCTGACTCCCGAGTCTTTTTGTGGTGGCGCCTCTGATGGGTGCTACAATATCATTCTTATCTTTGGTATATTTGCATCTATTGTGGGACTCAAACAAATAGTTACATGGCTCCCAAAGAAGGCCATTTTATTATAGCTTTGAAAATAAGGAGATCACTAAATTCATTTGATCTTTTCATGGTTCTGACTTTCACTACAGCATCAACAGGAAGGTAGATAAAATACAGAGAGCTGTCTTCTGGATTTAAAATGCTTCCTCCTGTTTTAAATCAGTCTTGATCCTCTTCAGTCTGTTCCTCTTCAGTAGCAGCAGAAGCTGAGGAGAAATCATGCTTTGCTGGTGAAAACATCTTGAACGGACGTTTAGATTTCTCTCCAGACTGCCTTCTGTCATTCCTCAGCATCTTCTTCCAAAAATGCCTGTAGATTCATGGCCAGGAGCAAAGTTTTAGTCCTGTTAACATTACATACAGACAAAGTATGCATTTGTATTAATAATAAATAATGTTTGCATTCATTGATTTTTCTTATTTTTCTTGCTTGTCTTACTTATTCATTCAGATGGCACCATTCTCCAAAACAGCTTAATGTTAGGTTTATATATATACAGTGATTTTCTTGTTTATAAAGATGAGTGAAATTTACTGCCCCAATTCTGAGTAACTGCTTTTTACTTGGGTGCTACGAGAAGAGATGAAGTTTACCGTGTATTTATATTTCTTCTATTTATATTTCCAGTGTTATTTGCAGTGTTTTGAAAAATATTTCTGACAAATAACATTTCAATGGTAATTTGTGGTAATAAGTACATGCTGCATGTGCGTATGTACAAATTATATATGCATATGAAATGTGCGTGGGTGCATAAAGACACAATCGTGTACATAAATCTGTCTTCTTGTCTTCTTGTAAGCAAACTGGCCTTATAGACTGATTTATTTAAGTGGTGCAGGCTACCTGGCACCACGGTCCAGCAGAGCCAGAGAAGATGGGGCTAATTCGGTGGGCCAAAAAAAGAGTAGAAAACCACAAGTGAAAGCTCAGAGGGATGTCAGGAGTGTGTACTGCTCTCCTTAATTAGCTGTCCATAGACAAGAGCTGCGAGCACGTCTTCCAGGAGACTCCTGAACCCGCCCATGCATCACTTTAAAAATGTAGGACAGGCACCCACTGAAACTCAGACAGGGTTGCAGGCTGAGGATCTCCGTGGCTTTTTTGTGGGCTGCATAACTTATACTTTCTTATTTTTCAGTTTTACTTATTTAATTATGTATATGTTTGTTTTTCTGTGCATCTCTGGAGAGCTTTAGTAGGACTCCTCCTGGTGTTTCATATCATTGGTGAATATGAGTATTTGGCTTCGCAATATAGAATTTGTCTAGAGTTGTGTTTGGAAGAAACTGTTTATGTGGAAAGCAAAAGTGCTCCGGCTTGTCACCTTGGTCGCAGCCACAGCACTCTGCTTTGCCAAAACATCCCAAAAATTTTCTCAACCAAAACTCCCATGTGATAATTTTGTCTACTGTTCCTTAGTGCCTTAGACTGAGATACTGTTTGGCCACACCGTAAAAACCTGAATGGTCTAAGAGTTTTATCAATTTTTGCTACTATGACCACCCTGTATTCATGCACATGCAACCAGTATAAATTGGGCCAACAAATATTGTTTTTTTTCTTGAAAGTACCTTGGTGAGCTTTCCTTCTACAAAAAGTAATAAGAGCTGTGTTGTTTCTTTGCTCAATTTTTGGACTGATAATTAATCATGTTGGGTCTGTACATTCCTCCAAAAATATTTATTCATTAGTATCTTCATAATGTACAAATAAATCATTTGGAAAAAATAAACTCATCAGTGTACTTTTAGTGTTTGATGCTTTTCTATTTTACCCTTTTTAAGGTTTTCCTCTATGTCAGGAGCCAATCAGGACAAATCCACCTACCTGATACAGCTGCGCCGAGTCAAGCAATCAACATGGTGATAAAAGACTGATACTAACTGAGGAAGAACACCAAACTCGTTCGAGCACAACCCCCCCCCCACCACCACCACCACCTTGGCGTTTCCTGTGCTCTCAGACCTGTGCTTGGCCACACCTCTCCAATATAACGGTTTCCCAGAGAAATTTAAGGGATTCTTTTTACAGTGCAAACTTGTTTTTTTCAAGTTTACTCCATGTGTATGACACTGACAATAGCCGCATTACATATATAATCACCCTCCTCACTGATGCAGCATTAGAATGGGCTACAGCAACCTAGGAAAGCCACAAAATGGTGGGCATGTCATACGAGCAGTTCAAAACCCAGTTTTAGTCAGTTTTGCATCACCCTGACGTAGGATGCACCATGGCCGACAAACTTTTGAAACTGAAACAAGAAAACAAAACCATTGCTGAGTACACGGCCGGTAACTTTATGGACAGTTCTTGGGCAAACTGTGCTGGTATCCCAGTACAAAAACGTGATTTGCCCCTGCATATCAGTTCCTTGGATGGGCAGCCTTTAGGCATAGGGGTAGCAGAGACTATGACCTACCTGGTTGGGGCACAAGTGGGTCTGGTCCACAGGGAGGCTCTCCTTCTAACTTAGATCTCGGGAAAACCCAGTTATCCTAGGTTATCCCTGGTTGCCAGTACATGACCCAGTGATTTCCTGGAGTACTGGTGAGTTGGTAGCATGGGGTCCACAATGTAACTCCAGGTGTCTATGTCTCCCAGTCCGAGCCACTTCAGTGGAGAGCCCCAGTGCAGACAATCCCTTGTGTATCCCCACCAGGGATTTGGCTGAGGTCTTCAGCAAGACCAAGGTGGCGGTGTTACCTCCTCACTGTGAATAGGATTGTGCCATAGATCTACTGCCTGGGACTTCCCTTCCTCATGGTTGCATATACCCTCTTTCAATACCGGAACAGAAGGCTATGGAGAAATATGTGCCGGAGGCCTTAGCAGTAGGGATTATTTGCCTGTCCACCTCTTCCGCTGCAGCAGGATTCTTTTCTGTGGAAAAAAAATGGGGGGCTCTGCCCGTGCATTGACTATAGTGGGTTGAATGCAATCACAATCCCGTACCCACATCCCCTACCGCTTATCACTGCAACCCTGGAACAGGTCTATAGGGCTATCATTTTCTTGAAGTTGGACCTCCACAGTCTGTACAATTTGCTCAGAATCCAGACCAGCATTCAGCACATCCATTTTGAGTATTTGGTTATGCCATTTAGGTTATCTAATCCTCCTTCAGTGTTCTAGGCTTTTATAAACTATGTCCTGGAGCAGTTTGTTAATCACTTTGCATTGGTTTAGCTGGATGATATTTTCATCTTTTCCCGTTCTCGTGAGGAGCATATGGGGCATGTGAGATGAGTGCTGGAACGTCTCCTAGCCAACACCGTGTACGTGAAGAAAGAGAAGTGTCAGTTCCATCAGTCAGAGGTGTCCTTCTTAGGCTTTGTCCTGAGTCCACAGGGGGTGCAAACTGACCCAGGTAAGACAGATACGGTGATTGCCCATGGCCCATCCCCAGACTATGAAGGAACTGCAATGCTTCTTGAGGTTTGTCAGCTTTTACCGTTGTTTTATTTGAAACATCAGTACAGTAGCA
The DNA here is from genome assembly GCA_018136845.1 of Heterotis niloticus. Classification (NCBI taxonomy): domain Eukaryota; kingdom Metazoa; phylum Chordata; class Actinopteri; order Osteoglossiformes; family Osteoglossidae; genus Heterotis; species Heterotis niloticus. The sequence goes on from CM030896.1 coordinate 11,044,067, forward strand.
GCCACTTTTACAGCCCTCTTAAATGGGAACACAAAGCACCTGCTTTGGACAGATGCCGCAAGCTCAGCCTTCCTTGCCCTGAAGAAAGGCTTCACCACCACCCCCGTACTGAAGCATCCTGTCTCTGCCTGACAGTTTCTGGTGAAGGTAGATACCTCTATTTTTGTTGTGAGGGCTGTGCTCTCCCAACAACACAGCTCTCCTTCACATACGTACCCTTGTGCCTTTTTCTCCAGGAAATTCTCTTTGACAGTGCAAAACTACGACATGGGGAATCGGAAGCTACTGGTGCTCAAACTGGCATTGGAGGAATGGAGACGTTGGTTGGAGGGAGCAACACATGCCTTTGTTGTGTTCACAGATCACAAAAACTTAAAATACCTACAGACAGCTTAGAGACTGAACCCTCACCAGGCCCAGTGGGCACTGTTCTCTACCTGGTTCCCGTTTACTGTTTCCTATAGACCAGGGTCTAAGAACAAGAAGGTCGACGCTCTCTCCCGAATTCATGAAAAGGACCTAACCCCACCTGACCCAGTAACCCTCCTCCCAGCCTCCTGTTTTGTAGCACCCATCCGATGGAAGTTCTGGGAGGACCTAAAGGAGGCACAAGCAATAGACCCAAGATCCAAGGACAGACCTGTGTGAAAGGAGTATGTTCCATCTCCCCTATGGTCCACTTTACTGCATTGGGTGCATGACTCCGTCCACAGGTCATCCTGGGGTGAGGAAAACCATCCATTAAGTCAGCCAGAAGTTCTGGTGGCCCACCTTGAGGGACAACGTTGCAGAGTTTATTGCTGCCTGTGAGGTGTGTGCCCAGTCCAAGGTCCCTAGGCAAAGACCAGCAGGGGAGTTGGAACCTTTGCCCATTCCCAACCAACCCTGGTCCATGGGCATCAGAAGTTTGCAAATGAACATCTAAACAAGCCTGATGCATTTTGGAAACAAGTCCTGTGGACTGATGAAGTCAGAATAGAACTTTTTGGCTGCAATGTACAAAGGTATGTTTGGAGAAAAAAGGGTACAGAATTCCATGAAAAGAACACCTCTCCAACTTTTAAGCACGGGGTGGATAGATCATGCTTTGGGTTTGTGTTGCAGCCAGTGGAACGGGGAACATTTCCCAGAGAATGGATTCAATTAAATATCAGCAAATTCTGGAAGCAAACATCACACAATTCGTAAAACAGCACAACATGGAAAGAGAATGGCTTCTACAATAGGATAATGATATCCAAAACACCTCAAAATCCATAATGGACTACCTCAAGAGGTGCAAGCTGAAGGTTTTGGCATGGCCCTCACAGTCCCCCAACCTAAAAATCATCAAAAATCTGTGGATAGACTTCAAAAGAGTAGTGCGTGCAAGACAGCCCAAGAATTTCACAGAACTAGAAGCCTTTTGCAAAGAAACATAGGTAAAAATTCCCCAAATAAGAACTGAAAGACTCTTAGCAGGCTACAAAAAGTGTTTACAAGGGGTAATACCTATCAAAGGGGATATAATAATAATAATAATAATAATAATAATAATAATAATACTAATAATAATTGTTTTTCTTGTTGTTCTTGTTCTTGTTGCCTTTTGCAGCAAGACTGACCAGAATGTTTAAAATATATTTTAGTTTGCAGTTAGAGATACAACTTAAATAAATAATTGCTGGTTAAATTAATGTACCATGTGGCTCTGAAGAACTGATGTTGTGCAATATTTTTGCAGCTTCACTTTCAAAGATTTGTTTTGCTATTTTGCCATTTTTGTAGGTTCTTATGAAATATCTTTTTGTTATACCTGGCAACTATTAGAACCAAGCCAGTCACTAAGGAAGTCATCCTGAGACTCCGCTGTACAAGGTGTTCTGGTTGTCCTGTCACCAACAAGTGCACTAGTAAAAACTGGGATGTTAACAGGTTACTTATTTTAGTTTAAATATCAGAAAATGCTTGGTAATAATGTATTAATAAGCAAACCTGCTACAGACTTCCGGTTGTTCTGTCCTGAGAAGATTTCAAAAGTACAAGCCTCAAACTTCAACCCCTTTATTCTTCACTCTGAGTTATATTTTGAATTGGAATTTATTTTCTTGTAGGGCATTTCTTACAAACGTGAGCTGGCAGCTTGTTACGAAAATTTTTAGGTAAAAATTACATTAGCTGTAGGCCTGAAATCTCATAAAAAGGAATTTAACATGAGAGAGAACTACACCTCTCTTTTTGCTAGTCAGCCCAATACTCAATTACTACATTTCAAAACAACTTAGAGATCAGTTCTAATTTAATAACTGAAAAAAAATAACAAACCAGATAAATGCTAAGAAATGAAACAAAATCAGTTACAAAAGCAGAACTCTGTAAAGTAACTGGTAACAAGAGACAACTGATTACTTTTATTGTACTGTATTGTTTCTAATATGTACATTTAACCACAATAACAATAAATATAAATGATAATATTCTAAGATTCTAAAAAAAATTGGGAATTATGTATTAAAGTTTCACATGCTGATTGCTGCCTCAAAGGAAAACTGCATACATTTCATATACAGTAATACAGTATATATTGTATTTCTAGACAATACAGTGGTAAAATTAACACTTTTTATTTTTCTGCATGAAATACTGCTCAGATTCACAGTTCAAAGGAAGAAAGTAGTGTAGCACCCAATATTCACAAAACAAAGTTAGTCCTTAGGAGAGAGAAATGCCTTTGTGTTGCTATCCAACAAGTTCTATTAACAATAAACAGCTATAAGCACACTGTTATATTGGCTGGACAATAGCACGAAAGTAGCACCATAATGGCCTTCACAAAGATTTCTGCAACTTGGAAACAGCTGAATTTTCCATACATTGAGACAAATAAAACAAAAAAGTGAAAAAGAATGTTTGCTGGAAAATACCCTGGAACACTGACAATGAAAGATAATCTGAAGCACCATTTGACAAATTCCCGCATTAATACTGTGTGAGATAAGAAGAAATACTTTGAAAAATTTCCACACTTCCTCCATAAGTGAAAAACAGATATGATCAAGTTCCAAACGTTCTATCATGTACAAAATGTTCTAACAACTCATCAAATAATATCAAATAAACATCAGTTCTCTATAAATAAAAACATCTCTCTGTGATGACCAACAGCACCATAGAGACTTTTCGAAAAAAGTAAAAAATGAAATAGCATTTTTAGGAGGTAATAAGTATGACTGTATAACAACAGGACAATGGAGAAGATAATGCACTGTCAAGGTGAAATTTAACTTCCAGAGAATAGCATATTTATGTCAGGGTTTCCAGTCAGGACCCAACTGCAGATTCAAAGAAGCACAGAAGATTTATTACAGGGGAATAAATCGTGGGGCAAAAAACAGGTCTAGAAAAACAGGATCCAAAAACTAGAGAAACAGACGGTGAGCAAACCGAAAAACAGGTCAAGAGGAGCAGGGTAAAAATAAAAAAAAAAAGACCCAGAGAGTTAATCAGCAAACAATCCAATTCAACAGGTCAGGAGAAACCAGGTCAAAACCAGTGAAACAAAGACCATCATCACAAAAAAGCACAGTCACAATCTGAAAGAGAACAGGTACAAACACAGGCCTTAAATACTCAAAGCAATAAAAGAGCAAGACAGGCTATTGGGGGAACACAAGAGGCTATATTGAGGGTGACAATAGCAATCAGGTGGGGGAGGTGGGGCAAGGTGAACACAGAAGTAAACAGGAGCACAGGCCCTTTCAGTACACAAAAATGGGCCAAAAGTCCCTGTGCAGGCCGGGCTCCTGACAATTTAAACAGCTGTGAGGCGGATGTTTGCACTGAACCAGATGCCGGAGCTATTATCTGTCTTGGACAATGTTTATGTTTATTATTATATTTATGTTTATTATCACCAATCTCCACAGAAATCACATCCACTGAGAGATTATTGTAAAGAAAAGGCCTGACTGAGGAGCAACATGCTGAGGTTGGCCACTTCTTTTCTGGTCAAAAACATAAAAGCTATCCCCTGTTGCTGGAATTCTAAGCAGTGTGTATAGTAAAAATAAAAATAAATTTAAAAAAATGTCCACAATGAAGTATGACAGTGGTACTATCATGTCATGGGCATTCATTCCAGCAGCGGAGATTGGAAATCTTGTCAGTATTGATGGGAAAGTGAGGAGCAAATATTATAGGTAATACGTAGAGAAAAACCTGCCCTCTGGCACCAAGGGCTCAGGAGAGGAAGCATCAGGACAAAGTCAGCTATGGGAGCAAGCCTGAAGCAACATGAAATGATGAAAACAGATGTCTTTGATAACTCAGAGTCTTGACATGAATCCCATTAGAAATTGGTGAAAAAATCTCACACTTGTTGCCAGTTCTGGTAGATAAACTTTATTCATGTAAATAAACAGGTCGGCAGTAGAACCATATTTACTGAATATGTACTCTAAGCCACCACAAGTGGCTCAAAATTTTTTTTATATTCTGCTCAGATTCTTCAAAATGATCACTGCATTTTGACATTTTATTCCTTAGTTTAGAAAAGAAACATCCATGCCCATTGAGTGCTCAGGTACTTTGGGCTGTGGGTTTTGCATTCAGTCCAGGGAAAGGAGACAGGAAATGCAATAAATTTGGCCATAACATCACTTGAAAATGTTGCTTTAGGAATGTAGAAGGACAAAGGTGTGAGCATAAAGGTGAGTTTGTGTTTGAAAGACCAGACCTACAGTACATCTGAGACCCTGCTGTGTATATGTTTATGTAGACTGAAAAGGCTGAAAAGGCTTCTCGGTCTGCTTGAGCTAGGTAGGGTGGGTAAGGGCTGTCGTGTTCAAATTGACATTTAGTAACTACTCACATGGCTCTTACGCTATGGAAGCTGCTTATCATTGCCTTCTACTCTGTCTTTAGATTTTGGGACGAAACCCACCAACATGAGGAGATCATGCCAGTAACAATTCCAGCAACACCTATTCACCTTTGAGGAGGCTGCATTCATGATTAAAAAATAATTAACTACATATGGAATTGGAAATTCCTAGGCAACCACTGGCATGATTTTCAAGGTAAGGAGCAATGGAAGTGGTTTGCCATTGCCTTCTTCTGGTGTATTTTTTCCTTAGAGAGAGAGAGCAGAGAGGAGAACATGCATACACCACTCAAGCCCCTGAGCAGTCCAGGAGATGTAAGGCACCACCACATCCCCACTATATATACACACACACACACACACACACACACACACACACACACACACACACACACACACACACACACACACACCAGGGGTGTGGTGATGCCTTGCAGCATAATCACTTATGCATAACAGATTATAATCTATTATCTATATCTAAAATATTTATTAAATATTTCATTATTATTAAATATATCTATTTACATATATTAGCTAAATATACATAATAGATATGATCGATATTGATAATAGATTATAAAGGTTATGTATAATTAATATAATATACATATAATAAAGATAATAATCATGAAGATCTTCAGCATGACCTGCAACATATCTATTACATAAATATGGGTTTCCATGCATAAATGCGTGCATTGAGCTAGGGACCTGAAGTTAAAGCACAAGTTTCAACACAGTTGAAAAAAAAAATGGGGCGCTTGCTCTACAGTGTATGAAACTGAAAGAGAAGAAAGAGTTCTGAAGCATCTACAAACATCTTGCATCATTGGTGGTTTGGTTGCTTCTAAACATCTGTTTACAGCAGTATGCGCTTTGACCTCCGGGTTGCCTGACAGTTTATGCATCATTCAGCAAAATTACACAGCCGGTGTGAGCAAACTGTGTAAGGAGGAACCACCAAATCTGGACAGACATCTGTACTTTCATTTAATTCATTCACATTCAAGTAGCCTGGTGCACCTCCAGCTAAAATCCGTTTGATGTACGTGTCTCTAATGAGAGTCTGTCTGACAGGGCCCGATGTCGCCTTTGTTGGAACTGGAGGCCGGCAGATACAAAGAGAATGAGTAGATTAATGTCACGCTTTTATGTGGTTGTACCAGAAGGGCTGCATCACGTATGGAATAAGCAAGTAAGGAAAAAGGTCATTTTTGACTTTTGATGTGGAACTTTTTGTCAGACACCAGCCAAATATAATGTTCGCTTCAAAGAATAAAAAGTATAAATAAAGATCGGCCAAATAAGTACTGGCCCATAAGAAAATACAGTCCACAGCTGAATACAACTGAAATAGATGTTATCTTTGTTTTGAATAAAAATAAAAGAATTACAAATTAGGGGAAGTGTCGGTCTTATTGAGAGGAAAATACTTCGAACCTTCGTTCTTAGTGAGTGCTCAGAGTAGCGCGACCATTACAGATATAGCAAAAGGATGCAGTCAAAGATACCAGTCCTGCCGTTGTATGGTTGGGAGATGCAATTAAACTGAGATGATCTGTTAAATATAACTGTTTGCTTAAGGTTAAAGAAGTAGGGCCAAACAAACAATCGCTATGGTTCCAAATCCTGAGTGAGCTCTGATATCCACATGGGAGTCCTCACAGTTTTCTGCAGCAGTTTGTTTTTTAATAATCCATCATATTTCCATTCTGTATGCATCCAACACTGGCATGGCTTTTTTACATATAGTGGTGAGAAAAAGTATTGGTGCCCTTGCTCATTTCCCTTATTATTGCTTATTTTTCACACTGGATTGTTTCAAATCTGTAGAAAAAATGTAATACTAAAGGAAATCTCAGCAAACACATAAAACAGTTTTTAAATCATTGCTTAATTTGCCATTTGTCACCCATGTGATAAAGTAATCGCCTCCTTATACTGAATGACTGGCTGCACCAAGTTTAGTCGCAGTAACTACAAGGAAACGTTTCCATTAATCTGATATCAATCTTGTACTACCTGTTGAAGCTTTTCATGTTCTTTACTGAAACCAAAGTCATCACATTTGTCCAGAAATACAGGACCGGTCCTGCCAACATGTACAAATCCTCATTCGGTGCTAAGCAGCAGCTGCTGAGAGTTATTTTAATTGTGCATTGGCCATTAATGTGTATAAATAGGTGAAATATTAGTTTAGACAAGTAGAACCCCGACTCCAGTTTAGCACAGCTGCTCATAGTTTGGATACTGGTGGCGGCGCATGGGATAATCTTCTCCAAATGTATTTGTCCTGATCATGGTTTAGCTCCCCCTGCAATGCCTGTATTGTTGCATTTGCTCGCCTTTGTTACAACTCGCACGAACATTTCGGCCACGTTATTCTGAAAATGCATTTCTGTCAGTAAATCCCATGTCATTTAAGAGCAAAAAAAAAAAAAAAAAAAAATGTGGAAGTCCTCGGTGAAAATATATACTTATTGCGTGTATGGAGCCGTGACCCTCCACCCCATTAATGGCAATTATTCAACATGACGTCCATCCATAAATGTTGTGCATGCGTAATTAAAAGCAAGCGTTTTCCTTTGCGTGCCTATTTATGTCGTTCCACCCCTATTTTTGTGCCAGCGATAGAATATTTTGTTCCTCTTGCTGCATTTACCTTCTGAGAAAGACCCTCTATCTAATGAACCTCAAGCCGAATGAGTGACAATGAGACGACCTCTCTGGTTACGGGTAACTAGCCACCTAATTCCCGCATACAGGCCTGCCTTAGTCACCGTGAGCTGAAGAAACAGGAGGTCGGCCTGCTGAAAGACAACCTTCGTGTCAGCGAGCGAAACCTGAATGAGAATGCGATTTATGCCCAGGGGTACGATTACAATCGAGGGAAAATTAAACGTTAATGGAAGCCTTTCAGATGTCAGAGGGGTGGTGGCATATTCGTGGCAGCTTTTGTTCATTCATCTTTTGTATTTTTGTAGCTTTAGCCAGATCTGAATGGGGTGGTTGCGTGCAGTGGGCCACGTTGAGACCTGGAAACTCCAAGACAAATGAAAAAAAAAAATCACAGGTATGTAAAGGTGATACCAGAGAGCAGACTGTTGGGAATGAACATTTAATAGTCAGGATGCGATGCTTCCAACTGGCAGCTGCTGTGAACCTTCTTATATGGCTGGGGCTGTCTTTGGTTGCCCATTAAATATTTCACAGCCTGGAAACTGGCAGCCATCTCTTGGGGTTTCTTGTTTTGTTCTGACTTGCTGGCTTTCAGCTCAGGGCTGCGGATGTCCTGTTATGTCCCCGGTGAAGTGCAAATCCAAGCTAAGCAAGGTGGGCCAACAGGTAACTGCAGCAACTAACATACAGAAGGAGTTCTTGAACTTCCAGCCACTGTTGCCATTCTGTCTCTTCAGTCAAATTTGTGAACCATCACCCACGCTCCACTGAGTCATGAGGGTCCACTTCCAAGATGACCCTACGCGGCATCATGGACTTGAACACGCAAAGGTGAACAACGCATCTAAAGGAAGGGAACTCTGATCCTCTGATTTGTGGATTTTGGCCTGAGACCCTTGTGCTATTTCATTATCAGTTGGCTGAAGTGACATAAAGAGATGAATTTAAACAAATATCAAATAATTACCAAACTACTGCTCAGACATCTGAGGTGCACCTTTTTAATTTGTGCTGTATTTATTCACAGTCATGTGACATTTATGAGCTTATAGCAAATAAATTTTCTTTAAATATTCTGGACTGTCTCTCCAGAATATCAACACTACGGCTCATGATAACAACACATTTAGATCTTCAGCATTTACACAACTCTGAAGCACCAGGACTGCAGCTCAGGGCTTCATCAGTCTTTTTTTTACAGTCTATGTACCCTTGGATAAGACACCCTGAATTACTCTAATAAAAGTTACCGTGATTTATTTGGCTGTGTAAATGGAGAAAAACATTAGCTCGATTAAAAAAATGTGAAAGCGGGGATCCATTTCCATGGATATCAGTTCGCTGGGGAGGGGGTTACTTTAAGGTGGCTGTCAGCTGAGATGCCCACCTTTGCCATTCATTTCTAGTTGTTAGTAGGAAGGGACAGATATTATTATTCTGTTATATGACTATTAATAGTAGAATTCATTTTAATGATTTTCTTAGCTGAACATAGTTTTGTATTCATTTCCTGCATTTGTTTCTTGTTTCACAGCAGGGTATCCATACTGACACACTTTAGGAAAGCAAGAAGAAACAAGTCAGACTGAGAGGCAGGCGCTCTCACACACCAATAAATTTGGCTGACGAGCATTTTATTTTATTTAAAATCACTTTATACACAATGCCCCTACGCCCCCTCATCCCAACTCCACCCCACAGCCACAGTTTCTTTGTTTTAAACTGCAAAACTCACACATGCACTTCAGGTTATGCCGAACCCTGTGTCGGCTCTCTGCTTGCTGTAAGTCATTCAAAGATGATGTTTGTGAAAAACCCATGCATTGTGAAAGGAATTGAAAAATAAGTTAATGGTAATGGGTGAACTGGAAACTGGTAAAAGGTGGAAGTTTTTGCAAACCTCAGAAATAAAAAATCTGATGTTCTGGGTATTTTTCCACCCAGACGCCCACTTCTGGCCCACAGTCAGCCACATTTCATGGTTTTAAGCTAATGAAGAACCATTTAAGGGTGCATTAAATGCAATACTGTACTGTACCCTACTGTACTGCTATAAAGCCTATCTTTTAGCAAATGGTCAAATGCCCCAGAGCTGCAGTTCATGTCAATAAAAGACAGGTTGTTGAAACAGTACATTTATTAGAATAATAAATTGCACTTTTATGATGGCTATAGGGCAGCAGACAGCACAGTGGTCCATACTGCTCTGTTGCACTTGAAGGACCCAGGTTCAAAATTTACCTGTTATGTTACTCCTTGTACCACAGTATTTACCCTCGACTAGTACAGTAAAAACTTCCTATGTATATTTATGAGCAAAATCACAAGTAATTTACCCACATTCAACTATCCTGGAGTTTTGAAACAGCAAAACTTTGGTCACAAATTCTATACCTTTTGTAAAAGTGCGATACCTTCTCAGACTGCAGCCAGCAGTACTCTGGTTTTAGCATGAATTACTGAAACTATCATTCTTTCCCCACAAGATTCAGTTAGTTGAAGTGCTTGAAATGAAAGTACCGTATTTTCCGCACTATAAGGCGTACCTAAGAGCCTTAAATTTTCTCAAAAATCGGCCGTGCGCCTTATAATCCGGTGCGCCTTATGTGTGCACTGAGTTCCAAAATCTGTCAAAATGTTGTGCAACTTTGATAAGCGCTCCGCTTGACTGACTGTCGGACCATTTCCCGCTGACACAGGGATGTAATACATACACTGGCAGCGATAAACCAATCAGAGAACAGGATGTGATACGTACGCTTACCTCCGCCACGCCTCCGGTAGGTATACTACCGGTATGCTGCAAAACAACATTTGTTTGTCTAAGGACCTCCGAAAATGGCACCAGTGAAGAGACATGCTTACGAGGCACAATTCAAACTACAGGCTATCAGTTACACGGTTGTTCACGGGAATAGAGCAGCTGCGAAAGAATTCAAAATCAATGAATCTATGGTACGGAAGTGGAGGAAACAAGAAAATGAACTGCGCCACGTTAAGAAGACCAAACAGAGTTTCCACGGGAACAAAGCGAGGTGGCCACAGTTAGAAGACCAACTTGAACAATGGATTATTGAACAAAGAACAGCCGGGAGAAGCGTCTCTACAGTCACCATTCGACTGAAGGCAACAACGATAGCACAAGACATGAAGATCGAAAACTTTCAAGGAGGTCCGTCTTGGTGCTTTCGTTTTATGAAAAGGCGTCATCTCTCCATCCGTGCAAGGACTACCGTGGCGCAGCAACTGCCAGTGGATTACAAAGATAAAAAATAATGTGTGTATTGTTAAATAGTAGAATAAAGTTCAACTAAACTCACTGTTTTGCTTCCATTACCTTTTTTTTGTAGACCGTATGTTTTAGCATACGCATTATAATCCGGTGTGCCTTACGTATGGGTTAAGTACAGAAATAGACCCCATAATTGAGACTGCGCCTTATAATCCAGTGCGCCTTATGGTGCAGAAAATATGGTAATTTATTGTTTTATTTTTACTTTGTGAAACCAGACTATTGCAAAACATCCAGCAGCAGCGTCTCTAAGGACCCAAAACCACTTTCTTGAGTCATGGCCCTCATGGATTACTTTGCTTGTTGCAAGTCTGTCTTGTTCAAAGATGAACAACTTTTACTTTGCACAATGGTGTGGAGAAGATATTGCTTGTATTGCTGAGCTGGCCACAGTTTCTGACACTGGTTCTTTGGATTCCATTACCAGCAATTAATTATCTAAAAAATTTTTTAACATACTGTTCTTTAATCATTGTTTCAGTCACTATGGTAATTTAATAATGACTTGGTGTCTAGTGCTGGTTTGTGGTGGTCTACACCCTGTCCCAGAACCTCAGGCCATGAGGTAGGGCACAGCTTAGATGGATGCCACTTCTTTGCTGGTTAATAATGGATATTCACACTCATTTGCTCCAACATAAAGCTTAAAATTGGAATCCCTGATTTGCCTAAACCATTGTGCAAGAAAACTGGAGCACCCAAAGGAAACCCATGTGAATGTGGGGAACATGGGCATCATCCACACAGAAATGATCTGGATTCAAATCCATGTCTGAACCCAGAGCCCCAGAGCTGGAACACCTCAACACCAACTATTGGACTGCTGAGCTACCCTAACGTCATTCAAGGTGCTTGAAATACTTCATTTTATTTATATTTTGTCTCAATCTTGCACAATAAGGATGTACTTGACGAAAGGTGTTTTGCTGTTGTGGAAGAAAAAATCCCACTTTGGATGTAGAGAGAGTTACACTTTATTTTCTATAGAAATACACACCGGTGCGGGAGAGCCCCTTCAGAAAGAGAGTCTCCTCGAACAAAGGATACTGGAATCATTTATACAACAGCTCGCAAAGTATACACCCCTCTCAACTGTTTTCCACTCCTGCTCTTTGTCAGTGTGACTTTAAACGTTGTTGTTATAGGGAATCATTATCTCATCCTAAGTGTGGTGGAGTAACTCCTGATGTAGGTGCCTCAGTTGAGGGAGTTTTGGTTTTATTACTCTTTTACATACCACCAGGGTCTGGCCTGGGTCTACATTGGCTATTCCCTTGATCCTTTCAACGTCACCCCCACCACTTCCATGTCCTCCTTCACCACATCCATAAATCTCCTCTTAGGCCTTCCTCTCTTCCTCTTGCCTGGCAGCTCCATCCCTAGCATCCTTCTCCCGATATATCCCGAATCTCTCCTCTTCACATGTCCAAACCAACGCAATCTCGCCTCTCTGACTTTGTCTCCAAACCGTCTAACCTGTGCTGACCCTCTAATATACTCATTTCTAATCCTGTCCATCCTCGTCACACCCAATGCAAACCTTAACATCTTTAACTCTGCCACCTCTAGCTCTGCCTCCTGTCTTTTGGTCAGTGCCACCATCTCCAACCCATAAAGCATAGCTGGTCTCACTACCATCTTATAGACCTTCCCTTTCACTCTTGCTGGTACCCTTCTGTCACAAATCACTCCTGACACTCTTCTCCACCCACTCCACCCTGCCTGCACTCTCTTCTTCACCTCTCTTCCACACTCCCCATTACTCTGGACTGTTGATCCCAAGTATTTAAATTCATCCACCTTCGCCAACTCTACTCCCTGCATCCTCACCATTCCTCTGTCCTCCCTCTCATTCATGCACATGTATTCTGTCTTAGTCCTATTGACCTTCATTCCTCTTCTCTCTAGAGTATATCTCCACCTCTCCAGGGTCTCCTCAACCTGGTCCATACTCTCACTACAGATCACAATGTCATCCGCAAACATCATAGTCCATGGTGACTCCTGTCTGATCTCATCTGTCAACTTGTCCATTACCATTGGAAACAAAAAAAGGACTCAAAGCTGATCCTTGATGTAATCCTACCCCCAACTTGAAAGCATCCGTCACTCCTACCGCAGACCTCACCACTGTCACACTGTCCTTGTACATATCCTGTACCACTCTTACATACTTTTCTGGCACACCCGACTTCCTCATACAATACCACAACTCCTCTCTAGGTACCCTGTCATATGCGTTCTCTAAGTCCACGAAGACACAATGCAACTCCTTCTTACCTTCTCGGTACTTCTCCATCAACACCCTCAGAGCAAACATTGCATCTGTAGTACTCCTTCTTAGCATGAAGCCATACTGCTGCTCACTAATCGTCACCTAGCTTCCACTACTCTTTCCCATAACTTCATGCTATGGCTGATCAGTTTTATCCCTCTGTAGTTACTACAGCTCTGCACATCACCCTTATTCTTAAAAATTGGTACCAGAACACTTCTTCTCCACTCCTCAGGCATCGTCTCACTTTCCAAGATTCCATTAAACAATCTGGTTAAAAACTCCACTGCCATCTCTCCTAAACACTTCCATGCTTCCACAGGTATGTCATCTGGGCCAACAGCTTTTCCATTCTTCATCCTCTTCATAGCTGTCCTAACTTCCACCTTGCTAATCCATTGCACTCCCCTATTCATAGTCCCTACATCATCCAGTCTTCTCTCTCTCTCGTTCTCTTCATTCATCAACCCCTCAGAGTACTCTTTCCATCTGCTCAACACACTCTCCTCACTTGTGAGTATGTTTCCAAAGAGTCAAAGAGTCAAAAGAGTTTATTTGTTACGTACATGGTTGTATACCATGTAGTGAAATGTGCTCTGATCCAGGATAGACTGTGCATGAAAATTTACAATGAAAAATAAAACAAACAACCAACCGAACACCAAGAAGAAAAAAAACAAACAGCAAATAGATAAATAAATAAATAAATAAATAAAACGGTAAAGAAACCTTAAGGTGCACTCGAAGGACAGTGACAGTGAGGGGAGTGGTCACAGAATATTGAAGACCCTGGTCTGCGAGGATTGTGATAGCATGTCCGGGTTCAGAAGTCTTATGGCCTGTGGGTAGAAGCTCCGCCTGAGCCTCTCCATTCTGGCCATAATGCTTCTGAAGTGTTTGCCTGATTTCAGCAAGATGAATAGATGGTTACTGGGATGAGACAGGTCACCGATGATCCTGGTCGCTCTGGTCCTGCATCTCCTGGTGTAGATGTCTTGTAGGGATGGCAGATCAGATCTGGTGCAGTGTTCTGCTGCCCAGATCACTCTCTGCAGTGCCTTGATGTCGCGAGCACAGCTATTCCCAAACCAGGAGATGATGTTCTGAGTCAGAACAGTTTGTACAGCACCAGAGCAGAACGTTTTAAGGACCGCCGGAGAGACCTGTAGCTTCCTCAGCTGCCTGAGGTGGTAGAGCCGCTGCTTTGCTCTACTGGCCTGAGCTCGGATGTGTACAGTCCATGCCAAGTCCTCAGTAACATGAACACCCAGGTATTTGTAACCGCTCACCCTCTCCACTGCAGTCCCGTTGATTTTAAGGGGGGTGCAGGAGCACTGCTGTTACCTACCAAAGTCCACAACCATCTCTTTAGTTTTTCTGACATTCAGTTGGAGGCAGTTCTCCTGGCACCACGATGCCAAGTTTTCCACCTCCTCCAAGTATGCTGTCTCATCGTTGTTGGAGATGAGGCCCAGCACCACCGTGTCGTCAGCAAATTTGATGATGGAGTTGGAGGCGTGCATGGCCACACAGTCGTGAGTGTAGAGGGCATAGAGCAGAGGGCTAAGTACACAACCTTGTGGAGCTCCTGTGTTGAGTATGATGATGCCGGAGGTGCAACTATCGACTCTCACCACCTGTGGTCTGCCTGTGAGGAAACTGAGAACCCAGGCATACAGGTGGCGGTTCAAACCCAAGTCACTCAGTTTAGTGAACAGTCTGTGGGGGACAATGGTGTTGAAAGCTGAACTATAATCAATGAACAGCAGTCTCACATAGTTCCCCTGTTTCCTGTCCACATAACTGAGGGTGGTGCGCAGGACGTGGGATAAGGCATCATCTGTGGATCTATTGGGGCGGTAGGCAAACTGAAGTGGGTCTACATGGCTGGAGATGGATGCTGTGATGATGGCTTTGATGAGTCTCTCAAAGACCTTCATGACTACCGAGGTTAGTGCAATGGGCCGGTAGTCATTTGGGCATGAGGGCTTATTGTTCTTTGGGACCAGAACAATGGTGGACGTTTTAAAGCACCTAGGGACTGTGGACTGAGCCAGAGACTCATTGAAGATGGTTGTGAGAACTCCGGCCAGCTGGTCGGTGCAGCAGCGCAGCAGGTGCCCGGAGATCCCGTCCGGCCCTGGCGCTTTCCTGATGTTGACGCACGTCAGCTCCCTCCACACATCGGACTCAGCGATGGTGATGACGTCACCACATTCCGTCGATCGGCTGCGGGCCTTGCTGCTGTCGTGGGTGACTTTAGCGTAATCGGACTCGAAGCGGGCATAGAACACGTTGAGCTCGTTAGCGAACCCAGAATTGGCACTCATATCCACGCTAGATTTCCTTCCGAAATCTGTGATGGTACGCAGTCCTTGCCACAATTTTCACATGTCACCCTGGTGGAAAAGCGACTCGACCCGCTCCCGATACCGGCACTTCGCGTCCTTCACTACACACCGAACGCCGTATTTAGCCGCTTTGTAAGCGTTCATGTCGCCGGTGGCAAGAGCTGCGTTGTATGCAGCAGTGCGCGCATTCACAGCTTTGCGGACCGTACCGTCGACCCACGGTTTTTGGTTGGCAAAGCTCTTTATCGTAACCGTGGGGAAAATGTTGTCTTCCAGCACGCTCACAAAGCTGACTATTACCTCCGCGAACTCGCCGACCTCATCCGAACTTGTCCTGAACATGTCCCAGTCGACGTCATCGAGCGCGTCCTGTAGCGCGGCTTCTGATTGGGCAGACCAGCGCTTTACCTCCCTCATGGCTGGAGCCTCAAGATGAGACTTCTGTTTGTAAGCTGGCACGAGGAAAACAGCGTTGTGGTCCGACTTCCCAAACGCCGGCTGTGGAACAGCTTTGTAGCCCTGCTCGTACAGCATGTAGCAGTGGTCCAGCGTGTTGTCCCCTCTAGTCATGCACGTCACATGTTGATATAATTCCGGCATGACTCGTTTGAGGTTCGCTTTATTAAAGTCCCCCACTACTATGGTTGCTGCGTCCGGGTGCCTGTGTTGAGTTGCGCTGAGAGCCTCGTGTAGTTCAGACAGGGTTGTGCCAACGTCCGCATAAGGCGGAATATAAACCGCCGTGGCGATAACTGAGCTGAACTTCCAAGGCAGGTAAAAAGGACAGCACTTGATGGTCAGATGCTCCAGATGAGGTGAGCAGGACCGAGAAAGAACAGAAATGCTCTTCACCTCACACCACTTAGTGTTCACCATGAAACAGATTCCCCCACCTTTGGATTTGTTGGCCTCCGCCGTTCTGTCCATGCGAAACACAGAGAATGAGTCTGATGGAGTCACTGGCTGGTCCGGCACAAGGGGGGTCAGCCATGTCTCGGTGAAACACAGGATATTACAGTCCCTCACATCCCGTTGGAAAGTCACCCTTGCTCTCAGATCGTCCAGCTTGTTTTCCAATGACTGAACGTTCGCGAGCAGAATGCTGGGCAGTGGAGGACGATGAGCTCGTTTCCGCAGTCTGTTTCAGACTACGGCGCGGGTCCCCCGATGTTTCTTTGTGCGTCGCCGCGGGGGGTCTTAGTCGCATCCTTTATCGCTATCCACCATCCGGAGTATCTCAGCCAGCCACGACAAATCGGGTTTGAAGAGTACAGAAACCACGTAAGGAATCTGATTCCCAATTTCCCGAAGTGTCGCGCTGTCATACAGTACCAGTCCCGTTGATGTGTGAAGGAACGGTAATAATAGGTAGTAAATTAAAGAAAACACGCACTGGAGCGTTCCGGTAGGCGTCTGGACGTGGCCGCGCCATCTTGAATGAAGACCAAGATGCGGGCATAGAACGCGTTGAGTTTGTTAGCGAACCCAGAATCGCTATCCTTTAGCACTCTTCCATCGCTATCCTTTATCACTCTTCCATCACTATCCTTTATCACCCTACCCTGCTGCACATCTTTCCCAGCTCAGTCCCTCTGCCTAGCTAATTGGTACAGGTCCTTTTCTCCCTCCTTACTGTCCAACCTCTCATACAATTCACCGTACGCCTTTTCTTTAGCCTTTGCCACCTCTCTCTTTGCCCTATGCCTCATCTCCTTGTACTCCTGTCTACATTCTTCATCTCTCTGTCTATCCCACTTCTTCTTCGCTAGCCTCTTCCTCTGTATACTCTCCTGTACTTCCTCATTCCACCACCAGGTTTCCTTGTCCTCCTTCCTCTGTCCAGATGTCACACCAAGCACATTTCTAGCTGCCTCCCTTACCACTTCTGCTGTAGATGTCCAGCTTACTGGCAACTTTTCACTGCTACCCAATGCTTGTCTTAATTCCTCCCTGAACTCCACCTTATAGTTTTCCTTTTTCAACTTCCACCATTTGATCGTTGGTTCTGCCCTCACTCTCCTTCTCTTTTTGATCTCCAATGTCATCCTACAAATCACCATCCTATGCTGCATAACTACGATTTCCCCTGCCACCACTTTGCAGTCTACAATATCCTTCAGTCTGGCCCTCCTGCATAAGATATAATCCACCTGTGTGCATCTTCCTTCACTCTTTCACATCACCCTGTGTTCCTCCCTCTTCTTAAAATATGTGTTTACCACAGCCATGTCCATCCTTTTTGCAAAATCCACTATCATCTGACCTTCTGCATTCCTCTCCTTGACACCATACCTACCCATCACCTCCTCATCTCCTCTGTTCCCTTGACCAACATGCCCATTGAAATCTGCTCCAGTCATCACTCTCTCTCCCTCAGGTACACTCTTCACCACTTCATCCATATCACTCCAGAATTCTTCTTTCTCATCCATCTCACACCCAACTTGCGGGGCATATGCACTAACAACATTCAGCATCACACCATCAATTTCCAGTTTCATAACCATCACTCTGTCAGACACTTGCTTCACCTCCAAGACACTCTTTACATACTGTTCCTTCAGGATAATCCCTACCCCGTTTCTCCTCCCATCCACACCATGGTAAAACAGTTTAAACCCCCCTCCGATGCACCTAGCCTTACTCCCCTTCCATTTGGTCTCTTGCACACACAATATATCAACCTTCCTTCTCTCCATCATATCAGCAAGCTCTCTCCCTTTACCAGTCATACTACCAACATTCAAATCCTCACGCCCACTCTCTTAACCTTCCTACTCTCCTCCTTCCTCCGGACATGCCTTCCTCCTCTCTTCCTCCTTCTTCGGTCAGCAGTAGCCCAATTTCCGCCAGCACCCTGTCAGCTAGCAGTGCTGGTGGCAGTCGTTGTTAACCCGGGCCGCGACCGATCCGGTGTGGAAATTTCTATTTTTGTCCGCATATTTGGTTTGGCAAAATTTTTATGCCGGATGCCCTTCCTGACGCAACCCTCTCCATTTCCGGGCTTGGGACCGGCACAAAAAAATGCACTAGTTTCTACATCCCCTTGTGGCTGGATTATTTTGGCACCTTTAAATGATAGTAAAAAAATTAATGCTGAGGTGCCCTAAACTTGATATTTATATAATGCGTTTCTGGCGAATGATTTTAAAAAAATTGGCATTCGGGTGCAATAATTTAGCTGAGCAGATGAGGTCTCCCCAAATGGATTTATAATTTTACAGAAAGTGCGTAGCTTAGGGCATAGACAGGCCATGGTCTTATCGTCAGTGGAAATGTTCAGATAAATGAGTCCTGGTGAATTTTGTACTTTTGAGGAACAATATTAAAACCAAAGGGCCCAGTGTATGAATTCACATGCACTTAATGGACAGTATTACTCTTTGCTGAGTTTGGGGTTTTGTGAAGTTAATTTGCTTGTACCTGCCCAGCTAGCTCAGTCAGTAGAGCATGTGACTTGTAATGTCAGGGTTGTGGGTTCAAGCCCCACATTGGGCATTGCTGCAAACTCAGCCACAAGGGGGTGCACCTCTGTGCTGGTCCCAAGCCTGGGCAAAATGGAGGGTTGTGTTAGGAAGGGCACCTGGTGTAAAAAGCCAGTTTTACTGTGTAACATATTAACATTCAAACAGGTTTTGGGACAAACACTTCTAGGAGATCTATCATTTTAACAGCTTAGAAAATACTGTAACTTTTTTTAAGCTAAATCAGTACATCAGTCTTGTTAAATGCCTCCTGCCCAAGGAACAACTGGTGCTGAATGCTGGTGGAAAAAATACCTGTTTTAAGCCATGAAACATGAAATATATCAATAGTTTCATGATCAATACTAATCATAACATGTGATGCATTAATGTAGGTCTGCAGCACCTGTTAGATTTAATTTGCATACTCATATTAGTTTGTGGAATCGCTACCCAATCTGCACTGTCCTGACACAACCATCCACCAGTTTGAGGAACAAATAAACCTAAAATGCCACAAGATTCAGACTTGCAAATTCTCCCAGTTGTGTTGGTAGACTCTGACATCCTGAATGTCATCAGATTATAGTCTAGATGCTGGACCCCTTCACATTCCAGAAATGTGAAATGCGTAGCCACTCCAGGACCTTGGGGCCCCTCAGTTTTATGCTATTCTATTTTAATTTTTTTTTTTTTTCTTGTCACTTAGCAGCTTAGCAGTTGACTTTTGATTTGCTAAAATCTCAGTGTAGGAACCCCCTTTGTTTATCCTGAGTTACTGTGGTAAGTTACCCAGTTGTGAAAATTGGTGAAAGCTAATCAGGCTAAATCTCTCCACTTTAGCATGGTTTCTTTCTTTTAATACAAGTTCTTGAGGAGTGTATCCATTTCTGCTCAATAAGGCATGACAAACAACTCTCAGGAAGAATCCCAAACAAAAACATAAGCATGATGCAAGGAGGAGTGTTTGTGGGGGGGGTAATGAACAAATTATGGTTGGCAACCACAACATGGAGAGCCATACAACTTAAGTTGAGACACCAGCTCAGATTCTTGAAAATGTTATTTATTTGCTTCTTGTTTTTGTTTATTTCTCTCCTATACTGGAAGCCCACTGGCTGGCAGGTTGCTGTACACTTTGATGTCTGCAAGGAGCAGAAAAGGTAGATTTCTGGGTAATGATGCCAGTCATTAAAAACAGGGGGTTGGAAGCAAAAAATTATGCAAGAAATGTTGGCTGCTGTCACAGAGTCCTGCATTGCAGGCTGTGCAATGTTTTTGTTTCTGCCAAAACCAAACAGGGTGGTGGAAGTGTCTGGAGTGTCAGCACCAGGGTCGAGTTGTCAGCTGTGCCAGAGGTGCCATGGGCAGCATCTTTTGACGGTAGGTGTTTGTCATCCTTGCGTTTAGAACCCCTCACCATTGCACCCAGCCTCAACCTCTGTCTTCTGGAAATACAATTGCATCTCGGTTGTGAACGTGTGTGACAGATTCACCTTGGGCTGTTGTTTGCCTTGATATCTAGCAATCCCATTATGTGTGCACCAAGCACCAAAATAGGCTTTAGGATTTAATTGGATGGAAGAATCAATAAAGGACTGCACCAAAGCTGTATTATTCGTCAGAAATGACGACAAAGCCAGCTAAACCAGGATGCTGTGCAATAAATATAAACTTAACTTGACTGGCTGTGGAATATAAACTATGTAATCTATATGTTATGGCTTTACAGCAGCTTCAGAGTGATGCTGGTATGTTGTGTCTCATATTTAATTTTCAAAAGATGTGCACAACATTTACTCCAGCTTACTGTAGAAATCACATTCCTGGCATTGGTTATTCAAAATGTGTAAATGCTTCTCACAGTGCAAACAGCCCTCATGGCTAAATCTGTCAAACTGCAGCACTCCCCTTTAATCCGGTATCACAGGTGACTGAATAAACTGTGCTATAGTATGAAATCGTAATAGCTACATGATGCTTTGGATAAAGCATAAATATCTACAAAAATTCCCAAAATCCCTTTAAACTGCATCTCGTGTTCAAATTTCATATGAACATTGCATCAGATGACAGTGGTTTTCTTTTGGTTCAGTCTGGTCTTTTTTTTCCAAACACAGCATGTATAACAAAGGAATTTTGTAACCTTCTAAACAAGTTCTCTTTTGTTGCTTTATCAGCTCATGGCAAATAATATATACACCTGTATGCAAATTTGCACAGTAATCATATTCTGCAGTGTCTGAAGCCATTATTCACGCAGGCAGATATTGTTACTTAAAATCTTCCTCAAAAAAATATCAGCAATGATGCCAACAATAATAAATCACAGTAAAACCAGAAATTTCCTCAGCTTCATCTTCCCCTTGGTTCCTGAGTGACTTGTATAATTATAGGCATTCTTTATTTAGAGCTATTAATTACTCTGCCACACTTCTGCCAGAGTACAAATTCAAGTCTGCTGCTTAGTACTGCTTTAACTAAAACACTGACCCCCCTGGGCAGATGAGTTGTACCTCCCTGGGCACTGACTGGCTAAAGATATGGAGGGAATATAGTGGAAACCGTCGATGATCCCACTGGCGTCCTCACAGGGGACCTCGACCTTTGAGCATCACTGGGTGAAAAGATGAGGGTTGGTGATAATGTTACCTGGGTATGGTGATCGTTTGGTCAGTCACAAACATTATTCTGAACTTGCAGTTGCTTGTTACCGAAACAGAATTTTTGCTAAATGTGGTTTGTCCATATGAAAGTTTTTCATGTGGGTTTTCCAATCAGCAACCAGCAACATTATGTAACTGAAAACAGCCAATTACAGGTAGTTGTCATTTTCTAGTCTAAACACCATCTTTACCTACACTATCTACAAAAATTCTCAAATACCTCGCCAGCATGGCAGATAGTGTGGTGCACTATCCATAGTGCCCAAGCTGCACACCTGAGCATAGATTCATTCCTTGCTCAGTCAGAATTTGTATATCATCCCTATGTTTCCAATCAAAGTACAAAGTTTTCTTTTTCCCCTCTTTTCTTTTCAGGTGAATTTGTGAAGCTAAATTACTGTTTGTGTGGTGCTTCCATGTGAAGGACACTGGGACATATCCTGCTCAAACATTTATTTCTTTCGACTAAGGAAGGGTGTTAAACCCCCTGAGCAAGGTTGGAGAACATGTTCATCACCACATCCAACATTGGTTCCACTTGCACATCTGAAATGCATCAAGCCATCAATATACAACCAAAATCTCCAAGGCACCCTTTGGAGATGTATTTCATCAGAAATGAGTCTGCAGAGTTGCTTCTTGATGTTGGACTTGAGCAAAGGTACAGCCAGTGTTCATCCTTCCTTCAAAAATTGACAGATTTTTGCTTATTTTCCTTCTGCAGTCCAGTGGGCTATTTTGTCTCAAAGTGAAGGATCTGCTGTCTCCCTCTAAATCTCAGGCTCTGTCTTTCTGTTGCCTTTGGTTGACAGGAACTTGCTTGAGGAAAAAACAAGTTCTCTGGTGGTTTCAACTTGGAAAGTTTTTTTTTTTTTTTGGCTTTGAGCAAAGCAAAAATCTGCTACCCATTTATTAGTCAGTTCTTTCAAAACAACTTCCTAGCAATTCAACATTTTATCTCAGTTGTCTTCTCTTTCTCTATCATTGTTCATTTTCCTTCAATCTGTGAATGTCCTCTTTAAAAATGCATTAAAGCACTCTAGTTAAATTTTAAGAATAATTATAAATAAATAATATTTCATTTGAAAGTGTAATTTCAATTTTATTGTCAAGTGCATTCAGTGCACTTTATGCACCTCTTTCTCAAGATGGTGACCGGCCAAAAATGAAATCATTAAGCTTCCCTAATTATCAAAAAAGAGATGCAAATAAAGTCATCAGCAAATGAATCAGGAAATAAAATTTAAATGATTGAAATTTTCAGCACTGGGGATTCATTTAAATCTGATGTAGTCCTCTGGAGTTTGGGGTGATCCAATGCATTTCTAGTTCAGGCATCTGCTTGTCTGAGGCTGTCACAATGGGCTCTGTGGTGAAGGATGTCATGCCTTGAGTTATAGAAGTTAGATTCCCAGTGCGCTCTGCCAGACAAACCAGATTTTGAATGTCTGCTGTCCAATTTGCAGTGTAATTGCCAGGAAAAGCACAAGAACATCCTTCCCAAATGGAGCTAAGTAGTGTAGTAGCTGACTGATGTAGTGGTGACCGATAGACACCTTCATGTCATACAGAGTGCTTCCAAATGAACATAAGGTAAAGGTCCACACCTTTTCCACCAGCACAGCTGGAAATTGACCTGGGCTGAAGTAAATCATTACCTCATCTTTTTCCGCTATAATCCAAAATTCCTTCAGAACTGTGGCAGGAAGAAGCTATCAGAAAGTAGCACACAAAGCATGCATAAATAAAAGGAATTAATAAGTGTACATTTATCAATATATTACAATTTATAGCTGTATACATCTCATAAACATGTCCAAATGTAAATCTGTCACTTCAGTTTGAATTAATTTTCATTATTCTGTAACCACATCAAAAAACCCAGTGGTTCCGAGTGCCATCTGAAACCGAGTTGCTGCCATTTACTTGCAGTACAAACTATCTTCACAATGAAGGCATTTGCGAGAGCAACCATAATAGAAGTTTGCATTGGGAAACATTCACATTATTAAAATCATTGCCTGCCAAGAAATAAGTGCACAAGAGGACACAATATGGAAGGTTACATCCAGGTGATCTAATCTTTAAGGGAGCACAAAGCACGCCGGCTACCCAATTTAAAGGAGGGCTGAAGGAAAAGGCACAGCCACTTCTCTTGTGATAGCTTTTCTTATCGTGTCATCAGGTGGACCTGCACACAAAAGAACCTCCACAATACAACCCTCCCCCCACCTCGAGTGCAGCACTATGGCTCTCCCTAGCCATCTGAGCTGAATATGTTCAACCAACCCTTTTGTTTTCTTCAGTCAACCATTATGGCCTCAAATAAGTCCAGAAGCATTGAATTTATTTGGATAAAGAATTTGCTTTGCAGCATTTGACCTGAACTGGATTATTTGAAATTTAAATGTGAAGTCCACACAGCTCAAGTCCACACTTCCGTTCATCACACTAGCTAGCAGGTTCACTTTATTTAGTGTCTTATCATTTCTTCAGTACCTCAGTGAGCTTGTAAGCTATCTGTTCTCCTACATGTGGTTGCACTTTGAAACTTTGCTGTGACTTTGCTGCTTGCTACCATTGCTGCGACCCCCCCCCAAATAACACCCAACACACATCATGTATTATTTATATAATCAGAAATACACACCTAAAATCTCCAGCACAACAGTTTTCTTCATGAACTGCAAAGAAATGGTCTCTGGGGATCCAGTGTGTTCTTTTATTTGTTAATCTTTGTTCATACTGAGCACCTGGATCAGGGTGTGGTTTCTACAGGCATCCAGCACAGTAACCTCAGGTATAATTCTTACATCTGTGAATAATGTGCGTCTCTTACTAAACACCTTTGGGTAAACTCTGCGTTTGGTCATGAGTCCCTAGTAGTCATAGCATTTTCCTGAATTTTATTCCAACTGAAAGTGACATTGGCAGACTTGCAGACTTAGCACAGCAAATTTTAGATGCTATAAAGACAATTAATGTGCGCAACAGGCTCACTTTTAAGGAAAAAAAATTGAATGTGGTAGAATCATAATATGATTAATATTAAATATTCTTGTACTATTGGTTGGCCATAGACTGGAAAAGGAGGGCACAAGATTATAACCAATTCTTCGCACTCAAAGGGCTCAGGTTCAAATCTCTCAGTTTGAACAAGGTACTTACCATGAATTAATACAGTAAAACATTATCCAGTAATGTGAAAGGGGAAACTATTTATCTTTATATAGTGCCAGGCACACATTAAACCACCTGACTTGACTTAACCCCTGGACTGATACCTTGTAAGTCTTGAGTTGATGTGCTAGTGCTGTAAGTAGAGCTTTAATACCTGCCAGAGTTCAATACCGTCTGGGGCTGCAGTTCAGTATTCACGCAGCACTGAAAAGATCTTCATCCATCCTGTATGACTGCATCTGTGCCTGCTTACATTTCTTCTGTTATCCGGGTATTTTGTCAGAAGGTCCTTGTCATTGCAGGGATGCTGTCACAATTTATTTCGCTATCGCAGTGTACATTCCTGTCCTAAAAGCACAAGCAGATTTGGTGGGGGGGGAAGAGATCAGCTTGACAGTAATGTCTACAACTGGCAGGCAGTGTAAACAAAGTAGACCATTAACCTCGGCTTCACACTGCGATCACACATGTTCTTTAAATGTAGACTTAATTGGCTAAATCTGTTCCTTCCAGCAGAAATTCATTATATAATTATTGCAATTTACTGAATTAAGTATAACTCAATAAAGATTTAAAGTAAAATAGGAAATGTCTAAAAATACTTAAAGGGAGATTACCTAACACTGGAAAACAGATATTACACAGTGTGAAACTATTTTGGTTATACAGAATGTATGGATATTTTTAAACTGGGCAGTTTTATTACGTTGTGTGAATATTTTCAGTATTGTGTCCATAGGTCAACATAAAATGCTGAGAAAGGGTTTCTCTTTAGCAGTGTGGTCTCATTTATATGTTTCTATACTGGGATCTGCAGAGGAAAATATACAATAAGGCCAAAAAGTATGTGGACACCTGATCTTCACCTCCATATGTGCTTGCTGAACCTTCCATTCCACACCCATTTTCACTGATATGGAGTTGTTCCCCCTTTTGCTGGTATAACAACCCCCATTCTTCTGGGGAGGCTTTACACCAGATTTTGGGAGTTTGTGCCCATTCAGCCGCAAGGTCATCAGTGACGTCGGGCAAGAAGGCTTGGCTTGTGGTCAGCAGTCCAGTTTATCCCAGAGGTGTTCACTGGGATTGGGGTCAGGGCTCTATGCAGCCACTCAAGTTCTTCCACACCAACCTGGGCAAACCATGTGTTTATGGAGCTTGCTTTGTGCACAGGGGGGCACAGTCATGCTGGAGCACAAAAGGAGTTTCTTCCCCAAACTGTAGCCACAAGTCTGGAAGCACACAGTTGTTTATAATGTGTTTGTAAGCTGTGTTGGTGCAACTGAAACAGCTGAACACAGTCATTACAATGGGATCACATATTTTTGGTCAGGTGAAAGATACATCCTATGGATGTGCTGGGTTCATCAGGTGTTTCGGGTCTGACAATATCATACACCCTCGCCCAGGTGGTTCAGCCGGATTTGAATGTGATGTGGTGCATGTGCACTCTATGATGTTTATACAACAACACATTTCTCAGAACGTATCCCCGTTGTTAAGTGATGCACACCCGTAGTGTAAATAATGAAGAACAAACTTCCCACAGGCCTGTCTGTGGGGGTGGAACTTGCCACCTTTTAGCAGGATATTCCCTTGCTTCCTGCTGTAATTTTATAACAGTAATGCACAGTATTTAAAGAATTAATGTTTGTCTGATTTTATGCAGCAATAGATTGTAAGTTCAATCCTATGCAAATTGTTGGTGATCGCTTTAAGATATGCCTCACATTTATGAGTTGAGATTACCCAGGATATGAAGTTTGAAAGCAGGACAATTTGAATCACTTTATATAACCCTATGTAAGGTACAGAACTGAATAAATTATTCTCATTTGAAAATCCATATTTAATGTTCAGTAATAATCAGTAATAACACTTATTTCATATTCGTGTGTATGCAGTGTGAAGTGTAACTGAAGACTGTGAAAATCATTTTAAATTACATCACCTTCTAAGGAACCATATCCAAAAACTGCAAAAAAATACTTTCAGCAATAACCTTTATCTGCAAATCCTGATGTATATCTCGCAAGGTGATAACTGTATTTAATTTAATAATCTTCAACAAAATCTAATCTAATGAAATCTAATTTCATTTAATGCCACATATCTTAAAGCCATATTTCTGCAACTGTTGGCATTAAAAAGCTATTCAGGTTATATTGGTAATTAGCATTTATAACCTCCAGCTTGGTTTGGTGCTCATTTACAAAGGAAAATAAAATTTAGATTGCTGAGGAGCATTGCACCATCTGCAGATCGATGACAGGGTATTGGCAGGACCCAACATAAGAGGTGGAGCTGCAGAATATTAATGACAACTCAGCAGGTAGAACTGAAGTTAAAAGCACATCAGAGACCAAGATGTGTTCACCAAGAGCCCCAAAAACAAAAACAGTTGTCACCGATAAAAGTGACTTTTTAAAAAGGACCTTTTAGTGACAGTACATACAGCATTGCTTTACCTGACCCTGGTGTGAATCTGTGTGATACAATGTCAATGGTTCAGACCACCACCTTGCTGTAAGTGGAGGATTGTTCTCCTGAAGACCCATGGTAGTAAACTTTCCATCTTTGAATGTACAAGGGGAGGTCTGCCTTCCCAGTTGTGCTTTCTGTAAAAAAAAAATGGTCTGCTAAGTGGAAAAAATGTACAGGTAATTGTATATAAAGTTAGAATTGATGCAAAAAGCTGCCCGTATTCCACGTTTTACCTCTTTTCAAGAGAAGTCTCTATTTAATATATTTTGAAGGGGTTGTTTAGTCAAGAGAGGAAGGGAAAACTAGAGGTGTCCAGACAGGAATTGGAGAGGCACTTAGAGGGTACTTATTCAAGCGCAGGGGAGGTTGGGGAGAGGGTCCTCCCATTAGATATGCCACCATTGGGAAATATAGTCTGTGAGGTTGATGTTAGTCCACCGAAGTGGAGTGAGGTGCAGGATGTAGTAAGGCACGCAAAGGCCTCATCTGCCCCAGGGCTGAATGGGGTCCCCTACCGGGTATATAAAAGTGCACCGGATGTACTTAGGTTTCTGTGGAGGTTGTTTAGGATAGTGTGGAAGAAGCAGGTTATTCCAAAGGCCTGGCGTAGGGCAGGGGGATTATTTCTACCAAAAGAGAGGGTATCTATAGTGATAGGGCAGTTTAGGCCGATATGCCTGTTAAATGTGGAAGATAAGATATTCTTTAGTGTGGTGACACAGAGGCTGTCAGATTACTTAATGAAAAATAAACTAATCAATACAACAGTCCAGAAGGCGGGGGTCCCAGGTTTCTTGGGATGCTTAGAACATACTAGTGTGATATGGCATCAGATTCAGGAAGCCAAGCGGGAGAAAAGGGACTTGCATGTGGTGTTCTTAGACCTAGCAAATGCCTTTGGCTCTGTGCCACACAGTCTTATCTGGGGTGCATTTTACGTTTTTAGAGTACCAAGTCAGATAGCTGGCTTAGTGAAGGAGTACTTTCAGGACGTTAGGATTTGTTTTACCACGGCAGGTTACACAACAGCCTGGCAGAGGCTGGGAATGGGGATCATGGCAGGCTGCACCATTTCCCCGCTAGAATTTACTATGGCGTTGGAATTAATAATTAGGGCGTCAAGTTGGGTAGTAGGTGGAGAAAGACAGCCAGATGGGCTCCGTCTCCCCCCAGTTAGGGCATATATGGACGACATGACGCTGGTGACCACAACAGCGGCTTGTGCAAGGCGGCTGTTAGGAAAGCTGGACGAGAACCTGAAGTGGGCTGGTTTGAGGATTAAACCAGCAAAGTCCCGGAGCATCTAACTGGTTAAAGGGAAGGTAGAGAAAGTTAGTCTTCTGGTGGATAGTGAGGAGATCCCATCAGTGTTAGAGAAGCTGGTAAAGAGTTTAGGGAGGTGATACACTAGGGAGTTAACTGATGTGGATCAGGTGGAGCAGCTTAAGGAAAGTGTAGTAGATGGGTTACAGAGGATAGAGAACTCAGGGCTGCCGGGTAAACTGAAGCTCTCGTGCTTACAGTTTGGCTTATTCCCAAGGGTGATGTGGCCACTGACTATGTATGAGGTATGAGTCACAAAGGTGGAGAAGCTGGAGAGGCTGATTAGCTCCTATATTAGAAAGTGGCTGGGGGTTCCTCGGTGTCTAAGCAATGTGGCTCTGTATGGGAAAGGAGTCCTGCAGCTGCCGCTCTCAAGCTTAACAGAGGAATTTGTGTGCAAAGATGCGGTTAGAATTGCAGCTGTCAGGTAGTAGGGATGAGGTTGTAAGAGATTTGGTACCTAGGATACTAACAAGTAGGATGTGAGACAGGCGGTAGAGGAACGGTGAAACACATTCTAGTTGGTTGTAAGGTTAGCTTGGCGTTGGGTAGGTATACATGGAGGCATAACCAGGTGCTAAGGTGCCTGGCTGCAGCCATTGAAGACTGGAGGAGGCAGGTACACTCAGGACAGGAGGTTGAAGGTACAGTGGTACAGTCTGTTAGAGAAGGGGGGAAGGGCGGTAGGTATAATAAGGGGGGCTAGAGACTGGGAGATGCAGGTTGACCTGGGAGGAAGATAAGTGGTGCCCCAGGAAATAGTTAGCATGAGACCAGATATGGTGCTGTGGCCAGCAAGCCAACGGGTAGTGTATTTTATAGAACTCACGGTTCCGTGGGAAGGAGCGGTGGACGACGCTCATGAGAGGAAGAAGCTTAGATATAGTGAATTAGCTGCGGAAGTAGAGGGGCGGGGCTGGAACGTGAAGGTGAGGCCAATTGAGGTTGGATGCCGTAGATTTATAGTCCAACACTTTAGCGTTGTTTCACGAACTCGGTATCCGGGGGCAAAAGTTGCAACAGGCGGTGAAGGAGTTGTCACAGGCTGCGGAGCAAGGAAGTCTCTGGGTTTGGAGTAAGAGGACTAGCGCAGATGGTAGCGGGGCAGCGAAGCGGTGAGCAGGTGGGTGCCAGCAAAGCATTAGCACATAGTTTTGATGGCGGTTAGCTGTTAGCAGGCAGTCTAGGTGTTGCGAAGCACGATAAAAGTAAAGTAGGTGGTGAAGGGCTTCTTCCTTTGAGACGGCAGGTAGAAAGAGCGGTGAGTGTGAGGACGCTAAGGTAGGTAATGTAAGAAGCGGCGGGGTGGCGCAGTGGTGCGCGCGGTAAGGGAGGGGAGCAGCTCCGGGACGCCTGAGACGCGGTTGAGCATTCTAGAGATGTCGTGGGCCTAACTCGACGAAACACCGACAAAGGAAGGTGCCCACTTGATAACCCCGATGAGATGCCGCGCCATTGCTGTGCCACGCCATGGTTGGAGTTATAGTTAGCTGGCGCTAGTTTTAATAGGGTAGTCATTGTGTAGTGGATTTGTAGGCATGCTGTGGTTGATAGGATGAGTTTAGATGGGTATTGGGATCCCCTTTTTAATCCAAGCTCCTGTTATTTGGCACTGTGTGTGTAATATGAACCTGAACTAAATAGCCTTCACCTCCTAATAAGAAGCAATATGTGTCATTTGTGTAAAATTATGCTAAATATTATTCTTATATAAAGCAATTTTAACATCACCCCTATTCTGTCTGCTGTGCAAATACTTTACAAAAAGTATAAAAAGGATTACAGCAGTTGACATGCAATGTTTTTCACCATACCTGCTGTGTACAGTGACCCATAAAAACTGATAAGCGCCTGGTGAAGCCTATTAGGCGTCTTCCATGCATGAAGAGGTCTGGTTCAAAATAATAAAACAAAGTTTTTTTTTGTTTTTTTTTTTTCTGAACAACAGACTTTATGGAGTCACAGCAAGCATAGATGTTAATGAATTTGTTCATTTATTTAAAGTTTTATCACATTCCAGTGTATTGAATTAATATTTGGAGCAGGGAGATCAATGTTAAAGTAAACCAGGAAAAAAATGAAAATTCTATTGGCCCAAAAGGAAAATGAGATTTTTTTGGGAATAGGATCTGAAAAAAGATGTGATCATCTTGTATTTGAGGAGTAGATCTATAAAGGTCGTATACCATATAACACCAGTAGGTGGTGTCACTTATCCACGGGCATCAATTATCCACAGAAGTGACCAACTGAAACTAGTGAGTGTGAAAGATGGTGAGACCTTGAGATTGTCTGGAAAAAAGGAGCTCAGACTTCAGCCAGATTAACCGAATTATGATGCCAATTTTAAGATAACGGTGATCAATGAGGCAGAGGTGTCAAACAATTATCAAGCATCCAAGAAATATGTCTTAAAAATGCAAATGCAGTAAATATGAATAAATAACATTTTTCTTTCTAAAGATAAGATATAAAGTTCCAAAAAACTTTTTTCAAAAATTAGTGTTGAAAAAGAGGGAGGCATCTTATAATCAGGGTCAGCTTACAGTATATGCTGATGTACCTTCATTTTAGCTAAATCTGTTCGGTTCAAGTCTGCCATGAGACCAATCATCTTACTGTTTAGGTTTTTATTAGTCTTAAACATACATACAGCACATAGGAAATTCATGGTACTTCGATGAATGTAGGTTTTTGTTTATTTCCCTCAGATGTTGCAGATGTGAAAACCTATTCAGTCATCTCAACCAAAAACCCCAGACCACCTCTCAGAAAATCATCCAGATCATGTATGAGGGCAGTGGAGATGTGTGGGAATGCTGAATGCAGATTAAAATGTTGATTTAGTGAAATTTACATTTCACAGTTGTTCCCCTGTTTATTTAAGTGCAGAGGCACTAACTACTACACTACCTACCACCTCTGAGGTTTTACTGCAGCATCGTGTTGTCAGCCCCTTTTGACACTAATTTTTACCAAGTAACCCAAAAAAAAAAAAAAAAAAAGATGCTGAGATGTACAAATAAACCTTCACTTCAGCCATTTACTCATTTTTCGTCAAGGTGACTGTATAAGTAATATGGGCAATAAGGTGACTTTAACACATTTTGACAGATAACAGATTTGCAAATTATTTTCAGTAGATAAGTTTACTTGTGGTTATGTGAAAATATCTACATAACTTAAGACCATGTGATATATACAGTAGTATGTCTTAACTTTATATATAGATTTATACTATATACTTATTTATCATATATAGTTTTACATATTTTATATAGTTAATATATGTTTAAGCTTAAGTTCCCCAGATATTTTTTAACTAAATTCTTGATAGGAAGGTACAAAACAGGGAAGGTAAGAGGACACTGAAAAGTGGGAGCTCACCTCTGCCCCTCCTGGACTAAAAGCGTTCATAAACTCCACAATTATCATTTTATCACCATTATAATCCACTAAACCTCAGCAATTTACATTTTTTTGAAATTACATCAGCAGAGGGTCTAGAAATTGGTGTATTTTGGTATTTGTTCCTGCACTTTAACTGTTTCAATACCAAGAGTCCAATTTAACTCCAAATTTCCTGACAAACTTGAGTTTTTTGCTTTTTCATAAGGTTTGCCATGTACAGATGGCCAGGATGTTGCAAATTCCAAATTGATGACACAAGGACAGAAAAGCTCTTTACAGTCACAATTTGACATGGTTTTCCAGCCTTTATGTTTATGATTTGATGTGTTGTCCACGAATGTGTCTACTGAAGTTGAGCAGAAACGGATCATTTGGTTGCATTGTTGTTTTTATGGAAAAAACTTTGTTATGCATTCTTGAGTTTTATTTTTTTACACGCTTGTGTGCTATGTTTTTTTGCAGAATCCAAGAGAACCTGATAGCTGGTTTTACAATTTCAGTCATTAATTTGCATTTAAAGAAACTGTCTAAAAAACACTTGTAAAAGTTTTGCAGCTCGTTCATAATAAGAGTTAATACTGCATATTTTAAAATGTTTTGGATTCAGCATCCTCTGTACCCCTATATTCCCATTCATGTGTTGTGCAAGGACTCCAAAATCTGAAAGCGATTCATTAAAACTTTCTGGTATTTCAAAACCAAAGTAAATTCCAATGAATATTATGTTGCTGGGCAAATAACATTATTATTTATGTGTACTTTATGGTGTTTTATTACACTTTTCTTTTATGCTTGGAAGGGGGAGATTGTTACAGTGCAAAGGAAACAAGGCAAAAAAATCCATGGTCATAAACAGAGTTCAGGAACAAAACTTCTGCAGCCTTTGATGCTCATGAACAAAAGAACCACATTTGTACAAACTACACAGCACTGCTGTTACTCTGGTTCATCTCTTAATTAACTTACACTGCACTATCAGCAAACTGATAGCAGTGAATGATGCTTTTGTAAGGTTTTTTTTTAGATCAGGACCCAATCACAGAGTCAATGAAGTGACACAGATTTAATACAGTGAAACCCAATTTGTTAGGCAAAAATGGGTCAAGAGAAACAGAATTAAAACCCAGAGAGAGAGAAAAAAAAAAACAGCAAACAATCCAAATAGTCAAGAGAAACTGGGTCACTGAAACTGGCAAAAACTACTACCACAGAACATGTACGAGAATCCGGCAAGAGAGAAGCACAAATGTAAAACTTAAATACTTAAAACAATAAGAAACAGAGACAGGCTATTGGAGGAACACAGGAGGTAATAATGAAGGCAATAATAATGATCAGGTGGGAGACGTGTAGCAAGGAGCACACAGGAACAAGCTGAAGTACTTGGCCTTGCAATGCATAGAATGGCCAGCAAGATGGCCAAAAGTCCCAGTCCAGACAGCTTTTGAGGCTGCCAGTAGGAAATATTAGCATTGCTGAACCAATTAATAATCTGATATTAAGACTAATTTCATATGGGAAATGAAAAATACTCGGTAATCATGTTATAGATTAAGATTTATTATCTATAGCTATTTATTACCTATGTCTATTGCTTATTATATCTATGTTTATTGTATATTTCATTTATTAAATTAATCTATTTATATATATATATACTAGCTAATAATAATAATAATAATAAAGAAGATAAGTAATATGGGCAATAATAAAGTTATGAGGAGCTATGTGTTACCACCAGCTTACCCCACCCCATCCCCCAAATTTAATATTAGCCTCCCTATGTATATAATCATCTGGGGAGAGGGTCTAAGGTGATCTGAGGTATATAAACCTCATTAGTGATATAAAAAAAAACAGTCAAAGTTCATATGTTCAATTTTTTTTCTATTCTTGTTAAAAAATGACAACTTTTAACGACCTAAAACAAACTTTGGTATCCGAGATGCTTTTTGAATGCTCTCATAGTAAGAAACAAATGTCTAATGATAGGTACTTGCCAGGTTCATGTTACACACACAGTGCCAAATACTAGGAGCTTGGTTTATAAAGGGGATCCTAACGCCCATCTAACCCATCCTAACCCCCCCCGCACGCCTACAATCCACTACACATCGGCCACCTTATTAAAACTAGCGCCAACCAACTATAATGCCAACCATGGCGTGGCGCAGCAATGGCGCGGCATCTCATCGGGGTTATCAAGTGGGCACCTTCCTTTGTCGGCGTTTCGTCAAGTTGGGCCCACGACACCTCCAGAAGGCTCAAGTGCGGCTCAGGCATCCATTACCGCGTGCACCACTGCGCCACCCCGCCGCTTCTTACATTACCTACCTTAGCGTCCTCACACTCACCGCTCTTTCTACCTGCCGTCTCAAAGGAAGAAGCTCCTCGTCACCTACTTTACTTTATCACGCTTCTCAACAACTACACCGCCTGCTAACAGCTAACCGCCATCACACCTACGCGCTAATGCTTCGCCGGCACCCACCTGCTCATCGATTCGCCGCCCCACTACCATCCGTGCCTTAATTAAGCCACATTTGTTTATTATTATTATTATTATTATTATTATTATTATTATTATTATTATTATTATTATTATTATTTCTCACCAAATGAACAACAGTTATGCTTGTCCTTCAGGCACAGTTAGACAAAGCAATATGGCGCATGCAGACACATGAAAAAAGAAAGTGCACCTTCTTTCAGTTTTATGGTTTAAAATATCCGGACATTAAAAAAAAAAAAATCATCTGGGCCTCACCTGATGCTAAAATTGGAGCAAAGTCAGAGAACTACTTTACTCACTGGGCAAAATCACTTATGTCATTCCCATGGCAGGGGGCCACCAAGGTCCGTCCCATCAATCAGGAGTCCTGGCTCTGCCACAGCATTCTGCCAAGGACGGTTATCAAATTGACTTTTCAGGGCATTTAGTGCTGCCGTTTATGGAATCAGTCACCTTGTGGTGGCTGCCCACCAACGTGACAGATTGCAGCCCTCTAAAAAAGGCTGGTACTACAAAGGTCAGGAGAAGATTTACAACATTTTTCCTTGTTTTCCAGGTGTGTGTTTCCATCTGTTGTCCTGTATCAAAGTGAAGCATTGCATGCTGTCATCGTGAAAGGGCCGCTTTTCCCAGTCCTGTAGGAATAACAAAGGTAGGCTTACCTGTTGTGTACTGGTTTTCAGAGGGGTGTTTTCTTGCTGTATCCCAGGGAGCCACAAAGCCATTTGCTATGTCTGCATGAAACATAGCGAAGTGTTGTCCAAGAGTTTACCGTTGTTAAGAGGCATGAGTGTCATTTGATCTGCTCCCATATTCTTGGCATTAAATTAAATTCATTCAATTTGGGTGTGGGACTCTGCCAAGACTGTCCTCATGGCCAGAATATCGAAGCACAGCTGAGGTGTTATCTGAGGTATCTCGGCTCTTCACAAATGATGTTGTCATTTGACCATGACCTTTGACCTCAGGTTCAAACTCTTTTGCAACTAAATGTGGAACATTGGGTTTGAAAATCTGATGTCAGGGTACTCACCTAGAAAAGAGCTTGCAGGATAAGGACGTGTTGCTGGTTCCAGATGGACTAGTGCCCTTTGTTCTTGTGGACTGAGGGCATCTCTGCAGTAACATCCTTAAAGCTCTGTTTTTAAGCTTTCTGGCTATTTGCTTCCTGGAGGAGAAGGGGGGAACTGCTCTCTAGTGGAACCATTAAAGTTTCTCAGTCTTCTGGAAGAAGGGAGCAGAAGATTGAAAAGCTGAGTCAGCAGTCCTGCAGGCACTGTACCTGTGACCATGAACCGGGAGCTGAGGCTTGTCTATATTCTATTCCTCACCTGTGCTCATGAGTTGGTTACTGAGCAAAAGAATGAGATTACAGATCCAAGTAGATAAAATTAGGTTTTGATGCAGGATTTCTTGGCTCATCTTCCATGGCAAGCTGAAAAGCTTGGCCATCCAGGAGAGACAGGGTGAAGTGATTGCTCCTCCAGAGTGAGGGGTAGACTGGGTATTTTCCTAGCCTCCTGACTGATTCCCTTAGGAGTTGTACCAGGCACATCCCACTGGGAAAAGACGCTGGGGAAGAGCACAATGCTGGTTTAGAGGTATTTTTTTCTGGAACACATTATGTTCATAGATTGAGGGATTGCCATCTTGGTAAACAGTTGTGTATAATTCTTGTGAAGGGTCTGATCCCTTCATTGCTTAATGTGCTTGACAATTTTGTGGGCAAATGAGTCAGATCACTTAAAGAGTGTCGGTAATGTGTACCCCCACTGTGTATTTAAGGAGTTACAAAAAAAATCCACCCCAAGTTTTAAATAGTTTGGGTATGTCTCTTGTCCACAAAACTGCAGTGAAAATGAAAACAAAACTGGGCCACAAAATAATTTAAAAAATTATCTTTCACTGTGCGTTTTTAGTGTAGACATCACAAACAGAAATTGCTGCATATTTTAAACCAGTCAAAGGGTTTTTGTTTTTGCTACAATTACAAAAACATATTGTTTTCTATTTAATTAACAGACAAAAATAATGAATGAATAAGTAGGATAAGCCTGAGAGGTAAGCAACTTTAGTGCTCAGGAGGATTATGGACTGAAAAAGCATTCTAATTGCAGACAGCAGTCATAAAAAGCTGCTAAGCACCAGTTATCTTTCCTTCAGTTGAGCTCTCAGTGTGTATTTACAAATAACTGACACTTTTCTTGCAGAACGGGAGTCTTCTGGCAGCCTGAAGCAGCTCCCTCTTCAAAGTCCAAGTTGTGGTCACAGTGTGGTGCGTGTGTGATTGACAGCTCTTCCGGAGAGGAAGTCAAACATCACTTGTGCTCACGGCATGTTTGATTGGCAGCCGTCTGGGATAATACGTCACGAGTTACTGTTCCCTCGATTAAAATGAAAAGTTGGATTTGTTCCTGCACTTCGGTCAAGCCCCTGCTGCCCTCATCCGCTCTGGAGCGGTGTGACATCATCATGCACATTTTCAGAAATAGGGATTTTTTATAACGTTTTATAACATTTCCTTTCATTGAACTTTAATGGCAGCTTCAACATGGAAGTTATGGTAAAAAGTCAGGTGAGAGTACATTAAAGTGGTAGACTGTACCTACCATGAACAATGTTTGCATTCTGTACAATAATGCCAATAATAATGGATCCTTGTTTGTAAAATGGAAGCTCTTTCTCTGTTTGTTCTTCATGCATGCCTTTGTTTTTTAAACCACAGGCTTGAAATTTGGCACGCAGGTACTGCTCACCCTAAGTGCAGTTTTTTTTTTCTTCCTAGTTAAATATACACACAAATACACACACGAGATTTATTTATATTTTATTTTTTTCCTGTCTGCCTGACTGTTATTGCACTAAATGCAACTACTTTAATGCTGAAGTAATTTAATGACGATCTAATGTCTCACTACATTTTACCTTGCTGCTACTACACCTTCTGGACACATATATTCATAAAATGGCTTGAAGCTGCACAATACATTTGTAATACTATTAGTTCATTCTGCTCACCAGCAGACAATTTTGTGAATTTGTAGTCCTGTTGGGAAAGTACAATTTTCCAAATCAAAA
Source organism: Heterotis niloticus (assembly GCA_018136845.1). Classification (NCBI taxonomy): domain Eukaryota; kingdom Metazoa; phylum Chordata; class Actinopteri; order Osteoglossiformes; family Osteoglossidae; genus Heterotis; species Heterotis niloticus. The sequence continues at coordinate 11,081,646 of CM030896.1, forward strand.
TTTGTCTCTGAACAATTGCCTGCTATCTCCATAAATCTAAGACGCTAAAGCTATGGTTATTTTTAAAAAGTGAGAAGCGGGTGATGGCCTGAAAATTGCGAGAGCTGAGAAAGCACTGGCAGGAACTGCAGATTCCCATTCATCCATCCATCAGTTATTAACCTTAGCAGTTTCATTCGGGGGAGGATTATTGTCATCTAGAGTCTGAAACATACTACATAGCATAGCAACAAACAATTGAAAATAAAATACAAAAAAAATCTGTAAATTCATTTTTTCACTCTGCTGTATTGCATAGCAAGTTGGATTTTTGTTTTCTTACTTTGTATTAAAATTCCTCAGAAATCAGTTTAATATTTTGATTGATTATTTTTTAAAATCTGGCTTCACAACATTCACTTTCAGCCACACACTCGTGTACAACAGTGCTTTATTATTTGGTAACCAAATGCCATAGAGAACCCATCAGCAGGTGTTCCTTACTCGGCGCTGTGCCCTTCAGCTGAATATCGCTCTCTTGTTGCAGGAGGAGCACCAAGTGGAAAATGCAGCTTTGATAATGCAGATGATAGACAGGAACTTTAATTGAGTTCTGACACTTTTTATCTGCAGATGTTGCATCTCACTGTTGCAGCAAGTGTGAGACTGAGCTGCCCACTGCTGAGACTGACAGAGGGGTGAAGGGGGAAGTAAGGAATATATACACACATCAAAAAAATTAAAAGGTGACATTTAATTGTAAGCAATATTACTGGCTATTTTTGTTTCCTAGCCAGCATATTTATGCCCATTCATCCAGCTTACCATTTTACTTAAAAAGGGCACGTTACCTGCCTCAAGGTCAGGGCTCATACTGCCACTTTATCTTCCAGGTACAAGATATTATATCTGTTATATCTCCATCCATCTGCTATCAGTAAAAACTTGTCAAGCACTGAGCTGCAGTGAAATTATATTTAACATTGATAAGGTTTTCAGTATTTATAATCACACATTTTATCATGCACCTGGGCCTCGTATCAGAATTAGAGAATGGATATTTAAGACCTTTCAAGATACCCTCACTCAGATCTATTCACCATGGTTGACAAGACCTCAGCCTTCACCCAGGTAGCACCACCTTGAAAGTTGATCTGCAGCCATCTGGGTGTTGAAAGTGGACTCGAAATTGAAGAGTTTTTAGATACAAACACATAAATATTTAAAAAATCTTATACTGTAGACCCACTTAAAGCAGCTGGCTTTTTCAGTGACATTCAAACTCAGAGATGACTGCTGGTAAAATTCATGCATATGTCAGGAGATAAGGATAGCAATGGGGTGTCTAGATCCCTCATGAATGCTGGGAGGGATTCAGCAGCACTGACTCACATTCTATCAAGAGAAACATCACGGTGGTCTTGGTGCAGTCTAGGGATTCCTCAGGCCCTACCGGAGTTTCAGTGCAAATCCTTTGTCCATGAAATGAGTTTGAAACAGTTTTTATAGGACAGTCCCCATTATTAATGTTTCAAACTTCTCTCTCAGGGTCTCTATCACAAACAATCACCTCATAGATGGGAATTTTCTCATGAACTGGTCATATCTTACCATGTCCTAAGCTCACAATCGCCAATACTGAAGAGTTAATGCTATCTTTTCCATGAGCTCAGCGGGTAGCTATAGGGTGCAAGGCCACCATTACAGCAGACTTCTTTGGGCTTGACAATGAACAAAACAAGCAAGGTGTGTTAACGTGACTCTTTGACACCCTATATGCCCATGAGGGTCCCTACACCCTGCAGCTCTGTTATTTCATCACAGTCATCATACCATGAAAAAGAAATGGCTAACTGACATTTTCAGATGTATGACACTGACTTGGTTTGAGCACTTAAAGTACTGTTTCTCCAGCAAAGATTTACGCTTTATTTAAAATGAACAGCATTACGTCCATAATGAACGTTTCTAAATATCACGAGCGCCTCAGACATATCAACCCAATACCTCTGTCCACTCATAATTATTTTTACATTTTTTTAGTCTGTTAAAATTGAATGTGTCCATCATGTTAAATTAAATATGAGCCAAAATTTCTAAAGGAAATGGGATGTAATTTTAAAAGGTATGTTCTGACATCTTAAAGTATTACTGAAATCATTCACTTACTACAGGTTTTAACATTATCAGAGTGATGAATGAAATATGCATAAAAAGAGTATATAGTTAGATCCCACCCCCAAGCCTTTGTCACCTGATTTGCCTGGGTACAGAGGGCATGTATTACTATATAAATAATGTAAAGTTAAATGTATATTTAGTTATATTTAGCCACTATTTATTTTCTTAAATTTTTTTTTTTGGATTATTTTATTCTTTTTTTTTTTGGTCGCCATGTAGACTGGGACTTATGTTTGCCAATGTATTTACTGTAGAACATAATAGAAGCTGATGAAGTTAAAAAAAAAATAATACTTGTATTTCTTCTGTGGGAACTTTGATTTCCTATTATATTAAGTATATATTGCACCTGTGCACCTTTCTCAAGTGTTCTTATGTGCCACTGGAAACTGAAGACAAAATTCCCTGTATGTGTACAAATCTGATTCTGCTTCTGATATTATTCATTATTTACATATATTGTATAAGTAGTCACTTGACTTTTGACCCTTACACTTGTTTACAATTTCCAAAAGTTGTCACCATGCTTTGACAAAGTTAGACAACTTAAAGTGCATTATTTCTACACTGTTAAAGCTCATATGGCATCACAGCAAAACTTTGACTTACGGCTGGGTTGGGGACTAACGTCACACGTGTGCATGGTACAGCCACACTGGTGCAATGTTTTAACACATTTTCGCCATTTTTCATCTACACTATAAGTTACAAGAGCTTAATCATAACACTGTGCTGCTGTGGAGCTATCAGCAGATGCTATGACCTTGTATTGTGCTGGATATTTTACATAAAAAGATGTTTACGTGTATACATATTTTAACCATTATAAAATGTTCATTTATTCACCAGCGCTCCTGAAATATATGTTTTTTGACAATTTTCATCTATTTCATTTTTCTGTTACATTGTACATTCTGTGTGTGTCCTGTCTGTGCATCTCGGTCTATGCATACATGTTCATGTGTATATATGGACTCTGTGTGTTTGCATAACAGTCAATGTGTGTGCTGTGCATGTGAATTAAGCATGTTACTGTACATCGAGTTTGTCTTAATTGGCACCAGACTTTATGCCTGATACTCAGAATTTAAAATATGGTGTTTGGATCTTCAGCAACATTATTTACATGCTTTGTGGCAAACATAACAGAAAACATAGAAGTATAACTGAAAAAACATAGAATAAACAGATAACCCGTGCATAACATGGCATATCATTGTGCACTCTACCAAACCACCATAAGAGAAGATGGATTTCTTATTAAATAGATAAGTCTGGTGATTCAAAAGGAGGGCTTTGAGAAAAAAGCTGAACTATGGTAAAATCCACCTAGTTACTGCACAGGAGCTATACAAACAAGAACAAAACCAGATACTCATGGACAATAAAAGTGGAAGTGGAAAGCATGCATTGGAATCTCTGTGTATGGGAGGAAATTAAATTTACTCTCAAATGAGTTTACCCAAAACTTGGCAGTTGAAAGAAACGTAATAAACGTGCTTTAGATACCTACTTATGTGTTTAAGATTGGCCCACAATGCACTATAATAGTTTGTTCAGTCCCTGGCTGTTATGAAGAAGTGTTTGATGGTGTAATCCTGCTTCAGAAGATTCCCCCAGTGCCCCTAGAAACCCAAGATTCCATACAGTTAAATGGTTGGTTGAGTCTGTCTGTGTTTTTCTGAAGCTACATACAGTTTTTGTGAAGGTGTCAGATGTAGGTCAAGGCTTTGGCTTTCGACAGCCAACGAAGTTCAGAGAAATTTTCATTAGGTGGCATTCTCTCAGCAGGTGGGGAAAAAACAGCGTGTGCAAGATTAGCGGCTGCTGGCCAAGTTCCAAGCACATACATAGCAGCATGAGTCCTTTCAAATTTTTACAAGCACACCTCTCCGTGTAGCATTTATTCCATCTGGAAAAGCTCTGCTGACCAAGGAGAGTAAAAAAATTCTCTACCTTACAGTATATATGTAAACAGTCCAGAGTTTAAATAACATTTCATTATGTTTGAAACCTTGTAATAGCATAACATTTTTTGCAGTCCTTCTCCACTCTACGTTACTTGGCTAACCCGATGCTCCAAGTAGAAGTGCCCTGGAAAATGAGAACATTTACAAGGAAGTTATCAATTATGTTGACTCTTTCATCCCTTATCTTTTTTGGGTTGAGTGCCAGGCCCGAGGTCTTGCTGTAATGCTGATTCAGCAAGTTTTGGTGGTCCTGCAGGCCCTGGACTCTGGGATCCATCAGGATTAACTTCATCCACCCAGAACAAGAATTTTACTTAAATGGTAACAACCATGTCATCACAGGAACATTAAAAAATGCAGCAGCACCTTAATCTGTTTGTTTGTTCCACACTCCATACCCATTTTGGGCCCTAATGTATGGAACAAATGGCACTATTGATTTCTTTCTACTCATATTCTGCTCTAGTGGGGTCTATAAACAGAAATTGTAAAAAAGAAACATATGTTTTGTTGCTATTCTATGAAGCATGCAAAGGCCTCGCTTGCATGGTGAGTGTGTTCATTGCTGAAGGTTTCTTAGGTGTAGGTTAGTAGATGTCATCAATAATGTTTTGGTTATTGGTTATGTCATGGTTTTAATTTTAAAAATTCAAGTGAGCTTGCTAAGAAAGATGTGGTATAGGAACAGACACCCAGAGACCCAAACCTAAAGTCCAAGTTCCAACGATGGCACCATCCTATCTTCATGTTTCCGGAAGCTCCTGTCCCTCCTGCTCTTTGGGATCTGTGAGAGCCACAAAGAGATATCTGTTGTATGTGCAAAAGCTGACCTGATCCTTCCATATCAGTACACCCAAGCTGGTAGAGAGAAGATTCCATGTTCTTCAAGCAGCACATCCATAGTTAGTCATAAATGAGCAGAAGCCAAAGGGTTACCTTTACCATGTTAATGCAGATCATCCTCAATTTTTGTTAGTGTTCATTTATATAATTTTCTATTATGCCTTTGAGAAGATAATCTCTTCATTTGACGTTATGAGCACAAACTTGTGTAAGCTTTGCAACATGAGAAGTTAACCGGGATCCGCTCCCAAAATTTGCCTCTACAAAAGCAAAAAAACTTTCATTAAGAAATTTCATTGCTTTACAGAAGCAAAAAAACTGTCATTTTTGGCATGAATCAAGGAAACCAAGGAAGATTTGGCTACGGGTTACCTAAATGTGATGACCCTCTTTTCCATCTGTTGTAGGTGAGGCAATCAAATACAACTTAATGTGATAATCTTTCAGAAACAAGAGTCTGAATTCAAAGACGGGCAGGATTAGTCAAAGCAGCTTGAATCTCTGCTTTTCCTCTGTGGGGAAAAAAACCCACATCTAAAGCAGCAATAATCCAGGGAGATAAAAAAACATGCAGAATGTATTGCCAACAAAAGCAGTATTGGGAATTGGTGCTGATCTGGCAAAATTTTGGCATGTTGTGACACTAAGCTGGGCTTTCCTGATAGAGAATAAGCATGTTTGCTCCTAAAAATGCCCCATAGATCTGACAAATAACCATCCATCCTTTAGCTATAACTGCTCATCCAATTAAGACTGGGTGGTTCTGAGATTTTATATTTTTTTTTTAAATTAAAGAAAAGATTAACATAGAATTAAAAATTCTAGGTAAAAAGAGTTATTTTGAAAATATTTGAAAAAAATCCAGATTACATAAAAGGCTTCCAGCGTGTATGCAGATAATGGAGGGCTGCGTTTGAAAAGTGTCGGAGATATGTGGACACATAAGCCTCATCCCCATATGTGCTTGTCGAACCTCCCATTCCAACTCCATGGATCTTAATATGGAGTCAGCCCTTAGTCGCAATTGCAGCCCCTGCTCTTCTGGATTTTAGAAATTTTTGTTCATTCGGCCATAAAAGCATCAGTGAGGAAGAAGGCCTGGGTCCCAGTAAGCTTTACAATTCTTCCCAAACTGTTTAGTGGAGTTATATTGAGGGCTCAGAGCAGCCGTTCAAGTTCTTCCACACCAACCATCCAAACCAAATGTTTATGGAGCTCGTTGTGTCAAGGAGGAGGGCACAGTCCTGCTGGAGCAGGAAAAGAGTTTCCTCAAACTGTGGCCACAAAGCTGGATGCACACAATTTTCTAGAATGTGTTTATCCTACATGGGTGCAGGTGAAACAGCTGAACTCATTCATTAGATGGGGGTCCACTTACTTTTGGCCATGTTATGCATGTGATTTGACAAATTTTTTATTTTATTTAGAAAATGCAAAACAATAATGCCGCCAACTTTTTTTTCGAACCTCCACAATGTTGATAGATTACTTATCTACTGACAGTATGATATGGTGTTCTTTGTAAAGAAATAAATACGCTATATGGAAATAAAGATTGGGACATATCTCTATATTATTAAATTCAGGTGTTTAAATCAGACCCATTGCTACAGGTATATAAAAGCAGTCACCATTTACAAACATTTGTGAAACAAAATGGGTCATTCTGAAGAGCTCAGTGACTTCAAGTGTGGTACTGTGATAGGATGCCACTTTTGCAATAAGACACTAGATGAAATTTCATCCCTGTTGGATATTCCATGGTCATCTGTTACTGGTATTATTGGACTGGGAAGTGTTTAGGAGTAACAGCAACTCAGCCACAAAGTAGAAGACCGCGTTGTCACAGAGCAGGGTCAACAACTGCTTAGGTGTATAGTGCATAAAAGCGACCAACACTGCTGATTCCATAGGTTGAGTTCCAAACGTGCAAAACTGTGTGGCGGGCGCGTCATGAAATTGTTTTCCATGGCCGATCAGCTGCATGCAGCTTCACATTACCAGGTCCGATGCCAAGCATATCGCCAGTGGACTTGTAGAGCAGTGGAAATGTGTTCTGTGGAGTGACGAATCATGCTTCTCTGTTTTGTAGTCAGATCAGTAACGCTGAGTTTTGCGGATGCCGGGAGAACGTTACCAGGGAAGTTTGGTGGAGGAATTTTGTGAGGCTATTTTTAAGGGTTTGCAATAGGCCCTTTACATTCAGTGAAGGGCAATCTTAATGCTTCAGCATACAAAGACATTTTAGACACTATGCGTCCAACTTTGTGGAAACAGTAAAACAGTTTCTATTCCAGCATGACTGTGCCCCAGTGCACAAAAAAAGGTCCATATAGACATGGTTGGATGAGCTCGGTGTGAAAGAACTTGACTGGCCCGCACAGAGCCCTGACCTCAACCCCATCAAACAACTTTGGGATGAACTGGCACAGAGATTGTGAGCCAGGCTTTCTCGTCTAATATCACTGCCAGACCTCATAAATGCTTTACAGAATAAATTGGCACAAATTCCCACAGAAACACTCCAAAACCTAGTGAAAAGCCTTTCAAGATCAATGAAAGCTGTCATAGCTGCAAAAAGGGGGGGGCAACTCCAAGTCTATGGTCATATTTAAATGCAGTCATAGAAGTTCGTGTTCGTGTAATGGTCTGGCATCCCAATACTTTTGTCCATAAAAAAGTGAAAGCTGTATAAAAGAGAAAATAAAATAAAAAAAATACGAGTTTAATATTGAGAAAGTAAGAAAGTTTTTGAGAACACGGACAATGAATAGCATAAAACAATGTTAAATCAGAGATATCTTTGCTCCGAATTTTTCTGTTTTGGTCTTAACACCTCTACCCCCAACTGTTTCTTTATTCAGGGACATGAGAATCAATATCCCCACAGCTCTGGCCTAAGTCCACCTTTTAACTGTTTGACGTGCTCCACAAACATCTGTCTTTTTGACTTTGAATACAAGCTATTACGTCCTACCTTTTAGTAACAAAAGCATAACATTTTGAAAGAAAGAACTTTCAAAGTTAAATATGATACCCATTCGTTTTGACAATTTTAGTCGTATTCAGTTTATGAAAACATTTTTCTAAGCATTCAGTCAAAGGATTGTACAGGGCAGATGAAAACCACTTTATATCTCACAGTTTGTCATATGCTAAGTAATAAATACAACTAATGATAATTAGTAATTTGACAAAATTTGGTTGTTTCTGAATCATCTAATTTGTTGCATGTCGGCACACTCGGTTATATAGCATGGCATGGGCCTATGGTGCCCGAGAATTCAAATTTTAAGAATTCCAATCCCCAATTTCAAAGGTACGTGTGGGGGTGGCTTTAGCACCAGAAAATCTTTAGAGAAGAAAGGAATATCAAACCTAAACGCTGAAAAAGGTACATTAGTTACCCGTTTTATCAGAAGCTATTGACTCATCTATAGATTCAATTAAAATGCAAAATATTTTATTTGAGATAAGCTGGCAACTGTGAGATTGGCCACGAATGCCAGAGTAGGACAACTGATGAGTCAGATTCCATGTTTCTGGAATTCATGACCATATTTTCAAAACCTGTAGGTTGTTTGTTTTCGATTTTCATCATAATTTGACAAATGGGTAAAACAATGTCCTTTGTTTAGCAACTTTCTAACCTCAGCCCTTGTTTCTCCATCCATCAGTGGGAATCCCGCTCGACCTTCTAATGAGGCACACCTGGGCCCAGGACTCAAACAAACACCCATTTTGGTGTGCTGTATTTTATTGCAGAAACTTCCTTTTCTCTCTAGTGGCAAAAACCACTTACCTGACTTTCAACCTTTTACTATGCTAGTTCATGAAAAGTTTGGATCCACCCACCTTGTTGCCGAATCTCAGAAGATTACAGAAGGTTACAAATATTCTGTTGTTGGAATGGATCTGTTGTGCTGTGGGCATACTGTGAATCTATGAGACAAAGCATGTTATACTTTGGCATGCCATAAGTTGACAAGGCATTAGCGGCTATCCTTTTCTACAGGTGAAAATTTGGCTTTTCTTTCTAAGTAGTTAATATCAAGGTCCCTGTATTTTGATGTAGTCACATTCATGGCTCTCCGGTGCTGAACATTTGTCTTTAACTTGCTGCTTTGTGTAACTTTACTGAAGCATTTCACCTCCGGTGTCCCCAATTCCATTGCTCTGTTAGCAGATCCTTCACCTCCATTTCAAAAAGACAGGTCGATTCACTATTAGACGTCCATATGTCAAAGCGCTTGTCCCTCGGTGAGAAACATGGATTTTATTTGTTTGTTTATAAACCTCAGAATTACAGTGGGGAAATTCCAAGGTATTTTAAACAAGGGCCAGTTTGACGCGTTTATTCTACCAACCACGATAATTTTTTCCTGGTTAAATTAATTTTCTTTTAATCCTTATACATGTGGGACATTCAGACTCAGGGAAACTGCTATTAGTGACTGAAGTATAGCATAACACTCCCCTATACACAAAACTGCCACCATCACCCTTAATTATAGTGAACAAAATTCAGCTTTCCCTCAAAGCCGTTGCTGCTGTACACATGAAGTCAGAGGGTTAGATCCGTCTAACATTTGATCTTTTATCCACGCTGAGTTGCAACTTGCTTTTTGGGGACAACTAACATCACCTTCTATACTAAACAAGTTGTGACACATATTGTTGACACATGCTTGAATAATGCACATGTCTTGTGGCGTTCTGCCAAGTGTGTAGAGCCCTCTGATGAGAAAACCAGAGACTCTTGCACGCTGGTTAATATTAAACAGGCACCCAAGTTACTCTGGCGATGCCGAAAAAATCTACGCCAACTATCTGACAGACAGTAATCTGAGAGGGGAACCCAAGACTTATCTTTAGATGCAACAGTAATGACCAATAGATGATTCCTTTTCTCGCTAATGCTCTCCTGCACAAGTTCATTCATTGGCTGAATTAGTATCTAACATTTAATGGCAGTGCACAGCACTTAAGTATACGCTTCTGCAAAATGAATTATATTTTTATTTATTTTGTGTGCAGCATTTAAAAAATGAAAATTTATGGTGCAATCATGCATATATTTTGCAAACTTCTCATGCTGTGATTTTAATGCAAACTGCTGGCATTGTTTGTGGAATATGACCAGGGTGTCTGCATTTTATTGCTTCTATTCCGGTTTTATTTTCCTTGATAGATTTTTCCGACAGTCGGGTTGTGTATGATGTTGTCCACGATCACACGTTTCAGCATCAGCTTTTCTCTACAGCAACAATGGCGTTCAGCAGTGAAGGCCGGGTGGCATTTCCCTTTTTTCCCAGGCTTCAGATTTTCCTGGCAGTGGAAAAAACCTGTAAAAAAGTAGATTTCCCCCTCAACAATTTTCAGGTCATGTATAATGACACATGATTTCTGCAATGTGAGAGAACACAAAGGATCTGGAAAAAAAGAACGGAAAACCACTACCTATTTCTTTTAAACCAAGACAAGATAATTTAGTTTTTAATCCTACCTACTGGTGCCAGATTTCCTCGAAAAAAGTTTTGCATCACCAATAAGCATGTAAGATGGAGAACTTGTAAGATGGAGAAACAATTAAAAAAACCAGCAAATTCTTCTTTCAGCTGTTCCCGTAAGGGTCGCCACAGTGGATCAATTGTTTTTACTTCTTCCTGCCCCTAGCATATTTATCCATCACACCCAACACCTGCATGTCCTCCTTTACCACATCCATAAATCTCCTCTTAGGCCTTCCTCTCTTCCTCTTGCCTGGGAGCTCCATCCCTAGCGTCCTTCTCCCGATATATCCAGAATCTCTCCTCTTCACATGTCCAAACCAACGCAATCTCGCCTCTCTGACTTTGTCTCCAAACCGTCTAACCTGGGCTGACCTAATCTACTCATTTCTAATCCTGTCCATCCTCATCACACCCATTGCAAATCTTAACCTTTAACTCTGCTACCTCCAGCTCTGCCTCCTGTCTTTTGGTCAGTGCCACCGTCTCCAACCCATAAAGCATAGCTGGTCTCACTACCATCTTGTAGACCTTCCCTTTCACTCTTGCTGGTACCCTTCTGTCACAAATCATTCCTGAAACTCTTCTTCACCCACACCACCCTGCCTGCAATCTCCCCATTACGCTGAACCTTCGCCAACTCTACTCCCTGCATCCTCACCACTCCTCTGTTCTCTCTCTCATTTATGCACATCTATTTTATCTTAGTCTTACTGACCTTCATTCCTCTTCTCTCTAGAGCATATCGCCACCTCTCCAGGGTCTCCTCAATCTGCTCCCTACTCTCACAATGTCATCCGCAAACATCATAGTGCAAGTGTCACTTCTGGGAGACAGTATCTGCAGCATATTCAGGTTGCACAAGTCCAGTTCCTCCAGGACGACACATCTATATGTGCCGTTGCAAGAAGGTTTGTTGGATCTCCCAGCTCAGCCTTTAGAGCATTGAGGAGATATAAGGGGATGGGCCATTACATGAGGAGAGCCGGACATTGCTTTTGAAGGGCATCAATCCAGCAGCAAGACCACCATCTGCTCTTTTCTGTCAGAAACAGATTCCATGAAGTGGCATGAGGTCGCAATTTAGTCTAGAGTCCCCAAATTTGGTTTGATGCTCTGCAGTATTTTGCATCCGAAAGCAGAGAAGGTCTTCCACAACAACCTCCATCACTTCTCTAATAGTACAAAAACATTTAAGAGGAAGTGAATTCCGTATGGTTTAGGGCAGCGGAGCAAAATTTTATTGTTTCTCTAATGTGTTTAACAATGATTGCCCCACTTGCCAGGTCACTTTTATGATAAAATTTATGAGTATGTCGCAAATAGTTTTTAGTATTCAATCTTTTGTGATTAAAGAAAAAAATCCTGTCTGAAGATTGAAATACAAAAGAGTAACGTGAAAAAATGTATGCTTCTTTCGGATTTTACAGGTACTTTGAAAAGTTTACTCCAAGAGACTAACTTGATCTCTTCTCTCAGGGATTTTGTACCCTTGGATCAGCACCCAGCTGAGTTCCTTTTATAAGCACCATTCTGTTTCTCTTCTGCAGTATCAATGAGAGCATGGATGCATCATAAATGATATGCAAGGATGTTGGTAAAGTTTCAACACTGGACACGGTATAACAAATGTAAGCCACGTGTTAGGTTACTAACTAAAATATTCCATAGCAAAAGATTTTACTGTGCTATGAAATTACTAAATTAAACTGTATAACTTTATCTGCATATGATTTCAAGCTGAAGTGAATGGTTTACTTCTTCAGTGTCCGCACGGTCAATTATTAAATGTACTACTGGGGGTGTAAGTAGTTATTTGTTATTAAGTAGTAGTGACGTACTAAAAAGTTTTTTTTCAGTATACTTCTTTTATTTCCACAATGGGCTCGTAGCTTTCTCTATGAGCTACTTGTCCAAAAGCTCTAATAGAAATTATATTTATAAAAGTAAAACCACTTAAATAATATAATTATAAAAATATATAGTCTTTTTCCGATTTTTTTTCCCCGCAGTGTTGGGTAACTCCTGGTTATTTTCTAACATGTGTTAGTTAAGGGGCAAGACTATAAATTATTAAAAGATTTAGGTTAATAGTTGATTTCATTCATTCACAGTATAATATTTATTTTATTTGAAATTTTAATATTCCTTATTTAGAATGATTAGTATTTGTTCAGATTTTTTTATGCATTCTGTTTTATACAGTGAAGAAAAAAAACATTATATTCCTTAGGTTTACTACAAACCAGAAGACAAACTATTTTTGGATTTGCATAACATCCCAAGAACCCAGGCTAAATACCTATTTTTGATCGTTCTCTGTATCATACAGAGCAATTTGATATCCTCACAGTAGCACATAGTCTAGATTTTAATGTCAGAATTAATTTTGGTACCAGGAGGGAAAATTTCTGAAACTGCAGCACAGCACTTAATATATTCCTTCACTAATGCACGTAGTCAGGAGTGAGATGCGAATTAGACTGTAGTCCCAAATGACACTGGCCATTTCATTGTCAGTAATGCTTTAGGCCTAATATGAAGCACAATATATCACTGCAAAACACAGCCTCATATCATTACAGCTGTTTCAAAGCTGCAAAATGCAAAATTTAAACATCTTAGCCTGGATCGAGACTGCTCAGCTCTTGTATTTAAATGGTGAAGCTCAAGCTGAATTTTGCACCTGTCAATGATAGTGACATTTTTGTAAAAATAGTAGATAATAGTTTCATGATCTGTAACTATTTAGCATTGCTTATTTTTTTATATTTGTGGATTTGCAGTGTATCAGTTTTGCAAAGGAAGTACATAAATTCACAAATTAGAATCAGACTCAAAATCACACTTATTATTCTACATGTATAGAATTTGGCTTTTGTTTCCAGTGGCTCAAAAGATAGATGGTCTGTGATAATTTTTCCGGTCCGGCTCCTAATTTGGGATCAGCAAAAGTCCTCGAAGCTGGGCAGGCCAGCAACAGTGACATTTTTGGTAGATCTGACTATACGGTGTACCATGTTCTTGTCTTGTTTGGGGGTTGATCCAGTCTGTGGCTAAAGAACTGAGAAAAGACTCTGCCTCCTGTGTACCTGGGTCAGCAGCAACTACCTCAGCTGTTATAGGAAGTGCATCCTCTGTAGGCCCTGTCTTACGCCTTACATGGACACAGTGTTTGTTTGTAGTTCCCAGGAACATAGGAAGTTGTTAAAAGTTGTTAAAAACTACCACAGCATTTCTTCTATCATCCAATGTCTAGTGACTCTCAGTAACAAGGATGGTAGATACATTACGACGTGCCTAGAGAAAAGAAAACCAGTGTTTTATATATATATATAAGGCACAATACAGAAAAAATATATCGCTAGTGATAGATGCTGGACAACCTACTGCATATTTTTTGACCAAACAGAATGAATACAATTTTTAAATTCATATAATTAATGGAAATATTTAATACAACTATACAGACACAAACATTACATATGTTTTGCATATATAATAATGGAAACTATATTATATGATGTATATGATAATTGTTTCGATCTAATAGATAAAAATTTAGAGGTGTAGGTAAAAGACAAAACGGTAAAGAAATAGTAAAGGTCCTCTAATTTCAGTCTCATCATTCGAGCCATGAGAGTAAACACATATTTTCTTCAAGTAAGTGCACAGAGAGAACTTCCACAGTTCCTGTCTGGCAAAACCGGTATCTGCTTAAAATGCAAAAGAGTTCTGCAGAAAGAACATTTTTTTAAAACCTTAGAAATGTAATTGTGAACGTGTCAATGAAGAGAATCGTGTAGATACCGAATAACCGTGACATTTGTCCGTCAGTTTGTCGCCATTTAATCAACTTCTGTCATGTGGTCAGGGAACTATTATGTCGAATTAATTTTTATTTGGTTTTTAATCATAGACCATACAAGTATTTTGTCCAGCATCGGTTTCTAATGATGTCTCTTTTCTGTATTACAATTTTGAGTTTAAAAAAATGCTGAACATATTTGTTCTATTATGTTTTCTGTGACCGAAAGCTGTTTTAAAACTGACATTTTATCTATTTTGGATATATTGATTGCACTTTTCTTGCCACCAGGCTCTTTGTGGCTGTAGCGATTACTGAATTATCAGAATTCACCAATTTACTTAGGAAAATGAAAAGCTAGAATGTGCTGATCACGCTATTGTGTTAGCTTTACTTCAATGATGAGTTATACCACGAAGGGTGAAAGTTAGGTGCTTTATAAACATGAGTGCCATAGACACTAATGGTATTGACCCTGGCTCTGGCAATGTGGAATTCCATCCTTCTGACTGGAACGGAGTCTCAGCTGTTTCAAAAGGTGCAGAACAACGGGTTAAATATGATTGGTTTTTCCTCCATGGATTGAGTAGGCTCTGTTGGGAGGCTGAAAATGCCCTGTAAATCATTTCTAGGTGTGAGTTCACACTGCACGACATCTTCAATTCCTACCCCTTTGCCCTTTTCTTTGTGAAACTGGGAATCCTGAAACACAATGGAACGTATTAAAACAACAAATGTCGAGATGATAGCTAAAAAGTGCAGTCCGTGGGCAGTTGCCACCCACAGTGGAAGATCATCTGATGGGAAGTGAAGCTATTAGACTGAGAACAGAGGCTGTCAAGACAATGCTTTTGATGGTCTTTATGGCTTAGCGGTTCTGTTACTGCCTGGACATGAGAGGAATAGAATGAGGAGATGAACGAAATCTGTTTGGTGTCTTCTGACAAACCATTCAATTGCTCATAACCCTGCAAAGTTTGTGCTGTGCAAGTCTAAATACTGACAAACCCAGAAAAAAGGCAGTGGTGGCGGGAACAGATGGAGGAACTCATCAACTCTTTAGACAAAAGGTGGTGTTTGAGCTGCAACCCATAACTTTCTGAATAGATTGCTGTAGCGTGAGACCTTCAGAGGGATGGCTGAAGGGTTGCATGATATAGCTGAAGATATTAAAAGCAGTGGACAGTTTGGAGATAGCATGGCTCAAACATTAGACAGGTGAAATACCTCTAAATTGGTGGACTCTATTTAAGAAAGGGGATGAGATATTTTCCAGCTATAGATGGATCGAAAACAGAATCCAAAGGAGAGAAGCTCATGGCACTGTTATTTAAAAGAGGCTATGCTTGAGTGCTGAACATGACATTTAGCAGAAACAGAGAATTTTTAAGTACTTCACAGATTTGTAGTAGTGAAGAGTGAGCATGCCATAAAAATGTCAAATTTGATGACACTTTCAGCATGGGGAAGCCTTCCTATCCTACTCAGATCTTCATTAATGCTAAGATAATGCAATTTGCTGGATGGAAGATCTAGACAATAATTAGATAAAATACAGATAAAATTTGTCCTCCACAAAAAAGTTGTTCAACGGGGAATAAATCACAAATAAATATGGGCCCTACCAAGACTTTTCATTTACCGTATATATTTTGAGGATAGCAATATAGTTGGCACTCAGCTAAATTCATATTCATTTTAAGAAAAAACTTGAACATATAATTTTGAAAAAGAAACACATTTTGGTCACTGGCTTTTATTAGGCTGTAGAGACATACGTGAAATATGCTTATAAACAACTAATAAATGCAATGTAATGTGACAAATTTCATGTAAGTAAAATCGGTGGTTAGAATGAAATATACGCCATGTGACTGGACACAGGTCATCCGTCATCCGACATGAACACAAGCAGATCCTGCATGGAGACAAATAACATAAGCTTTGACACTTAATGCACTCTTAGGGCCAAATAGAAACAGAAACAGAAAAAAACAGCAAAACATAATGAAAAGGGGAAAATGAACAAAACTCAGACAAGGCAGTAATCCCAAGCATCAGAGATTAAAGTCAGAAAAAGCACTTTATGGAAATATCCTTATTAATATTAAATCCTTTTTTGAAGCATGCATATACCACAACTCCCTTTGGAGAAAGGGTTTATCTTTGACTTTGGCCTCACTCCTAAAAAAACTGAATCCACCTTGAAGCGCAAGTTTATAACATTATGTTTATAACATAAAAATTATGTCATATATATTAAAAAAAAAAGGTGCACAATCCTAGGAAAAAGCAAAAGTACTACTTTGTACCTTCAAAGTATCAGGCTGCTGATACACCTTGGTTCCAGGTCTCAGACACTTTTTTCAAATTTAGAAATTGCAATTTTTTTATCATAAGCTCAAGTAAATCCTTTAAATACTAAGCATTTCTGACTCATCTGAGCTCATGTCGCTCTCACGTGTCTCCACAAATATTTATATTAACATGAAAAGTTAACAGAAAAGATTTTTTTTTTTTTTTTTGATTAGAATGCTAGAGACACCAGTATGTGGGTCGGAACTTTTATCCAGTCAGGTAGCATCAGTGTTCTAGTTTGTAACCTCAAGCATGGAGATCCTTCTGGTAGAAACACTGGCCAATTTCCAGCACTTCTGCAACTCTGTTATTCCATCTGTGGAACAGCCATAATGAAGTTCATGTGAGGATGGTTGACTGAGAAACCCCTTTGCCGTGGACAAATATACTAAACCTTTCATCCCATCTTGGTTTTGCGTCCCTGACTATATTGTCAATATTCTTAAATGTAGAGTTTAGGGCCGTAGAAGGTATATGATGGTCACGTCATGGACATGATGTAATCAAAAGTTCTTGCTGGAATTTTACATCATTTAAGGGCAATTTTATGCTCACGCCATTGTATCTTCCAGAAAGAAACTTGCTGTTAGTTCATTTTTGTTACACATTAAATTGCAAAAGGGTAAAACAAAGCAATATTGTTTTAAATTTATTACAATAATATGTTTTCATGTTTCAGTTAGCTGCTTTTATTGGCTTGGAAGGGCAGTTATTTATGAATATAAATTAACTGTTTGCTATACATTATAAATTGAATGTTGAGTTAAAACAGTTTTTACAAACTAGTGTGGTCTAGAAAATGAACTTAATTTGTTATTTGTCCCATGTTTATCATTTTACACTCCTCTCATAGACATTTCAATCAGCTTTGAAGAAACATGGCAAAACACTGGCTTGTTTGTTACTAATGTGCCCCTTACTTTCGAATGGCTGCATAATGCTCCATAAATTATACCACATCAGTGTCCGTATGCTTATAAAATGCAATACTCATTTTCTGAAGCATTTATTTAAGTGAAGGCTTTTTTGTCCCACATGCAGAAAGTTTTTAAAAAATAAACTCATTGAAAGAGAATTAATTTTGCCATTTATATTCTAATACACATTAATTTAATGTGACTGGCCAAAAAAAATGCCATTTATTAAAAATGTTTGCTTTTTACAAATGATTTTGCTTTCCACATTAAATCATTTAGTTTTATTTATTATGTAGCAATAATGTAAACCTCACAGTGATTGCCTCTGAAGGTTGCATTTGTGTCTTCTTATGACCAAAGGCAACAGCAACATGAAATATTCATTGCTTCTGTAACAAATTATATTAACATATACATTTAGTGCAGTGTTTTTCTGTAACAGAGAGTAGTATAGTGGTTTTACAAATCCAGAGATGTAGGCGAGATTTCGACGCAACAGTTTTTGACATGTTTGTTTCTCTTCTGCATGGAAATATCTGTTCTTATGTCTCCAAAAAATGCTTTTATATTTACTTAGTTGCCTTAAGTGTTTCAGTAAATCAGTAAATCAGTGTGTGCTACAGTATGGTCTGTTTGTTACTCCAAGATTCAAATCCTTAAGCTCTGTTTCTGAAAATTTAAAACCTCATCTGCTGTCCAGGCACATGAATTAATATTATGGCAAAGTGTAGTCATCAGCAGGAAGATGAGCAGAAGAGATCAGCAGATTTCTACAGGGTTTGCTCCGGTTCATCGCATTTGCCTTTCTTCTGGATTGATGCTGCTGCTTTTTCTACAACAAACACTCACCCTTCATCTTGTGTCTCTGTTAAAACACTGATGCCTGTTAAACATTCTGCCTATTTTGATCCTGAGTGAAGGATGCTGTATGGGTGTTTGTATGGTGTATGGGTGCAGCTGAAACAGTTTAGAAGGGCTTCCACATACCTTTGTCCAGAGAGTGTATCTTGCCAAGTATATGTTGATGTGGTTCCAAGTTAGTTTTGGATATCCTAACAATGATTCAAAATGGTTTTTATTCCACATGAAGTTTTGCAAAGACTTCATGGGCTTTTCATACATTTTCCTTTCCTTTTGAAGACACGCAGCAAACTGTTATCTGGCTGGGGTTTACAGAAGCAGAAATAATTCTTTCTCTCTTTAATACAACCATAACCAAAGCTCTGTGAGTACTTGACATCAAATTGTCAGATGGACAGAAGACAAAGTCTGGAACCAAGGCTGTGGGTGTGGGGGGGAGGGTATGCTTCAGCAATGGGTCGGGCGCGACTGGACATAGACAATTTCAGATGAGCTTGGAGTGCCATTATTTGTTTCTTTTGCCGACTAACATAATGACCAATTTCTGAGGACAGATTAGATTTGGTTATCGAGGGATAATAAGCAGCTTACAACTATTTATCCATTTATACAACCGGTTTATTTTTCCAGCAACGGTCGCGGATGTCCAACGGATGCTATGCTGTGTGCTCCATGTAAGTCAGGGGCAATCACACGACTTTTGCATTTAACACTTAGTCCAGTTCATTGTGTATTTTGTGTAATTCATCTGGGAATCCACCCATTTTGCCCACTTCTTGTGTATCATAGATATTATTAGGGTCATGCAGGGCTCAGCTACTCCCTTGCTCTGACTGTTTATTCCCAAATTCGCCCTTTGTTGAAGTCCAGTGTAAGTGGAGGGCCTGAGTTTTCAAATGTGTGTGGCATCTATGGGAGAATGGATAAAGGTTTGTTAAAAAGCTATGGATGGAGGGATTATAACTGATGGATGGATCAAAGATAATCATATTTCTCTCTAAACCTCAAGGGAAGAACCATATGCTTCTGTCAGAAATTTTGGCTTCAGATAACAGTGCCTTCAGTTTGAAAGTTAACAGACACATAAGAAATCACATCTGCCTTTGCAAATCAACCGCTTTTCTGCTGAGGGAGGTGGAAAAGTGGCTGTTAAAAATAAAATATAGATAGATTTATATTTGAAACGGGTTGTCTGAACACTGAGTCATACAGGAATGGAGGATTTTTTTTTCATGCCCACTTTCCCTGGAGCAAGAGATGTTATTGACATTGTAAAATGGTGTTTTGTTTTGCTTCTCTTTTGCATGGACATTTGAATTGATTTTTTTTTTTAAATGAGTGTGTGTGTGTGTGCGTGTGTGTGTGTGTGTGTGCGCGCGCGCGTGTGTAAGTTCAAGTTTTGTGTCCCTTAAGAAGATCTTCGTGGATTATTGAGCAGCTTATTTTAAGTATGTGGGGGAAATCTTTAGGAAATGCAAACCAAAAACAATTTCATTGTCAGTCCTTTGCCCTATCAGTGTATAGCCATGTAAGCAAAAAGTGAAGCATTTTTTTGTGTTTTTGCCAGATTAATATTTAGTAGAATTCATTTATGCTATAGGTAAAAACTCTTGCTCTATTTTTAATATCATGTTTTCATACAAAGTATGAGCCCATTATATTTTTATTATAGTTTTTATTCCCCTTTAAAGAGTCAGTTGTAATCTTTTATGCTTTTGTATTAAAAGGTTTGTTTTCCTTTATTAATTTATCCTTTTATTTGTACTTTGGCCATCAAACCTTTCCTTTAGGGTTACATTACAGCACTGAAAGTTGCCGTCTGATGGAAAATATTTGCATCAAATATTTCAGATTTAAAAAACTGCCAATACTGTCATTACTGTCGCTAGGCAACAGGTGATAGTGTTGTGACATTAGGGAATAGGTGAAAGATGTTGACCCAGGCCCTGGGTGTTCAGAGCCTTCTTTAGGCTGTATAACAATTTATTTAACAGTGCCTCTGTGTAATATTAACTTTTTTTTTCCAGTTCATGCAATATTTCGCTTAGCTATTGGTGCAGTGTTATTACCGCTGTGAAGTAGCTAAATAGTGCAGAATAAATAATGCTTTTTTTGTTTTAGGTCACTATCTTTTACATAAAAAAAGACAATAAATGAATATGTACAGCAAACATTTAGCATCATGCATTCTTTTTGCAGATCTTTTAGGCAACAGCATGAGAGCATGAGATCTGCTGGACCCAAAAAACAACAAATGGATCGGAAAGGAGTGAACAGGGTAAGCTTGAAAGCAAAAAGTAAGATTGTGTGGTGTTTGTGCCAGCTACTTTTTGGTCATAATAGCATGCATCTGGTGTGACAAAACAATCTGGTATCTCAAGACCAAATTGCATCATTTCAGAAAATTCCAAAGACAGCATTTCTTCATCAACCCTCATGATGTAGCTAAAAGACTACGGAAATTTCTCAATGACGTTATATTCCTATCTTTGAATTGTCTTTAATCATATCTTCAATTCTTCAATGCACTTTTGATCTTCTGCAGTAAAAAGTGTGCTTGCTTTCAACACACATAAATGCAGGTGTTATTGAAGAACTTCCCAGCCCCATCTCCTCCACCTTGAACTCACTGTACCCTTTAATCTCCACGTGGCTACCATTAGCCTTGCCAGTTGGGCTCTGGAGGGAGAAATGGAAAATTCACAGAGAGGCCTCCCACATCATGAGAGTAAAAAGGTTCCCTTTCCTTGAAGAAATACCACAAATAACATTCCCTCCCTTTAAAGCAGTTTCCTCTGAGACCAACTTATTTCCCGCTTGTCTGTCACGTTCACCATTTTTTCCATGAAAAGTAAAGCCAGTGTCAACTGTAGCACTCCCACTTGACTAAAGTCTTATTCTCATCTTGCCAGCCTTCTTTCTCACCACAACAGTTTCTATCATGCTATTTCCTCCGAAAATCTCAACACTCATATTGAAGTGTTGTTTGATAAATGAACATGGAAATCTTTCTCACATTCGCAGGTTAAACTCCCTTTTAGACAAGCAGGATGCATGACCCACACCCCACTTCTTAACTGCTACGTGTTGCCCATGTTCATGATTTTTAATGAAATGCATGTAATTTCATCTTTGCTTAACTGAAGTTAAATTTTTAAATATGCTTTTTAGTTTGTACTGCAGATGAAGTGATTTTAAATGAAACAATCAAACGGTTCTACAGCAATGCAAATCCTTGTCGTTCAACCAGCAAGCTTTCATGCAACTTGTTTCTGTCTGATGTTTTATGTAGCAGTATAAAGTCAACCACCACGGGGGGGGGGGGGGGGCAAACTTTTACAGGCTACATGTAAAAGGCTGACAGCGGGCGACGCTGAACGACCAGGCATGTTGATTTCCCTGCAGGCTAATGTGCGATGTGTATCAGTGTGTGGCCCCGTGGACCTTCACCCACAGAACGGGCCACAATTGAAATACCATTTCCAACAACAGCATGGGCTTAAAGCGCACAGTTGACACTAACTAATGACTTCATCTGTGTGTTCGGCAGCAGCCTGGGAGATAGTCTCCCTTCACAGGTCAATAATTCATTAGCCAGTGTGGCAGCAAGTCCGTGAATAAGAGCTACGTGCTGGTCGGGGGAAAATGCTCGAGATGTGATCCAGAAAGAGTTCCTTTAATTAGTCAAGGTAGGGAAGGAACGTAAGTTTCATGTCAGCTTCACACAGGAACTTGCCTTTACATATTTCTGCTTCGATTATCAATGACAGGGATATTTTTCCAAGCCATGGTTTTTGTGAGGCAAATAAGTTTTTTGAAAGAGTTGCATTCACTTCAGAGGCGGCCTTAATAAACCTCCTTCAAATCTTCACAGTCCAGGAACAGCATCCCAGCATCTTCCACAGAAAACGACAGTGTTTTTTTTTTTTTTTTTTATAATAAGGGCGAGGGATTTTTTTTTCCCATTTTTATTTTATTCCTCCGTGATTATCACATTGCAATTACATTCATCAATAATCCACAGTACCTTGAGGAAGCTGTTGGTGCGCATATTATCGGCATCGGGATCATATAAAATATTATGAAATTACTTTTGTTGTGCTTATTGTGTGTAGAGTAGAAGGTTTAGTATTAGTAGAGGGGTTACATGGGGGCCCGCAGAAAAAAACACATAAATCTTCCAAGCTGAATTAAGGTGTGATCACTTATGTCATGTTACAAGTCCCCCGCCATTAAAGTATGTCAAAGACTGACTGAAGGACATAAAGAATTAATCACTGTTCTGTATTAAATGAATACAAGGAACCGTTAAACACATCATACACATTTTTGATTTGAGAAGTAATAGATTATCATTTGCACAGTTTCCTGTCTCCTTGGGATCCTTCAGCTTGTGAATCTCAGTGAAATCAATGTCTTGCAAACTAATTTCAATTTAAATGGAAATTAATAGACAAAAAATATGATAGTGAACACATATGTTGAAGTTTTATGAGATGTAATTCTGGGGGGATTTTTTTTTGGAATTTGCAAGGTCGTAGCTACGGCATACACTTGTGGACACGCGGTGATCATTAACTACCAAATGGTGGTGGCCTTACGAAGTGGATATTTGCAATGTTCTCTTCTGAGAATTTTTTTTTTTGCACTCAAGAGGAGGTGTGGAGATGTGGAGATGCTTAAAATGGCTGTTACAGGGGCAGCAGTGAGCTGCAGTTTGAAGATAATGTCAAGAGCCACTTTGTGAAGCATCGTGATTAAAGGAGCACTTGGGTTAAAGAAGGATGTCTTTTGTTCTATGAAGACCATGATGGCAGCTCCTGCATTAGCAAAACCTGGATTACGTAGGTGTCTCCAGAAAGTGACCTTGGACTGGGAGGGGGCTGAAGGACTTTGACAAACTTTGAGAAGCTCTAAAACCCTGCAGGCATGCTTTCCTTCAAAGAGGGATTCCACTTGGTCCTTGAGGGTCTCTCTGGTTAAGGTCACTGCAGCTGTATCCAGCTATTGTGAGCCTCACCGTGAATGGCAGTTTTGAAAAAGTATGGATGGAATAAGCAAGCATTTAAATAAAAAATGAGATCCTTTTAGTGACATATACAGTTACGGGCTTGTTTTACTTTGTGGAGAACATTTGTGTAGTAATTTCAGGCTTCTTGTTGAAATGGACACCCCCAGTAATATTTCATTCTTGAACCATTATGACTAACAAATGGTTACCACTCCAACGCAATAGCACAAAGTCAAATGATCAACTAAACAATGAGCTTTTATTCTGAGATTTTATTAAGAGCCTGTTATTCATAATTTAGACCCATTCCTTGTTTTAATTGTATTACTTCTGAAGTTGTGTTTTCTCCTTTTCTGTGGATAAAGAAAATTTTCAACTTATACGTTTCTTATGGTGGGTTTTTCCACCAGTTTCTGGTGTGAACCAAGCAGTTTAGAATAGAATAGAATAGAATAGAATAGAATAGAATAGAATAGAACAAACCTTTATTATCCCACGAATGGAAAATTTCGGTGTTACAGGACCCTTATCAGGAAGGGAATATAGGAGAAGAACAAGTAGGTTAGTATTAAAGAAGGACACGAACAATTAGATTAGTAAGTCTGTACACAAGTACAATAAAATAAAATAAAATAACTCTATATACATTAATAAGTTATAAATAAATAATTTAACCAATTCAGACTGCGTTGTGCAGTCTGACAGCTGCTGGTAGAAATGACCTGCGGTAGCGCTCCTTCCTACACTGTGGATGTAAGAGTCTGCTGCTGAATGAGCTACCCAGTGCTCGTACAGACTCATGTAGGGGGTGGGAGGTGTTGTCCATGATTGATGTCAGCTTGGACAACATCCTCTCCTCCCCAGCCTGCTCGATGGACTTCAGAGAACAGCCCAGGACAGAGCTGGCCCTCTTGACCAGTCTGTTGAGTTTCCCCCTGTCCCTCTCTGCAATTCCGCCACACCAGCAGACCACAGCATAGAGGATAGCAGACGCTACCACAGTGTCATAGAATGTCTTTAGGAGAGTCCTGTTAACCCCAAAGGACCTCAGTCGCCTTAGCAGGTGAAGGCGACCTAGGCCCTTTTTATAAAGTGCCTCTGTGTTTGTGGACCAGTCCGGTTTATTGTTGAGGTGAACACCCAGGTACTTGTACTCCTCCACCGTCTCAATGAACAAGCCCTGGATGGTCACTGCCGTAATAGGGGGTGACTTCTTGCTGAAGTCAATCGCCAGCTCCTTCGTCTTGCTGGCATTGATGCGAAGATGGTTCTTTTCGCACCAGCTGACAAAGTCATTGATGACCCCCCTGTATTCCAGTTCGTTCCCCTCTGACACCCGACCAACAATGGCAGTGTCGTCCGAGAACTTCTGGAGGTGGCAAGTGTCTGTATTGTAACTGAAGTCCGCGGTGTATAGGGTGAAGAGGAAAGGGGCGAGTACTGTTCCTTGTGGGGCCCCCGTGCTACTGACTACCACCTCAGACACACAGTCCCGGAGCCTCACGTACTGTGGTCTACTGGTGAGGTAGTCAATAATCCACGCGGACAGTTGATGGTCCACTCCCGCTCCCTCCAGCTTCCCCCTCAGCACTGAGGGCTGGATTGTGTTGAAGGCACTGGAGAAGTCAAAAAACATGACTCTCAGAGTGCTCCTGGCGCTCTCCAGGTGAGAAAAGGCCCGATGCAGCAGGTAGATGACAGCATCATCCACCCTGATGTTTGGCTTGTATGCAAACTGCAGCGGGTCTAGATCCTTCTTGACCAGAGGGCGAAGGTGGTGAAGTATGATCCTCTCCATCGTCTTCATCAGGTGCGAAGTTAGGGCAACGGGTCTGAAGTGGTTCGGCTCCTTGGAGTGCGTTGTCTTGGGGACTGGCACCACACAGGACGTCTTCCACAGAGTGGGGACCCTCTCCAGACTGAGGCTGAGGTTAAAGATGTGTGTGATAACCTCACAGAGTTGACCTGCGCAGTCCCTCAACATTCTGGAGCTGATTCCATCCGGATCCGTGGCCTTCCTGGTTTTCAACTTCATTAGTTGACTCCGCACCTGGTCAGGTGTGATGGAGAGGCTGCAGTGTAGGGTGTATTTGGATGACTCCAGATGAACAGCGAGGGGGGAGGGGGAAGTAGAGCCGTTGGGGGACGAGGGGGATAGATGGTGTGCCGCTAATGTCCCTGGTGCCGTCGGGGGTTGCAGAGAGGTGTGAAGGAGGTGTGATGATCTCTGACGGGTGGGGGAGGGAAGGGCTTCTGAGTCAAACCTGTTGAAGAACAGGTTCAGTCTGTTAGCCCAATCCTGGTCTCCAGACTCTGGACCCCCTCTGCACGCTGGGCTCCGTCCGGTCATATTATTTAGTCCTCTCCACACACCTCTGGTGTTGCTCTGCTGGAGCTGCTCCTCCAGCTTCCTCCTATAGCCATCTTTTCCCCTTCTTACTTCTCTCCGTAGCTCCTTCTGTACTCCCCTCATTTCCTCTCTGTCACCTGATCTGAAGGCCCTCCGTTTCCGCTCCAGCAGAGTCCTCAGATCTGGAGTCAGCCATGGCTTGTTGTTGGAGTAACACCGTACCTTCCTGGTCGGTACAGTGTTGTCCACACAGAAGTTGATATAGTCCATTATGCAGGTTGTTAGACCGTCAATATCCTCCCCATGTGGGCTGCATAGCACCTCCCAGTCTGTGGTTTAGAAGCAGTCTTTCAGTGCCATGCTTGCCTCTTCAGACCATCCTCTCACATACCTTGTAGTGGGGGGTTGTTTGCACACTAAAGGTATGTATGAGGGAACCAGGTGGACCAGGTTATGGTCTGAACGACCCAGTGGGGGGAGGGGTGATGCTCTGTATGCATCCTTAGTATTTGCATATAACAGGTCCAGTATCCTGTTGTCCCTGGTGCAGCAGTCCACATACTGGGTGAAGGTAGGGAGGGTTGAGGACAAGGAAGCATGATTGAAGTCTCCGGAGATGAAAAGGAAGGCTTGGGGGTGTGATGTCTGCAGCTGGGACACAACTGTGTGAATTTTCTCACATGCTGCTGCCGCATCCGCTGCCGGCGGGATGTAAACAGTTATCGCGATGACTTGCGAAAATTCCCGCGGCAGGTAATACAGTCGAATGCTCACCGCTAATAGCTCCACATCCCGTGTACAGCACTGCTCCTTAACACTGATGTGCCCCGTATTACACCATCTCTCGTTCACATACATCACAATACCCCCACCTTTCCTCTTGCCGGTATCCTTCGCGTTCCGGTCCGCTCTCGCCAGGTGGAATCCCGGTACAGTCACGTGAGAGTCTGGATTGAGGTGTGCCAGCCAAGACTCCGTGAAGCACATCATGCTAACCTCCCGGTACTCCCTCTGAAGTCTGGTCAGTGCCGTTAGCTCATCGATCTTATTAGGGAGAGATCTAACATTCCCCATGATGATCGAGGGCACAGATGGTTTGTACCGTCTCTTCTGCTCTCGACATTTGACTCCAGCTCTACGGCCCCGTCTCCTCCGCCGTAACTCCCTGGGGATCTCTGGTCTTTCTCTGGGGTGTATCAGCTGGTTGCCAAGCGCTAACAGCTGATTCCGGGTGTAAAAGATACAGTGACTATTATGATGCTAGTTATCAAAACTAGCATTTCCTTGACATGGATGCACCTGTGAGGCTGTGCAGCTCCAGTCAGTCACACCTGCCAGCTTCACCTGTCTCACAGCTAGATTCAGTGGTTCAAATCCACACTAACGCAGCTACTCACTTATCAACTTAACCAATTATCCAATAACTACCCCATACCATTTAAACCCAACTCTTCCCCAGTTACTTTGTGAAGCCTCATTGTTACATTTTCTCCTTTTGGAGGTCTTTTGTAATGTACCTTTGCATACAAACTAACTACCTTTTGCTATTTCATACTTCGGTACACTTCTTGTGGGGTTTTTTTTGTGTTTTGCCTGTTAGATTTTCAACAGACATATTTCCCTATTTGTGTTGTTACTTTCTGTTTGTAGCCAGGCAGGAAGAGATTTTTTTCTCAATGGACATGTTACCCAACTTACTCCCCCAGTTTCCAACAGACACCAGTTGCTCCCAGGTTCCCCCCCTCCATTCCCAAACCATTACCTATGAATATCCTATGTTTAACAAATAATTTGGCATCCGTTTGGATCCACCTTTTTTGTTTCTTGCACTCATCACAGCATCAAAGGGAACAAATGCAAAGTAAGGTTGATTCATTAAAAATATCTGCAAATTTTATTTTTAGATCCCTTAACATTTAAAAAAAAAGATTTTTAAATTCTGTTTTTTTTCACGTTCCTTAGATTTAATTCCCAGTGCTTCCTACCTTTTCTATCATAAAACATGCTTTAAAAGCCAATTTGTGCAATTTCCCCCAAAAGGTGTATGCCTCTGATTTTGTCTTAGTTGAACTAATATTTCCATTTCAGAATCAGCATGTCTGCTTTCCTGAAAATTTGTCCTCCAAAGCAAATGTCACCACCACCCCCCTATCATTATCCAACATCCCCAATATTTTATTCTCAAAAGCAATGAAATCGATTTTCCCTCTGTAATTCTGCTTCCCAGTACCCGGGGGACATTTGTCTCCGCTACTAATTAGTCTCTCCAAAGACCCATCGGATCGTCTGTCAGCGAGCTGACAAGAATAATCGCCAACCATGACAAAAAACAGCAAGTAAATAAATACAATCACTTTGAGACATACGTATTGCTGCGTCAAAATTGAAAGTAGAAGAAGCAAATCCTGAAGAAGGGCTTTGGAAGGGTTGATAAGAATATTACAAACCTGAGTGCAAATGAGTGAAGAGTTTATTTCTGCAGAGGTGACCAAAATTGTGACGCCTCCATGAAATGGCAAATAAAAATCCAAATCGGATGTCAATGGGTCTGCCTGCTTTTTTTACTCAAGAAACAAAATGGCAGATGTAAAATGCTGAAAACTATTAAATAAGTGTTTTATTGTGACTTAGATCAAAGTTACGTTCCATTTTAGGAGCCATTTGTGCAGAAGTTGTGATGATTACGAAAGATTCCAGAAACTTTTTCCTAACAGTAAAATGGTGCAGGGGGTAAAGTGAAGGCCTCTGTATTCCTGGCTGTTAATTTGGACGTGGGTTTCAATAACATTCTTGCATGCTGTGTTTGTGTGGGATTTGGCTTGCAGTGAAAATATATGTTTCAGTACAATTGGTTGGTTGTATAAACAGTGAGGGGTGTGGTCATACCCAAATGAACACCTAGAGGAGGGAGTTATGGGTATGCAACCCGAGAGTCACTGTTTTGTTTGCAGTGTTTAGCGGATGTCTAAAGAAAAAAATAAAACGAAGGAAAGGATCTCCGTCACACCCATAAATGGGCCTCGTGAAGTTGAATTCGGGAGTAGATGAAAATCTAAGGAACCCCATATCACAGGTGGTGGAGCAGGGGTTTCAACACAGCATGTCCTAGGGTGTCTGATTTCCCATGTAGCTTTTCTGGGACCCTGAATGGGGAAACTGCTTTCTGATGTGGGAGGTTGGACAGCTCCTGGTGCTGCAGGCCACTTCCCCATAGAGCTGTCCGTGGTGCTGAAGAGTCCATTCATTATGACTCCAGGTCACAATAGGTTCATGGTTGTTGGCAGTTTAGTGTAGTGTAGTGTTAAAATCCTGGCTAAGGCTGTGTGTTTGGGTCTCTTTCCTGTTTTCCAATGAGGCCTGTGGAGACTCCAAATGGACATGACCTGTGCTAAATGACCTCAGTTGGGAGGCTTCACCTCCTTTAAGAACCCCACACTAGACGATATGGAAGAGGCAATGAAATATGGAATGGGAGGAGTGGGATATGAAATGCAATTTCAGAAGTTGTGGCCTTGTGAGTTATGATTAGCAGTGTGTGTTGGTTAGTGTGATTTCTTACCTTTGGTGTGTTCTTGTATGGTCTGTATAGAGAGTGTGGTGTCCTATTCCTGTTTGTGTGTTTTGTTAGGTGGTTTAGATCTGTATAGTCAGTTAAGACTTTGTCTTAGCTATGCCACTTTTTCTTTCTGGGTTGAAGATAGATAGTTGGTCTTTGGTTCACACACAGTAGAATAGTTAGCCTGTTTTCCCATTTATGTGCGGCCCCTTTGACCTCTAGACTTTACTGAGCACAACTAATGTGGTCTAAGGTTAAAAGTGTCTTTTAAATGAATAAGCACTCTGGTTTATGCCACGTGTTTCATTTGAACTGGTGACTCTGAATTGCCTTTACAGTATGCGAATGTGTGTGAACAGATGAGTCACTGGGGTGTGCACTGCCTCATGGCTTATGCCTTTGGGAGAGATTCCAAACTGCTGTATTCCTTCATTGGACCAGAGCTTCTTGGGATGGATGGATGGAAAGTTTAACATAGTATCACAACTATTTCTGCACATTTCATAAACAGTGATCAAAAGAATTTTTATTCTGAAATTTCTTTGAATTTTTATGCAGGTCAAAGATTACTTTTTCAAGCGGAAAAAAACCATTAAACATTTTGGCATGTATTTACAGAAGGAAGATAAAATGTGGAGCATTACATTAAAATTTAGATTTGGATCAAGACCTTTTGCTCAGTGTTTAAGGGTTATCCATTTACGTTACACAACTTCACCGAAATTGGATGTGAGTTGTGATTTAATTTGAAAATCGATAGGGAGAAATCAAGTTTTTTCTTAAAGGTCTTTGAATGGTTCAGTGAACCGTATTCAGAGAGCACTGTGTCTTATCACAGGTTCGTATTAAACACACAGTGCCAAAAAAAAGAAGCTTGGTTTATAAAGGGGATCCCATTACCCATCTAATCCCATCCTAACCCCCATGGCAATCCCACAGCATGCCTACAAATCCGCTACACAATGGCTGACCTATCAAAACTAGCACCAATTAACTATAACTCCAAGCATGGCGTGGCGCAGCAATGGCGCGGCATCTCATCGGGGTTATCAAGTGGCCACCTTCCTTCATCGGTGTTTCATCGAGTTAGGCCCACGACACCTCTAGAATGCTCAACCGCGTCTCAGGCGTCCCGGAGCTGCTCCCCTCCCTTACCGCGCACACCACTGCGCCACCCCGCTGCTTCTTACATTACCTACCTTAGCGTCCTCACACTCACCACTCTTTCTACCCGCTGTCTCAAAGGAAGAAGCCCCTCGCCACCTATTTTACCTTTATCGCGCTTCGCACCAACTAACCACACCAACACCGCCGCCTGCTAACAGCTAACTGCCATCACAACTACGTGCTAACGCTTCGCCAGCACCCACCTGCTCACCACTTTGCCACCCCGCTACCATCCGCGCTGGTCCTCTTACTCCAAACCCAGAGACTTCCTTGCTCCGCAGCCTGTGACAACTCCTTCACCGCCTGTTGCAACTTTCGCCCCCGGATACCAAGTTCGTGAAACAATGCTAAAGTGATCGGGCTATAAATCTACAGCATCCAACCTCAATTGGCCTCACCTTCACGTTCCAGCCCCGCCCCTCTACTTCTGCCGCTAATTCGCTATATCTAAGCTTCTTCTTCTCATGAGCGTCGTCCACCGCTCCTTTCCATGGAACCGTGAGTTCTATAAAATACACTACCCGTTGGCTTGCAGATCAAAGCACCATATCTGGTCTCATGCTTGTGCTAGCTATTTCCTGGGGCACCACTAATCTTCCTCCCAGGTCAACCTGCATCTCCCAGTCTCTAGTCCCCCTTACTACACCTAACTCCTTCCTACCTCCGCATCTCCTACCCTCCCCCCCTTCCCTAACAAACTGTACTACTGCACCTTCAACCTCATGTCCCGACCATACCTGCCTCCTCCAGTCTTCAATGGCCACAGCCAGACACCTTAGCACCTGATTACGCCTCCATTTGTACCTACCTAGCGCTAAACTAACCTTACAACCAACTAGAATATGTTTCACCGTCCCAACCTCCGAGCACAGAGTAGAAGTGGAGTCCTCACCCCCCTACTGCTTCAGGTTCTGAGGTGATGGCAGCACATCATAAACCGCTCCTAGCAGGAACCTTATTTGATATGCATCCATACTCCACAGTTCCCTCCAGCTCAGCCTCCTCCTCTCGACCCCTTCCCAATTTACCCACTGTCCCTGCTTCCCCTGTGAGACTGCCCTGACACACCTCTTTCTGCCGACGCACGTGCTCTATCACCAACCTCCTTCTCTCTATCGGGAGAGAGAAGCCTTACTCCACATAGGTCTCCACATAGGGTCTCCTAACCAACAACCAAGACCTTCCCTTCCTTGCTGTACCTTCCTGACCATCTCCAGCTGCCTTAAGTTTGCCTTAGGTTCCTCTCCCGCCTGTCTCGCATCCCATTTCCTACCTGTTAGTATCCTAGGTACCAAACCCCTTACAACCTCATCCCTACTACTTGACAGCTGCAATTCTAACCGCATCTTTGCACACTTAAATTCCTCTGTCAAGCTTGAGAGCGGCAGCTGCAGGACTCCTTTCCCATACAGAGCCACATTGCTTAGACACCGAGGAACCCACCTTTGTGACTGATACCTCATACATAGTCAGTGGCCACATCATCCTTGGGAATGGGCCAAACTGTAAGCACCAGAGCTTCAGTTTACCCGGCAGCCCTGAGTTCTCTATCCTCTGTAACCCATCTACTACACTTTCCTTAAGCTGCTCCATCTGATCCACATCAGTTAGCTCCCTAGTGTGCCACCTCCCTAAACTCTTTATGGCTTCTCTAACACTGTTGGGATCTCCTCACTATCCACCAGAAGACTAACTTTCTCTACCTTCCCTTTAACCAGTGAGATGCTCCGGGACTTTGCTGGCTTAATCCTCAAACCAGCCCACTTCAGGTTCTCGTCCAGCTTTCCTAACAGCCGCCTTGCACAAGCCACTGTTGTGGTCACCAGCGTCATGTCGTCCATATATGCCCTAACTGGGGGGAGACGGAGCCCATCTGGCCGTCTTTCTCCACCTACTACCCAACTTGACGCCCTAATTACTAATTCCAGAGCCATAGTGAATGCTAGCAGGGAAATGGTGCAGCCTGCCATGATCCTCATTCCCAGCCTCTGCCAAGCTGTTGTGTAACCTGCCGTGGTAAAACACATCCTAATGTCCCGAAAGTACTCCTTCACTAAGCCAGCTATCTGACTTGGTACTCTAAAAAAGTCAAATGCACCCCAGATAAGACTGTGTGGCACAGAGCCAAAGGCATTTGCTAGGTCTAAGAACACCACATGCAAGTCCCTTTTCTCCCACTTGGCTTCCTGAATCTGATGCCATATCACACTAGTATGTTCTAAGCATCCCGAGAAACCTGGGACCCCTGCCTTCTGGACTGTTCTATCGATCAGTTTATTTTTCAATAAGTAATCTGACAGCCTCTGTGCCACTGCGTTAAAGAATATCTTACCTTCTACATTTAACAGACATATCGGCCTAAACTGTCCTATCTCTATAGATACCCTCTCTTTTGGTAAAAATAATCCCCCTGCCCTACACCAGGCCTTTGGAATAACCTGCTTCTTCCACACTATCCTAAACAACCTCCACAAAAACCTAAGTACATCCGGCACACTTTTATATACCTGCTGGGGGACCTCATTCAGCCCTGGGGTGGATGAGGCCTTTGCTTGCCTTACCACATCCTGCACTTCACTCCACTTCGGTGGACTAACATCAAACTTGCAATCTATTTTTCCCAATGGTGGCATATCTTATGGGAGGTCCCTCTCTCCAACATCCCCAGAATAAGCAAAAGTGTGTGCTTTGAATGGCTTCACATTTAAAACACAGCTGGGGTGTCTGGAAACATCTACCCATTCCCTGAAGGCTCATTTGGTAGATGAACCGGAAGTTCTGCTACTGCAGAAATAGAGAGGTGCAGGTAGGAAAAACTTTAGTGTTCCTGGTCTCTATTCATGCAATGTAATAACCACAATCAATATTTGTTAAAATAAGTTTAAAATCCAGATGTTATACCTTTGGAAAAGTTTGGCACAATGTGGTGATTTTCAACTATGGTTAGAGTGAATTCTCCTTTTTGTGGCTGTAATAAAAGGTCATTGCTGCAGATATTTGCAGATGTCTGTACTGGGTACACCAAGATAATTTGTTAAGTTGGGGACATTTCCCAGCATCTAACCTGCAAATAAAACATAATTCAACCAACAACCCCTTGGGCAACCATTTCCTGAGCCCAGCTAGCAGAGTGCTGAAGGCTGAATGCAACAAAATTCTGATCAAACTTGACAAGACACTACTGTCAACTATGATGCCTTTCCACTCATTTAAAATTTTATTTTTATAAACACTGATTAATTCATAACAATATGTAATAGAGTTTATTGTATGCAGTATTTTTGATTACAGTACACTGTATTGTACAGTGTTTCTTCATTTTTTCTTCAATTTAGACATTAATTTTCTTTTTTAAACATATGCATTTGAAAGCTAAAACAAAATGAACCCAAAACAAAACTTCTTCACAGTTTCAAACCCAAAATCTTTGAATGATTTCTCCAAGCTTTACAATAAAAATTAAAAGCTCACTGCACTCCAGAGCCACATGTATTTAGATGCCCCTCTCAAAAATTTCTGT
The DNA here is from genome assembly GCA_018136845.1 of Heterotis niloticus. NCBI lineage: Eukaryota > Metazoa > Chordata > Actinopteri > Osteoglossiformes > Osteoglossidae > Heterotis > Heterotis niloticus. The sequence goes on from CM030896.1 coordinate 11,115,677, forward strand.
AGCACTTTCAATTCTGTCCAATTCATAGTTGTAGATCCTTGATTTATAAAGAGGAACTAAAGCAAAACCAATAGCAAAAGTCACTGACTCTAACATGAATCCAAAAGAGTTAAAACCAAATGTTTATTAGTTTCTCTGGATCTTTGTGTATAATTTTTTACCAAGTGTCCAAAGATCAAGTTTTGTCTTTGAGCATCTAGATGCCACACATACTGTCTATTGCATTGCTGGGCTAAATGTCTAAAGTCGTCTCGATCCTAAGCTTCATGGCAGGGATGGCTTTCTACTGAAAAACTTTTCAGCAATCTAAATAAACCTGGTAGGAGTTGAATATGTGAACACATATGCCAAACTTTTCCAAAGGTATAACAATACTTTTCAAGCTTTCATTCACAGTACACAGCTCCTCCCAATGTCTTCTGGTTCTTTTTCCCAAAGAATCTGTTTGCACAAAAGAAATTAAAAAATCAATCACAGAAGGGACATAAATGTTAATAATTCTGCAGGGGACTCAAACCAACAAACTTTCAATCGCTTCCTCTGCTTTAGGCAATGGGACTCACACAGTCTGGTGCAAGTCACCTTTTTGAAAAAGTGTCTTCACTTCTTGTCTGAATCTTAGTTTCTCCACGATCTCACTAAGCAAACACAGATATGTCCCTCAACATCATCGACTCTGGTGGCACTCACACCCACAATGATTTGAAGGTATGTAAGAGAAACCTCTAGTAATGCACGGTGGAAATCAACCACTAAAAGTCAGATCCTGAAGGAGCTCAAATTGCTTCTTCAACCCTTCAAAGTTCAGAGAACTACCGTTTGCACCAAAGTCAAAAAAACCTCAAAATATAATTGGGAATTTAATCGAGTATAAAATGCAGACATTACTTTGGAACGCAGCCTTTTCACAACACGCCGTCGATGCCCATGGATCCAGCGAGACTTGAAGCTGCTGCTTCATATTCAGACATATACACAATGAGCAGGAAGACCGTTCTGAAAGCTATTCTTCTAAATCTGCTTTTTACCAATTCTGCTTCCTTTTTCCTCACCTGGGTGCTGTCACGGTTCTGATGAGACATTAAAGTATTTATGTTGCATTAAATTCATTTGTCAAGCAAAATGTGCCAGGTTTAAGCAAACAGACACCAATCTGCGCTACGGAGTCAGCTTGCACATGATCAAAATCTGTAAAGGTGACATTTTTAGGGAATTATGTTATGTTGCTGGACTTTATTACTTGCAAAGCTACTTCCCTCATTCACGTTATCATAAAAATATCTTATCATATTGTTAAAATTAACCTATGTGCTATTCCCTTTTTTTTTTTTTCAAAATTTGGTGATGGTCAAATACTGTTCCCCTTCACAACGTATGACCTTCTGTATTAGCCGGTTTCAAACGTTGTGTGATATCAAATTAGTTCAAAGTTGTTTCGAACCACTTGACCAAAATTCGAGAGCTGGTTCTCGAAAATACCCATGAAACGTTTATCTACAAAACCACTGAACCTTTTGAACCAACAAAAACCACTGAAGAGCTCTGGAATTATTATGCTGAGCCATTCTAACAGGACAGAAGGAGACCGGAGCTTAGCGGGAAACCAAAAGGACCGCATTGAAAATCAGAGCTTAAACAATAGTGAAAAGTACACTTTCCTATAAGAAACTGAGAATGAGCAGTAAAACATGTAAATGCTACATAATTTGATTTGAACTAATGTCCTTTATCAGAAGGTGCATGGATTAGGTGTGCAGACCGTGGCAATATGAAGGTCCTTGTGGATCGCTGCACGCTAAATTGAACTTAGCTAAATTTGTGTGCCTGCAATGAACACCTAAATAATGAATATCGACTATAACGCTATTGTGTTTGAATTGCAGTTGCCATAGTTACCACCTTTCTCCAGCAGTTTTTCTTTCCTTGTTGACACCAAGGGCATAATGTACACTGTTTCCCAGACATTTCCTTTAAATATGTGTATGGCACATTTCTTATACCCTACATTTTTTTTTTACATGTGCTGCTCCTAATTTTCTCAGATGTGTTGCACTGATTTTACACATTTTTTTTCAAGTGATCCTATTTCTTAACCTTAATTATTGAAATGGAAATCTGATAGATTTGTTTAACAACTTGAACAACAGAAAGGTACACAATATCCTGGTGTTTTTGCTGGGATACACAGAATATCAGTAAATGGAATGCAAATATTGGGTAAATTTAATTTTAAATACTGAATACTGGCATCAGTTTTACCCCGCTACAGCATGGTAGCACAGTGGGGAATGCTTCTGCCTCATAGCTCCTCTTGTGTGAATGCTGTCTGGCTGCTCTGATGTCATCCCACAGTCCAAATGTCTGTGTTTTTTTACTGCACAGGTGAAGTGGTGACCCTAAAATACCATTGGTATACATATATGCAAATATGTATGCGTGCGATTGGCCCACGATGGAACCTCATCTTATGCCCCTTAATATGCTTCTAGGATAAGTTTCGGACCACCATAACACTGCACTGGACAAATAGTTCCAAAACGCTGCACCTCATTTGTTTTAATAATCAAGAACAAAGAATCAAAGAATTGTTTTTATCCAACTGCCTTTTACAAAAGGGAAAACAAAAGGAAGCACATATTTGTTTGCAATACTCAATTCATTTAATATTAAAAGTTTCCACCTTATAAATAAGCAATACATATGAATCATATAAGATTGATATAGAAGATAAATGGATATAAAGATAGATATGTATTTTAAAGAAACTAATTTAGAATATGAGTGATGAATATTGTTCTTATTTCTTTGCTAAGGGAGTTAATGAAATGTGCAGCCATGGGTGTTAAAAAGAAATTTCTGATTAACTTTAATGGACATGATTAAGTAATGATTAGATGCAAGATGGACATTGAACTGCATTCAACACAGCAGAAGGTCAGCCGAACACAACTGACCGAGACTTGAGCAGGAGCGCGTGGAGGAGGATGCCTGGAAGACATCAGGCCACATCAGATGGTTAGCCTGGCATCAGAGGACATTGTTAGGTGCCGCAAGCGTCACGCAGGAGGTGACCCTGCATGTGTGGTGAAGGTGAAAGATGAGGATGGCGGCTTTTCGGGGGGAAAAGAGTGACGGGAATCCCGTTCTACCCTGATGTGTGGTGAGACGCAAGGTTGGTTAAGTAATGGAACAACATCGTAACTGGATTAGGGAATGAGAAGCTGACAGGTAAGGGGGGGGGGTATGAAATGGCTAAGTCTGCTGAAAGACTAAAACAAGAGCCTTTTTGCTGAGCAAAATGAGTTCTTCAGAAGGACATATTGCTCCTTGGAGAAATTTCAAGCCCTCCAATATTCCTGTTGCAGCTGGCTTGCAGACCAAGCTCCATCTTCATACAGCCTGAGCCCGATCTGTAGCAGAGTCGGTGACTGCCACCTGATGTTCAGTATGGCCTCTTGCCGAAGCAAAAAGGGACCAAAGGGGTTCAGAACTGATACTTTTGGTTTGAGTTGGAGACATTATTCTACTGGTGTCTTGGCCAAGGCAATGCTTTGGATTTTTCCTTGTTTTTTGCCCGAAAAAGGTTCCCCTCAAGGAATTTAGTGGCAAAACATTGTTAATCTTTTCACAAGGAGAGTGATTTGCATCCTTCAAAGGATCTTCAACCATGAAGAAATGGCAGGGACTCTGCCAGAGCCAGGGCAACCTGAATGCTGCCCTCCAGCCACAGGAACTCGAGCGACAGGAACAGGGTTGTTTTTAATAAAATGGTGACATAGGCAGATACAAAAATTACAGTTGTTTTTTAAACTGGAGATGTGGGTTGTTTCCCCATATTGATGTCCTAATTAAAAGATGACCAGTAGGCTGTAGGCTGCATTATGATCATTAAATCTAAAAAGGAAATGATGTTTAGCCGAACAATCCCATGACTACCAGCAGTTACGTCTGTGTGGTCACATGATCACAGAAATGCTCATGCCTTCCTACCCCGCATCCTACACTACATCCTGTACACGAGCTGATCGCAACAAACCCGAAATATTTATGGCTGCTGCTAATAATACATAAGGTTTGAAGGTGTGAAACTAGGTCACTTAGTTGTCATAAAATGCATTAGTGCAGTAATAAAATGAGACCCAATAAAATGAGACCCAATTTGTAGCATAATATAACAAATTTTATGCACTTGACCTTTGCCCTCTCTGCATTTTTGCAAAACTACCCATCAAAACTTGAAGTTATCCTGATAAGAAAGGGGATCAACCTGCAACCTGGCCAGCTTGTGGGATGTGGAAAAAAAGGTTACAGCCCTTTTAAGGTAAATTAAAAGTAACAGTTAAATGGTGAGGGGTTAAGGAGTTATTTAAGTGTCCTCTACCTATCTTGAAAAAAGCCATGCAAGACACACACACTGCATCTTGAGAAAAGCTTCTCAGTTGGAAGAGCTCATCACATGGTACTGCTGAGGATGGTGGATGCAGAACAGAGCATTTCTTCTTCATGTGCAATCTTCTTACTGTGTAGCATGAGGATGGCATCCTTTACACTCCCTGTCACAGCCACTGAAGTCAATCTTTTCCTGCTCATATTTAGGACATAAGTTCTTCCACAGCAGAAAAAAAGAACAAAAAAAGCCAATGTAGAATGTAGAACTTTATTATTGTGGTGGTGGTGGTGCACTGTTGCCATCTTCTCCAGCCCTGTAGTGTTTGTGTTGTTTTAGTTTTGTCTAATAAGTGTTTTGGTCTGTTGATTTTCAATTTTATGTTAACTACGCTACATGGCCAAAGGATGTGCACCCCACCTTGTAATGACTGAGCTGAGCTGTTTGAGCTGCAACCCTAGCACATACTAAACAACTGTATGATTCTGGCTTTGTGCCCACAGTTTAGGGAAGCTCCTTTCCTGTTCTGGCAAGACTGTGCCACCCACATGCACAAAGTGAGCTCCATAAACATACGATTTGCTCAAGTTGGTATGCAAGAACTTGAGTGGCTGCTCAGAGCCCTGACCTCAACCCCACTGAACACTTTTGAGATTGGAACACTGACCGTGAGCCAAGCCTTCCCACCCAACATTGGTAGCCAACCTCACTAATGCTCTTGTGACTGAATGGGCACAAATTCCCAAAATCTGGTGGAAAGCACATATTTTTGGCCATATGGTGTATTTTTATCCACGGGAGTGAGTTATACAGGTAAATGTTTTTTTATAGCACTTTGTATCCCCCCTACTGGTGTGTCTTACATTTGTGTGTGGGAGGAAAACTAAGGGTTTGCGCCTGTGTTTCATGTTGTGCATGAATGTAAGTGCCTTTTTTCTTACCCATCTGCTTGTACTCAAAACAGAAACAGTCCAAGACCATTTTATCCCCAGTCACATCTTCTGTGGAAAATCATTAACAGAGTTGCTTTGAATTACCAGACTTTTCAGATTTACAGTAATATGTGCATAAACTGAAAGAAAGCAAATTCTAGAAAAGAATAACATAACAAAGACTATATGATAGTACAATATCATAAATAATAAAAATTACATTACAATGAAGAGTTATTACTAATGGTTATGAGTTAAAATAAAAAAGGAAGAAACTTTCATCACAAGTAGTGATGAGACCCATACCCGAGTATTAGCTTTGCACTTGGTTATAATTTTATGCTATAAATTTGCAAACTAGCATAATGTCTTTTGCGAGGATCAGCTACCTAGAGACTCTATGCTTGGCTAAACTTTGTGTTAACAGGAATAATTGCTATTTATTTTGAATGCTGTCAATCATAGAATATTAATATATTAATACTTTTAATGTTTTTTCAAATTCATTTAAGCCCTTCAAATATTTTATATGTAAGAAAAATCAATTCTGTTCACAAAATACATCTTTGAAAATGTGTACAGGCTTCTATTTGTAGAAGCTGTAGGATAATGCATAATAAATTAATAAATTCACTTATTTATTTTGTAAAAGTGCTCATGAAATAAAGCGACTGTGTGATAGCAAGGGGTTTAATAAACAGCACACCCTGGACCACAGGATGTCCTGCAGCGCAGCATTTTACGTTGACCATCTCATCCAAACAGTATCACTTTGCAGTGTCTTTAGCCATTGGTTTTATTATTAATTGTTTTTTTTTTATTCCTCATCGCCCACAGAACATGTAATAAAATAATGTGTGTTAAATACTGACAAATGATCCATTACCATTTAAATATTAAATATGATTAAATATTTTTAAAAGCCTTAAAACATCATTAATGTTTCAGTGTTAAGTAGCCAAGAGCAAAGCTGAACATTCAGAGCATGAGAGTTAATTCTTTTAAAAAAGATACCAATTTTCCCCGCAGTACAATTTTGGTGTAAAGCCCAGGGCCTTTTCTGGAGTAAAGTTTAAAAAAATACTGAAATTCTTCTGCAGCAGGAAACTTCAAAAGACTCCCAGTTGAACTCATTAAGAGATGCAAATGATTGTAAAAGCGGGGGGGGGGGGGGGGATGACGCACAAAAGAAAATTCTGGATATCCTGTTACACAGCCAGTCACAAACTGTCAGGACCCATGGTGCACCTGTGTCATCTTGCAGAGTAAAACTCAGTAAAGAGGGTGCACAACACCCCCAGCAGCACCGAAGTCCACCTGGACACATGCATGGCCATAGTAAATACTAGATAAAAATTTGCCAGTTTAACATTCGAATAATAAACCAGAGTCTGATGGCTGGATCGTGACCTGCAGTTTGATTCAGATCAGCTCCTGACTTGGCTCAACTTTCAAGATTTTATTACAATACAAATAGTTTCCAATTTCTCCTGCTTGTTCAGCTTGGGTTTATTTGTTATTTTACTCCGCTTAGAAATGTGCTGTCGAGTATTTAGTGGTAACTTGCCTGCGAGAGCCTCTGCATTTGTGAATCCTTCAGATTTGTCGGTGGGAAGTGCAGGGTCACACGGGAGTTTGGTTCAAAAATCTAGGACCGATGCTGTGGTGACGAAATGAAGACGCAAGGACATTTGGACACGTTAGAACTGGAGGAGCTGAAGGAACTTGATGACATGGGGACAGAAGGATTTAAGGAACACGTGGATACCTGGAAATCAGGAGACAAGAGGGTGATGGAACAGTGAGGAGCAAGGAAGTGGAACCGGACCAAGTGAGCTCTAGGTTCAGTAGCTGTGCTTCTTCTAGCAACACCTCAAGAAGCCGCACCTTCCAGTTCCTCCTTCCTTTCAGAAGGTCAGCAGTTGCTGAATTGAGGAGTGCAGCCTCATCTCCGTGCTCGAGGCGTGTATTCATCCCAGTGAAATGCACGGGTGAAATAATGAGAAAGTCGTTTGTTTTAACGTGGTAAATTACCCTGAACAAAAAGAACATTGCACATTTTAGGTGTTGAGTTGACGTTGTTCGATGATCAGTTTTTGTCGACATGTCACCCACTACTGCGTTATGTTTTGAAGAGTCGCCCCCTGGGGGTGCAGGCAGGAATTACACGGTTCGTTACAGGCTGTACAGCGTCATTCCCGCCTTCTCTAGCTGGCAGTTTTGAAGCCGCATCTCCTGGTGTTTTTCCCGGCAATGTGAACAAAACCTTCAGACGGCCTGTCAGACTACACAGTATTTAGCACACAAAAGTCACAGCGCATTCGCACCTCAGTGTTTTACTGAGTGGCACATTCGCTCAAATAACCACTGCTAATATTTCCAGAAAAGGAGCCGTCTTGCGGTTGGGATGCTCGCGGTTATTTGCAGTGTTTCTTAGGGCGACATCCATTAAATGACACGAAAGCATTTTGAAAGCAAAAACTGTCCGTGCGCCCCCCCCCCCCCCACTCCCTTCCTTTTTTTTTTTCTTTTTTTTTTAAATTCCAGAAAAAAAAGCTTTCTGTTCCCCTAGAAATGCGGGGATCGGTGTGACTCCGGGAGCGATCGCACGGCGGGGGAAGCGGGAGCGCGCAGGATCAGTCCGCGCCCCCGTTCATCACCATCATCACTGTCGTCGTCGTCGTCATCAGAAGCAGCGGCAGGAACGACGGCGCCGCAGAGCGACCGTCCCCGGCTGCGATCCCAGCCCATAGCGCGACTGGAATAACCCTCATGCCGGGACTCGAACACACACCGAAGCAGCGGCCGAGCGAGGGGTCCAGTGTTGTTCGAATCATCGATTCACTTTTTTTTTTTTTTTTTTGGCCAACTGTAACTTCACCTTTTCGCTTGTTTTCAACTACATCGTAAGCGACCGGATGAGAGCGGAGCAACAGCTTCTTCCAAAGACAGACTTTGTCGAAGTGTTTTTCTTTTTCACATAATCGTTTTGCTGTTTCTTTTTTCAATTAATTTTTTGCTTTATCTTTATTTTTTGTCTACATTTTTTTGGCGACGATTGCTCATTCTGTCCGGTAAGTAATGCACCAGAGAAAGGCGGAGTGCGTGTTTCCTCTTGGCTCCTTTGCTTAATGTTCATGTAAAATTTGTGGACAGAAGCAGAGTTAAGTTGCTTTACTGCGTATTTGCGGTCGTCATCTTTGCAAGTAGCATCTCAGATTTCTTATTAATTTGCGTTGCAGTTTGCACTCAGCCTATTGGGCAGTTTCTAATCTCGTCGATATCTCTTTTTTCGGCGGAATTTCAATTATCACAACTCCAAATTTTTATTTTTTTATTTTTTTTTTTTGTCTTATTTTGGGCGACGTTTACATTTGGTTTTGAATGATGGGAGGCAAAACTTGCATTGGACACAGCTGTGATGCATGTACAGTATAGTAAATATTGTACATTTAAAGCTGAATTTGAGAAAATGTCTGTTTAAATGTTTATTTTAAAACACAGCAGATGCGAGGAGCAAACTGCAAAGCAAGGGACACATTTCTGCCGACTTCTTCCAATTCAACAGGTTTCCGACCTCCTTCCCCACCTCACCAGCCTTGGCTGGGGACTGAAAAAGCCCTGTATTGCAAAAAAAAAAAACTCTTTTCTATGTTTATGTTTATTTGAAGGTTTCTTGTTTTAATGGTTGCAGAATCCAAAACCCAGTGACAAATAGCAAAGGTTTGGAGATCAGCCTGAAATATCATCCATATTAAACAAGACACCAAATTCATATGACATTCTGTGCTCGGCATGGTGTATATTTAGCTGAATAATTACTAATATATTCGACAAATTGTCTACAAATGAGCCGGTGTTGTGTAAAAACATGTATGCCTTAGAACGTATGACTGTGAAACACAAGGTTCGGAGGATTTTATTGTCTCCGCACATTGAAGGCTACATCAGATGATGGTACAGTCAGCATCATTGCTCACTACCTCTGGGGTAATGTGTGTCCATCCTTACCTGTACAACATTCTCTTCCCAACTTGCAGTTTCCTTAAAGTGCATAGCTCCTTCCCCACACTTATTTCTTCTGCGAGTATTTTTAAACCCGTTAAAATGAAATCTTTGGATAATTTTCTTGTCGCAGTCTGAGTGCTAAGAATATTTATGAATGTTTTCCTTTCTGGTACAGAGGGTAGCCTTGACAGCAGTTAAGTATGTAGTCTATTCAAGATTTAATTATACTTCAGAGGATACTGTGCTCCGGTAGCAGAATCATTTATTTGCTACATGGTTATGTTAATATTTACTCCGTTACAGTAGCTGCTAATGTGAACGCACTGAATGAGTTTATGGCCTGTCAAGCAAACAAGTAAAAATCCCTGAATAACATCACTTTTTTTCTTGTTGTTCTTGTTCACACTTAGATGGTTACTAACCTGAAGGCAAACTGGTTCTGAAGGAGGCTGGGCTGTCCTCCCTGTCCCACGCCAAAGTCACCATGGCAGCGGGAGTAGCAGCGTGGCTTCCCTTTGCCAGGGCGGCAGCCATCGGCTGGATGCCTGTGGCCAACCTGCCCATGCCTGCGGCTCCCCCCGAGAAGAACAAGCGGCAGGACGAGCTGATCGTCCTGAATGTGAGTGGGCGCCGCTTTCAGACCTGGAGGAACACCCTGGACCGCTACCCAGACACCCTCCTGGGCAGCTCTGAGAAGGAGTTCTTCTATGATGAGGAGACAAAGGAATACTTCTTTGACCGTGACCCTGATGTCTTCCGCAGCGTCCTCAACTTCTATCGGACTGGCAAGCTGCACTATCCACGTTACGAGTGTATCTCATCCTACGACGAGGAACTGGCATTCTTCGGCATCATCCCTGAGATCATCGGTGATTGTTGCTACGAAGAATATAAGGACCGCAAGCGGGAGAATGCTGAGCGCCTCATGGATGACCAGGAGGACAGCAAAGACAGCAAGTTGCCTAACATGACCTTCCGGGAGACCATGTGGCGGGCATTCGAGAACCCTCATACAAGCACTATGGCCTTGGTATTCTACTACGTCACAGGCTTCTTCATTGCCGTATCTGTCATCACTAATGTCGTGGAGACGGTGCCCTGTGGCTCCTCTCCCAACCAGAAAGACGTGCCCTGTGGTGAACGCTACACCGTGGCCTTCTTCTGCATGGACACAGCGTGCGTCATGATCTTTACCGTGGAGTACCTGATGCGACTCTTTGCCGCTCCCAGCCGCTACCGATTCATGCGCAGCGTGATGAGCATCATTGACGTGGTGGCCATCTTACCCTACTATATTGGCTTGGTCATGACCAACAATGAGGATGTGAGCGGTGCTTTTGTCACGCTTCGGGTCTTCCGCGTCTTCCGGATCTTCAAGTTCTCCCGCCACTCACAGGGCCTACGCATTTTGGGCTACACACTAAAGAGCTGTGCTTCGGAGTTGGGCTTCCTTCTCTTCTCACTCACCATGGCCATAATCATCTTTGCAACAGTCATGTTCTACGCAGAGAAGGGTTCTACTTCCAGCAAGTTCACCAGCATTCCAGCTTCCTTCTGGTACACCATCGTAACCATGACGACCCTGGGGTAAGGGAATCTGCCTCCTCCTTTTCTTCTCTTTCTTCATGTGTGCAATTCAATATACCATTTGCACTTTGTCTCTCGACCCAGAGTGGACAGCTAAGAGACTAAGGGGGAGAAAACACAGATTTCAGTGAAGCACCAGCAAAAGTAACCCACAGGGACATCAGAGTTTTCATCAGACAGACACACTGTCACCTCTGCAGAAGTGAGCAGTTACGTGATGGCTCAGTAGTCCTCGCAAACAGGCCTAGCACTCTCTCCTTCCTAGTACATTTTTTCTTATGTCTCTCCCTTTCCTCCTTCATTCCTTCTCCCTCTTATACCGTCTGAGCCCTATTCACCCAGTCTGTTTGTCTCAGGGGAGTAGGAGTCGAATACACACACACTTGGAGTCAGAGAGAAAACAGGTACATTAGTTTGTTAGTACATTAGTTAGTACATTGGTTTTGGTAGGTTTGCATTTTTGGTTTGTGTGTGTGTGTGTTTTTTTGTAACACATTTTCAGGCAAGAACATGATTTCATTTTTACAAATAAAGTGTTGACTAATTGTTGATTTGGTGCTACTTGATGAATATCATATAAATCTCTAAAACTGCAAAATTTTGCCTTGTTTTAAAAGTTTGCGCTTTCCTTCCCAAGTGTTAGTGTGTAGTGTTGTGGACATTTGTAGGCTTGGTAATGGGCATCATAGAGGTCTCCCCTGGCTTGTGTCCTTCCACTTCTGTTAACAGCTACATTGACTGTCTTTTTAATGAGGGAAACATGAAATTACGACATGAACATGCTTAAGAGAATCCCTAATATAGTGCCGATTTTGTAATACCCTTTAGGCCAATAACCTATTCTATTTTTTGTTGTAAAAATCGGAATATTCTAGATTGCTTTGAAAGGGAACACTGGGAAGCATATGTATTTATAGTAACAACAATGATAATGCATAGTTATTACTGTTGCCATTCTCAAGCACTTGTGTTGTTCATATTAGATACTTCTAAACAATGGGCTGCCTAAGACTAAAGATGGCCCTGTTTTCTTGTATTGCAGCTAGGTTCCCAATGTGGAACAATTTTTACTCATTTTATTTTATTTAAGGAACTTTTTTTATCTGTTTCAAGTGAAAGTTTCTTTGCTCTCTTTAATGGTGGGCTCCAAGTTCTTGGTTGAAATTCTTATAGGGTGTGTTGTAGTCTGTCTGAATCATCCGTTGATCGTCCATAACTTCTGTAGCTTCAGTTCTGATCAAGTTATGTTCTTTGTTAAAATAACCACAGGAGAGTGGATGGGTCTTCCTGTACGTATTCCTGTTATTATCAGTCAGTCTACAGGGAGCTTAATGTTTTTTGGTCTGATCTGCTAATGGGCATTACCTTCCATAAAGCAAATAAAAATCTTCTCTTGGTGTCAGCCATCTTGAAATCCACTATGGGCCGGTGTTCCTTTTTGTGGGCAAGAGGATTTTCTGTTAAACTGCTGGTTGTGCTCTATAACTGAAGTATAAATCAGAATGGTTTAGCTTATTGTTTCTTGTTTGATAAAAAAAAAAATTAACACCAACACCTGAAGAACAGGGTTTCTTGGTCACTGAAACACAAGGTACACGTGAGTGCCTTCCTCCGCATCTGCTGACTAATGCCTTTGTAGCCTTTTTCATCTGAGAGAGTCTCAAGCAGGTCATTGTGGGCCCTGTGGAGATGATACGTGAAACTGTCAAGTGTACGTTCTGGAGTTCGGAACCTGTGTAGGTGTAGTCTCCCATACCAAAGTGGAAAACAGCACAGGTAGGAGAGAAAGTGTGCGGTCATGATGTGTTTGATGGAAGCCTGCACCAGTCCTCCCTCAAATCCCCCTCCAGCTCCAAAACCACTGCACCTTGTGTGCTCTGGTCACGCACGCTTTTTGTCATTCCAGTGGCTTGTGCTTCATGAATTATGTAGAGCTTACTTATCACCTCTGCCTGCTCTGCTGTTTTGTTGGTGGAGCCACGCACCGTGGCCATGAAAATGGGTCTGTCCAGTAACCATCACTCCAAGCCAACTGACTGTGGAGCTGGGCCAGTTCGTTGTGCCATCATTCCTCAGAAAGGAAAGGCCACAACATCCCAGTGGAGTCACGGCCTCGACACACTTCCTGATAAAACTGCACTTACATTTGCATTTATTCCAAAGTGGCGGGCAACTCAGAGTAAACAAAAGTGCATTTCACCAACAAAGATTTCTAGATGCAGACACATGATTTTCAAAGTGCACTCAGTTTGTCCGGTAGCTCGGTGTTTGCTGCTATGCCCATACGCTGAATTAAGAGGAAACGCAAAGGGGTTTGTGGTGCACAATGTAATGTGTTTACAGAGCAAATGGGATGTCAGAAGGGAAGTGGATCTTAAAAGATTTGTTCTGAAACCTTCAATGAATGTTGAAATGGATTCATCACTTCTGAGGGAATGAGGTCACAGTGTGGACCATTTGGGTTCTCCATACCCCCCAAATGACACGCAGTTACTTTGACATCTTTGTCAAGAACCTTCCATCATTCTTATAGCTGTTTCAGACATGATCCAAATCCTCATTTGTCGATTTTTTAATGCATATTTAATCTGATGTCATAGGATTGTAAAGAGTTAACAAATAAATGTTTTGCCATTACTTTTGCCGTTGCGCTCAGTCTTCTGCAAAACTATATGAGGGTTTACAGCAATTTGCCTTTCAAATTGTTTGATTACAGTTAGACATTGATATCGAGACGCTGTTTATTGGGGGAGTGGGTGTTGAAACACAGAGGAGCCTTCCAGAGCATCTCTGTCTATATATGAAATGCCTCCTGGGGACAGATTAAATCGGTCCCAAGTGGGACACGTAGAATTTTCTATGTGGTGAGATTACCATTGAAATGGATTCCAACCTTTGAACGGCAGAAATGCGTGCACGCTGTCATTTTATGAATTGAAGGGAGCAGCATGGCAACAGCACCATCATTCAGAAACTGTGCTCAGAGTTTTTGACCTTTTGGAGCGCTTTTTAGGTAAATTCTGTGCCACTACGATGCCAAGGCCTCAGCCTGTTCTCTTCACATCTAAGTGTGAGTTGAGTGGTTTGATTTTCTTCATAGTCAAATGTCCCCAGGACACTTTAGTTGTGTCAGATGTATGTCTGGTGAAGCTGTATCTGGTTGTTGACTTCTCAGACCGCCATTGCACAGTACCTGCTGGTGGTTGGACTGTATAAGGACCGTGAACATACTGCTGATGCGGTTTACTGAAAGCAAGAATTTGGGTTTTATTGTCGCCAGATTTTCCCTTGGCTGCAGTGGAACGTATGAAATGACACTGAAATATGAGCAAAGAAGATCACATTTTTTATGAAGTACAAAACATGCAATGTTATTAATATTCTGCCAGCCAGATGAGAGCACTTTGTTCTTTTTTTAATCATGAATAATTCTCTGCTGCTCCTTTTCTGCTTCTCTCTTCTGCTCTTGTTTTCTGCTCTGTAATAGTTTCAACATCTGCAGGTAGGCACATTCACCTCAAACACCCTTTCAGCACATTGCCTCACATTGCTGAATGACTCTGCCCAAGTGCTTGATATCCAGTCAGAGTATTCTGATTTATCTCATTAAAGATCATCCACTGCACTCCCACAATGCACTGGGATGCTTTGTATGCCAACTAGTGCTGCTTCTCAGCCTACGTCATGCCAATAAGAGACACCTGGTTTCCAGTTTTCCTGGTTTCCACGCTAAATAAATGTGTATTCACAATTTCCATAACAAATAACAGTGGCAACTTAAAGAAATGAGCAATTTCCCTGTTACATTGTGTTAAGAGCATTCATGAGCAGAATGTACAGGAGAACAGCTGCACATAATAATAATAACAATAACTATTATTATTATTATTATTATTATTATTTTGCATTGTGGCTTCCTCATGTCCAAGAATTTTGCAATTTCATGACATCAACTTCAATAAAAGCAAGAAAAGAATAAATAAATCAAAGAAATCGAAATGAAAACCTTCTGAGGCCAAAGACATTTTGTGCTGCTTTAGAGACAGATTTTTTTAATCCAGCCACAAGGGGGTGCACCTCTGTGCCAGTCCCAAGCCCGGGCAAAAATGGAGGGTTGCGTCAGGAAGGGCATCCGGCGTAAAAAAAATCTGCCGAACCAAATATGCGGATGAGCCGATCCGCTGTGGCGACCCCTGATGGGAGCAGCCGAAAGTCGGTTTTTAGAGACAGATTTTAAGGGAATGTATTAATGAGAAATAACTTGAAATTCATCACCTACCAGCTTTGCATCAAAGAAAGTAAACTCACTCAATGTATTTTACATTATATGTATAAATACATTAAGAAAACGAATTGTGAAATGCACCAATTAGCCACAACATTAAAACTACTAAGAGGTGAAGTGAATAACATTGATTGTTTTGTTACAATGGCACCTGTCAAGGGGTGGGGGATATATAAGGCAGCAAGTGAACAGTTCTTGAAGTCGATGTGCTGGAAGCAGGAAAAATGGGCAAGAGTAAGCATCTGAATGACTTTGACAAGGGCCAAACCGTAATGGCTAGACGACTACATCAGAGCATCTCCAAACGGTAGGTTTTGTGGGGTCTTCCTGGTACGCAGTGGTTAGTACAAAAACTACCAAAAGTAGTTCAAGGAACGGCAGCAGGTGAACTGGCAACAGGGTCGTGGGCGCCCAAGGCTCATTGATGCAGGTAGCAAGCGAAGGCTGGCCCACCTGGTCCGATCCCACAGAAGAGCTACTGTAGCATAAATTGCTGAAAACCTTTATTCTGTACATGATATAAAGATGTCAGAACACACAGTGCATTGCAGTGGGGCTGCGTATGAGGCTATGTTGCCATAGACTGGTCAGAGTGCCCATGCTGACCCCTGTCCACCACCAAAAGCACCTCCAATGGGCACTTGAACATCAGAACCGGACCATGGAATGATGGAAGAAGGTGGTCTGGTCTGACGAATCACGTTTTGTTTTAGATCATGTGGACAGCTGGGTGCATGTACATCGCTTAACTGGGGAAGAGATGGTAGTAGGATCCACTATGGGAAGAAGGCAAGGCGGCAGAGGCAGTGCAATGCTCTGAGCAATGTTCTGCTGGGAAATCTTGGATCCTGGCATTCACCTGGATGTTACTTTGACACGTACCACCTACTTAAACGTTATTCCAAACTACGTACACCCCTTCATGGCAATGGTATTCCCTGATGGCAGTGGCCCTGCCACACTGCAAAAATTGTTCAGGAATGGTTTGAAGAACATGACAAAGAGTTCAAGGTGTTGTCTTGGCCTCCAAATTCCTCAGATCTCAATCTGTGGGATGTGCTGGAAAAGACAAGTCCAATCCATGAAGGCCCCACCTTGCGACTTACAGGACTTAAAGGATCTGCTGCTAATGTCTTGGTGCCAGATACCACAGGACACCTTCAGAGGTCTTGTGGAGTGCATGCCTCGATGAGTCAGAGCTGTTTTGGTGGCACGTGGGGGTCGGTCACTGTATAGCGTATAAGTAATTTTTTCAAGCTGTTCCCTTGAAAAAGGTGTTATTCTTTCTTTCTTACTCTTTAAAATGTGACATAAATGTGATGTTGCTAAACAAATTACAATTGTTCTGTTCGTAATATTGCACAAATTTTGTACGGATACAGTAATTTAATTATAAAACTGCTTTAATTTTATATCATATTTGACCATTATGAATGTTGGTCAACTTTATGACACATTACTATGAACCTGGTAAAACACACAGCTGCTTACCATGACGTCATTGGTGAGGAAACTACAAATACTTGTTTGGTTTACTGAGAATGTTTTTACTTTTTCAAATAAAGATAACATTCAAATGGATATCATAAGACACAATTAAGCTTTTACTGTATGTATGGAGCGCTTTAATGATTTAGGATGACTTTGAAAACCATTTCTCCTCAACTTACAAAGAAATTTGAGCCCAGATGTCTGTTCGTAAGTCTATTTGTTCATAAACTGTGGAGCCAGTGTACTCGTCTCTCTTGAGTCACAGTCAATACAGCTGAGCAGGAACACCTTTTGTGGGAAGGTGCCACCTACGAAAAAGTGAACACAGTACAACAGATGGTCTGTATCAAGGGTGTCAAACTCAGTTCCCATCTGTCTGTGTCTGTGCTGTTCCTTTTTTTTGGTCGCTTCGTGAGCTTTAGTTCTTACTGATATAACGATTTTGCTGTTTAATTGACACTTTTATGCAAAGTGACAATTTTAAAAATGTAATTTGCACATGTTTTGTAGGAAGTGGATGAACTTTCCATATAGAGCATAAAGTTACAGTATAATAAAGTGCATTAAATTAGTTAACTCGGTATTACTACTATATATCATTCCAGGGGGGACGCAGTGACGTGGTGTCGTATGCCTTACAGCTTCTGGGCTTCTTGCCTTATGTGGGGTTTGAGTCCACCTCAGGGGTGTGCGTGGAGTTTGCATGTTCTCCTTTGTGTTTGCACATCTTTAAGGAGAAAATATGCTAGAAGAAGGCAATGACGAGCCACTTCCCTTCCTCCTTGCATGGCAAACCACATCAGGGGTCACTCAGGAGTCAGTAATGACTCAACGGCACTTTCCAGTTTCGTATTAGTCTCGTCCGTAAGTATGTGTCATCTTTAATTCAAAATGTACTTCCACATACAAATTTGAATAAATACACTTATTTGAAACTGAATCAAGCACCCTATACTGGTATTTTACTCAAATTATAACTTATATTCTGATGTGGAAGATAAACTCTCCATTTCCAGTGCTTACACTATTTGCCACTAAAAAATGCTTCCGCTTTTACTCTCTGCCAGGTGGATGTTCTGTTAATGGCTTCAGTTAGGAGTTATGTGCACTATTTCTCAAATTGTTGCTAAGGTGAAAAATATTACTTTTCGCATATGGGGTGCTTATCTATGACAGCAGCGATCTTCAGATATATTTAAAATTTGATTCGTCTTGACTGATTAAATAACAGGAGTGAAACAGCTCCAAGCCATAGTCTTCTGGAATGAGTTTGAAACCCCTGGCATCCCTGATTTTAGGATTTCATCACTAAAGCCTGCAGTAAATTCTTAGCTTAAGAATATTCAGAGGTTTCTGAACGAGGCTGTCTGTCCAGGTTCTTGTCCAAAATAACAGTTGTGCCACAGCAAACAGCAGCTCTAGCACTTCACCATCATAGCTGTTTTAGTGAACTGGCAGTGGTGGTGTCACTATGGTGTGGTTTCTTCTCCATTATTGTGTGTGTCCTGACCCACTGGGCAGAATTTTGTCAGAATTCTAAAAAGCATTAGTAGCACAAATAAGCAAGTTGTGTATTATGTACAATGGAAAGGGGAAGAAATAAAGAAACTAGTAAGTTTCCTTCCTTTCCTCATTTTTCCTCCAGCTACTACATAGTCGCTACAGCAGATATTTACAAGGTTCCATGATTTGACTGTGCAGCTCCTTGCCCATTGCACAAGGAGAAACTGATGAGTGCAGGTCAGCATGTCTTGGTGTCGGATCCCCACTGTGCATAATGAGGCATCGATTGGAGTTATTATCTGGAGGAGGGCGGCTGGTCAGTTGGACGGTGGCGCTGGTGCTGTGGATCGACAGATGTGATTAAAGTGTCAGTGACCCCAGGCACATCTACTGAGAGGATCCTGACTGTTTTTATTGCCGCAGCGCGGGGTCAGGACCAGGAGGCAAAACTTTGTTTTGTTTACAGCCAGTGCTTTGTGCTCCCTGCTGAGAGCTCACTGAAGCCAAGACAAGCTGTTAGTGATGTGTTTGTGTCAGGTCTTAAATAATGAAAAACTAGATCGTATACCCAGAAGAGGCTTGTTTTCATCCTTATTTTTTTTAAAAAAGCTAGAATATGTTGCTTATTTTGGGTTGGGTGTCTTTTTTCTACTTGAAAATACAGCATTGGCGGCATTTTACTAGAGGAGGTTGTTAGCTTTTTCCCACTGTGCTGCAGGCTGTGTTTTATCCTGGGCTATACTGCATTTTCCTATAATTCCTCAAAAATGATGCACAAACCTTAACCAACATAGAGATTAGCTTTGTCAAGAAGTCTGTCTCTTCTATCTGTAACAAATTACGTTGGGAGTGACTGAGGCTCCCACACATCTACCTCACCGTTCCTGTCCATCGTCCACAACAACCCGGTGGTCCTGCAAAGCTTGTCGGCCCTGCTGCCAAGCAGTGTTTCCATTCAGTTATGGAGGAACTAAAGCTGCCAATGCCATCTCTGGTGCCCCCGTGAGTAGCTAATGCTCTGCATAAAGATCGGTTGGGTCTCGACTCGAATGTGTGTCGGAGCCAGCCTGCCAGATTGTTACCGCATCCCGAACGCAGCCCCGGTTATTTCCAACACCTGAGTATAGCTGTGCCGGCTCTGAGTTTAATGTGCTCGGGAACAGGTGGATTAGGCTTAACGGGAGCGTGGCTGGATTCAAAGCGTCTGTTTGGGTTTAAGGAGAGAGCCGCAGCTTTTCCAGGGTGGTTTGACCACAGATGTGTGTGGCCTCCATCTGCTGTTAGCATCTTAACAATTTGCTAGCTTGAAAAAATAAATCCTGAATGTTTTGGGTCTTATTACTAATTCTGCAGTGATATAATTCAGCCTAGGTACCGAGAGATGTGTTCCCCACGTCCAGGTAGCCGAAATAAAAGTTGTAGCTAAACAACAGGCAGAGATTTCTGTGGTAGAAGCAGCAGCGTATTGAAATGTGGCTTCTCTGGTGGCTCATAGTGGATTCCTCAACATGGACCCAGTTGGCTCCCAGTGACCCCAGTGTCAGAAGAACCACACAAATTGCACACCTTGTGAGCATCTTTCTACAAGATGGTAGCTAACCCAAACCCCTAATCTTAACCCATGACCTCAAACAGAACTCAGCTGGTCTAGGAAAATTAAGCAGGTTCTAGTCCTCTAGTATCTGCTGTCGGGATCACAATAAATACTTAAATTCAGTAATAACAATTACATTCAAAATAATTAAATATAATTTAGTAACAACACTCAGCTGTTAATTTAGCTGACATAGAATCTGTATGGCGCCGTAGCCTCTTTGCATAAAAACGTCTTCTAGAGAAGTGGATGAAATGAAAATTAATTCTGTATTTGCTCTCACAATGTGCAATGGCAAAAATGGAAGTCAGCCCTCACTGTAGGCTCCTCTACTGGGGGGGTCTGCATCACCCTCAGACGGGTTTAGCTGTCTTATCATGGACCTTTGCAGAGCATTTGTGTACTAAGGGGGTTTTGGAAAGGGGTGCACCCCCCCCCCCCTTGAGACAGGTAGAAGGGCGGTGCTAGGGCCTGTGAAGAAATTATTTCTTGAGCTGAATTTCAAAAAATGTCCATGAGTTTGGGTGACTAAACCAGGTGAAAAGAAATAAAACTTGTCTGTCCACATCATCTTGTTTGGGTCAGTAATGGCCGCGCAACAAATTTCAAGCCATAAAAAGTGCCACTGCTGTCAAATGCCTGGACCAGCATACGAGTATTAAGTGCAGCCTGGATCTAAGCTGTCGTATGTTAAACTTACGTTGGCTTGTGGATGTACATCTGTACTAGATTTAATTTATCATTCTGCCTCTTTTGGCTCCCTACAGTTCCGATAGTACTGAACTATCTGTGGAACACACAAGATACCGGTTAAAGATACATTTCTCAACAGCAAATTGATCTTAAGGTTTTATTCCCATGTGAGATTCTGTGCTTTATCTTCAAAGATGCGACTTTGCATGCAAATTTAAAATGATCAGCGACTGCCCTTTCTGTAGGTGAATTTCATTATTAGCACAAATTTAACACACATATTCCTTTGTCAGCTTGTGATGCTCCGCATGTTGCGGGGAGGATCATTTGCACGATCGCTGGTTTCGCACTTCTGTTGTTGAAAGATTTATCCTCTTAATTAATCATTTTTACGCTTCATGTTACAGTGGGAGTGACATGGTTAATGCACCACTTCCTGCCCTCCCTTTCAGAGCTATTTTAAGCACTCATCTGGCCAGTGGTACTTTCATTTGTTATCTGTCCTCTTTACTGCTCGTTCTTGGGTGACAAAACCAATTGTGCTGCCAAAGTCGCTGTGCTGAGGATTAATGTCACACTGATTGTTTTTCATTCTTTTAGTGTGGCCAGAAGACCACTATGTCTCAGCTTTAAATCACCAACACCACTGTCTAAATACGAAGCAATTATTATTATTATTATTATTATTATTATTATTATTATTATTATTATTATTAGAAGAAGAAGAATAAATTACCTACCTTGTGCTTTTATCCAAAGGCATTGATAGACTATTTTTCCTGCTTTCACCATTCGGAGTGGTGTATTTTTATTGAAGTAATGCTCAAAAGTTCATGGGCCTTTTCATGTGGACCTGAAGCCAGAATATTTCAGTGAAAATCCAGCCCTTGAACTGCTGCCCTACCCACTCTCCGTATGTCGCCATTCTCTGTGCTATAATCCTTCTAATTAATAACCGAATGAATATCCCAGAAATATTCTGGTTTCTTGTTTCATCCTTGAACATTGTGTTGGATTACTGTGGTTAATTTAGGATTAATGCAGACACACAAGCAAAGATTTTATCCATGGGTGGGAACTGCATAGGAATTGACTTATCCAGCTGATAGTGAAGCTTCAGAAGAATCTGGTTCTAATTTAATTGCGGAGCCACTCCTGAATTGGACACATAAAGCAGTCCTTTTATTTTTTAGCTTAGCATTTAAAAGAAACACCATGGTCTTCCTCTTGGAGTGACATCCAAGTGCATTGGCTTTTGTTCTTCTGTCTTCTCCCCTCCTCCCTTTAAAAGGAGTTGTTGTCACCTCTCTGGCTTTCTTCTGCACAGACCATGCCGAAGCAGCAGCCTCGCTGTGGTGTCTCCATGGCTTATGAACACAACTGAGTGTGCTTGCCGCACAAAGTGTGCATCCTCTAGACCCAGCACTTAATGGGATGGGGACGGGCAATGAGAGATGAGCACATACTTGGAGACTGTTGAGGGAAACATGGAAGTGGCATGTTGAAGTAAGGAAACGAAAGCTATTGGATGCTATTTTTAAAACAGCAAAAGCCCGAAGCACTGTAAATAAAAGCAGAAGACAGAAATCTCGGTCTGACTGATTGATTGACTCTTGACCCCAGTCTTTCATCTGTTATCCTTTGTTATTTTGTTCTACTGCAATTCAGTCATCAATTTTATCAAAAAGCTTCGTTGTACATATTGAGAAAAAAAAACACTTATCTTATATTGTTCTATAATCCTCCACTATATTTGACTGTGGGGGTAAAAATGTCACAGGATTCAGTGCCAACTCATAAGCCGTGGGCAGACTAAGCTAGGGGTTCGGCTTGAAACAAGTTCGGACAACCATCTGAGAATTGCGGTTCTTGTGTTATGTTGGTATGGAGCAGCCAGCTGTATTGTTTTATCATTCTGTAAGCCGCTTAGAGCTGAGGGGTTTGCACATAGCATGTATGTTAACCTGCAGAGCAGTTGCGTGTGATGCCAACATGCAGGGCTTCCCTATGTTGAAAGCATGAATGAGCTTTTTCTGATACCAGCAAAACTAATTTCTTGACTCTAGGAAGGCGGGTGATGTAAACTTTGTACTGTTTTTTTCTACACCGTATAAAGTGATAGCAAACATTTATGAACTTGTATCATGAATGTCACCATCATTTTTAATGGTAAACTAAATGACATTTGAAAATTTTCACGGTTGAAAATGTAGCCTGCAAGATAGCAGGGCCTACAAAGCGCGGTGGGAAACACTTTCATGGGATATGGTGCCTGATACAATAAGAGATATTGCTGTCAAAGGAATAATTGGAATAGATTATTTTTCTTATGAAAGGGCACCTCCAGCAGTCACATGACTCCTGACACCTGAAGGACAAGCTGATGAATGGGAAGAGACTCCCGTGGTGAAGTCTAAGAACTCTGTACTGACATGCATGGATTTTCACATGTTCCCATTTTGCATTGCTGCTGCAGGTTTGGCAGTTCTGCCAGCGAGGTTAGACTAAAGTCATGGTGACACAGTCCCTCTACTGTGGTACATTTTCCCAGTGGGCTCCACCAGGAAGTGGTGCTATGCAGGCTCTAGTAAATTGCTATTTGTCATCTTTCACAGCAATCTTTTGTGACATATTAGCTCTAGCAACAGGTGGAGACCTGACACAATGTCATTTGGAGATTTAGCAAAAATCTGTATGCAAAATGTTAGGGGTCAGGGTTAGAGCTATCAGTGTTAAATGACCTCGGTCGCATGAGTTTTCTTTATGTATACTTGCCTTTGTATCATTTCATACACCCTGTCATGTCCAAATAAAGTATTTGAGGATGGAACCACATTTTCTGAAGGGGCAGTGTGATGAAGACCACGATGTCAGTTGTAGGAGAATTTGTGCGCGCATCGTGTTACAGAGGAGGTCAGCTTCTCAAGGACGTGAGCATATGTATGCATTGCGATTAGCGTGGACACACCGAAGGCCAGTGCTGCGTGTACGCATGTGTGAGCCTGCATTGTGATGACGATGGTTGCTCTTTCAGTGGGACCAGAAACATTGTTCATAATGCCACTGTCACTTTTACCCCAAGTCACTCTCAAAAAAGCTTCATAATGCAGTTTTTCCACATTTTCCATTTTAAATATTTTGCTATTTTAGAAACAAGATATTTCCACTGCCACAAAACACACAGCTCTGTAACAGCTCTAACTGTTGCTTCATTTTATATCAATTTCAACCTTTTTATTAACCTAAAAGTCCTTTGTTGTCTCCACAAACTTATTCAATGCCCATTGTTAGTGAAATTATAAACAATATGGAAGTGAGATGAACAGAGTGGTCACATACTCCCATCGCGATTAGATTTGCTTTACTGCTTTGTGGGTCATTTTTTTGTCATTTTCCGCCATATTTGGTCTGTTCTCTCCTGCTCTTCATGCAGTGATTGAGGAATTTACACATTTGCTATCTCATTCTTTTCCAATCTCAAGGACGTTGTCAGGTTGTTTTCATCCAGAATTGCTATGGGATTAAGGGAGCCTGCAGCATGTGTCAGCATGCGTGTATGTTGCATTTCCTTCACAGCTATCATTAATGTCCTTTTTATGGCTATGTTTTAAGAATGCGTGGGCCTTGTAAGCTGGAATCTGTGTTTTGTCTTCGCACAGTTCAGCAGTATCACCAAGAGCAACAACGATTAACACTCCTTCACAAATGAATGCTCTCTGGGCAATGAGCAGTGCTCAAGTGAAAGAATAAAAAAAGCAGTATTCTGACTAAATGGCACACAGAGCTGTCCACTCTCGGGGGGTGAGCAAAGGTGTCACTTGGAGGCCGTTTTCTTCACGCAGAGTGCTGTTGTCATGAAACTGGCTCATAGTGACCAGTCACATGAACTAAGAAGATACAGACGCAGTTTACATTTCCTTCTTTCATGCGTGTCTTTGTATTCTCAGGATGTGCAAATTCTGTACGATGAGATGAGTTCAATCTAACTCCCCGCTGAGCATCACCTGCCACATCACCTTCCTCCTGAAACATCCAATGAAATGCACATTTTCGGCTTTAAGCACTTTAGACCACCAGCAGAGCACAAATAAATACATTTCACACTGCTGAAGCGTTTACTGTGCGCACTCTGTTTTGTGTGCGTTGAGGAGCAGGACTCTGCACACCACATCCTTTCAGTGTGAGCAGAAAGCAGCAAGGCGCCGTATGACGTCTCAATTATTTCGTGTCGGTCTAGGTTAATGAGTTTAATTATTCTATCGTGAATGCGTATGAGTGTTGGGAACACGCAAACATGTTTATCTACCAAATTCACCTTTGCGCTCTACACCTGCAGCACTTTCTTTTCTTGAGAACTCTTTTGTATTCTTTGGGAAGGCGTTGTGCATGCATACATTCAGATGAACTCATTTGGCAAAGTACCAACAGCAAGACACAACAAAGAGCATCACGCAGAAGCGCAGCTCATTCAGAGAGGCACCATTCTGGTCGAACAGTTATTACGAACAAACAAGACGAAATGCAGACAGCCTTATAAGACCTTTATTGAAGTTCCCAATTACAAATCGACAGATATCGATTGTATTACTGCTGACGTTTGCAGAAGCTTAGCAGAAAACCTGCACAAGTTTGAAGAAACTTTTTTTTTTTTTTTTTTAATAAAGGACAATTCATGTGGCTCATGCAAATATCACACATTTTTGTACCCTTTGTAGATCAAAAGAAAATTAGCATGAAGTGAGAGATGGGACTGAACATGAATAAACCAGGGAGTTGCGTTTCATGTAATGCAGCAGATGTAAGTTACAATGATGTGTGACGGCAGGTAGCGCAGCAGTTACAAGTAAAGGGTTACCTTGCTAGCCAGCTTGGGACCTGGAGGAAAGTTCTTCAAAAAAAAGGTATCGAGCCATTTACATGGCAGAAGGTCACTTTGGATGAAAGTATGAGCTGCTAACAAACTAAACGTATGGTTCATGACCAGGTTTTGGATGACTGGATATTAAAATGAAGGGAAATGCAACACATATTTTCAAAAAATGGAAAAACAACAAAGGGGAACACAAATTGCGAACTAATAAATATTTGGTAACACAAAATATTTAATTAAAAATGCAGATTTGGTAAGGCAGTGTTAGGAAAGCTGTGCCATCTTACACCATGACATCTTCACAAATGCTTACGAGTGGTTACTTACTTGACAAAGTGAAACCCATCATGAGAAAAAAATGCTTTATTTATATTTTGATTTATTTATATTTTATTATTTATCTACAGCATCAGAATAGCGATCCAACAGGTACGAATGTGTAACTTCTTATTCTGGTAAAAAACTGTCCAGATTAAAGACAGATTTAAAACTGGAAGAAAAGTCACAACAGAACAGATAAAAATAATATTAACGGGTCTTTAAAATCAGGCATGAACATCACCTATTTTCCATTCCATATCATACAGAATAACAGACTCCATAACACTCTGCTCTTCTTATCTCCGCCTGTGTTCAGTGTTTCAAGGGACTGGAGCTCAACGTTGTCGACAATGATATGAGTTTAAAAGATATGCAAATGAGGCGCGCCGGGCTATAATTAGAAGAAGGAGCTTAAGCCTTGCGCTCAGGCACTTGATGCCAGATTCATGCGAGAGGCTGCAAAAGTGTCGGAAGGCAAGGCTTACCAGGGGGCTCAGGAGACCCCCACTGTTTTAGCCCTCTTTTGCGCACCCTCCACATTGGCCCACTGCGGAGCAGGCAGATTGACTGTGGCGTAGCTCACTCATCCGAAACCGCACAAGTGAGACCTGATCCCCTAAGTAGGTTACTGTATGTTCTTAATGTTTTGCTAAGATGAGGAGCACCCCAGCCCACTCTGTGTACCAAGAAGCTTAACCTGTGTCTGTCTTCCTTGGCACTTTAATCCATTGACATAGTTTTCCACTTTTCTGCTTTAAGCAAATCCTCTGTTGGAGAATGCTTGGATGGGGTGGTGCGAAAAGGCCAAGGACTGTTTTACCATCCGCACATAAAAGCCCGTTCAGCTTGAAACGTACGTGGCCCAGGGTGTCGTATCACATTTCGGGCCTAGTAAAAGCTGATGCGAAGGTCCCGATGACCCTTAAGACAAGTTGCGGGATGCGAATCGCAAAGCCAAGCCAAAGGCACAACATCAAAGCCATAATGTCATTGCCCGTTGTCGTGCAGCAATTCCGCAATTTCGGGCATGGTACTGCCTGGTGCTACAGCTACCTCAGACCGTTCTGTGATGGAGACGAGGCTCACACTCGACTGTCTGCAGAGCAAGCATTGGCCAGCTGTTCCCTGTGCCACGATAGCGATCCCAGAAGGACCATGCAAGCCACAGGATGAGCATCAAAAGGACCTGCCAACTGCTGCCAACAACCGCAAAGATGTTCGGAGTGCAGAGAAGCACACTGCAGTGGTGGGTTGAGTCTCTGAGGGTTGCGTGCATGGAGCCCGCTTTGTTGGAGAGAGACAGAGAGAGAGAATTTACTGGGGGACTTTTCAATTAACACCCAAGGTTCCTTTCCAAAGTGCCGTGGCACTTAATTCATTTGTGATTCATATTGTGTCATTATCTTTGGGTCCAGGTTCTGCTCCAGGCCCATTTCTGCTGCAGCCCGGGGGACAGTGCTTGTACAGTAGCAGCCTTTTATCAACAAGCTTTATGACAGGACCCGCAACTTGTGGGTCCTAACAAAAATTTCCCAAGGTTTCTGTTTTTAAATAGAGTATTGATTTTTTTGGCTCTTTTTTCCCTAAACCTCCAACTGCAGACTGCATCCAATTAGACCATACATTTGTAATAACAGAAGGTAAAAAAAAGGTTCTTTTTCCAAAGTTAAATGTGGTCGTAGATACATGTTACAAATTAATACAACTTTTTGGGATTAGCCAGCTGCTGTTGCTTAGATGTTGAAAAATCCAACATGTCTGAGACATCTGTGTTTCTGCTACCTACTGTATGTCTGAAAATGTTACTCAAAGTACAGAGGAACAGAATATGGAACCGAGTCCTGTTTTTTTCATTTTTTTTCTAAACAATTATTGAGACATACTAAGACATAGCATTAATACACCAAGGTAATAATATAGTATTGCCAAGTGGCCTCAGGCAGTAAAAGTGAGTGATAAAGATGTAGTCAGAAGCTACTGTAAGTCTTCACCCTTATTAAGTATGTGGTATTCATCTAACACTACATTTTCATTTCATGTACATAAGAATGATGTTTTTTAAATCCAAACATGTGCATTGGCTCATACATGCCTGAAATTATTAATGGATATAAAACACATATATTTCTAGCTACGAATTTTGATATTGTTAGTGTCTCGCACCCAAGGGTTGTTGATACCTGATGAATGTCTCTTATTTAGTGATCATTTAGTCTCCCCACTAGGTTTCCGATCGATGCTCCGTGATGGTATAAGATGTACAGTATGTACACGTGCACCTACATTTTTGACTCTTACACGGTACCCAGCGGATCCGTCTTCTCAAAATATGCTGATTCTCATGCACACACCCACATGCTGTATTTACAGTATGTGCATATGGACACATAAGCACACAGTTATTAACACATAAGGTGTGCAAACACATCTATTGGAAATGTGTGGAAATAAAATTCGGCCTCTTCTGATGTTTTTTCCTCTCAACGTCATCCCTGCCAACCAACTCATTTGTGTTGCACCAGAAGCAAAATATAAATGAAAAGAATTCCACAAACTTTGCCCATTGTTTGCAAAGGTCACCTTTTACAAAATTTTTACTTTTTTTATTTGGTTTTGGCACAACCAAATCGCTGTTCTTTCTTGGTCTGTGTTAATTTAATGTAATTTGCTTTTTTTGTGTAGCCAAAATGCTCTTTTTAAGGCTTTCCAGGAACTCAAAGGTCAGAACCAGATTCAATAT
Organism: Heterotis niloticus; assembly: GCA_018136845.1. Lineage (NCBI taxonomy): Eukaryota > Metazoa > Chordata > Actinopteri > Osteoglossiformes > Osteoglossidae > Heterotis > Heterotis niloticus. The sequence goes on from CM030896.1 coordinate 11,144,088, forward strand.
CAGTAAAGCTTCTATAAGCGCTGTTCCACCCACATGCCCAGACAAATCATGCAGAAGGAGGGGAAACAATAAGAGCATTGGAGGGATAGGGACGGTGAAGCATTTCCTGGTCCTTTTTCCAAAATTGTTCCACATCTGTCAAGCTGCTCGACCAGCCAGAAGGTGCACCATTATTGTCCTCTTTCCTCTTTGCCTTCTGCTTTTTTGTCATCTCCAGTACTCTCCTCCTTCTTTAAGGCAAACCCCTGCAAGTGGCTGTTTTCTCCGTCTCAAAGCGCTCTATTTTTGCAGCAGCTAATTTAACAGCTAATAATCATCCATCCTCACAAAGTCGGTGGCTTAGTATGAGCCGCGTGTATGTACGCATTAAAGATGGCAGAGAAAGGGAATTCTGAGCGTCAATTCTGTCGCCACACTATTCCTTCTAGCGATACTGCGTTGATTTGGTTCCACAGCACCATGGCGATAACACAGAAACCTTGAAAAAGTTTGCGAAGGTGAAGCAGTAAAGGAGCTTTTAAGTTTGCACTCACTCAGGCCTTCAGCTGCTGCAGCAGTTATTGCTGTTGCATTGCAGTTTGAAGGTCCCTAATTCAAATTGTGCATGATGTACCCCTGACCAAGGTGCTCGCCCTGAACTGCAGCGGTATGGATATTCTGCTGCATAAATAAGTCAACCATTTTGCTGCTAACATTTTAAGTTCTTTTAGGCCAAGTTGTCACTAAATAAAGCAATGACAGAAGTAGTGGCAGCTTAAACTGCATATTAGATCACAAAAACCCAGCTTGCCTCGTTGGGATGTTTCCTCTGCCAGTGTTATTGTCTACTGTAGTATAATAACAGTAGTTATTGTCTATTTAGGAAGGAAATACCTTCTGACAGATTTTTAATATGTCATTATTTTGTGAGTAATAAAGCCCAGTAAAAGAAATCACCAACATTCCTTAAGAAATGTGTGTCTGATGCAGTGACCCCCAGCATCAGTTTGATGATGGTTACCTTTGCTCTTATCTGTATAGCTGAAATCAGCTTTTCCATGGCCAGTGGCAGCACTGTTTCCAAATGAGGTTGTGTTTAAGACCCTGGGGGGGGCCATGAAGTTGTATCCTTCAAAAGGGCACTTAATATCCCAAAATCCATCCGCAGAAGTGCCCGCAGTATCCAGCTGCTCGAAAGTGTAGAACAGCATGATACAGCTGTCATTTCAGATAAAAGGATCCATCAGGAATCGTATTCATTTTGCCTAAAGATATTTCATAGTTCAAAGAAGTGTAATAAAAGGAAATAGCTAAAATAATCATAAATGTTGCAAATATCCTCAAACCCATAAGAACCCAGAGCTACACAGCCGTATGAAACAGAACGGCGGCTTTGTGAATTTTAAAGATAAACACAGACAGAACTACACAATAATCATTTGACATGGACATAACTAATGAAACTCAAGTAGCTGAACCGATGGCAGTATCAATTTTTCCCATCCTGAGATAACTTCTTTTTGGGTGCATTAATGCTTCATAAAACTCCTTCATTCACGCAATTAATTTTGTACAAAATAATTTTGCAGGGGAAAAAAAGATGACTGCCTACATCCATCTTCTGCCTTCGGTGTAAGAGAGTGCCTAAATATCAAAAATATTATTGTCTTTATTCGTTGACTTTCATCCGAATTTACTTTGCCTCCCACTCCCTGACGACCTCCCGTTCTTTCACATACACAGAGGAAGTTCCAAGTTTTAACATGGATCACTGGGCTGAGGTGTAATGCATTTTTAAAAATGTCCCAGGGACACAATGAGGACCTGTTGGAAAGGCTGTTGGTTTTAGAAACTGAGATTTGCCATTTAGTGGCACAGCGTTGCGACTAAAGCTTCATTTATGACAATTGGCTGTTTACATTTCTGTCCCTGGAATTGTTTGCCGTCTTCCATCGATGGCAAAACATCGTTGGCCACATTCGCTTACTTCTTCCATTGCCAATATAAGGTGTCTTTAAATACGCAAAATATTTTTCACCAGGTTTCCCATTTCATGGAGCCACTTAAGTTAACTGCATAAGTGGAACAAAAATCAAAATCTGGCATTTTATACTGACATTGTATAATGTTTCAATTCAGGTTAAGTCATGTCCAACTTTATCCCATAGAGCTGATAAATAATACATAGAATGAAGTGAGTGGCGAGAGATGGCTTTTGTAGCAGACCAGGTCCCTATGGAATCCAGTTGTTGATAATAAGAACCTCTGCTTGGCCCCACTGTGACCCACTTCCTGTTAACATCCCTCTACTCATTAGTTCATCTAAGCATGAAGGACAAACCCTCATAGGGTTCCCTGTCTCAAGTCTCCATGTGAAACTATCCTGTCCTCCAAGCACCTTTATTTCACTCCTACTTCAGTGCAGCTCCTGAGAGGCCGCATGCAGATTTGTGTTTGTCCATGATGGGAGGATGGTATCTCCAGTTTTCAGATCTGCAAGACAGCTGCAGGGGTGAAAGGTGCTATCACAATATGCCTCCTATGCAGATGCACTAATTTTAAGATATTTTTAATTGTTGCAATTTTTTGAGACATCTAAAAGCAGAAGGAAAGATACGTTGATGCTCCTGTAGGCCAAGTCCTTGTCTATTGGAGAACCACCTGTTTCTTAAACCAATAGACTTGAGCATTGTTCATTATGCCCCCTGCATGGTGACTGAGGTTCAATTATAGTGAAAGAAAGTGGCATTTCACAAGGAAAAATGTTTTATAGGAATTAGGCTCTCTCCCCTTTTTTTTAACCTCCTGCTTTTGTGCAATCTGCCTACCGTTCTTTCCTGACATTACAGAAATTTATGATGTTAACCTAAAGGGAATTTGCATGCCTTTTCTCTTCTTCTCTACCTCTCCCCCCGTTCCCATTTTGTTGATGGCCAATGTTAGCCAATGTCCTGGAGCCAATGTTTTTGTTCTTGCTGTTCTGAGGAGGTCTCATAAATGAAAGTAATCGAAGATACGGGGCTACCTTGGAATGCTGACCACTGTCCCAAGACCAACTGTGCTATGTGACCGTACTTTTATCACAATCACTCTACCTGCACCTCTCCATCTGTTGTTGAAATAATACACTTATAGTTATGCCTTACTTTGGAGGAAAAACATCTGCTGAATGGATAAATTTAACTGTACCGTATTTTCTGCACCATAAGGCGCACCGGATTGTAAGGCGCAGTCTCAATTACGGGGTCTATTTCTGTACTTAACCCATACGTAAGGCACACCGGATTATAATGCGTATGCTAAAACATACGGTCTACAAAAAAAGGTAACGGAAGCAAAACAGTGAGTTTAGTTGAACTTTATTCTACTATTCAACAATACACACATTATTTTTTATCTTTGTAATCCACTGGCAGTTGCTGCGCCACGGTAGTCCTTGCACGGATGGAGATGACGCCTTTTCATAAAACGAAAGCACCAAGACGGACCTCCTTGAAAGTTTTCGATCTTCATGTCTTATGCTATCGTTGTTGCCTTCAGTCGAATGGTGACTGTAGAGACGCTTCTCCCGGCTGTTCTTTGTTCAATAATCCATTGTTCAAGTTGGTCTTCTAACTGTGGCCACCTCGCTTTGTTCCCGCGGAAACTCTGGTCTTCTTAACTTGGCACAGTTCATTTTCTTGCTTCCTCCACTTCCGTACCATAGATTCGTTGATGTTGAATTCTTTCGCAGCTGCTCTATTCCCTTGAACAACCGCGTAACTGATAGCCTGTAGTTTGAATTGTGCCTCGTAAGCATGTCTCTTCACTGGTGCCATTTTCGGAGGTCCTTAGACAAACAAATGTTGTTTTGCAGCATACCGGTAGTATACCTACCGGAGGCGTGGCGGAGGTAAGCGTACGTATCACGTCCTGTTCTCTGATGGGTTTATCGCTGCCAGTGTACGTATTACATCCCTGTGTCAGCGGGAAATGGTCCGACAGTCAGTCAAGCGGAGCGCTTATCAAAGTTGCACAACATTTTGACAGATTTTGGAACTCAGTGCACACATAAGGCACACCGGATTATAAGGCGCACAGCCGATTTTTGAGAAAATTTAAGGCTCTTAGGTGCGCCTTATAGTGCGGAAAATACGGTAATGTAACCACCGCTCTTGTTAATGGTTGTCAGTATTATGTATCTCCACTGAAAACCATGCCTTTTCAGAAAAGATGGAGATACTTTAGTCACACAGTCTTGGCTCAGGTGTTGGCAAAAATACAAGTTCAATGTTATATTTCATGAAAAGTTCAGAGTTTCACACTTTATTTCAAGGACATCTTTGAGTGTCTTTAGTGGTTATTTGGCTCATAGACAAAGATCATACTTTAGGCCTTTAATGTGTTATTTTTTGTAGAGTAATGCTGCTCAATTTGCTGCTCCTTCAGATTGCATCAGGTACAATAAAGAAGTACTGTGGGGTGCTTGATGAAAGGAGCTTCAACTGGCAAAGATCTCGTCTTCATATTGAAGTTTTCCTGGTAGTGTCCTGTACAAGCAAATGTGACCTTTGGCCCTGTCCAGTGTCCACCCTATGTCTGGAATCTGCACTCCGCTATGGACAGAGAAAATGTGCTGTTGCGTGAGCATTTCTGACATTGACACATGGGCTCACTTCATTTTTCTTTGTGGAGGACAGAGGGGAAAAAAATGAGTTTCTGAGGACAGACTCTCCGATCAATCAAATATCCTGAAGAGAATCTACAGGAATCTTCTATTTAGGGATAAGTGTTTTCTAAACCAGAGTGCATAGTTCAAAATCAGTACGTGTATACCGCTGGATATTTCCAGTTCACTACGATAAAATACACATTTTGTACACTGGTATTGTACAACAAAGACAAACCTTATACTTTTGCTATTTGTGAAACATAAAAACCCAAGAGTGGACAAAGCAACTGACAAAATAGCTGTTGGCGGCATTCTGTACCCAGCGGTAGCTATGAAAAGCACCCAAAAGGTATGTTTAAAGTAACTGACTTGGAGGGACAGAAAGGGGTCTGCACCACAGACCAAGATCCTGGTCCCACCCAGAAGGCCAGTATGAGCTCTATGCGATTCCATGGTCTGAAATGAAACTGATATACGAGAACAGAAGTTAAGTTTTCTAATTGCCCAAAAGACCCCAGTGCATGGTAGCTGGACTGCCTCCTTTTGTCATTGCATTTGACAGTGACAGGTTTGTCTTAACTAATAGAAGGAGGCCATTTTGAAAAAAGCTGGACTGTAGTTGTCTTACAAGCAGAACTTGGCTTCCTGCATGGAGGAGACAGATGGGCCAGATTGCCAGGCTGTGTCCTCAGGCCCTCAGCAGCAGGCATCCATGTAAGTTCACGCTAGGAAAGGTAATAGTTCAGCTTGGCCCATGAGTTTCACAGCTCAGCAGGTGAACAGCGGCAAGCAGGGTGAAGCAAGGAAGACGGTTGGGGTGACAGCCAAGGTCCTGGCAATATTTCAGCCTAGGGAGGGTTATGTCACCACCTTTTGGATTATCTCCAGGTGTCAGTGGCTCAAGGTTTAGATCAGATCAGATGAATAGCTAATCTGGGTCCCTGGATCTATACTCAATGGCAGAGAAATTTGGTGCTCCTTCACCACAGTTTGGTCATTCATTTCATATTTCTATGTGTTTGTGTATGTATGTATGAGAGAGACGAAGCACAGCTTGCATCTCTTCAGGCTTGTAAGCTTCATACCATAATATAAATATGAGATGTTGCTTCTGGTCATTTTGCTTTTTAAATGAAGGTGGGCTATTAAAAATGAAGTCATGGACCTAGGCTCCAGCTACTTGAGAAGGAAATGTATAGCAAGTGTGTGTCTGTGTTTTTTTTTCTATTTTCTCTTAATTTTTGCTTGTTTTTGAGATGTAGTGTGTGTGGTAAAGAGGGAGAGAAAACCAAAGAGAAAGAATAATCTGGCAAAGAAGAAAGGCAGGGAGGAAACAGATACATGGTTTTACACTGACTTATGAACACTATTTATGGTGATCCTCAGCAATCCTTCAGCACTAACAGATTTTCTGATTTGATTACAAAAGTTCTTGGAAAATAACAGTTATTATGCAGGCTGACAGTTCTGTGCCTTCTTCTCACTGTTTGTTATTCATGGTGGGGTATTAATGAATATGAGGAATTATCTACTTTGTCAGCCAGTATGGGTCGAGTTCTTGAAATGCAAAGCGATGTCAGAGCCTAATAATCACTCAGTTTCTCATATGGACCTGTCGTCTGGTGACAGATTAACCCATGGCTGCAGCAATCTTTGTGTCATAAGTAGTGAAGAGTAATGGAGAACTTTTTTTTTTTTTTCCATTTGCATTTGTGAGTGCAAAGGCTCGGTGCTTTGGCGAGTTTTGATGAACTACACCTTCAAAAACTCACATGCTTCACATTGTAAAACTTCTGGTGCCACTATTTCATGTAGATTTCAATTAAGGAAGAATTAAGTGCAGGAACCCATCTATTTTTGTCTCCCTTTCAGCTGTAATAAAATATTGTTGGACTCCCGTCATGCAATCCATACAAAGTCATCCCTATATCTGACGTCTCTAATCAGCAGGTATTTTGTTGGCTTCCTCTTTTTAAATGTGGTCACTAAACTTACACTAAACAGTTGGTCAATGAAACCTCAGATTTCCATCAAGGAAAGCCTATCAACCCTATTAAATGTTATTCAACAACAACAACAACAACAACAACAGCAACAATAATAATAATAATAATAATAATAATAATAATAATAATAATAATAAACTGATCATTGTTGGTTTATTGCATTGAGTACTTAAGTCCTGCGTTTGTATGTCTTTACTGTCAGATTGTGACTGTTTTCCTGTGTCACACTAATGATTCCTGTTTGTTTGTCTGGTTTTGACCCTGTTTCTCTTGACCTGCTTTTGCCTGCTGACCTTGACTGTTTCTTCCTGCTTCTCTGGATTTTTGACCGTGCACCTTCTAACTCATTTTGGCCCAGTGTTTTTGGATTGTTTGCTGTCTCTCCACAGCACATCTTCTGCCCTCTATTAAGTTTGCAGTTGGGTTTGCAGTCTTACGCTAAACAGTTGGTCAAATTTATGAAACCTCTCAGATTTCCATAAAGGCTTTAATTAAAGCCTATTAAGTATATGATATTAATATTTATTATTAGTAGTATTATCATTATTATTGTTTGTAGTAGTGATAGCGTTTGTATTATATTTCATAATGTTAAATATAGCCTGCCAAGCCTATTAAAGCTTTTTAATTAAGGCTTTAATTGAAAGCACCCATGACTGAACCTTGAAAAACTGGAATATGACATTTTGCTACTAATCGCTTTTATTGTTCACTTGATAGATTGACCATAAATCCTTTTGCCATATTGTTGTGCACTTTTATACATTCCACACCAGTGATGTACAGGATACTGACCGGTCCATAATCAGACACTCCAACTGGTCCTGCAAGTCATGTGACTGCTTAATGCTTAGCAAACTGCAAGGCTTTACAGCACCCATCACGCTTTTCAATAAAATCATAAGTGAAGAATTACTGAGTTACACAACAAAATTTCCCATGCATGGCAGCCTGTGTGCTTCAGAAGAACCCGTGCTGCTCTTCACATAACCGTTTTTGCATTGGGAAGACACGTACGTGAGGAGAGGAATTAACAAGTTGAGGTTCTCGGGGAATCCCTGGAGATGATGGAGCGTAGGATTGTCCTGTCACACCGTGACATTTTATTGTAGTGCTTCCTGCACAGTTTGACAAATGGGAAACTGCAGGATGATTGTTTGCACTCGGAGGAAAAGTGATCTAATCAATAAGGCATTGTTTTATAGACAGCTTAAGCCGCAGCATGATGTATTTCAAGTTGGTTTACGCATCTTGTGTGCACATAGTTCAGGTATAAGTATCACACAGCTGCTCATGCACTTATAAGCAGACCTTAGCCATGCTTTCTGAGAACATGACCTGATATCTGTAAGGCCATATCCGCATTTAATATGAGAATTTCAGGAGTTTTCCATCACAGCACAGCCATCTGAACTGTGACTGATTTTACTACTTTCCATCAGTTTATAGCTCGATCACTGAGTATTTTGCTGATTTCCAGCAGGGGGGTAAACATATTCCGCTGCTTCATCTACTCTTGTGATGTTATTATCATCTACTTCTGACATAGATTTCATTTAGCTTCTTAATATTAATTCAAATAACATTTTTCCATAAAGAAAGCTGAAGAAAATATGTACAGCTGCCTCCAGGTATGCATCCTTCCTATTTACGTCCTCACAATAGAAAGTCTTTTGGTTTTTATGCCAACAATTTGGTTTAAGTTCTGAACTCCCCGTATGTTGTACTGTTTATGGTGTTTATGTTTAATGCAAAACACCATATCCATACACTGCAGGAAATAAGGCACTAAAGTTGCTCTTTTCAGCATCCGATATTTGTGGAGCAAGACTATGAAACAAAAAGGAAGCACAAACATGTCAAAACATGTTTGGTGGTAATAGAAAACTTAAAATCTTGATCAAAAAGTCCCGTTTTGCATTCCAAGTGCCTGATGCAGTGTTTTTCCAGCTGATCTAAATAATTAAAAACTTCCTGTCTGTAAAGTATTTTTACTCTGAACTGTGACCACTCGTGTGGTTTTGGTTGTCCTGTTCCTGCTGGAGTCCGGTCTGCAGTAAAGTTGAACTCGCCTGTGTCTGCATTTATACTGCACAATACATTTGCTGAGTTCAAACAGTATTAAACAGTTCATTACAGCAAATTGTTTATTTTTAACTGTCGCTTGCACTTTTCTGCAAATGTGTTTGCTAAAGAGACAGCGAATGATGGTTTGTTATTTGCATTGATGTTTTTCAGCATTTTAGTGATGTTTTGGGAAATTACTTAAGTGTTTTTTGGGGACGGGGGTTAAAATGGATTTTTTTCTCCGTAAAATAATTTCAAATACATTCCCTATTTACATTTTCTTGGCATAAGTCCAGCTTTCGGAAACAGATTAGGAATGAAAAAGTCCACTTGCGTATTTTGTTGTGCTTTTTTGTGGAATAATGATATTTTTGCCTGGGCTGTTCTAGCATAGAGTCAAATACAGGTCACCTGTGTGGAGTTTGCATGCCGCCCCCCCTTTATGGGTTTCTTCCCACAGTCCACAGACATGTGTTTGAGATTAATTTGTGATTGTAGATTACCTGTGCATGTGTGGCTACCCTATGATGGACTGGCATCCCATCTTCGACATAGTCTCCTAATCTACTGCCCAGTGACTCCAGGATAGGCTCTAGTCCACCATGACCCTCACCTGAACAAGGGACTAAGGATAATGGATGGTTGTTTTTAACCCCAAAGTGTAGATTTGTTGTTGGCCACAGAACGCATTTGTTTAATCAGAATTCTTCAGAGATGTTCAATGCTTAACTTTCTCCTCTTGGGAAGTGTGTCATCAATTCTTCTAAGGACAACTAGAAATTACTTCCATAGTAGCAACAGGTAGCTCCTTATACCAGGAGTTCCACGGAGATGAAGCCTAGTGCCGCGGGCATTAGGCAGGATAATTGGAAGAATTTTTTTCTAATTGAAATTCGCCTATCAAGACCCCATTCTTAATGTTTTGTCAAGTAGATGGATGACCGTGGGCTGCACACATGCATAATTCTTAGCTGTGGTTGATGAGCGGTACCGATACCAAAAGACAAATAGTCGGTAGCTTTTCGCAATGTTTATTAGCTCCGACCACACTTTCATGCTGCTGCTCTGGGTCCAGGTGCTTGTATCTGCAAGCCATTCACAGAACCAAATGCCCATGCTGATGAATCTTTTATGATGCGCGCAGCTGTGTCACTTCCATTTATAGAAAATTAAAAAACCCATTAGGTTCGCCGTCTCATGTTTGTTTCTCCAGGATTGGACACTGATAGCCGATTACGTTGGAGGAAGTGTTGGTACTTCACACGTGCTGTCATTTCCTTGTATGAGAATGGAGGATGACAACTCTAAGGTCTTACCTCTGTAGATGAGCAAATACTCTTAGAAAGCACTGCGTAGACCCCTTAGCCTTCTAACTGTACTCACTCTTGTTGTCCCTCAGCACAGCCATCTTCATTCTACTCCAATTCCCAGCCACATTTGAAACCTCTGTGCTGAAATCTTTTTGAATAAACAAGTGTTCATAATGCTCTAGAGATGAGAGAAAGTTGGCAATGTTTTTCATTTGTGCTAAAGGTCTTTTTTCCTTCAAAAAAGGGATCTCCTAAAAGAGGCTTGCAAGTTTGAAGGTACACAAATTGTCACATTCCTCATTCTCTTCCTCTCTCAATCCCTGTATTTGTCCAGCTTCTTGCTTTTCTTCTGCCATTGTTGAGAATAACAGTCATAAAAAGTCATGCTAGCTTGGACATAACCTAATGCTTTGGAACCTGGATAGTTTGATGGCCCATTGGTTGCAGAACCAGAAGTGAAATACAGATGGTCCCCGAGTTACGATGGTCCGATTTAGGATTTTTTGAATTTATGATGACGCAATAGCAGTACACATTCAGTGGAAACCGTACTTTGAATTTTGATTTTTTTTTTTTTTTTTTGGGGGGGGGAAACAATATGCAATATGATACACTCGTGATGTTGGGCAGCAACAGCGATCCACATTTCCCAGTCTGCCTCGTGGTCGCTAGTGTATACAACCGATACTCTGCAGTGTTCTGTGTCGCCAGCATTTTGTTTGGATACCGCCCCCCTCGTATCTACGTTGCAGTTCATCTACAAAACGCTCATCTGTGTCTGTTTCCTGAAAGCAGAAAGCCTGCAATGATTCTTAAGGTAGGTTAGGCTCGGCTATGATGTTCAGAAGGAGTTATGGTGGGTTGGTGGAAGCAATTGCGAAACACCATGGTGATAACTTTAAGTTCCGTTAAACTCTTTACTGAGTGCTGTTTCTGACAAAGAGTGTTGCTTGTAGCCAGGAGTTAGTGCTAAACATTAGCAATTGGCAGTAAACAAAAACGCAGTGGTGCCACAATTCAGAATAAACAAAATGCAAAGTCTTAGCAAGACGGTGGTTGCAGGAGAGTTCACAAGGGGCAGCAGAAACCGAGCACTGACAGGAAGTCTAGGTAGGAAGTAAATCTTGTCCACGATTGGTTCCTATACAAATCAATGTTCAGTCTGAAGATGGGGGCAGAGAGACCACCTACGTTCTGTTACTGAACCAGCCACAGGCATGACAGTAGGTTAGGTGTATTAAATGCATTTTCAACTCACAATGGGTTTATCGGAACTAACCGGTTGTAAGTCGGGGACCATCTGTATATATGAGTTACGTGCTTTATATAAATTTATTTCATTGGGCTATCGGGTAAAAGTTTGGGTTTGCCATGCCTGTGAGCAACAGGTGATGTATTTACTGGTTGTGCAGTTGGGGACTGGATCTGCAGCTCGGACACTGAGCTGACTGCAGCCAGTGTGCATCCATGTTGCATACTCTGCAAGTTTTTATGCATCAGTTTTACATCATTGGAAAAGGAAAGAAAACTTCAGATTAAATATCCGTTTTGTGATATGCAAGTAATCCCCTCCTGTGTGCATTAAAGGGCAAAAGCAGACACATGCAAACAAAAGTAATTTATCTGGGATGTTTGAGTGTTCTGGCCTGCAGTGCCAGCCTCAGGAGTCACAGTAAGGCCAGGTGATCCCAGGACTCCGCTGTCCCTTCTCAGGATCGAGCAGCAATCTAGTAACAATTTCAGAACGCACAAGTATAGATGAAAGTAATAAAAGTAATAAAAACGTAGTGAAAAATTCCCAGATGTGCAGCTAGGAAATCAAACCACAGACTACTGGCACAGGTTCATGGACACAAACTTATAACAGAAAAACTGATCAGGGACTGCAAGCTGCTGTCTGTCTGTCTGTCTATCTATCTATCTATCTATATGAAAATGTCAGAATGGGTTGAGCAATGTGATTATGATGTCTGTTGTCAGTTCAGTTGAAGATTTCATGATGGATTCTTGCATTATTTTTTCATCAATGACAATCTCTTTTTCTCACGTACTTGTGACCAACTACCAGTATTACCAGCATCCCCATTTTTTACGTTTTCCACAAGCTTCTGAATGGCAATGAAGCCAGCAGAGGAGATTTTGGCACTTATGAAGTTCCCTTAAACTTATAGGCTGTAAAAGAGGGCTACTTTACTGCTCTCCTGGAGGACCCGCTCTAGCAACTCAGCCTTTGTTCTGCCTGAATATGTTAAAAGCCGTATTAAACTTATTGCCTCAATAGAATCTGTTTCACTCTCATTTTTTAGCAGTTTAATGAAAGGAAAGCTCTGTCCTCCAGGACCTTCTGAGTGGACTGCAGGTACCCCTACTCTAAACACCATGTTGGCCTCAGCCCCAGTCCCTGCTCTTCTCGGTCATTCCATCAGATGCAGGTTGACAAGAACAATTGTTGCACCTTCTTCAGCTTAGCGCTGGTAGACAGATAGTTCATGTGGCACGAATCCTGAGAAGACAACCTGCTTTTCGATATGTCGAATGTTGAGTGAGTCTAGATCCACGACTGGATCCGCCACGGTCGCATTCTTGTTGGTGTTACCCAAAGGTGTGTACAGCTGAGTCCCGTATTACCAAGCAATGATTCCCTTTATAAAATGTCTTGCAAGAGCAAGCACCCCCAACCCTCAGTTTATCCACCAGCATGGAGCCATTGAGCCAGGCTTGGCATACAGCCAGTGCTGAAAAACAAGTTATTTAGGAAGGCCCATGTGAGCAGTGCGTTGCAGAGGTGATGTGGGAGTCTGGCGTTTAACACTGCCTGCTCATTGATGTCCACACCAGTTACACATGCAGGTTTAGTATCACATTTTAAAAGTGCCACTAAGACTGTAATCCTACTGAACCACAGCTTAGCCTTATTGCATCTTCAGTTTCTCCTAATGGCTGAATAACAGGGCACATTCCCAGAAAAATGCAGTATTAGTGTGCTAAAAGTTATATACCATGAAAGGCCGACTCAAACGCATTTTTGTACTATAGATCACGTGCTGCCAATGACAGCGGTTTTCTGTATTCTTCTCATGTCAGCAAGAAGGACAGTCAGACCTTCGGCAGTTCGACTTTAGACACTTAGTGGTCCGCATCAGCACTTTACAGGTTCAACATTCACGCAATGAAAAGGAAGACACACAGCTGCTGTCCATGACTTCTTGGAAAGAACATAAATTTTTGTAATAATTAATTCCCTAAATCTGACTTTCGTTATTTTCGATAAAATCGAAACTTATGAAGTGGAAACTCCCCATGAGCGGAAGAGTAAATAATCACGGAGAACTGAGCTTTTCTAGGGAGGGGAATGACAAAACAGACAGTGGGGCAGCTACCCAGCAGGTTGGCTGGCATTGTGAAAAGTGCCCCTTCCCTCATTCCTGCCACCTGTTTCTCTGATTAAAGGAAACAATTTGGTAAATGGATTTATACTCTCCTGGAGTGCTAGGCTTTCACTCGTCCTGCAACCGATCCTTGTGCTGCTCTTTCCTCTTCACTACAGTTGTGTAACGCCGCGCGGTTGTATCTTGGGCCAAAAGATCTGCCCCATTTAAGGACATCAGGTCGAATGGTGGGTGAAGAACTACGGGGTCCAGAAGAAAAAGACCTCTGGTTTACACTGTATATAGGATCCAGCCCCTGAGTTAAGCAGAGACCTGAAAAGCTCAAAAAAGAAATATTCGGTTGGAAAGATGAACACAATAACCGAATCTCTGTAAAATTAAATGTCGGTACCATAATAATAGTTAGTTGCTGTTTTCTGTGCATGCCATTGTTTTCCATTTGCATTCTGTTGCTCCTGAAGATCTATGAAAGATCATCCAAATATTTGTCAGTTGTTATTTGTGATAACTGCAGCCTGGGGAAATGACGTACTTATCGACATATGGATACCTCAGATGGAGATACGCTGTGGGCATCAGTAAGCTGTAAACATGCACTGTATACTCTGTTTGCACCACACCTCCTCAGTCCTTCCCAGATTTTTTTGCATTTCAAGGTGAAGTTGCGCAATGCCTAGAACAAATCTGGCAAAGTGTAGTTTTCTGACACAAGGCGCTAGTGCTGAGAATGTAAAAATCCCACAAGCCGTCAACACATCACTATTGATGTGCGTAGGCACAAGCATTGTCCCCCGCAGCTGGTTACATAAGCGAGCATCTTTTTGTGTGTGCTACCATCAATAATCCAGTGCTTATACTGTACACGCCGGCTGCAATGCAGAAGTTGGTTGTCAAGGTACTGAACCACAGGGCTCTTCCAGCCGCCTGTTTTCGGAAAACAAAACCAACCACCGCAAAAGCATTTCAGGACTTCTGGAGCGAATGCCTTCACGAAGGCAACCAGTTACTGTCTCACCGTCATGCACCGGCTTGACGGGAGAAGTTTTGCCACCTGTACCGAAGGTGAGCGCCGAGCCGTCCGATATGATGCCGTCACCGTACCAAGCGGCGTGTTTGGTTCATTAACTGCGATTTATTTTTGTTTGGCTTTTTTCAAGACCCGTTTGGTGTGGCGGTTCAGCCCTCTGCTTTGGTGAGCCCGGAATTGGTCCCCAGGGAGGCCTGATCTAATGATGAATATTTCATTACTGAGTTCAAGCGTCATATGTTGTTGTCATAAATATTATTTTGGGGCTGAAGGTACTTCACTGAAGTAGTCAGAGTTAGGATAAACAGATGTGTGTCTTGGGAGGAGGGCTGTTGTTGCTCCGTTGAGCTCCGCTGAATAGCGAAGCTAATTTGCGTCCACAGATGATATAACCTCGCTGTACAATGCAGGGGAGAAGTAAGCGGTCAGTAGCGTGCGTTCCTTTCACTGCGAGCATCTGCTGGGCGGCTAAGCAAGAGGAGCTACTGTTGGACAACCACTGACCTGGCAGCACACGTGTCTGGCAGGAGTCCCATCGTTTTGCATCAGCGAGACAGCATCGGGCGCTCGGTGTGACGCGGCTTGTTTGTTTTTAATGAATGCTTAAGCCTGCCTTCTGCAGCGCTGTGCCATTTTAATTGGAATCGCATCTGGCTGTCCCCAAAAATAGCAGCCAGCAGGCTGCCCCTGGACTGATGGGGGGGTTCATTTCGCTGCTCTGCTCCACTGACTTACTTCTGAGTTCACTCGCCTGCCTGGCCCTCCATCAGTTCCTGGGTCTCTCGCTCCTGGGCCATGGGGGCCACCTGGGAACAACGATGGTGACTGGGGTCTGTCATGGTGAGAGACCATCTTCTAGGGGCGGGGGGTAAAATGTAGATGGCAGCAGGACCGAAATTCTAACTTTCAATTCTCGTGTGGCCTTTTACTACAAGATGCACCCTTTTCAGTGTTTTGGCACAGATTTACAAGAAAATGTGAATATGGCCTTTCCCAGTACAGCAGAGACACAACATACGAAATCAACAACTTCTTTCCAAAAGATATACTTATAAATCACTAGTTTCGTGCTCACTGAATCTTAGTCTCTTTACATGTATATTTATTCATTCTTTTTCACACTCATGAGAGACTTCTCACTTTTAACTTTGTCCAACAAATTATTCATGGTTTACTTCCTCAAAAACAACAACAATGAACTTACTCCACAGCCCCATGGTCTTTGAAGGTCCTTGGTCTCCCTCAAGTCCAACTTGCAGCTTTCCCCACTGCCAAGAAAGTTAATCTTCCTTTCAGGTTTTGTAACACTGTGTTTTTACAGGTTGGGGTTATCAGCCCCACATTCATCACCCAACTAGGCGGACCTGGTTAGGCAGTTTTGAGCATCCAGTTAATCTGGAACAGATATCTTTGGACTGTTGAAAGAAACCAGATGTTGGCCTTGTAGGCATAATGAAAACCTCAGAAACTGCTTAGACAGAGCTGGATTTAAACCCACACCTAAGCAGTCCAGGTGCTATGAGACAATAGTGCTATTCACTGTCCCATCTTAGTGCTAATAATAATAATAATAATAATAATAATAATAATAATAATAATAATAATAGAGGAAGAGGAGTCATCTTTTCTTGATCCTTGGGGAATTGTTTTCCCAGTTCAGATTTTGTTTTCTGCTTTTTATTTTAGCAAAATAATACTGTCAGCAGTCCTGCTCACCTCTGCTGTGTTTTGTTGACTTTAATCAGTTCAGTACAGCATGTAGAGATTGTTGATGCTGTGCAACTTTGAGGCAGGCTGTAACATAAAAATAACCCTGACAAAATAAGCCATTATAGTGTTTCCTCTGTGGAAAAAAAGTGCAACTAATATTTATTTCTTCTGATCTGAAAGGATAAAGCGAGTGTATTGTGGAGAGTATCGAACTGTAATGATGTAAAGAAAACAGTGTAGCCGAACGCTTAGGAGATACTGCACTGCAGTAGCGATTGTACAACTAGGATAAAGAGAACATGGGGTGTAACAGACTGCACATATTATAACTATGGTTATTTTGAAACCACAAGCATGTAGTGGCGTTCTTCACATTTTCTGCAGCTTGGTCATATGAAAAGTCACACCGTGGAGGCCTCTTAAACCATTGAATAATTGTTGAGGGTCTCAGCGACAGCTTAACTGTGAAATCACATGAGTGTAATGCCAATATAGATAGCATTGTTAAGGCTCACTGTGTACGGTTCTGTGTGATCCCTCAATGCTGGGGCACCTTGCTGTGGACCACTTCTGAAATTTATTTTTTGGGTCTTTCAGCACTTCGGTGTGTTCTCATGGTTAAAACACACTGACAGGGTCAGCTGTTCACTGTTGGGGCTCATATTTGAGAGCAGGCATCTTCACATTTTTGTGGTACAGTTTCAGATCCACTGTAATTTGGTATCTCTATTTCCTTTTGCTTTTTTAGTGGAATACCGTATTAAAGGAAGACATATTGCACAGCCTGTCTCAGACATTGATCTTGGCCACAGACACTGGTGTCAGGTCCAAACCTGGCAGTGCCCTGGCTTTCATGCCTGAGCAATTGGTTCACAAACAGCAAGACATCATGTGGTCTTCTTAAACTTAGGAATTATGTATAATCCTCCCGTTGCAGCTAGCAAGACATCTTCCTTTGTTCTACTTGGCATGTCTTCATAACCATGTGGAGCAGCTGAAATTGTATTCTCATGTCGATATGTTTGTGGTCCACCGACTTGTTTTCAGACCACATTTCCAATTGCTCCTCTTTGTGTACACACTCAGTTCTGTTGTTTTTTTATCCTTTTTTGCCTCACTCTCCTGCAAAGTCCTGGCATATATTTAGAAGAATTATTGAGCATCTACGCTTATCGCTTATACACCCCGAGAAGGCTAAAGGCTTATAACGTGCCTGTTTAATTAAAAAAAGGAGCATGGCTTGGGATGAAGATTAACCAAATCTTCTTTGCCCAAACGTAGCAGGTGGAACCAACAGCCTGGCTAAGGAAACCAGGAGTTTTGTTTTTTTTCTCCCCTCCATTTTGCATTTATCCTCCAGGCGAGAGACTGTAATGTCTTTATTTCCATGTGTAGTCGATGGGGCAAGGACTGATGGGGTGAGGGAGCGGCAGATATATGGTAATTCAGAAAAACATCTATCAGAGACCAGAGTAGGCCAGAACTTAGCTGGGGGCTGCTCTGACAACCCCAGAAATGAAGCACAGGGGTGTTTTACACTGTGGATCTGTCTTATATGGAACGCAGTCAAAGGCGTTATTGTTGAAAGTCAAATGTGAAATGCATACAATCGCATTCTCGCAGAGCTCTTAAAGAATCATATGAGGTTATGGATTATGTAACATCTCCCAGAGACAATAGAAAAGCAAGGACAGTGATAAATACTGCAGTGCTTCGGGTGAAGTTAAACTAAGATGGAAGAGATGAGTGTCCTCAGTCGGGCTGTCTTCTGCATCTCTGTACAAGATCGTCTTGTTGTCCCCGCACTCAGACGTGCCGACACGTGACAGTGTGTGCGCAGGCCTCCGTTGCTCACAGTTAATCCAATCTATGGTTTTTATTATTTAACAAAAATGAGGGGTGTAGTTTAACGGAGGATAGACAAGGTGTGCTTCTCAAAATGATGATAGTGCCTTTAAATTGATTCTCATCTGGTTGTATGCAAGTGGGAGCCGCCACAGGTTCCCATGGTGAGCTGTTGAGTCCCAGTGGACCACTGTGTCCCAGAGGACGCTGGGAAGCTTCCGTACAGCACCTGCCGACCTTCTGACAGCGTCACATCATCATCCCCTCCGCTTGGGATTCTACTCCAGCAAACACCGAACAGGCTGCTTCTTTCCTCGTCCCAAATACGAGACCAACTGGTTTTATAAGCAGTGTGGAGCTACCGAACATTTGAAGGGGTGTGTTGACAAACATTGTGCCATTCCACAAGCATTATTAGATTTTCCAGCATCATTGGAACTTGGGCCAACATTCATTTTATTTTACAGTTTACCTTGCAGTTTTTGATGCACCTGCTTGCCTGGATCATCCATTAAAAAAAACTTCTTTTATATTTCGTCCCATCTGTTATTCTACAGCTCATGCGCCTTAGTGTAGTGCCACAGGTCAGGCTATAAAGGCTGAATCCCTCCTGGGATTTGAACCCTGGACCATGTGCAGAGAAGGAGACAGAGCAGGCAGACACACAAGGGAGATGAGTGACAGCCGCGATGCAGCCGCCAGACAACCGATGGCTAATCTCAACGCTGGGGACTCCTGCCACCACCTGTTTCTGCACCCACACCGCCCCTCTTTAAGAGTGATGGGATATTAAAGGCATCCACGTTCAAATCAAATTTATTGCCATAGTTAGTGGCGCTTTTTCTCCCCCTTTCCCTTCCAACATAATGTTATTACACAGCTCTCCAAATCTGATTGCCTACTCGTTCCTCATGTCCTAGCAACAGGCGTTCCCATAGTAACTTGGAGCAGGATAAACGGCGCCTGTCCTCTGCTTGCCTATCAAGCATTCCCACACTCAGCCTCATCCTCCCCACGTAGCAGGTTTCCTCTTCATTCCCGACGTGGTCGGCATCTTTAAATCCCACTAACAACGCGGATGCGATGCTTGTAAACAAGAACAAACTCGTGCGCGTGCAATCATCAGCATCATTTACGCTCATCTTCTTGGCGGTCCGATGAAGATAATCGAGAAAACGCTTCCCTCGGTAGGGTAATTTGGTCACATGGGTTTTTCCACAGCCTCCTCTGAGGGCCACGGAGTCGTTTGATGGCACCAGCCAGCTGCGCCCATGGGACTGCAACAATCTCCTGAAGGCGCTCTGGCTGAAGCTGGCAGTTTCATTATCACCACATGATCCACAACAGGACAGTTACACCATTACTGTGCAGCAATGCAAGTGGGGAATGCGAGGAGGTGGGGTGGGGGGCTGCATGAGAGAGCAAAGCTAGCGTACGGCTGCAGCAAAACAAAACAACGGTTTGTTTGTGCTCCAGAATGAGGCACAAGAGCTGCATGGTTGGTGTCAGTCATGGTCTGTGATGCCGCACTATTCAGAGGGCTAATCCTGATCAATGCACAGTGCTGTAGGGGGTTGCGATCACACTCTATGTGGTGCAGGAAGGCTTCAGTGAAGGGCCTTGCTCAAATGTCAAGTTCCAGATCTTATTTTTAGGCTCCCCAATTAAACTCTTGTCTTTTGAAGTCGCTTTCCTACCTGTGGTCTGGTCAGTAAATGGTTACATCATCTGAGAAACTTCCCATGCACAACAGCTTCTGTGAACTGGTTGTGTGTGTGTGTGTGTGTGTGTGTGTGTGTGTGCATTGTGAGTCTCTTCACCACTGCTCAATGTCTCCATGTGGTTTTGGCTATCAGTTGCTCATTGGTGCTCTCGCCTCCTTCGTCTATTATGCTCCCAGAGATGCTCCATCCTCTCATCCTTGCAAGCTTCTCTCAAGGCTATTTTTATAATTCAGACAGTCTAAATTTAGTCTGTCCTGCAATGAGCTGTCAGTTTGTTTGATTAAAAAAAGAAAGAATTATTTGTTTTTATACTTAGACTGATAGTATTGTCTTTTTTCTGGACTTTCGCTGCATAAACATAGAGATACTCAATATTTAAAAATTGCTCCCAGAAGCTCTGTTCCTGGTGATGCAAGTGCTGGGCCCAGATTTTCTAGTTTAAAAACTTCAATGCTCCTCATAGATTAGGGGGACTGCATTATATGTATTGAAAATTACAGTGGGAGCAAAATTTTATGAAAAAGTGTTCAGTTGAATCCACTTACTCATCATACTTATTTACTTGCAATATTTGTACAAAAATAAATTATTTCATTTACAAACTTGTAAGACCATTCAGCTGTTTTTGTCAGACTACAGTTTACTGGTTTTTTTTTACCCATAATTCATTTCACTTCCACAACGGGTACTTTGCTCTGTACAACGCTTTGTATCAGACATTTTCAGTTTCACGGCTAAATATAGGGTATTAATTTCTGCATAACCATGGAAAAAACAGCCGCTGATGTTCAAGGAAGGTTCGAAAGATAGCGGTTGAACTCTTCTCTTTTATCATGGGCATATATATGGTTATGGACTCTCCATTTTATTAACACAGTCAGCACTTCTTTCATAATAAAATCACTTTATAGTTTACCTTGCAGATCCCACAGACTCCAGTGGTCCACAGAAGGATGTAGTTGTCTTTCCCACTGCCCTGTTCCCATAAGATTTTGGGTTTAGTGTTTGTTGTAACAGATTTTGGCAAAATATGAGCTAATAAACATAGATAATGTTTTGTTTTAAATGCAGCTGTGAAGCATACGTTGCTGAAATCTAATCTGAAATTCATTTCAGTCCAATTCAATAAGTCCCATCAAAATGGTCCAAATTAGACTCCATGGTTTCTCAGATCACCTCAGGTGTTAACAATGCCACGCAGCCCCTCTAACAGCACAGTGTTTCTGCATTTTGCACAGTGAAGGCAGCGACCTTGTGACAAATATTTGTGAGCCAAATGATCAGCATCCCTCCATAAAGGTTTTGCTGAAAACTCGGAACCTCTGCAGCCAGACAGCAGGTATTGATAATGAATGAATGAATGAAAATGGTGCACTTCAAAAAGGCAACCGATAATAACTTTAGATCATTTTTATCACCTCAGTTTATCATAAATAATGATTTTAAAATAATTTTTATTCTAGTAATAATTGCTTCACTAGAAGAATTTCCGTAATAGGGGGGAATTCACGGAACAAATTAGCCCCATTGTGTGAAGGATGGGTGTATGTTTTCAAGTTGTGTGCCTATTCCACTCAGCCTGGAAGTGCTGTCAGTGTGTTCCTGGCATTTCCACATGGCGTGACATCTCTCAGGTTCTGAAATGAAACAAACCAGAGTCGAGAGGCGCAGAGGTTTCCTGTGACGTGGGTGGAAATGAGAGCAATGGTGCGATAGGAGGACGCATTCGCACTGACACGTGCGCGCTCTGCTTTGACAGCCTCCATTTCGGTGCGGCGCAGGCAGCGCACAAAGACAAATCCCTCCATTCTGGCTCTCGCAGTGATTGGCAGCTTGAGTCCGGCGCCTTGAGGGAGTTACGGGGAAGAAAAGTAGACGTGTTATATATTTTATAGTTTATATAGTTCATAAATGCTAAAACTTATGTACGTAAATATTACGATGTTATTGCTGTAATGCCTGCTGGTGGGACTTTATGCGTATACTTTTGGGCTTAGATGTGGGTGCGGTGCTTCTTTTTCACTGGCCTTTGCATAAAAAGCAAGCTTGTCAATATGGAGTATGGTATTTGCAAAGTAAAATATGGTAAATCTTTACAAATGGCTGGGAAATTATTCAGGACAGCTCAGCATACAAGTATTTTTAAAGATATTGGTATCACATGGATCAGTTTTTGTTGTCTTTGCACAAAATGTCCTCCATGGACCAAAAAGTGTGGTGAGAAGGATCTGACCAGACAGAGTAAATCCTACATGAGGCTCTCGGGCCTACAGTTCTGTTGCACTCAATCACGTTGGACTCCATTCGTGGTCCTTACGCTTTTGTCCATTTACACATTTTACCTGCCATTTTACCGTCAGAAATCCCTGACTAAGAAAATATAATTGTGTCAATTCACATTAGAAGTTTAAAAGTTTATTAAAAATGTGTAAATGTTCCTTTTCACAAAATAATGGGGTCAATTCATTCTGCAGTCACCCCAAAAAGTAAATTTCTGTTTTGAGGTGCAGAGGTCAATTTATCTGTATTTATTTTGAATATCAATAATTGCTTCTCAGATTAAAAAAGTCAGTTAAAAGTCATTATATTACCTTAATAAAAGTTTTTTTTTAATGCATGAAAAAGAAATCCCAATTGTGTTTTATGTTCACAACATAACGCAATATTTCTATCATGCTTTTTAATGTAAAATTTTTACATTTGTTCAGTGCCCCATGCTGGGCGACAGGGGTCTGGAGACTGTCTAAAAAATATAGGCTGTGAGGGAGCAGTTTATTGATTTTGCATATGAATGATCATGATATTAAAACCAAATGGACATTGGGCTGTTAGTCGTGCTGTGCAGTGGCAGCAGGTGGCGTAGTGCTTAGAACTGCCACCTTGCCATTCTTGCTGTAGTACCCATGATAAAGGCACTTACCCTGAATTGATTAATTATGAAGTTAATACATTATAATAATAATAATAATAATAATAATAATAATAATAATAATAATAATCATCATCATCATCATCATCATCATCATCATTACCACTATTAAGTGAACACTGTAATTTACTTTGGAGAGAAGAGTGAGCTAATGAATTAATGGTATAATTGAATCTCCTATTGATCCTAGGACTCCACTGTCCCTTCTCAAGATCGAGCAGCAATCTGGTTACAATTTCAGAACGCACAAGTATAGATGAAAGTAATAAAAGTAATAAAAACGTAGTGAAAAATTCCCAGATGTGCAGCTAGGAAATCAAACCACAGGCTACTGGCACAGGTTCATGAACATAAACTTATAACAGAAAGACTGATCGGGGACTGCAAGCTGCTGTCTGTCTAAGTCAATCTGTCCACCTGTCCATCTGTCCACCTGTTCATTTATCCACCATCTGTCCAATTGTCCATCTGTCCACCTGTCTATCTGTTAACCTGTCTCCCTGCCCGTCTGCCCATCTGCCCATCTGCCTTGTGTAATTAATGCATCTCGGCTCCTTTATATGAAGATGAAACCCTCACTATGGGTCACACCCTTCTTGACTCAGGCTGCATGGACCCAAGAAGGAGCCCAAATACTGACTCAGTTACAGCAGCAAAGACACAGAAGAAGGTGTTGAAACTCAGTGTTAAGGTCAAGGGTCAACAGTACATAAACGTATTTGCAATGTTGTAGAGATACAGCAGACAGCACTTCCACATGTCAGCCACACACAGTAAGCATTTCTCAGGTTTCACTTTAGAGCAGCCATTCAAATATAAATACGGAATAAACGCTCATAAAAAAATTAAGAAAACTAAAGGGCAAAATAAATTAATTTATTTTCAGAAGCTGCATTATTTTTAAGGCAAAGCATCATAGAAGACCAACAGGACTTCCAACTGTTAACCTTAATTCAACACAAACCACAGCAGTTACACTAGGCAGGCAGATGAGCAGGTGGACAAGGGGGCAGGTGGAGAGGCGGACAGGTGGACAGATGGTGGACAGATGGGCAGGTGGCAGACAGTTAGATAGATAGATAGATAGATAGATAGATAGATAGATAGACAGACAGACAGACAGACAGACAGCAGCTTGCAGTCCCCGATCAGTCTTTCCATTATAAGTTTGTGTTCATGAACCTGTGCCAGTAGCCTGTGGGTTGATTTCCTAGCTGCACATCTGGGAATTTTTCACTATGTTTTTATTACTTTTATTACTTTCATCTATGTTTGTGCTTTCTGAAATAGTTGCAAGATTTCTGCTCGATCCTGAGAAGGGACAGCAGAGTCCCGGGATCACCTAGCCTTCATGTGACTCCTAAGGTCGACACTGCAGGTCAAAACACTCAGACATCCCGGATAAATTACTTTTATTTGCATGTGTATGCTTTTGCCCTTTAATGCTCACAGGAGGGGATTACTTGCATATGAGACCTTTTGTCAAAATGGATATTTAATCTGATTTTTTTTTATTTTTATTTAATGTTCTATCCTGTTCAATAGTAACAGTATGGTTCAAACATTTTTCCATTTGATTTGGCATTAAATCAGAGTCAGATTTGAGGATGTTATTTTAAATTCTTTGTACCATGTACATTCATCCAACCCAGTTCATCCAAAAATGTTATGTAATGAAGATTCCCCCAATCCATTATTTCGCAGGCTGAAATGTAAGGTGCCAGGTGGACCTTAAGTCAGGGGTTCATGTCGTTCACTGCAAACGCATAAAGGTGCCAGTTGAAAAATTTGCAGGTTCAAGTCCAAGAAGAGGCCCTCTTTTTGAACTGTTTCTAAAGAAACTGTTTGAAAAGAAGAATAAATCCACTGCAAATGACCTCGGGAAAACTGCGTATCAAAACATAAGCAAAATGGTCTCATAGGACCTGCATTTATCGAAAGTTGGTGTTATTTATTTCTGATTCACTTCTCAGTAGCAGTTTATATCTATGTGCCAATTTGTCTGAAAGAAGTGGACTAAGGACAAGCATAATTTTCTCCTTTGCGACATCTCGCAAGCCCACTCGAGCACTTACAAGGATAAAAAGGCAGAAAGGAAAGCAGTTCTGCAACCACCATGACTTTTGGGCTGAATTTCTCTCCTCTAGCTATTAAGAAAAATGTCCAAGAAAAAAATATAATGATGACTTCAAAGTTTTGCGCGAGGCAGGAGCAGTTTAAAGGGTGGTGATCGGACGACATCAGAAGAGAGGAGAAATGTTCGTCAGGGTCCATAGTGGAGGCAGAGCAGGACATAAAACAGCCAACCTGTCTGCTCTGTCAGTCGCTGTCCCTCATGTCCCCGTCTCCATTCAGTGAAAACACAGGGGCTTGCTGTGGTCACCTTGCTGTGGGTAAAATAGGGTGGTGTTTGTGTATGTGTGTGTGTGTTTCATCAATAAATCTGACCATATCTGTGTCACCATAAAACATTTTTTCACTGCAGATACATGACTACTATCACCGAGGGCTACATTTTAGCTCAAATCTGAACATTTAAAAATTCTATTTTTGGATTTTTATTAAACATTGCCATTATTTGGCTGTTAAAGATGTTTTTTGCAGAAAATACTGTAATGCACTAAAGTGCCAGTTCCTGTTCACAAAGTGAGAAAGGCAGTGCACAATTTGCACTCACCTTGCCAGCATATAAAAGAAAAAAACTCAAAATATACAGCACTTACTTTAAAAAAAAAAAAAATTGGGAAATCGGGGGTTGAACACAAATTCATATTTTTCACAGCACAGTTCTGAGACTGTTGCCTATGATGATTTGACATGATTCACTCCACCATAACAGCACACAGCAACTGATGCAATTGCCCAGGTACAGCAACTGTTAATAACATCAGAACAAATAAAGAGAAATACGCCTGGAAAGTTATAAAATACACTAATGATTAGATAAGATAAAATGTAGATGAAGTATTTCTTACAGACCAGCCGGCCGTCCCACGTTACCCGCCTCCACAGTTTAGTTTTCCCTTCCCCACAGTTTGCACTGGGTATGTTGTGTTACTACTTTTTCTTCAGAATTCACATCCAAGTATTTGTATTTCCACAGGAACTGAAGTACCAAACACAACCCGCAAAAATGTAAAAACCTGAATTGATCTCAGGCGTTTTGCTTTATTCCTTTTCAGAAAAATATTCCTGCTGTAGACTTATCGCTTGCAATGCACAGCACGCATAACCTCTGCATAATGTGTATATGCAGGTAGTACATGTATTGACATAGGTGACTTACATCTACCTGGACTTTGAACGGCCATCTGATAATCCTTATTGTATTTATTTTTTCAGCACACGTAACAATGACACCCCCCCCCCGTGCAATAACACCGGCTGGTTGCACTGCAGTTGTTTGGGTCTGTCAGTGATTACTTTTTATTTACTCACTCCAAGCTGTCGAATCCCTCTCATCATTCAGAAAGGGTCCCAAAACACATTTCTCCTTCTCTCCTGTCTTCTCCATAAACTTCCAGTGCATTGCCTGTATAAAATGAACCGTGTATTTATCTATATCTATTTCTGCACTGCGAGTGCTGTATATGGAGAATTGTGCGTCTGTGTCCGTATCCCTCCTTCTGTTGGTGAAACTCACTCGTTCACTATTGTTTGCATGTCACTTTGAAGGAAAGCATCTGCTAAATGGGTGCACGTAAATGCCTTTGCAGAAATTGTGTTCACTCTGACTGTCTATCCATTATCCTTAAATGTCTGTCCTGGTGAAGGTTGTGGCAGCTTGGATTCTATTCTGCAATCAATGGGCGTTATGCTAGGAGGGGGTCGCCCTGAACAGGACAGCAGTCCATCACAGGGTGGCCACACATGTACACATTAAGACACAAGAGTCGTACACTACAGGCAAACTACAGGGGCAGGTTAACCCAAATCATGTTATCCTTTGGAGTGAGAGGAAACCAGAGCATCCACAGCTATGGAGAGAACGTGGAAACTCTGCTCAAAATGAGCTGGGTTTGAAGCCACACCTGAACAGCCCAGGTGCTGTGAGACATCAGTGTTGCTATGTGAAAATATTGAAAAGAATATAGCAAAGCCCTCTTATACAACGCAGCATTTGAACGTTTAAATTATTTCTATGTTCTTATGGTCGATATGGTCGACAGTGAACACAGTTGTAGGTCGATATGGGGGACACCAAGCACAGCATTTATTTAGACACAGTGGAGCAGTGCAAGGTTATGTTTAGGAAGGAAACATGGAAATATCTCTTTTCCCTATCGACCTGCAATCCTCCAAGAAGCTAGTTAACTCCAGGCCCATCTTCAACTCCAACATCTGCACACAATCTCTTTCAGAACTTCAGAATTCAGTACATCACCCAGTGGTCCCTGTGCAAATAAGAACAGTTTACAATTTATACCTAGCATTAAGGGCAGCCTTGAGTAGCGCAAGACACCGCACAGTATAGGAGATGTGACATTTAAGACAAAGTCAGCTTACATCGAGGTTGCTGGAACAGAACCGCATCATAAGCCGACGATCACCTGCATGTGCCCGAGTTTCTCTGATGTGGAGTACCCAAATAAAACAGGTCCACCATCCCAATTGCATTAGTGTGTGTGACAAGACACAGCTATAGCCCTCCTTCATCCGAAGCTCAGGGAAAAGAATGGTCGGGACAGGCTTGTGTCCTTAGGGTCTAGCTCCAGAGGAACACTTCTCTTCCCATGGACAGCATGGCTCTAAATAGGGATGTGATGGCAAATATGTGTTTCTTAACCATAACTAGAAATATGTGCTACGGTTGGAATGGTGTCCATATGTGGGTTTTACACACTGGTGTATGTTTGTCTGAGATCCTGAGCTATAATAAACTTGAATGAACTCTGAGTCGATGAACTGTGGGTGACCTAAAGAACTATACGTTCTATCTCCCCACGTGCTGTATTTTTGCTGCTAATATTATTTTTTTAAGTTACATCTCACCAGAGTGATTTATAATGTTAGGTTTGTATTCTAAGTTATTTTAAATTATGTGCATATTTATACAGCTGGAGAATTCTTAAAGTATGGTGTGAGGACAAGGGCCTTGCCCTAGGGTACTACTGCCGGAGCAGAGATTTACTGTGAGGCAGTGTTAACCACCAGACCACTTGCTGGCTCCTTGTTCCCTCTTTTTCATTAAGATCAGCATGCTAGACCTCATAATCTAATGGCCACTAGCAGTAGTCGACTTGCTGATTAATTCCAGCTCTGAAATGATGCAAACCCGCAGATGCTGAAGGTAACACGACATTCATTTTTTTGTCAAATTTTCTATCGGCTCTCTGTCACAACACTTCTTTTTTCCATCTGTTTTTTGTTCACATAAACAAGGCAGCACAAGGAAACCAATGATTCTGAAACGCATTGTGCATTCTGAACTGCATGTCTGACTTCCTTTGCCTGCAGACCACAAGGGAAGTCGGAGTCACTAAATCAAAAATGTTTCTGCCAAATCTTTTCGAACTCGCTTATTTGTCACAGATTAGTATTGGAGCCTCATAGCTATGGAATAACTGATCAAATGTGGCCAGATCTCTTCATGTGTTTGCATGTTCCTTCTATGGATTTATAGCAACACTATAGATTCTAAGGAGTTTTGCCCCTGTCCTGTCCAGGATGCTCTCCACCTTGTACCATCACCAGCTGGGATTGGCTCCAGGATAATGCAAACCATGCTTTTACTGGTTCAGTGGTTTGTATAAATGAAGAACAACTGAATATTTTGGTAATAGTGCTTTGACAGACACTTGTACCCACAATACTGTGCACAGTTTATGATGTACAGCTGGATACGTTTTCTGGATTTATTTCATACTAAGTATTTTGCTTGAAGGGTTGAAGAGTACAAACCCATATGGGACTTTAATGAGTCTGTTTCTGAATCCTGGTTTACCACAGTACATCTTACCCATGCAATGGAGTAAAAGAGTCAATCTTCCCCAGTGTAATTGTCACATGGTGGTCAAAGGTTAAGGTTCTAGGAGTACTTACCTTAAAGGTAATGCTGATATTTTCTCTTGAGGAGATATTTCCTAGCTGAAACTTTATTGTGGTGCCAGTTTTCTTTCAACAGCAAATGAACACTTGGATATTTAATCGAGTTAATGCGGAGCCTTAATTTATTCTTTCTGTTACTACATTTTTGCAGGAATATAGCGTATATGAACATGTTTGTTCTTCAGTCACTTTAGGCACTGCATCTAGAACCAAACAGAGCCTACTTTTGCTACCAGAATAGTATGGGTTTACCAGTATGGAACTACTGTACTCACATTCACATTTATTCATTCAGTGGACACAGTTAATTTTGCATATACAAAAGTTCTTTTCATTATGTATGCAAACGTGACTGTTTTAGCAAAGTCAGGACGCCCACTACCATTACATCCTGTAGCCTAAAAATTGCAAAAAACAGAGGTGATTTTGAAAGATCATGCAGTGCAAATTCATGGAGCAGACTGGAGGTCAGGAGAGAAGTGGCTCTGGAAGAGAAGAGTTTGGAGACCTTTGCAGAAAGTTGAAAGGGAATTAACAGTTCTGAGGGAGAGAGATAGATCATTCCACCACATCTGAGCCAAGGACCAGGAACCCACTACTACTTTGGGTAGGGAAGGCTTTATCTATGCAATGAACCATACTGAGTCTCCATGAGATGCAACACTGAGCATTTGGACCAGAAAAGTCTTGCTTGCAGCATTTCTTAAGGGCTAACTTGAAAATTATTTTTCTGTATTCACCCAGTCATTCCAGCTTGTTTTGAAAGCTTCTTTGAATATTTTTGGCTGATGTCTGCTTTCCTCCGTCATTTTAGTACGTTTTTGACATTGGATTCCAGCGCTCTTTCAAAGTCAGCTCTCGGATAAAACCTGGATGGCTCTGGCTATTGTCTGGGCGGTTTGGTGCAGGTTCTGTCTGCTGATTGAACAACCTGGGCTGTGTTTTATACTCTTCTGAGGAAACCTGTAGCATTAACTATGAAACGGAAAATGCTGTATCAAAACACAATACCAACAGTGGGTTGAGGTTTTCCAACATCTTGTTGAAGCTTTTCTGACTGGACACAAGAGTGTTTTGTTTTTGCACCATAAAAAATGAAGAAGATCATGCATTTCATGTTGATTGACCAGTTGTGTGCATGTTACATATATCCATCCATCCATTTATTTTCATTGACCAGTTGTCTTGGTCAGGATCACAGCATTCTGGGGCCTGTCCTACAGGCAATTTAGACTTTTCTATTATCCTGAAACATGTTTGTGGACTGTCAGAGGAAGCCAGAGGAACCCCACACAGATATGATGAGCACCTGCAAGCTCCACACCAACTGAACCACATTCAAACCTCCACCCGAAGAGCTCAGGTGCCATAGCGCTGCTGTTATATACAGCATACCTTATTATTTAATTATAAATAATTATTATTTAATTGTAAATGTCCAGGATTGATCTGAGCGGTGGAACAGCTTTGTAACAGTCGATGCATTTTATAAATGACAGCTGGAACTCTTAATGTCATAAATTAGCTGGACCATCACAAATGACCTCAAATTAATGGCCGCTAAAGAAGGGGTAGGCTTGCAAAATTTATACAATGAGTATGAATGAAGTTGTTTTATTTAAATGGAGATTTCAGAGCATTAATAAATCAATATATCGCTTCTGTTCAATTGCGTTAATGGTCGCTGAGGAAAACTCATTATGGATATTAGCTGAAAATAAAGTGTTTGCAGGTGCATTTGCGCTATTTATTTTCCATTTATTTGTTAAAAAGCTTTAATTGATACTGAGCTTAAAGGTGTGATGATTCAAAACATTTTAAGTGAACACACTGTAAGAATGATGGAAGACCGCAAGGGGTTCATTATTGCCACTGGTTAACAGAAAATGCAATATTTATTTATTTTTCAATTTATTTGTTTATTTCGAATTTTAGCCAGTGAATCAAATACATTTACTTATCTTTACAGTGAAGGCTTAATACAACTGAAAGCCAGTACTTTAGTAATTTATTCTTATTTAGAACTGATCAGTTGATTTTGTGTAAAAAGGCTTCTTGCATGTCGCACACACATTAGAGCTTTGCGTTGTTCGTGTGTGGCCAAATTTTTTAAGCACAGTTATACAGCTTGCAGAAATTGGGAAATGTTCATAAACACCTTTATGTTAAAATTAGAAAATTAATAATCTCTTTACAAATATTGAACAAAAATTTATGTGTAGCATATAGAGTGGATTAGTGAGACTTCAGCGCCTCATTTGTTATCCAGGAACAGGACAGCAACTTGTAGGCTGATTTACTGTAAAATGTGATGATAATATTGATGTACTGTATTTATGCCCAAAGCCTTTTTCTGCCTGTGTGAAACATAAATTTAGGTTGCTTCCTATATATTTACATGTTTTTAATGTTTGTTTGTTTGTTTGTTTGTTTTTAACTTGGACAAAAAAAGTCATCCATCCAGCAAAATGAACCACTTGTCCGAAGGAGGCTCATGGTAGAACAGTGGAAACCAACTATGACTTTAATGCAAAGGGAAGTCATTCTTATGCCGATTACATTTTAACAAAGTAATGAAATTCCAAGTGAAACAGAAGACTAGATTGTCAGCAAAAGACTAATTGCAGAATTGAAATGAATCAAATATCTAAATATTATTATTTCTGCAATGGACTGATGCAGGATGAGTTCCAGACTGCTGCAGCCCAGCTCAGGACTAAGTGGTTTGCAGAAATGGATGGATGGATAAATTTCATTATTTATGTATTATAACATAAAAATCCACCATACAACAGTTTAAATATTTTTTTCCTCATGTCCACTATACTGTTAGACAATTAAAACAAATTTTGTTTGTTTGTTTGTTTGTTTGTTTGTTTGTTTGTTTGTTTGTTGCGGGGTTGTTGCCTAGCTTGGGATTTTTAATCCAGATGTCTCTTTGCCAGCCAAGGTGACATCGCCAGGATGTAGAAATGAAAAAGGGGAAGTGGCAGAAGTATATTTATAGACAGGCATCACTTCCATTGCTGACCACTGTCAAAATGTGAACCACTAAGTCTTCTACAGATGCTCCCTAGAGAGGATCTTGACCTCTTGCATTTCAGTCTGATATGGGAACTGCACTGCCTCTGACTAGGGATCTTTGCATTACATAGTGAAGACTGCCCAATCAGTGACCAGGACTTCACTGCCCACCATCCAGACCACCTACAAAAAGCAGTATTTCAGGAAAGCTGATCCCATTACTGTGGGCCCCTGTCACCATCCCCACCATGTTTTTCCTCCACTCAAAGATACAAGCTGCTGAACTCCAGACGGTACAGAGACTGACCTCCACCACCACTGACCACCACTCACTGTACCATCAAATTCTTATCTTTTGATTTACCCATCCTACCAAATACCTCATTTTGTCTGTCTGGTCCCTTGTCTTCATGCTGTCTGTTTAGTGCACTGTGCAGTAAAAACTGCATGCTGCATTATGAGGCACAATGACCATGAAGTGAACTTTGAACCTTGAAAGCCTTCTGTAATTTAGCTAGAAAAACAACAGGTTTGTGATACAACCCTAAGAGGTGCAAAGATGTTGAGATAGCCCAGTCAGAGGACAAGTTCCGGGACCTCAAGAATGCCCAAACAGTGCTTTACATACCTCAATTCCTGTAGCACCTAAAAGTAGTTTTTCTGTTTAATCTAAAGGAAGCCATTTACAGCTCTCTTGTCTGAGTTTTAAGTTTTAAGGAGCAATATTTGAAGAAATGCTTTCAAGATATTTTGTTTACCCTGATGGAGAAAACCTTTGCTGCTATTATAACACAGTAGTTCAATAGACTCCATTAGAATTTGTGCGCAGCCTGAGGTTGAATGAGAGGCGAACAGAACGAAAATGACAGGGTCAATGAAAAATTGACTGGACTCACTGAGATGTACGCACCCTTGCCCTTACCTGCCTTTGAGGAGAAACACGACATTAAGGTAAACATAGCTGTTTATTTACTGAGCCAATACAAATGAAGGGCCTTTCTCAAAGATCTTTTCCTTGGACTCAAACATGCAAATTCTAGATAAAGGGTCCATTCTTCAGTTAAGCATGGTGCTAAGGTCCCACTTGTGTCTTGGAACTGAACAAAACTGAAGAATCTATAATAAGATATAATATTCCACATTCTGCAACTGAAGATGACCTCATGGAACAGGTAAAGTGTGCAAAAAAGCTCAGTTTACTAGGAACTGTTAATTGGCAAACTCTGAATTCCCAAATACCCCAGTGCACATGCGAAATAGCTATTTTGTTGGCCTAACATCTCGAGATTGTGTGATGCTGGATTTATACCCACTTATGTGGTCATACTAAGGGAAAAAGTAGCACATGTAGAAGCAAGCAGAAGCTACTTGTTGAGCTACTTGTGGACACAAATAAGTTCTTAGCAGCGAGAAGATTAAGCATCTTGCATGATCCCCAACATAAATCAGGATCTCCAAACCTGAAATAATTCTTTGTGAAATAACACGATTGCCCATCAAAATCTTGAATTTGCTGCATTTTGAACTTACTGGTATGACTTTATGAGGCCTTCTTATTAAATTTGCATCAAAGTACAATACCTTGGTTTCCGAGGCAATCCATGCATGAGTTAGATCTTATTCAGTCCCTATCGTACTGTATAAATGGGCAGTTCACTATAAGAAGCTTCAAGTTACAAGCTGCTTTGGAGAAATGAGTCAGGCAAATCAGTTTGTTTGAACCAGTACATTTTTAGTGTATGTCTTTTCTTTCAGGTTTTTATGTTCTGTGTGTGCCCTACAAAGGAAATAAAAAAGGCTCAAGCACATTACATTTTAAACACTGAATATTAAGGCAAGACAGAATTAGAGGAGGATGAGAACAGTGTTATTTAATACAGATTGCATACATATGATTGCTCATTTGCTGTGCCAGGATAAATAGAACAATTTTCTCCACCTACACTGTGGTCATTTTGGTGACCACTGACTAGCCTCAAAGTTCAAGTATCATTTCCTGGGTCATCAGCTTCTGCAACCCTAAGCTTTATGGTTGAAATGACATGCAGTATCTTCCAGTAAAGTGCATAGATGATGGCAGGCATCGATTTAAAAGTGGAAATATCAGCACAGTTTCCTGTGAAGGAAACAAAACAGATATTTGGTGAAATGGTGCTTATGCATTATAGCATTAGGTGAGGATTTTGAACCTTTGACGTTGGACTTTTCCCATTTCCTTATTCCATCTGGAGAAAATAA
This sequence comes from Heterotis niloticus, assembly GCA_018136845.1. Classification (NCBI taxonomy): domain Eukaryota; kingdom Metazoa; phylum Chordata; class Actinopteri; order Osteoglossiformes; family Osteoglossidae; genus Heterotis; species Heterotis niloticus. The sequence continues at coordinate 11,178,035 of CM030896.1, forward strand.
CCATAAGAATTGCTGTCCCGAGTGATAAACACCTCAAAATAAACAATATAGTGCACTTGGACCATTTCTTATTCTTTTCATGTTTCTGAAATGCCTGCCCACCCCACTCCACACAGAGTGTATTACAGTTAAATTGCTGATTATATTTAGAGGTAGACATGCAGGCTGATGAACCGCTCAGACTTATTCATTAAGCTGGGGAAGTTTCAGCAGTGATAAACTATGTGAAACTTGCAAATTTGCATTTCATGAGCCCTCTGACTGTCTGACACCATGGTTCCATGGGGTGCATTGTTGCCGCATTATGTACAGAGATGGAAGGTCCAAAACAAATAAGTGCAATGTAGGAGTATAAAAAAAAAAAAAAAAAAAAAAGTTAAAAAAGAAACAAATGTGCAAGTACATAGGTCATTTTAATTAGTGTTTTACTGTTCTTAACCACTTTCAGTATTAAGACCCTGAATAAACAGTTCTAATTTACAAATAAATATTCCTACTGTATATCTCTTTAATAAATTAGCCATGCTGTTTCAGCAAAATTAAATATTGTTAGAAAAACTTAGCACTAAAGGAATAAAAATTTGTCCCATGCAAGCTATCCAGTTGTTTAGACACATTTGCGTAAACCTTGTAAGTCTCTTTAACTTTACTCAGCCAATGTAGCTGATTCAGAATTAGTACCACACATCGGTTTGGATGATGAAAATACAACCCAAAATACGATATTAAAATTATTTAAAATGAATAATAAAATCTGCTGCCATTGCTGACCCTATGAGAAAAATATGCATATTAATAAAAAGTACTGACCAGCATTAATTAACAGGCTTTTGTGAACTTTCTGCAGCTCAGCTCAACAATTAGGTGTTCGCTCGCCAACCTCCGGTACCAAATTTCATCAAATTAAAATGTCACACTTCTATTTTGTTTCGTAAAAGAGCAAAAAAAGTCATTTCAGAACATTTAACTTCCTATTATCGTGTTAGAGCCACACAAAGTTACGATTCTGTTACTGTAGTCTGATTCCTTAAATTAAATTTGCGTAAATTAATAAAGAAGCGACTGTCTGAATAACTCATTCTAGAATGGTGTATCCATCCATCCATACATACATACATACATTATTGTCAACCACAGAACAATTTAAATGAAGTCTTAAAATACTGTACTCTTGCAAAATTATTAAACACATCCAGACTCCTGTTTCTTCCTCGGGGTTCTGCTGTCATCCCTCCACCACTCATGAATAGATGATGTTGTCAGTGAAGGTGGGACAAAACTAAACACTGAAGTATGCCTGGTCAACACAAAACTTTTACTTGTCTCCATGCACAGAGAACAGGCAGCACTTTATTTTTTGGGGGGGAACTGTAACTAGGAATCAACTGTGGCCTGAAATGCAGAGATGCCAGCTGGTGTTAACAATGGTTTCCTTTAAAGCAGAACAGGCTTTGGGTAGAGAAACAAAGCATTAAATGTGAGAAATGCAAATGCAAGGATATACCCAAGAAAACGGTTTCCCTAGAAATGTATGTCAATACAAGTACCAGCATAAATGTAACCTCTTATTACCACCTCTGGGCATCTCTGCAATGTGTGTATTTCCATCTGGGCTTTAACCAGGAATAAAAGATGTATTTGTTTAGCAAAACTCCAACTCTGAAGGTCACAAGGTGTGTTACCCATAAACACATTGCTTCACCTTTTATGCTTCACCTTTTATTTAACAAGCCAGATTGTTGCTGATCACCCATTCTCGAAAAACCACCAACGTCAACCTGTCAACCGTGTGTGAATGTGTGCCAGTCTTCTAACTGCTGCACGTGTTTATCTTGAATAGTAAAGTCTGCCTGAAAGTAGCTGCAAGTTCTCAGGCCCTGCGGTTCATCGATACACACCTGTGTTGGTGAACCTTGTGCTCCCTTCTGGCTTTGCTGTGCTTGTGAGAAATTTGCTGAATCATGAATGGGTGGTGCCCATCCTCTCCATGACTCCTCTTGTTAGTTTGAGATGAGTTGGGTCTGCAGATCTCAGCACATGATGTGCACATAATGAGTCACCCTGTAACACGTACACTAGGATCCCTGCGTATGTCAGCATGAATGCAACTCAGACTCGAAATTGGTGCTTTAACCTTTAGCGCTCAAGCAAATGCTAGCAAGGCTCGCGCTACCGTGCCCTCACTCATTAACATATAAAGGACAACAGACGTACGGTATTGCCAACTGCTGAAACAAGGCACTACGGTGGCACAAAACTGGAAACTGGAAAGGTTTACCCTGTCAGCTCAGCCGAGTACAGTATCTAACTTGGCTTCTTGGTTCATAAGCGGACTGAAAAGGATGCAGGGACGAGTCAGGGCTGAAATAGTCAAAATGCGGGTTTTTTCAAAGGCGCTGTGCCTCTTTACTAGCTGCATCAGTGCAGTAGAAGATACTTTTCTGAATATGTTTTCAATATTTTAGTATTTATAAATGGTCTGAAAATACACAGAAATATGCATTAAAATATATTTGAGCATAAATTTTAACACAATGTGCGTTAAAGTATGCCAAAATATTTTTGAGTTTTCCCTCCAATTTCTAACAATTTCTAGCGCTGTCCCCTGCTATAAAAACTGCACCTTGGTATTGTTTAAAAATTCCTGGCTTGAGCTTTGACAGTTGCAGAGTCTCTTTGAGCCCAACTGCTGCTGCTACCTGCCATGGAATCTGAAACCTTGCCTGCATGGCCCTTCAGTAACAGTGCAGAATGCGATAAACTGGGACGGGTTTTCATCGGCCCCATCAGTTCATAAAATTACATAGGTGAGGAAACCATTGTTAACACCAGCTGGCATCTCTGCATTTCAGGCCACAGTTGACTCCTAGTTACAGTTCCTCCCCAAAAAATAAAGTGCTGCCGGTTCTCTGTGCATGGAGACTTATTTAGGCGTACAGTATAATTTCTTTTACCTTAATTGGGTCCCAGTTCTTTAGAAATGAAAACTAAAAACCTTCTTTCCACATTCTTATGGCTGCTACAGTGGGCCATAACCCCACCACTATGTGCTATGCGAGGTCTTAAAAAAGCCTGGCATTGTGCTATTGGGGGTATAAGTACTTGAATTTATGCAAATAACCATAGACACCTTAAGTATCCTTATAAATATACGGTACAAGCATCTTTCATATAATGATCGGCTGTACAGTGAAAACCCGCTATAATCCTTTAGAAAATACAAACCATGCTGTCATACAATGAGGCAATAATTCATTATAGTGCCATAACTGCCTGTTACATAGACACACACACACACAGAGTTGCCTGATTAAAAAAGTACAATGAAAATGAGCAGGAAACCGTTAGCTTCATCTGAACCTCATATGATGTGTGGAACCTAAGCCCCTTCTTCTAAGCGACGTGTCAGCCACCAAAGGATTGGTTTGAACATCCAACACTACTGCTGTCCTTTACCTTGGATGAGGTTATGTGAGAGAGAGACCTCTGGTTATATAACGGTGAGAAGAACAGTGGGAGGTGAGCTTCATATTGAGATCATTGCAGCGTGTCAGTGTAAAGCGAGGAGCCAGCCAGAACGTGAGAGGTACAGCCAGAGTGGAAGAAAAAAGAAGTGAACATCAATACAATGTTAATAATAGATTGTGCAGTGAGAAACTAAAAAAATAAATCCAAAAGACAGCAAGAATATGAATTTTCCTTCAGGTTTTTTGGCATTGAGGTCCATGTGGGGTATTGAACACATGATTGGCTGTGCTCAGTATAGATGGCGATGGGTAAATTTCCTCTGGGTCACTGGTTGGGATTTCTTCTCTTTGGTCTCAGTTGTTCACGCTGCAGAAACTCCTTGTGAAATTCCGAAGGGGCAGATGGTACCAACTTCAACACCTTCCTTTGTTCTGTTGAAGTTGGTTCCGTTTACTTGCTGAGAAGGTTGGGAAATTTATTCATCTACACCTCCCCCTCAGTTGGTGTGCATAACACAGAGAGAGTCCAGCAATGGCAAAAACGACGCTAGGTGCAACATTCTGCAGGCTTCTCTGCTTTCAGTGGGCAAAATTCAGGCCCTGGTTGTAGAAAAACCAGAGCAGGTTTCACATCTAAGCCTCTGGATTTGGAGGCAATGCAGGAGCTTTAAGGGTGGAGAAGTGCTGCTCTTTAAAGGCTGTAGATCTGCAGTGTGGACAGCCTGTTAAGGCCTAATTCCACAGCAAAGTGCAATGCAAGGATCTGAAGGTGATATTTTCACATTTTGGCATCTGTGTCCTTTTTCCAGCCATGGCTGTGCTTCGCTTCTGATGTCTGGTGGGTGACAGCTGACTTCATAGACCTTGTTTCAGTAGCCAAGGAGCATGAAATGACTGGAGCCATGTTCTGCTCACACAGAGGAATCAGTAACAGCCACACGGAGTGCCACACGTATGAATAAGCAGAAACACAAAAACATCTTTGTCGCAGGTTTGTTCACGTAAGAAGAGAAATAAAAGAAATTAATTTTCTTGCAAGGTTCAGCTTCCATAGGATCTACATTCGTGTTTTCAACATATTTTCAGAAAACTTGCTGAATTGCTTAAGAATTGTCCGGTAAAAACACAACCCATATTGCAATGGTATTACAACCTAACGCGGTCTTGCGCTTTTAATCGGGTTGCGAGATGTCCTCAGATAAATGTTTTATCTTTTTTTTGGGGACCTTTGAAATTTAAAATTAAAAGTTTAGGAGGCATGAAAAAGCAACAGGGACAAGGCCCAGGTAATCTTTGATCCGCCTGTGTCAATCTTTTATTTCTGTTCAAGTTTCACTTCCAGTAAAGTAACATTTTTTCTTTTGAGTTGGAAAGTTGAATTTGTTTTATAAGCATCATTAATTTTTCTGGTCGACAATATGTTGTAGATCAATCCATTCAGCATTGTGCGTAGCTCCATATTTTTACATTAATAGAAAAACATGATGGATGAGGCCATGTATAAAATACCAAGAGGCCATGTATAAAGTAGCTTATTAAGACAATGCAGGCATTTTAATGAACGATTAATTTAAAAAAAAATGTTTTAGTGGTGTTCTGAATGCCAATCCAATTTTTCTGCATAGTTTTAACTCAAGTGCCACCTCCTATGGATGTCTTATATTTTGTCTGGAATCAGGATCACAAGGGCAAACACAGCAGGGTCACGGGCACCTCTGATTTCGGTTGGTTCCAAAGGCCAGCTAGGACCCTATTGAGCTGGATTGAATCGCGCTGCAGATAACAGCCCACGTTCACTGTGGAGGAAAGGTCATGAGCTCAACTTGAAAGGGGAAAGCCTTAAAAGGCCAGACAGTTGGGACAACTCCAGCTTTTCAAGGACTGTCAGCCAATTTCAGCAAAGCTCTGGCACCCTGAGCCGAAAGCAGTTTGCTGATTTCTGTCTCAAATATCCTACCTGAAAAGAGAAGAAAGGATCTCGGGAAGAAATAAAGGAGACAGTCATTACATCAGGCTAACCCAAAGAGAAGATCTCAAAAGCCCTTTGGATACACCTGAAGTTAAAGGGTCATCTTTATTTTTTTGTGAAAGGCCTTAGTTTCTTCTTTTTGATCCAGACTTCTTATTCAGGCAACAACAAATGATTTGGATTTGGAGTTGTTTGGCAAAGCTTAACAGTTGTGTTTCTATGAGGGACACTGACAGCATCTGTAGAGACTTGGCTGGCTTTGGTTTGCAAACATCTGGCTGTTTTTGCTGAAGGTTAAATGTCTCATTTAAGGATGTAACACCTGGGTCCAAGTCAAATTGCTTAACTATGCAGGTAACTGCTGTCAGATGTTTAATTTACTTCAAGCTGCTGAGAGCTTTGGTGGTGAATTTGTTGCAATTATATGAAGCAAATTTATTAACAGATTTTGAAAAGTCTGCTCAAAGCCAGCATTCATTACTCCTCGCACGTGGCCAAGATGATTATCGCGCTAGGCAGTAGATGAAATCTCCACGTTGCCGCGGACACAGAAGAGCAGAAGTAATCCGGGAGAGGTGCAGGAATAATTTGGATGTAGAGCGCCATATTTTAAGGAATTCTGAAAAGCAGTTATCCAAATTAGCTTTGTTAGGAAGAAGCAGCTTCACAAACAAAACAGATTAAATCCCATTTTACATTATGCTGCATTTTTTATTGCTTGAGGGGCTCCAAATTATTTATGTCATCTGTTTAGTGTGGCTGCTAAATAAACCCAAGTTTCTGAATTTATGGCATGAGCACCCACAACAAAACCTCCCACAGCTCTGAGTCATGCTGTTATTTTGAAGAAGTCTTCACGGATGCTCCAAGGTCGCGTTCTGCAGGTTTAGCCGGTGCAGATCAGCCTTGGTCCACACATGTTGTCGCTGATGCTTGCCAGCAGGAGCAGGTGCCTTTTTTGCATCTGCAGTTTAGGGAAGAAAATAAAATGAAAGACTTCCTCCTTTCAAAGGCGATGGTTTAGAGGATGAAGCTTGCATGCCCGCTTTTTAAGGTCGACATCCATTTCAGTTCAGAATTCGAAAGTTAATTCTGCTGGATTGTTTCTTCGTTCACCTGAGGGACATCTGGGACAGCCAGTCAATCCTCAAGCACCTGGCAACCTGCACCTTCCCACCAGCTGTGCCACATATTTCATTTGGTCACTGCAGTAATAAACATACAATATTTTTGTATTTATAACCGGCTGTATTACATTTGCTTGCTTGTTTGTTGGTTTGGTTTTACAGTAACGGCAATTTCAATTTTACTTCTCATTTCCACTCCAATCTCCTTGCCCCCTCATCGGTGTCCCCTGGTTCTCAATTTGTGGTCTTACACTCCTCTCTCTCAGTTTAATGTGACAAAGGTTACACATTTTTATTCAAGGGTTAAGCCCAAAGTGAAACACCATTTTCTGGATGTGGAGATCCCCACCCCAGCCTCTCTCTCACCCAGGGGGGTGCTAGACAAGGTGCTAATTGCACATCCTGCCTACTGCTTCTGGGCTCACACATTGGCTTGTGGTGGGGAGGCTCAATCTCACACCATGGCCTTTCTGACCTCACCTTGGGTTCCATCACATTTTGCAGGTCTCTTCTCCTTTCAGCAAACTCCACTCTATTTTGCAATCTTTCATCTTCATCTTGCCCTGGTGCTCATCCATCAGCTGTTGTCCCACACTCCCTCCATCGTCATTCTGGTCTAAACCTCTCTTCTTCTCTATTTCTCCCTGAAATATGTAAAATGTTTCTGTTCCATCTCTACAACTTGATCTGAAATAAGCACACGCTGACCCAGAGCCACTTTCTGAGCAGAGCCACACATAAAGGTTTCTAAAGGTCTATTTTCTTGTTCGCATTCCGAGATGGCCACTGCGACTGAGGATTAAAGTTCAGAACCATATATGAGGAGCCAAACAATGATGGGAGGACAGTTTCCCGTTCTGCTCTCTAGTAATGTCAGCTCAATTGGTAAAGGCCTATTTAACTACAATAGGCCCCAAGCTCAGCTATCAACTGAAACTCAAGCACCATTGCCAAAAAAGCTCATTTTCATCTGTACTCATCCACAGAGCAGAGGAATAAGAGAACCATAAACATGTGCATGTGCTCAGTTGAGAATGCATGATAAAGTGACCCTACCATTGAGCAGGATCTAACTGGCAAAATTGTGTTGTTCATATTTGTCATCAGAGACTTAACTTTATAGAATTCTTTTTTTGACGATACTTTAGCTAACTCAGTGCAATCTGTGCAATATTTTTCACGTTAGCAGTCTTTTAACTGCTTTAAAACATATTTGGAGCAAAATTTGTGTTATGACTTATACATGGCACAACACATGCTGGTAATATGTACTTGCTTAGCAGGAGCGTCTTATCATGGCAGCTAACGTTTTTACATATTCGAGTTAACCACTTTAATTCATGAGCTTTTATGAAGGACTCATCAGAGTGCTTCCTGGGTCTTGAACTGGCAACCCACTATGCTGCCTTCAAGCATAAAATCACTGCAACACTCCCACATCCTCTCCTTTTAAAAATAAGTTCTGTTTGTTCAACTGAAGCTGCATTAAATCCAACATCTCCTATTTGATGAAGTAGTGGGGGAAAGTGGTGGTTAGTCAATACTAATCCTGTACCAGGCATACAATTAAAATCTTCCTCTTCCTCCACAGTGCATCCGTCAGTATAGATGAGGCTTGCCAGTGCTCTGCTGTTGCTTCTACCAGCTGCATTTTGCAGGGACAAAGTGTCAGATCTTATTTTCAACAGGAGGCAACTGGGTGCAATTCATGGTTATAATCCAGAGGCCTGCTTAGCACGGGGCCACATTTGGCCTTCATTTAAAAAGGGTGCCTAAAATAATGACCAAATGGGTCGTAGTTACACTTCCCAACATCTCTTCAACCTGCTATGACTTAAAAGGCTTCAGCCTATCTGACTTTGTATGTGAGTTACAGAATGGGCAAAATAAAATGTTGAGAAAAACATGGCCAAAAAAGCAAAAATGCAATATAACAGATGAAAGCACAGGTTGTTGTTCACCCATGGAAATTGTTTTGATTCATAATTTAGTTGCCTTTGTTTGTTAACTGCTTGTTAACATGCCTTAGAGCTCAAGTATAATAAAATCATATCTGGGATTTAAACTTCTTTGCTTGCATGGTTAAGGAGTGGTGGACAATTAAATGAAACTCAAAAATAATGAAAATAGATCAAATAAATAAAATCCTAAAATCTAGGGCACCAGAGCATAGACGTGTCCTCATACTGCTGATGGTGGCTGACTGCAAGGTCAGTTCTCAAATTCAAATGTGATGTTCTGCCTGCTGTGTCTTTGTGACTGTTAAGAGAAAAGGAAATTTGTGAGCATAATAAGTTGGCTGGCATATTAGTGCAATAGATAGTATAAAGTGTAAAGGGGAACAGATTGGGAGGTGGTTATTTTGACAGCCTTGAACGTTTGTGTATTCAGGCTTTTGGATAAGCTGTACTGCTTATCTTAAATAAAGGTTTTTAACCTGAATGGTTCCAGTAAAATAAGTGGTTGTAAGCATGGATCTCTTCAGATTTGCTTTGGCAAAGTAACGAAAATAAAACTTCACAGTCACTGACGGTAATCTGTACTACTTTGTTCACTCACCCTAGTTAAAGGGATCCAATACAGAAGTGATAGTATGGCAACTTGAGGTAAAAGTCTGTCTCATGCAGTTACAGAACAACACCTCAGGCTGATATATTGGTACAGTTCGATGTCTCGGTAGGTCTGTGACAGAGCCTCGTGATGACCTATGGAGCAGAAGTCCCGACCCTGTCAGGAATGAAAAATTTCTTCTACTGCTTATTTTGTTATTGGAAGGCAAGAGGTCATTATCACAATCAGGTGACAGATAGCCTGGCAGATCACCTTTTTCTAGGGGAAGGTCCACAGGTGGCAATAAATTAGATGTTTCCAAAAGTCTTCGCTGCGTCTGTGCTCTCATCTACAGATCTGGGATAAATGTCACGAATAATTTGTTCCAGGAATAAATCTCACTTTGTATAGATATAACATTAAAACACAGGGTCAAAAAAGGGATTAATAAGTCGAAGTCATCAATCATAACCATATTTTCACCAGACCTGTTAAAAAAAAAAAAAAAACTAAAATATTGCAGTAAGATAAATTAGAGAAATGCCTTAAAGCTGGAAACACAAGGACTGTTTTGCAAATATGTTAATATTAGAATTATCCCAGAGAGGCCCCCAGATTTGGCTGGGATTCAATCCCTAATCTATACTCTGTATTAGGACATGTATTGGCGCACATCCTGAGAAGTGTGACACTGCAGAGGCTGATGTTGTCTCATCTGTGCCTGTTCACAAGGCCATTACTTTTAAAAACTACATTTTACAGTCAGAAAACTACATTTGGTTTCACCCCCATTATATGTACTTGTTTTGCTGTCACCATGGATGCGTTTACAAATGTTTCTGCTTTGATTTTTTTCTTTTTAGCGTTCTAACTCCAGCTCTCTAGAGGCCCTTAAGGCAGCAGCAGAGATCTTGTCAGCACCGTATGGCTAGAGGCCAGCAGGTTGAGTTTTGCCGATAGTTGCAGCAAATCCAAACACAATCTGCGAATCTGCTGAGCCTCAGTTGTTCAGATCCTGTTGTTACCATAGTTTGTTCACAGTGAGAAAAGAATTTATACTGCACCTTGTAGCTTTTTCTTTTACAGTCTTCAAGATCAATCCATTCAGAACATTTTCAGAAAGTTTGAGCAAGAGACTTAATTCCATCGTTTTAAACACCCAGTTCCATAGACTGTTTTTAAGACAAAGCGCATATGAACAAATTAAAAAAATTAAGACTGAAGCCATAGTCATTTCTTTGGCTTCTTAGTGCTTTGCACTGTCTAATGGGAAGAACAATAAAAAAGATGTAAACGCACAGGTCGGCTAGGTGTGGGGATTTTCTGGGGATGTGTGTAATAGCCACAAGGCCCTGAAGCCAGAAGAAATGGCCCGTGACACCTCTGGCACTGAGGCAGGCTGGGTCTTTGGCCAAGCTTAGTGTTGCCTGAGTCGATGCAATGCTGCAGCTCAACACCTGTGAGGCACTGACAAAAACATCTTTGTGTCCTTTCCAACACATGGTCCATTTTGTGAAACCTATAAAGTTCTACCCATACACAAAAAGTTTATCAAGAAATGTTTAGTGCAGGTGGTTCTTCTTGTTGGCAGCCTCATATTATATCACAACCAGGGTCTGCCTAGTTTTCAAAGCTGATGTAAGCACACTGGGTGACAGTGATCAATAAACTTGTTCATGAATACGCATACTGAGGTTACATGATCTTCTGTAGAAGAAAACTGAATTCTTATAAGAGCAGGAATATTTATCATAAGTTGGGCACCGTGTGTGAAGAGTGTGCATTTCAAAACTCAAGATCTTTAGTTGCATCACATGGGATACCCAAGTGTCAGTCGATAACTGTACAGCTCTACAAATCCATGTATGGTCAAATCTAAATTTCTTATTAGCTTCCAGCACAAACCAGATCCACCACATCTTCCCCTGCTATTTTTGCAAACCCATCATAATTCAAACCCCATCCTTAATCTCCTACCAACCCTCTAAACCACCCCTCAAGTGCACCTACCAGGTTGAGAGAGCCTTTGTTGAATTATTGAGTTTCCACTCCCCTACAAAGCCTCCCTCCTGCCAGCCCCATACTGTTGCTCCTTGACTGTGGTACTCTGACCAGGGCCAGAAGATCATGAATGAGCCTAAAAAGCTAGAACTGGAGGGGATGCCTGGGGTGTTTCAGGGCTGGCAAGAAGCAACTGAGCTTGGAAATAAAGGAGCAGAATCCTTGGAGACATCTTCCATGTTAGACACACTGCCTACTCAGTTGGACACACACACACACACACACACACAAAAAACAGAAAGGAGGTCTTAGCATTGCTACTCTTGATGATGTGCTGCCCTCACCTATAGCTGCTCTTGTTCAGTCTGCTGGAATAAAAACTGCTATAATTATGTATGCTTTGTGTTTTCTTTCTGCGTTTTTTGATCATAATTAATTTTTGTATGCAAAAAAAAATAAAAATAAGCATTAAAAGAAGCTAAGGGAAAGGCAGCTGAAGGCAGTGCAGGAATGCAAAAAGCTCTGTGCTTTGTCTCATTTGCCTCAAACTGAAAAAAACAGGATTGTAAGTTAAATTTCACGCTTGACTGCAAAGTTATGAAAGCTAAAAAAGAAGGCCCAAAACCTTCTTTTAGGAATTTCCCCCTTCTTTACCCCAAGTTGGTCAAACATCCTGTGGAAAAGTAAATTAATAGAAAATAACAATTAAGCAGAATTCCTACAGAGATTATCAAGTTTTTATAACAAAAAAAAACAATGATCATACAGAAGTGAAGAATATAGTTAAGGGTTTCTTAAGGGTCACATTGTTAGTAAAGTTGTCGATATGGGGTTATTAGCCCATGAAAACTTTCTCCACAAACTGGAAAGGAGCTTCTGTAAGGGAAAGATCAGTGCCTCCAAGAGCCATGACACATACCTGCAGTTTACCGTTTGCCAATTTGTGAGCTGTGCCACAGCACCAGTCAACTCACGCCTAACTTACACTTGTCAGCTTATGGTGTGTAAACAAACCCATCGGTTGCATCAAGCCATTACATTCAGCACACCCTGGAGGGTCATAAGGGGATAAAAGGCAGATGGGTATGAAACAGCCAAGTTTGAAACTATTATAGATTTCACAAGTTGAAGTGAGAGCAGTTTTCACCCATACAGCCCTACAGCAGCGACCAGTTCTTTCCCTTCTGTCTGTTCTCATACGGACCCTCAAACTGCTAAACAACAGGCCATGGCCCCCACCTTCCAAGTCTCTAACAAGCTCTTTCCCTCACACTTCCGCTCAAAAACGCTTCACGTCCCAAACAGCGAACCCCCTTCTGTCTTTACTCCTCATAATACACTGTGTGCAAAAGCATACTTGGGTTTTTGTTCCTGTAGCTGTTAAATTTTCATTAAGATTTAATATGAAAGACATGCATTCGTGCCACCCACGCACTTTTGTGTGATTGTTTTTTTTTTTAATGAGACTGCTACAGATTCAGCAAAATTTATGAATGTCATAATAATTTCGTTTTCCCTGAAAATGGTCCATTTTTATTTATTTTATAAATTTTACAAGAACATTTGCAGGAACATTTTATGAATTTAATTTGCATGTTAAAGTAGAATACACAATTGCATAACAGAAAGTAAACACAAATTTTGGACTTTAAAAATATCTCGTCAACGGTAATTTTAGCTAATTTTACATTTTCTCACGCATTTCATAGCCCTTTTTTTTTTTGAATGTCAGTTTTTTTAATTATAAGAATCTGTGTTGCCGGTCCCGATCCCCTAAGTCCACCTGTGTGTAGGGTTTGCATGCTCTTCTCTGTGCTTGTATTCCTCTAAGGGAAAAAAATATACCAGAAGAAAGTAATGACAAACCACTTCTGTTCCTCCTTGGATTGACAACCATCAAAGTGGTTTCCTATAGGAGTTATTAATGCCTTTCCGGTGCTTTCCAGTCCAGGGGTAATGCAGTGTGTTTAATATAATGGGCTATTACTTTTACACTTTCTGAGCCTAGCAGCAGCACCCGGTAACTCAGGTAGTGAATGATATGGTGGTGGTGTCTCATTGTGGGCCATGATCAGTGACAGGAGACCAGAAGCAGTGCATTGAGAGCGATAGAAAAAGAGGAACTTGAAGCAACCCTTCCCATTTGTTTTTGAGGAAATGGCTCAAAGAATTGCTACTCAAACACTGCTTTCAATCAAGTTCCCCTTAGCTGGGACTGTCGTTGGTGATACATGTGTCTTGAGCTGCTTCCAAAGTTGTTGCTGTCTCCCCCATCCTTGTCCTTTTTTGTTCCTGTGACTGCCGCTCTTTGCAAAAACAGGCTTCATTTCTGCCAGAGCTTCCTCCCATTTATCAGCACAGCACGCAGGGGGCTGTAACAAATCAGTACCTTCAGTGAATGCTGGCTCCACAAGAAACAAGCCATCCCCCTCCCAGACCGCAGTTTTTATCCATCTATGGCTATGATGACTAATTTGAAAGAATTTCCATCTTTTCTTTGCTTTGTACTTTTTTCTTTCTTCGTTCTCCTCACATCGTACACTTCTGCAGGGAATGGAATGGTTTTGAAGAATTATAAAGCTTTTTTCAGAAAGCTGTAGCTGCAAGGAAATAATTTGAACATCTTTCCTAACTTGTGGCATCGTTCTGCTCAAGAATGAAACGTTTTTTACATTAAATGCTAAATTAATTTACGTTTAATTTGAGATTCATTGTTTGAGGTCAGGGGCACTTGACATAGACACGGGTGAGGACACTGTCAATGGATAGGCCATAACTGGAGGCCCACCTTTGCCGAGTACAGGACTAACACGTAGAATTTGGCAGAGACACAGTTTTGAGTGTAAATAAAAAAATTTACTATGCACTGTAATTCAACAGTGCTTACTGTCATTCCTGTTGTAACTCAAAAGAAAAACTTGATTCTGCAAAATTTTGCTCAGTGGAGATAATGGAGCCTTCCATGGCCAGGCAGGAGGGCCTCCCCTGTAGATATGCAAATCCCCACAACAGCTCAGCAGAAGGGTGGCAAAAAGTCAACAGTCAAACGTACCTGTTAGAAACGTTTCATATCCTCAAAACTATTTGGTTTTCTGTTGCCATAACCACCTGGTTAAATAGTGCTGAACTGAGCAAAGACTTTTTGAATCCTGCTGTAACTCAAAGCACAACTTAATTTGTGTGGAGTACAAGTGTGGTTGAAGAGCACTTGTGCATTGAATATGTTAGAACCCTGTTAAGGCTCAGCAAAACCTTCTTTGCATTTCACATGTGGTTCCAATTACTTATTAGAAATGGAGAAAATCATTATGGTAAAGAAGAGTCAGTTTTAGTGGTGTTGCTGTTCTGCAGATTGGTCTGTAGGTGTGACTTTCACAAAGCAACCCGTGTTCAGCAAAATGCACCGTATCCTGAGGGAGAGACCATTATGTTAGGCGACTTACCTGTGTGTGTGTGTGTGTGTGTGTGTGTGTGTGTGTGTCTGTCTGTCTGTCTGTGTCTGTGTCTATGCGTGTGGTATGTTTAGTCACAAAAAAAAAATCTTGAGAAACTCGTGCTTATAAGGAAAGGTCTTCTCACATAGGGGTAATTTGTCAGGCAGAAACACATCTTATTTCTTTGTCAGAGATGTCTGTCCATACAACCAAAATGTGCAGAGATTTATTCCATACAGCTTATTGAACAGAGCACAGCCCAGCAAGTGTTTGGGAAAAGCCAACCCATTCTCTATCAGAAGCTTCTAAGTATCACAGCTGGGGTTGCTCCAGGTGTTTGTGGGACTTTTAAAAATAGTGTCTGTCTCTTAAGACGCGGAGGAATCTGATGACAGTGACGAAAAGAAAAATGAACTAAGACTTGAGTCTCTCCAGGCAGCCATGACTGACACTTCAGAGAATGGAATGAGAGGGAGGCGGTAAGAGGCAGCACCAAAATTTCACTAGGTCACCCAAATTCCCACAGAGGCTCAGTCAGGGTGTCTGTGTCATTCTCACACAAACTGATTGAGGTCAATGATAATTTATTAGAATTCTTTATTTAGCCGATGCCTTCTTACAAGGTAACTTACTGTATTAATAGCAACCCTATTGACCGCAGGGCTTATTTACTGAAGCAGTTTGGTGCTGTGAGAAGGGTACAATTGTCTGAGGGGAATTCAATCTATGAACCCTCAACTGGCATGATGGTTGCCCGAATAACCATGTCATCTGGCATAGTTCTTTATTAACTCAGTACGTCGCTGAACTGTGTGAGAATCATTGGTCAAGTTCACACATGAACACATGAACATGAATCCACGTGGTCATCTTCAACTTCTTATGCAATTTACAGATGGACAGGCCCCTCCAAATGTATTATTTTCCTTCAGCCCCAGTAGCACTTGACTTTTTTCCTGCTTTGACCTAATATTGTGCCGCAGTTAACCAACTACCCACAGACAGGTAACAGATCTCATTCTTAAAGGGAAACTGTGTCAGTTGAAAGGCTGCCGTTGTTTAGCTCAGGAATAGCGCTCGACAAATTAGTCATGCGCGTGCAGCGCTTGCAGTCACCTAGGAGCTCCGGAGATGAACGTGGGAGAGGATTAAAGCAAGCGGTTCAGCTGCCACCGCACAAAAGAGAGAGAGTCCGAATGTGATGGTGACAGAATTTTGTGGGTGTCCTCTTGCCTTCGGTTTGGACAGATTTTAATTTGGGCTCCAGGCAATTGCCAAAGCTCTGGCGCTCTTAAATTGAAGAGCGTGAAAAAGAAGCTTTGCGTCATTTTCTGGGCATTTCTGCTTAACAGGTTGGATGTTTGCGCTGTTAGTGCCGTCGCTCTTTTGTAACAAGGAGACGGCAAGGGCAATTCTGATGATGGATAGGGCCTGAGCAGAATTTGTCACGCTTTTGTTTCCTATTTACAATGCATGCTGTGCTGCAGAGGTGCTTATTGTACCCCTTTGATTTGAATGTGTTAAAATTTTGTACATTCTCAGCCCAAAACACAAATGTGCTGGTATTGAGAGAAGGAGAACTGTGTTCGCGGATTTCAGGCGAAGATGCAGGTAAAATCTGTGATGGGAACTGACTTGCAGCACTACGTCCAGCTGATACCAAAGACTTTTGGTTGCCGTTAGCCACACGTTGTTTTTGCAAGCCATTTTTTAAAAATACTACCCCTCTACCGTTACTCAACACCTCTTGTTTTTCCGCCACCCCCGATCTATTCATAGAGCTCAGGACTGTGGATTTGGGGTCTCAAAAAAAGGAATTAGGTTGCTTCAGAAGAGGCACTGGACAATAAAGACAGTCATTGGCATGACTCCTCAGTTGGTCCACACCCTCTCGCTAAAAACTGCCATCACACTTGCAGACTCTGGATGTCTCCCAGGTGCTATGCTGCCTCTGCTGCTGTATCACCCAGGGTGTCTATTCCAAGCAGGTCTGGCCAGCCTCAGAAGTAGGACACTGCTCCCTCATACCCCCCGTCTCCAGAGATGCTGGTGACTCCCTCGCTCTCCCGAGTCTTAGTAGCGGCCTACTTCCATCGGCAACCTACTTAGGAACTTTAAAGAGAGGCTGTTTGCCAGTATCCAACAGAGCTGCTCCCTTCTATCTCAGCCTTGGTGGTAGACAGGCCTTTCAGGAACGCCTTCTCTCTTTCTTCACCAAACCCATAGTTTAGGTCAGGACTTCCAAGTTCTTGGTGAATTATGTGTGGGCTTCTTTCTGTACTACCATCCTTCCACAGCATTAGTGCAATTATTTTGGTGCTTTGTTGCTGAATATGGACAAGCAGTACTGAGGATTTTATGGCACCAGCAGGTACTCGGGGGCAGAATGAAACAGATCTGCCATAGAAGAAGGTCAAAGGTGCCAGACAGCAATATTTGCTCACCCCTGCTTCTTCTTCTGCCTCCAAGGACAATGCTGTGACTTCTTCATTAGTGGCACATTCAGAATTTGAGGAACACCAAGGCAGCCTGGCTGTGACAGATTGTGCAGTTTTCATCATATCTGTTTCACTGACTGCCATTCATGTTTACTTGAGTCTTCTGTCTGGTCTCCCTCAATTCAAAGAGACCTTTTCAAACCTTTCAAATTAAACAAATACATGACAGTAATAAATGTCCAAAGCCAGCAGCATTTACTTTAATCTCAGGTGTGATATAAATTTTTCTTTATTGCATTATGTCAGAAGTTTCCCTGGACGACCAGTGCCACCTTTGATTTAGGCCTGGCTAGCAAATATGAGCAAAACTAGTGGTCAAGAGGAAAATCTTGGTCTTCGCTGCTCACTTTGTATGTTGAGATTTTTGCTTACTCATTCTGTTGTGATCCTTTTTATTAAATACATACTATTACGTATTATTCTAATTCGGATGTGTTTGTTCAGAATTCAGCTTTTCATCTTTTTTTAGCCTATTTTAGCATTGTGGATATTATCATCGTTTAATTTAGTAATTAAAAGTAGTCTTAACTACTGCTCCCTTGTAACACATATTTACAAAAAAATCAAAGTATATTCCAATGCACATATTAGTATGCACCATTAGCATAAGCACCATAATAAATCTGTACTGATACACTGACAAAGCCATTGTGATACCATTGTCATACCTAAATATAATCCAGGTATTTCAGAAAATCACAGTCTGTGATTTTTTTTCAATGCTTCATTTAAAATGGAACTTAGGTATCTACGTAAGACTTTTAGCAATTACATTATGGTTGTTAGCACAACATTTGTGCTGTGATTTTCTTAATTTCATATATGAAAAAATGTTGATGCATTGCTGCTTTCGGATTTATCCATGTGATCAGCTGGATTGTAGTTTGGAGCAGCTGTTGGATTTTGGACAGATTTGTAAGACACTGTCCAAGATGCTGACCCATGCTCTGCTGCTGAAATGTTGCATACACCGACCACAGCAGTAGATGTGCTACAAGATTGCCCCCTTCATTTGCATAATAGTTTGGTAACATTTTAGATTAGTCACCCAGAAGTTTAAAAAAGACTTCAGTCTGCAAGTGGTGTCTGCAACTCATCCATCTGCAAAGAAGCTCTCTGCCCTGTTAGCACTGTTAGTGTCATCTTGAGAGCCCTTCTGTTATTAGCTGGCCAACCCTCCCAAGGGCACCATCAAAGCACCTCACTTTGGTTCAATCGGTCATGGCAGCTTGAACCAATGAGGGGATTCAGACCATTTAAATGCAAAAGGGGGTTACTGCTATTCAGTGACGGTGCAGTCCCTGTTTAAAGATAGTCTGTCTCATGGGGATGAATTTATGCACCAGAATGAATCGTCTGCAGATATAGGCCTGCTGCACGTGTTTGCTGTTGCTTTGCCTTGAAAGCATATTGTATATAAATAGAGAAACTATAGTATAAACATAACAATGTTCCTGGGCTGACATTTTTCTTTAAAGCAACTTCTATGTGTTGCACATTTGAACGGCCATGGATTTTTACCAACGCAACTCAGATGAAGTCCCTTAAAGATGAAAGAGCGGAGACCCACCTGGGGAAAGAACCATTAGCTATCATGGAAGTCCTTGTGTTTATTTCACATTTTCCTCCTTTTTTGGTGACAGAAGTGGAATGTTTACATCTAATCTCCCGGGGTAAAAGTAGACTTCAAGATAACCGTTTGATCTAGGACTATGCCTAGAATTTCTATATTTGAAATTTAAGCTTTAAAATCTGTAAAAGGAGTGTTAACTGATAGCAACATAGTCCACCTACAGTCTCTACGAGAACACTTGTCTTCTAATAGTCTGCTGCTATTGACCGAACCTGAGAGTGTGAACAAATCATTAAAGGGCCCTGAGATGTCTGCACACAAGCATTTCAATGCGAATTCCTGATTGAAAAGGCAAAGGACACACCGGGGAAGCACAACATGCACAGAAAGGGCTTTGTCTCATACCTCAGACAGAAGGTTGTCTTTCTGTCCTTGTTTTTATGTCAATAGTTTTCTTCAGTTGGAGAGTGTAAGGTGAGTCATACTCTGAGCCATAGTCTGAGCCATGCAAATCACAGGTTTTAGTCTGGTTGGTGACTTTTGTCTGAGCCAGTCTGGCGTCCTGCTTTAACCTTATATGGTCATGATTCGACTTTCCCCCTAGTTTCTCAGGTATAAAACTTGGAGTAGTATCAGCTGCTAGGGTTAAAGGCTAAATTAGTGTTAGAGGTAGGGATAGGTGTTAGGGGTAGGGTTTAGGATTAGTTTTAGGTAAGTAGGGGGGTTGGAGCAAGGATGACATTATGGCTTAGGTTAGGCTAATTAAGATTTAGGGTTAATATCAGACTTTAGGGATGGAGTTTTGGTTACGGTTATGATTATAGGTATGGTTAGGCTTATGTTGCATGAGCACAAGAGGATGAATTCACTGGCACTACAGAAGAGTTTCCCAGAAAGGCATGTTTCCTTTTTAACAGTGCTGCTATGTCCTCATTCTTGGGTTAGTGAAAGTTTTGACATATTATACTTCGTTTTTTAAGAACTATTACTTTACACCAAAATTTGTGCAGGGTCAAAAAAGTGTGTGATTATTTTGGATTTTGTTTTGCTTCGGTGCAGCGGAGCCAGATTATTGCATTCGATCATGCAGAGAATTATTGGTCTACTTTAAAAGGGAGGGCGATATTATGATGAGAAAAGGCAACTGGGTTTCAATTCAACTTCTTCCCAAAGGGCCAGACAGTTTTTGGGAAGCAGGATGTTCCTGAGGAAGACATGAGTCGCTCGCCATTCACACACTTCAAGGGTCTTCTTTCAATGAGTGACGCAGAAACAGCACTGCTATTATCTGATAACAGCCAAGAGGGTCTCAGGTGTATGATCTCCAGCAAATACATGTTTATTTACAGAGCCCATTGAATCCTGGCACACAATGTTTTTCTGACTTTCCTGTACAGAGGAAACATGCAATTGACTCTTTGCAGCTCCAGGGAGCTTCTATGACTTAAGCACTCTCAATCTGGCGCCGTTGTTCTTCCAAGACCACACACAAACAGGTTAAAAACTTGAGGATGTTCTGGCCTCCGTAAATACAGTAGATGTTTTCCAGATACAGTCATTAGCAGTAGAGTAGTGCCAATGGAGGCTGAATTCATACGAAACGCTTCGGCACTCCGCTAATAACCAGGAACGGTGCCGAACGGCTTTTTGACGGCTGCAAATGGTTCTCGTTTAACGGCTGCGAAAGTGCTTAAAGCGTTCTGAAGTTTGGGTTGATTTCTACAATGCACGTTTATTCACAGGCCACACTTTGGCCTTGAGTCAAGGTGGAGCAATTTTTGTGTTGCATGAGCGCTTCCCACCCCTTTGAGGTCAGCAAAATTTAACATTTTACAAAGACCTTCAAGTATTATATGTCAAAGCAAGAGGAGGGAAATGGGGGAACTGGCAGGTTCGTGCATCATATTTTTGTTAGGAATAAATGAGTAATGGCGATGACGTTTCTCTTCTGCGCAGTCTATGTATGGCTCACAATCGCTCTTTGCTGTCTTTCAGTGTTTGTTACAAGAGCTCACAAATGCAGAATGAATGACAAAATAGTTGTCAGGTGAAGAGCTTTTTAAAAAGCACATAAGGGCTCCAAAGTAATTGTCTTTAGTTTGAAATCCTCGCTCAACAAGAGGTTAAGGTGTTGCTTCTCTTAACACAAATAACAACAAAATAAATTTCAGAATGGCACAGGAAAAGGTAAAAGCAAAAAAACCAATTGTTGCTTAAAGGCCAGTTTTTCTTCCAGCACCTAATAAGTTACTTCTGAATGCATGTATTTTACTTAATTTAAAACAATATCTGGTTTAATGCAAAAATATATACAACGGAATTAAACATAACTGATAGCAATTAATATTCATGATGAAATATTTATGAAAAGGCATTCACTTTCTTGAGCTTTGAAAAGCATTATTTTAAAAAATGTTGCTGCTTAAAACCTGTAAAGGTCCAAACTGAAGTATAAACCTGTTTTAGACATTAATTATTATTTAATAACACATTATTTCAATTTTGCTGTATTTAATTTTTATTGCGGGTCTCAGGTGTATTAAGGAAGCCTTCTTAGACAATACAGTGATATGCAAATTAAAGGATATTGTTTTCTAAAAGTCTCTGTTTCTGAATAATTACACACCTAATTACATTAAACAAAGTTCAAGTTGTGTTTTCAGGGTTAATATTACGTGGTTTACTGGGGATTGTGTAAGAAGGAGGATTTGCATGCTATAAAAAGGAACCTGTCACATTTCAGTCTCATCATATAGGTGCGAAGACTTGAAATGTGATTCTCACACATCAAAAATATATTAATGCTGTGATTTTGTAACCTCTTTTCAAAGGCGTGATGGACCAGGGCGTAAAATGTAGTAACACATTTCGGCAAGGGATTTATTTATGGTAGAAAAAAATATGTGTAAACAGTTTCAACCGTTTTTGCATCGCAGTAATGTGCTCTGTGGGCCCAAAATGCACATGCAGAGATCACAAATCTTGACAGACTAAAAATTCTTGAATATGTGTTATTTCAAACTATTTTTCGAGCGTTCATTTACTCGCCAAATAAACTAATTTTCAAACTCAATTCTCATGTCTAGTATTCATAATAACATTCAAGTCTTTCAGCTTCAGTCTCAAGTAAATATTTGTTTTTCAAGCGTGTATGCACACCTGGCCTTTACTGCCAGATTCATTGTCAAATTCTGTAACCTCAATATACTAACAATATTTTTCTTCTAATATTTGAACTTTGTCAGATGGTTTTCTTTTTGTCATGGTTACTGTACAAAGTAAACTTTGTTGTTCACATGCTGTCAATATAGAATCCTTTATTACTGATAAATTATTGATAATAATTATTGTCATTATTGCTTAGATTGCCACAGTGCCCAGCTCTTAGGGATGACCCCCCCCCCCCCCAGGTTGAAAATGTGGTAAAGTGTCTATCAAGAATGGAGAGCTAGCAGCGAACATCATCAACCCTACAGCAGAACCTGTAGCCCCAGAAGACGATTGGTAAAGCCAGACTTACAGTCCAGAGGGTGTGGAGGGGAGACAAAAACGTTAATATCCAGAACATTGTAGAAACACAATGGTCCATTACTTCCACTGATTGCATAGCCAAAAAGTTGATTCAACCACTGGGTGCACAATAGGTGCACATGGGTGCCAATTTGACAGGGGGAGATGAAAACCTGAAAGAGGGCTTACAGCACGGTTGGAGATGAGGCCAGCAGAGGCGATGCCTGGTAATTGCTGTGGGAAATAAACGCAGTTCTACAGGCTGAGCTTGGTGAGAAAGCAAAGTCAAATATATGCAGGAAAAAATAAAAAGATTAAATTTTTCCCTTTTGACATTCTTTTTTGGGTTCAGGTATTGCTGCAGCCTGTGTCTGCACACGGAGCAAATCTGCATGGAAAATTGCTGCAATCTTGCTTGCTGCCGCCTATCTACATCATTTTTTTTTTTTACACTGTTTGGTAATTTTATCATTGGAAATGTTCTCAAATTGTAGCTACAGGTTTCTTATTCACTTGGCTATAATAAAAAAAAAAATAATAATAATAATTTTCTGTTATCATCAAAGTGATATTATTGTTCCCACAGTACAAGCTCTGAAAAGGGTTTACAGGGGTTTTAAATGAGATTTGATTGCAAATGTCTACTCCAGCTGTAACTGTAGCTTACACCTGTTTCCTGAGTCACTATAAAAGTGTTCTTGCTATCATTTCTATGAATTAAGTTATTGTAAGAACAAAAAAAATGCATTCTACTGATTTGCATCAGGGACACATCATGTGAATAAAGCACATACTGCGGTGTTAGAACAATAATGTTGATCTAGGAGGCTTAAATTTACGGCATAGCCAGCACCCATTTCTGAAGTAGTTTAGTTGATGATCACTCGTCGCTGCAACGGTTTGGTGACAGGGGTGAGTAAAAGATTTCTAGTGAATAATAATGCATGGTGAATGTCGTACGGATTTTGTTTTGGAAAAGGTATTATATAAAACATTCATTAGATATTATATTTAAGAATTATTCCTTTAACAACAGACAGGTGTGACTCCAGATGCAGAGTTTGTATTGTGGTGAAAGTAAAACATACTCAAAAAAGGTGAAAGACTCTCAACAAAGATGTTCAGACATAAGAAAGGGGAGCTGCAGGACCGAGGTTGCCACAAGGTAACTCTGGAGTCCAGAAGTCCCGTTATCGTGCACAAACAAAAATCTGCAGATTCTACGTTCCTTTTGTGCGTAATCCTCACGGAGCCATAGATGCCAGAGCTGCACAAAAACCTAACAGGAGTCTGAGAAGGTGGTTAATGAAAATTTTCAGAATGCGAAATACAGAATAATAACTTCACACGCAACGTTATACAGTGTAGTCTTTTTTAAATCCAACGCCCCGCATGCTATTAATAAACTGAGGATGAAAACACACTAGCTGGCAGAGAGAGGCAACACAAATTATTTTCATTATTATTAAATATTAGCCTTAACCCCGCCTCTTGGAGAAAACTGTTTAAATAAGTGTCTGATCCACAGGATGGTGGTGTTTGTTCATTCCTAAATACGTTCTACAGAACAAGTTGAACACTGGATGGGTGGCTCCAAGCATGGGATTTATTTGCAGCCATGGACCGATTAGGATTGAACCGATGCAGAGACGAATGGTGACATGATCTGTAGCACAACAGCAGCGAAGCTCAGGTTAGCAAGATATAGCAACCTCTCAAACAAAGAGGAGCAGTTTATTGACATGATGGTGGACATGGTTTGTCAACGTATGTTGACGTGGTAATCCTGTACTAGTGGACAGTTCAAGACTTGCCGTCACAGAAGAAACTTGAAGGGGATTGTGCTGCAAACAAACTGGATTTAAACTCCTGATTTTAAGCTTGGTAACATAGGAGGCAGTCATGTTTGTTTGATATAAAATTGGCCACTAAGGCGTGTGGACCAGTCTGGCAGTTTTCCTAGGTGCCGATAGGCACTGGACGTTCGCTGTGCGTGGCAGATGAGGCAGGGCCGGTAGCAGGTGACGCGGCCATGATGCACACACCAGATGCCCTCTGTAGAACATTCCCACTCATGTTATGTCTCACCAACCCTGCGGATCGGCTTGAATCTCATCGAGAGCCGCAAATTGCAGGACCAAACAGCGTCACAAACAGTTCACCTGCTGTATTTATCTAGGAGTTTGCATTTCAACAGGGTTTTTCTCTCTCCTCTATTTGTACATAATGGCATTGTTCTCAATCTGCAGCCCAAGTAACAGTACTTTACAGGTACACGAAAATGTGCTGAATGAACAGCTTATGGTGGGCAGGTATCACGTACTATATTCCAAAGTACCTCCACGTTTCAGTCCACATTTGATTAATTTCTTATCATCTTCGGAACTATTTATAGTTGCCCTCTTGCTTTAATCGAGTTTCAGGTCTGCTGTTTCCCTCTGTCTTTCCAAATGTCAGATTGTAAGGAAATAAGAAGGGTGGGACCTCAAAAAGCTATTTATCATGTCACCAGAGATAACTTGAAAACTTTACAGCATTTGCAACTTGAAGGATGTGAGAAAAAAACACCAATGGCTCGAGGATCGTGACTGAGAAGCGTTAATATGTCATTTGATGAAATTCAAACAGACTTTGAAAGTCACTGTATACTTAAAAGTCATAAAATGGATGGATTAGAAACTGCTGGTGAAACCTTTCCTCAGTTCAAAAGTAGCAAAGTTAATATACATTATTTCTGAATATAAAATTATCCTTCATATTATTGCTCAACCAATAAGTCACCAGGAAAACCTGCAGAAAAATCTCTATATCTACAAAGCTCAACTTGTCTGTCTGTTTGTTTGGCCACAGCTTTGTTTTTCAGGTCAAACACCGGTCATTTGACGCACAGGTTCCTTTCACTATAAACCTGGCTTTTGTGTTGTGATGTTCATTAAGTGCATAAAGGCCTACTACAAACTCCACACGTATGCTAAAGTTCATATCGCCTCTCTGTCTGCCACACACAGTTTCTCTTAGACACAGACACACATGAAATATCATTTAGTGCTATATTATTATGATAATAATATATCGTATTACTGTATGCTCATCTCTATGGCCAGAGTGCATTGCTGTCAGTGCCAGCCACAGGCTCAACCAAAGAAGTCAATAGCTTTTAGCAAAGGTAAGTGTTAAAATTAATTCAAAATTATACATCACACATGCTCACACACATTAGTGATATATGTTATGTATGTTTTGTTCTCCCCCTTTCTGCTTGACTACAAGCTGCGTGTTACTCTCTGTAGCAGTCACCTGTCTAACAAAACAGAACTAAATACTTTTGTACTAAATATTACCATTTTAACAGTAAAAAAGTTTGATGATAAACACCTATAAATTCTGTGGTCTTACCAGTAAACCATCAATTTGTAATGTTAAAACTTTGTAAAATTAAAAAACAGTCAGACACGATCCAACAGGATCCAAATACAGCCCTAAGCAAAATATTTTGCCATTGCCATCAAACTCCGGAGTGTTGATGGCCAACCTCGAACCATATTGGCCTGCTGTTTTTAATGACCCCTCCCTCGGTCTGGCTCTGTCCACCAGCTTGCAACCCAAGCCCTGACCAAAACCTGCCCTTCATACCTTCCATTTTGGTTTTTTTAAAGAGCTGTGGTCTCACCTGGCCCAGGCTCCCGCAAAGTGATTCCACAAACTAAATCCGATTGTTTCTCCTTCCTTCTAACATTCAGGATGAGAAAGGAGAAATGCTAATGATGAATGGCCGGATCCGCCATGATGTATTGCTGAAGATGTTTCTCAGCCACTTAGCAGTGCCCAGAAGATTTCTGATCAGCTTGCAAGTCCGCTGTAGTTGTTTTTGTGCCACTTGCAGATAAACAAGGATGTACACTACATTTTTGCGAGTGGCATGTGTAACCTCAAGTGAGTAGAATACAGAAGTAGTTATGCATAACTAGACATTATGTTTACTATGTCTACTTAACATAATGGTGACCACAATTTATACAGCCGTTTGGAACGACTAAAAACGCCTAAACTCGAACTGTGTCAACAAGAAGTGAAGAAAGTGGTACAGAATAGGACTTTGCCCAAACTCCTTCCTCTCCATTATGGCTAGTGAGTCTGATTACATGGCACCCTGGCTAAATAAAAGCCTTTAGTGTAGTTGAGCTTGCTTTACGATCAGCAAAGATTTCATCAATCGGATATGTATTTGATTGATATACATACGTTCACAATGTTTCCATCAAAGTCTGTTGTGCAGTTGATATGTAACTTGTTTTCAATCAGAAACTTGATGTTATACAAACACGTGGAATAGAGAGAGTGCAGTGTAGAGGGAGTGAACGCAATACTGGTATTTTGCTTAGAAGTGCTACAGACCCTACGCCTTAGGCTAACCCAGAACTTGCCTTTAGGTTCCCTTATTCCGTAGCAGGATCTACCGTCAGTTCTAATTATCAGTCGCAAACCAACGTTGTCCCGCTTCACTGAGTTCTGTTTGCCTTCTGAGAAAGAGAGAGGAAGCCACTGACATCACATAATCGACCCAAAAAGGAAACTGGCTCCTCACTACTGTGGTTGTCCACCCATCACAGCACTGAACCAAAAACGAGAGGAAACGTTTCATCTACGGACTCAACCGTGGTCCATCTTTCCAATTACATGACAAATCTGTCCACTTCCAATCAGCTCTGTCTTATTTTCCAATTTGCAAAAGTACAGAGGGTTAAATCACTGCCTTAAGTCTTACTAGCAGCAGTACCAAATGGCTTTGGCTTTGTCTCTTCCGCTTAGGTCTCTACGCCTCCTTTGAAATTTGTCTGAGATCTTTTTTAACTGGGAGGTATGGCCACCTCACCCATTTGGTTTTACATCAAAGCACATTTATTTTCAATCGTCTTGCTGGCGATTCCCCCCTTCATTGATCACTTCTTTTGCCTATCGTCAGTTAGTTTTGTTATGTGGAAGCACTTCTGGTAGGTATCATTGTAGCTCTCATTTATAAGCTTTCAGTCAGTTTGGTTCAGGCCACACGAGCCTATGTAACTACATCGGCTAAGATTTACATATATTTATCTAAATCTTTTATCCATTCTTATTTAAGCAGCTATTTTAGTCAAGCATGTTGTAACTTTAAGATGTCAAACAGTAAAAGTCAAACAATAAATACTTGACATTGGTTTTGAGGCAGAATAACAGCCCGCATGGTTTGTTAAATTTGTCAGTGAGACAAATCAAGTCGTCACAGCTCAGCAAATCCCTCATATACTAACTTGCAAGAATGGGGTTGTGAATGGTGCCACATAGGCAGTATAAATTTCTTCTGTAGCCTCACTACAGATGTCACAGATTTTTTTTTAACAGTCCAACAGTCAGATCAGTGTCCAAAATCTGTCTGTTACTTTTGATTTACTGCATTAATTCTGCAGGTCTCAAAATCTGAGGTTTCTACTGTGTTTCTGTCATTATACTAACACTAAACAGGTACATGAATTATTTTTAACTTAATGGATTCCACAGTTCTTATATATAGGTTAGCTTAAATTCAGTAGTTAAGTTCACAGCTCTGTTTTACACATTAATGTTATTTGTTCATTAAATATGTTACAAATGATCAAGCTGATGTGAAAAACTTTAATAAGCTATGTGTTACAAGTCATGTAGGACTACATGTGGAAATACATTTTTTTTTGCTACTGCTATATCTGTAAAAACCTCAAGATAGTTGGAAAGAAGGAGCTCAAAAGTTAAGCTAGCTTTACCAAAAAATAAGGAGTTGTGATGCCAGTTTTCAGATAACTCCCAAGCAGCCAAGAAATAAGAAGTTACAAAAAATCGATGTTCAAAAAGGGTGAGACCAAAAAGACTGTTTTAAAAATACAAATACTGTAAATGGGTATAAATAGTTTTCTTTCTAAAAATAAAATATATAGTTCCAAAAACCTTTTTCCAAAAATTATTGTTAAAAAAGAAGGGGACATATCAGGCTCATCTTATTTTGAGAAATAGATACGTTCTTTGCAGAGCTAAACTTGTAGCGTCACAATATCTGAGCTGGTTCTTTAGCTAATCATACTGTGTTTAGTCAAGGAGACTGCTGCTCTTGATTTGGATAAATTTCAGCTCTGGTCTACATAATTTTCAAATCTTCTGCCAGCAAAAGCCAGGTTGGTAAAATATAGAGGCACATCATACTATCTTCTTCTTCTCTCCTTTTCTCCCTTTAGGGATCGAATCAGCAGATCACTTGTTTCTACTTCTTCGTGTCTGCAGCTTTGTCCGTCACACACTCCACTTGCATGTCCTCCTTCACCACATCCTTAAATCTTGTGTTATCCTTCCTCTCTTCCACTTGCCTGGCAGCACCATCCCTTTCATCTTTCCCGATATATCTAGAATCTCTTCTCTGCACATATCCAAACCAACGCAATCACGCCTCTTTGACTTTGTCTCCAAACCGTCTAACCTGGGCTGACACAGGTTAAAAAAATATACTCATTTCTAGTCCTCGTCACACCCAATGCAAATCTTAACAACTTTAACTCTGCCACCTCTGCTCCTGCAGATCCTGTCTTTTGGTCAGTGCCACTTGCTCCAACCCATAAAGCACCGTTGGTCTCACTAACATAGGCACATCATACTAAATGTCTGAAGACCTATGGGAAAAAAATTTCCAAAACCTATCAGGGTTATGTGAACGTTTCATAGGTGACAGACAGAACCACAGTCAGAGCCCTGCTCATCAATACAAAGTATGTTTGGAAGAGTGGTGACCCTAACCAGAAGTGATCGCTATTGCAAAATCTCCTAAAATCACTAGGAATGGAAAGAAGATTAAAACAACTTCAATTGAAGCCTTGTTTATCCTCACCTTCAAATAAATTCTCCTAATTCTACATAAAGAAAGACAAGAATAGATGGGAGAGCAGCAAAAAAAAAAGTTCCACTTTCCAAAATTCTAATAAAACTAAAAAATTCCAAATGAGTAGAGACAGAGTTTTGTTTTAATGTTTTTATACGCACCCATTTGTTATAAAACTACTACTTATAGCGGAAACAAATCAGATTTTTTTCACTGCTAGCAAATATAGCTGATGAAATCAACTAAAAAAAATCAGCAAACAGTTCATCAGTAAGGTGACTGTGGCAAACAGCTGAAAAGAGTGAAGTGGATTTCACTACAGCAGTTCTTTTGTAAGAATAATGACAATAGTTTTGAGGAAAAACTGAAAAAAATGAAAAGGTTTTTCGGTTGCAAGTTATGAAAAATTTTGTCTAATAACCAAAAGTATTGAAAGAGTAAAAAGAAATTAGACAAAAAGGGACTTTTTTTTCAGTAACAATGTCCAAGGACGGACTCAAAAACTTACCTATTAAATATTTCTGTTGTATTGATTTTCTGTTTAAACATAATTTTATTGGAATGTTTGTTATTGGTTTCTTGTGATTGTTTGCTTGTGATTTTGAAGAAGAGGTGATGCCCCAGGTGAAGTTCTCGCATTTTGGTTCGTGCTTGGCCGCACAGCGGTGTAGAAAGCGCATCAGCATTTAAGATCTAATAAAGCAGTATCTTGTTAGAATGTCGCTAAGCATGTAATACATCGTGAACAGGATTGCAGATCACTCAACAGTCAAACATACAGCGGTGCCAGATTTTTGGAGAAATAATGGTCAAAAACATTAAAGATGAAAAAGATTGTCAAAGAATATATTTTCATAAATGAAGCAAGAATTGTTAAAGAAAAACTGAACACAAAACATACAGTGTTTTAAAAAATAAAAATTGTTATAAATTACATCTTTCCTTTGTAATTCCTTTTTTATCTATTTTATTTTATTGTATTGTGCTGCATTGCTGTCATTAGATTCTAGTTTGTATGTATACAATAGCTACAGAAGGTGGTGAGCTTTTACTGGATGAAAGGGAAGCATTTTCTGAGTTGACTACATGGACCATATCTCTCATAAGGCAAGTATAGGTCAAAAGCAATGAGCATGGAGAACAAGGTTGGAAAGGACATAGGTGAAACAGAAATTCAGGGATCAGTACAAAATGGCACATATTACAACTGTCCTGAATCCCTGAGGGATCACTTACTTCATGAAGAGTTTAAACCACTGCTCTACCCTTCTTTTGTCTGTCTGCGTACCCTGGACGTACCCAGTGAGCTGTGCTATATAAAGAAGCTATAATTTACCGGCCCAGTAAATTAGTTTGAATGTTGAAACCATCACCAAATTTTCCCGTACCGGTTGCCTCTGGGGATTTGCTCCCTGCTGCATCCACATACCATTCTTACCTTGTTCATTATTCCAAGTACCGATGACAAAGAATATATTGGTACAAAATTGTGGAAACCCGATGCACAAACCATTTCCTTTAAAACTTTGGTGTTCTAAACCACTATTAGTGAAATCAAACATTATCTTTGTGTTAACTGTACATTTAATTAAGCAGCTGATACGTTTCTTCAAACCTTCTTTTGTATGGTACTTTTATTCACTGACGTCATCAGAAGGGAGTTCTTACTGGAGCAGTTTGTGGCATCCCAAGTACCCTTCAGCGCATTCCTCAATTTATGGAATATCTCCTCTCTTCATTGTTTTCATCTTTCCAGCATCTCTTCCGACAGTCTTGTGGTGAATGTTTGAATGTTGAAACCGTCACCAAATTTTCCCGTACCGGTTGCCTCTGGGGATTTGCTCCCTGCTTCAAATTATCTTCACCACACACCCATAAACACAATAAAAATGTTTAAAGCAGTTTTTTTTCGGCTTCTGTCGTCTGCAGAGAATCCACATGCAATAATAGGTCGATGGATGGATGGATGAAAACTGGAACAGAGCTGTATAAGTTCACATAAAAGGACAAAGAAGTAAAAAAAAACAATGAAAATAAGAATTAAACAGGGCTATTTTTCCAACTATAACAGAAATGTGCTGGTCCATTGGTAGAGCCAGAAATCGTTAAAATTGGCAAATACTGATTAAGAAAAAAGAACTACTTATTTACTTTGGTGTCTTGAAGACTGTTCTGACGTGAATGAACCAGGAGGTAGCTTACTGAGAACCTGTTATAAAGATTGAGTCCCGCAGACTGCCAAGAGTCTTCAAAGTGTGACTGTTCTGACACACTCCTAGCCCTAAAGGTTTGATATACTGTTTTGTACACCAATAGTCTCTGCATAAGATAATGTAGCTAAACACATACCATCACCAGGAACACTTCCAAAATTTCTCTTAGAGCAAAAAAAGTTGTCCCTGTCCTCAGCCCCTCATATTTCACATTTACAGAGATTTGTCACATAAGTTCAAGATTATTTTTAACATCCAAGGGTGAGGGTCTGTCTGTACAGAGCACTAATAATTTTGAATAATTTTACTGATACCGCTTTTTATGCACTTGAGTGTATTTTTAATCGTAGATCATTTCATATATTTATGTATATTCATGTCTTTAAATATGAAATATGTGTTAAATTGTGGTTTTTCTTTTTGTTATCTCTGACTTGTGAAAATTAATCTGTTTTCAGGACAGTTCAACAAATTATTTATTTTAGTTGATGCTCCTCATAAGTTTGAGAAATGCTTTAAAGCCACAGTGATGCAAATAATTTAGAAATAAAGTGCATTTGTGAAAGATGACAGTGAACATGAAAGTACGACCCAGTAAATTTTTTTGAATGTTATTCTAAAAAAAACTATCAACAGGTCCCAGTCAGCACAGAAAGCATGTCATTCCTAGCCTACTACGTAAGAATGCATCATCGTTTAGGTTTGTAAAATTACACCTGAGGGAACACAGATTTCTATAATCCGATATTCTGGGCAAACAAGACCAAGATCTAACTATTCGACTATAACTTTTCAGGAAAATTAAATGCATCAGCTTTAGAACCTCACCCATGGTGGTGGACGGGTGATGGCAAATCAAACAACACTTCCTGAAGCTCAACATCAACACCATTCTCTTCCCTCTAAACTTTCATCTTTTCTATCCTTTTTCAGCTATGGGGATATGGTGCCCAAGACGATCGCGGGGAAGATTTTCGGCTCCATCTGTTCACTAAGCGGGGTATTGGTAATAGCCCTCCCTGTGCCTGTCATTGTGTCCAACTTCAGCCGAATTTATCACCAGAACCAGAGAGCGGACAAGCGACGGGCACAGAAGGTACAGGTAAATGCAGATTCCTACTCAGGTGTTTTCCACACTGTGCACTACTGTTTTCCTGACAGCACTGGATGTGGATGCTCTTTTCTATGGAGTCCTACAGAAGTCCATGGATCATCAAACTCTTTTTACTCCAGAAGATCCCCGTTCTCTGGTTTCCCTTTTTTTCTGCATTAATAGCCTGAGCATCAAGTGGGGTTTGCAGACATGAGGCCGAAAAGAAACAGAACTGCCTCATGAAATTCGATTATACCTATACATATTTATTAAGCAGCTGAATTGAGTCATTTAGTCTTAGTTTTCCCAAACATGAAGGAGCCAATAACTCCTACGTTGCACCAGGGTCAGACAAGAGCAGCAAGGTGTTGAGGAATCTGTACAGCTGCAACAGACATTAGATAAATTTCACTTGGTTACTTGATAGAAAATTTTATTCAGGTAAACATGAGGTGCTCGCTGGAAAGTGTTTCAAAGACTAAATCATTCACAAATGCAAAAGTGAATTTGCCAACGTTTATAAATTTTCTTAACCATCAGTCTTACATCCATTTCCTGTCTACAGAATTAGCCGGTGACAATGGCTTATGACTTCTTAAACTAAATTAAATTGATTTTAAAAATCACAAGATTTATTGACATCTGGGAATTTTTCTACCAATTCATTTTGAGAAGCAAAATTATTTCGTGAGCAGGAAAACATGGTCTAAGGCCCATTAAGCAGATCAGTGAAAAGTGGCTGATATTCTTGGTCGTGGTTGTTCCTGCCCCAGCTATCTCAGTCGGTAGAGCATGTGTCTCGTAATCTCATGGTCGTGGGTTAAAGCCCAGCATTGGGCGGGTTTATTTCTTATATTCTTGCCTTCAGGACTATTGCACTCGTGTTGTGAAGAAAAGTGGCTGAAAGCGTCGATCGCTACATTAGCCCCTTCCTAATGGAGCTTGCTTCTTGTTTGTGTAAGGAGCACGGTGTGTGGCTTAGGTACAAATTGAACTATCATTACAATTATTGGGACGAATCCTAGCACTTCTCAGGATTTACAACTCCAAATCAGACAGTATAGGAAAAAAAAGGTCAACCAACATTTATTTGTAAATATGCATCTATTCGTGCATTTCAGACCTACAACATATTCGAAAAAAGGCTGAGTTTCGGTGGCACAAAGATGGGCAGAGGATCTGAGATTTGGCAACAAATGCGTGAGCAAATTAATGAAATGCTGACCTGCCTGCAGTTTTGACCTGTCCCCAGAAAAGAATGTGTGGAGAATTTGGAAACAAAAAATACCTTCCACACCTTAACACGTTTGCAGGAAGAAAAGGACAAAATAACACCAGAAACAATTTCATCACTTGGTATCCTCAGGGCCAAACCATCTTTTAAGTGTTCTAAGAAGGAATGGAAAGATTACAAAGTGGTAAATGGGTTACTGTCCCAACTTTTTTGGAATGTGTTGCAGGCCTGAAATGCAGGAATGGATGTATATTAACAAATGAAATAGCTGACCAGACAAAATATGAAATATTTTGGGTTCATACGGTATGCAATGAAATAAAAATCATTGCACTTTTTTTTTCATTTACATTTTGCAAAAATGTTCCAATTTTTTCTGTTTTGAGGTTGTGCAGCAGGAACCTAGTCAGCCTCAGCTGGGATCCGCACATGCAGCCCCAAGTTGTTCTGTGGTGGCCCCTTCCTCATCCAGAGTGATAATGAACAAATTCTGAGCCCCACATACCAGGAACTCATGTGGGTTACCTGTTTACATTGCCCAGATAGGGGGTCAGTGACGTTTAGGAAAGGTTCACCCGTGGCTTTGTTGTCAGACCTGCATCCCCCTTTCATATTCCCGCAGGCTGCACCTCAAACCAATTCAAAGCTTGGAACCTATCTAACCCCATGAGAGCCTAAACTAGCAAGTTTTATATTAACGGTCATGGTTAATACTGTACCTGCAAGTGGATATAAATACAAATATCTTTCCCTGGATGTTTTGTCATCTACTTACATTCAAGTGGGCGTCATGTCTTTACACGTGTGTCATGTGTTTACTGAAATTCAAAGAGGTTAAAATTTCTGAAAATTTTTTGTGCATTTTGTTTTTATTCTACTGTATGCCCAATATTTGTTGATTTACCAGCATTGCCCCCCTCCCAACTATCTCCCATGATGTTTCATTTTTGAGTAGCATAAGAAATCTGTACCAGGGCTGTCTGAGAAAACATACACTGTGAATCAGCATGGGGCTCTAGCCATCCTCATGCTATCTAAAGTAGGCATGACCAATTTTATGAGTGACAGGCATGTAAATTGCAGGTTACAGTTATAGTTCCCTTTTAACAAGATTCAATAATGGCTTCGGACAGTAGGTTGGAACCTTTTTTTAAACAACCTAAAAATTAGGATGAATTATGGAAATATGGACAGAAAAGAGATAAAATGCAAAATGTGTAACTAAAACAAAGAATATACTCAGTATAATATCCAAGAGTATTTGTTTTCACCTCTTTCAGCTATGTAAAAAAATCTTTTTCACCTGCCCGTCAACCAGAGTGAATACCCTCCCCCTCAGGTCATCAATGTGCATCATCAATAATAAAACTATTGTCCAGCGTGTAACTGTATATATTTTCTCTCTGCTCTGCTTTTAAAAAGTTTTGATTTGGAAAGAGTTTGGAAAGTTGGGGAAATATCCTTGTGTTTGGTTTACCCTTGCAGAGATGAGATGCCCATGTAATAATCTACCTAATCAGCACCATGGGTCCCTGCATGTTATTAATTTGCACAAATATTCCCAGAATAAATGCATGGCACTTATCTCCTCCTTGTGTGTCAGAGAGACAGGTACATCGTCTGGTGTTGTGTGCACGGCATCCATCCGTCTTGATTCCGTTACACCAGGGAAGAACTGCAGGCTTCTGGTGCAAATGTAGCTCTTTCTGGGGGCCGTCGCGCCACAAAACTTCAGATTTTATCCTTCGTTTTTGGGCACTGAACAACACTAGAACAACAGCAATTTGTCAGAAAAGAACTCTTACTTTTGTCTGATACAGGACAGGGGTGGGCAGAGTACTTGAAACGCCAGTCCAACGTCATCCCTCTTGGCAGTCTGCAGTTTTCCAATGAAAATAGCTGCAATTCTGATACTAAAAATGTAGACCGGAAAAATGTATAAGAATGACATATTTATAATATAATAATATATTAAATATAATATAGAACCTTCTCCAGCCATGGGAGCAGATGATATGGAAATGTTCAGCAAGAAAAAAAGACAGAAAATGACAAATATTAAAATGGTTGACCTGTGTCTGCAGGGAATCCTGCTATTTTCATGAAAAATGACCCCCTGTTGGGGACTGAATAGCTGCTGCTCCATCTTGCTGCTGGCATGAACGCAAAGAGTCAAACAGCTTTCCCCAACTTACCAGCCTAAAAACGAATGGTAGGGCAAAGGGAGTATGACCAGGACCCAAGAAGTACAGAGCAGCCATTATCTGAATCAGGGAAGATGTTATACTGGGAATTACTTCCTTGTATATTTATAAACTTTTTTTGCATCAGTAAATCTTGTAATAAAACAGAATTCCCCCAAAGAGAGTTGTATTAAATGCATTGATTTTATTTTTTTAAATGAATGATTTTATCACAGTTATGTGCTGTTCTCACAAAGTTGTAAACAATGGGCACAGCTGCATCATGTAAAACCAGAGATCAGAGTGGGGCCATCTTTCAGCAATAACTTTGAATTCCAGTAAAAATGGTGGTGGTGGACGGGTGATGACAAATCAAACAACACTCCAGTAAAAATTACCAAGGTGTAAAAATGGAAGAAGCTGAACATTGTAAAATATTTTGGAGAAAAAGCTAATTGCTGTGTTGACCCAAATATAACATGTATTTTTTATTGAGGTTTAAATCTAAACAAAGATGAGCTCATCTTGTATTTGAGGACCACGCCTATAAAGGTCATATACCATATAACAACAATAGGAGGCACTTCTTGTTCACTGGTGTCAATTATCCACAGAAATGATCAACTATAAGGCAGCGAGTGTGAACGATGTCGAAACCTTAAGATTGTCTGGGAAAAAAAAGCTCACAGTTAAGCCAAATTTACCAAGGAATGTGGAGGAGTTATGATGCCGATTTTGCAATAATGGTGACCAATTAGGCTGAGGTGGCAAACAACTCTCAAGAAGCCATGAAATATAATGTAAAGTACAAAGATGGCAAGCCCAAAAAAACCATCTTAAATATACAACTACAGTAACTATAAATGGGGTTTTTCTACTAAAGATAAAAGCTAATGTTTCAAAAGAATATTTCCAAAAATGAGTGTTAAAAAAGACGGTGGGTTATCTTGTAATCAGGATCCTCCTTATATTTGTGATAATACGGTATGTAACTAACCTTGTAAAAGTATCTATTTACAAGCATATTTCTCAACAATGGCAAAGAAAATATTTTTTTTAAAAAACAGGATTGATTCTAATGGTCTGCTAGTAAAGAAAGTTAGATAATAAATTCAATACTTGAATAAAGTGTCAGTCCTGGTCATGGAGTGAAATAAAAATGCTACAAGTTAATATGTATATAATATACAGAATTTATGTAGTGTTACTACTATAATAAATATGAAGAACCTACACACGTGTATGTGCTTCATCGTAGATAAAGATATAACCCAAACACTTTTGATTTACTTTGGACAGAAGAGCTGAAGAAAAAAGTTGCAAAAGCAGAAGATAAATGCAACCGTAAAACAAAGCGGTTCCTAAAGGGAACCTTCATCTAACCAAACTTTCATTGCGTTTCTGATCAGCAATAATGATAGCTTTTTCTGGCAACTAAAGGACTTCAGGGATTCTACATTCCGGAACACATCACATGGCCCAATGTTATCTTCCAGTGGGGCACGAGTTTCTTTTTTCCCAATAAAAAGGCTAGATCTTCATCTGCGTCACGTTTTCCATTTGTTTAATGGGGGTGAGGGTGGGGGACATGGATCTTTTATGGATGAGGTGCTGAGCTTGGACTCTTTCTACGGTATTACATTTTGCATCAATAATATCCTACAATCCCCACTGCAATCCTCGGGCAGACTTGCTCACTTAGTGCCTAAGCACCTTTTTGATTTCAGCGCTTTAGTCAAACAGATGGCACGATTAGGAGCGCGTTTCTGTTTATAATGCTCTGCAGCTCCCGGAAAGCTGCAAAACATCATTCCCTTTACAGATGCTTTTAACCAAGGAACCTTACATGACCTAAATTCTTAGTTCATTTATACATTTGAAGGTTATGCATCATGTTCCTGAGGACTCGGTCAGTCCTGAAACATACAATTCCAGGTTTTTCGCCTCTAAACCACATACCTTTTGCCTCAATAACATGAACTGCTTTAGGTTTCCAATGAAAATCTAATGATAGGCCTGTGCCTTCAAGATGATTATTGCCCAGTGTCTGTAGTAGCAGGCTTAAAGGATGGAATGTAAATACTTGGGAAGGCAGGAGGACAGAACCCAAGTGAAATGACTAGGTTTTTTCATACAATATGAAAGGTTTATTAATGGTGATTTATTGACTTTTTTTTTTGTTGAGTCATGATTGCAAATAATGTCAAAGTGCAGAAAGGGCATGAAATGGCTTCGTGCTATTTTTACTGTATAACAACTGAAACGATGCTTCCAGTAGATTTGATCACTCTTGTTAAAGTAGAAAACTGTTTAACAGATTTATTCATTGTGTAAAATAGAATGCTTTAATAGATGTGCTGTAGGTTAAGAAAATACAGGACATCTGATCTGATTTGTATAATACAAGAGGAAAAACAGGTTAGCTACATTTTACTGAAGGTGGGTTTGATATTCTGGAACTGGGATCAGCAGTGAGTAGAATCAGCAGTTGTGTAGATGTAGGGATGCTTTGGTAAAAGAAGTAGCAACAATAATGTAGAAGTTGTATATGCCTCATTTATAGGGTTTTTAATTTTGGCTTTGGAAATCCTTTAGTTCCACTTATTTTACGTTTGCGAGAGGAAGCAAGGCCGCCCACAGCTGATGGTGTTTCATGTGTGGTAAAAAGACAGGAGAGACCAATTTTAAATCCAGACCACATAGATATTAATTTTTCTGTTGTTTAATGTTGACAGGCAATCTGGTTGCTGAAATTCTCTCCTGTACAAGTCTCCATGTGGGCCTGCATGTGATGCAGTGTGAATTTCAGGCACACAGTTTGCTGATGTGTGTGGCAGTACTTTGGTCTGTCATCCAGTCACTCATAAGAGAAGCAGTCTCAGAAAATCATTAACTAAAT
Source organism: Heterotis niloticus (assembly GCA_018136845.1). Taxonomy (NCBI): domain Eukaryota; kingdom Metazoa; phylum Chordata; class Actinopteri; order Osteoglossiformes; family Osteoglossidae; genus Heterotis; species Heterotis niloticus. The sequence continues at coordinate 11,216,663 of CM030896.1, forward strand.
GCTCACGCCAGCCGTTTAAGTTGCCTGACTTAATAATGTGTTTTTCTACAAGCAAGATATTTCTCTTTGAGGAGCTAATGTGATATGGATGTAGTAGGATTCCAATTTTATATAGTCATTGCTGGGATCCGGGAAACCACGCAAATGGCTATGCACTGAAACAACGCAATATACACCACAACTTTAATACTTCATTCCACTTCTTCTGCAAAGCTGCAGGGCTTGTACTGGATTTTTACCAAGAAAAAAAGTACAATGCTCATCGGGTTGCACTTTATATTTTTCAGCACGTGGTAAAGTTGTTGGGCTTCATCCCACTGTAGGAACAATCCGAGATCTCTGCTATTTCATGGACAGGAAAGATCACCAGTCTCTGTTGCATTTTTTTATGATCACAAGAATGGGTTTCATTCAGAAATCTGCAAAGTGAACGTGGTTTGCAATTTTAAGCAGTTAATGCAAAAAAAAATAAACACAAAGTTTACATAGCAGCAAATTTTACAGCTCAGAGCCTCACAAAATGGCCATGATCGTACAATTAAAGAGTTTGAAAACATTCAGCTTGTGGGTACAGGAAACATAATTTTCAAAATTGTCTATTGTGGACATTTTTGGCAAAACTAAAAATCAATTTACCACGTCCTTGCGTAACACCTACTTTTCCGGCACAGCATTCCTTTAACGCAGAGTGTAATATTTTATAATGGTAGCGTCTGTAACTTACAGGTGTAAAATTGACATTGATTAATAAAATGAATATCATCATCATCATCATGTAAGGTATGATTATTTTCTAGTATTCATTCACTGCTTTAATAAACAAAGAGTTTTTGGTATTTTTGGTTCTATGGCCTATATGACCAGTGCTGATCCTGTTTTCTCCCTTCCCAGAAAGCCAGATTGGCCAGGATGCGGATATCGAAGACAGGCAGCTCCACTGCATTCTTGCATAGTAAGCGGAATGGGCTGCTGAATGAGGCTCTAGACCTTACGGTAAGCATCCAAGCTAGTTTCGTACAAACCTGGATTCACAGACATTTGGCATTGGCACTATCTCCAGTGACTCTAGGTCCAGCCCGACTGTGGTGTGGCAGGGTAATGGTGTTATGTTAGTCACACCCCTGAACACTGTAATGGTACTTTAATTCTATCCTTGGTAACTATGAAAAGAATAAACCTTTAGCATGCTGCTAACATATGGAGAAAAGATAAAAGAAAAAAATGAGGCTCAAAGGATCACTTCCCACTACAGGCTACAAAATGTAGATTGTCTCAGTTTGAGTTTCAAACAAGCATAGAACTAAGCCAAGTTTTCCATCTTTCAAAATGCTTTGCAAAAGATTGGTGTCCGAAACACGTGTATGGAACGCTACACTGCTAAAGGACTTGCTTTGTAGACAGAAGCGAACATAAGGCGCCACAGACTGACAGGAAACTGATATGATCCAGCAGCATGGCAGCTCAGCAAGTAGCACTGGTCCAGTTCAGTCTGTCTGAATATTCTGTGGTGTCCTATGTTTCAGGTTTCAGGTTGCTACAAACTGCACATTGTGTGTGTGGCCACCCTGGGATAGATTCATGTCCAATCCAGCAACAGTTTCATAGCTGAACGTCCTTTGCTTTTAGATTGGGCTCTGTGGCCTGGTTTAAGATAAGTGGTCACTGAAAATAGATGATGGTTCTACAGTTCGTTTTTCCCTGTAGTCCAAAATTCTGACATTGCAAGGATAACTTGTAAATGTACTTATTTCCTGCACAGACCACCTTTTAAAAATGAGTTTACACAGAATCTTAATCCTTTACCGTGATATGCTCCAGAAAATGGACCAGCCATCAGACAACCGAACAGCAATAAAAACTGAAATTGAACAGAATAGCAGTGAACAGACCGAAGTTATTCCATGGGCTGTGAGTTCAGCTGAAATTCCGTAACAATGCCCCTTGACAAAGGGAGAAAATCTGGCTGGATATTTGGAGTTCCTCCAGAACAATACCCGCAATTGTCAAGTGGTTATTTATAATTGTCACACTGCGCTCCAACCAAAGGGTACCCAAGTCAAGGACAGACTCAGTCACACATCTCCTCGACAGTGCTGAACCGTTTCTTGCCAGAAGAGTGATTGCAACATGTGCAAATTTCTATATATCTATATGAATATAAAACTTTTACTATTGCAGGGAGAGCTTCTGTGTCTGTGATTTGTTTGTGCCTAAGATCATATGAAATGGTTTTTTTAAACAGTTTTTTTAACAGTTCTCCTGTGTGAGATCCAACCAAGAGCAACAAATGTTATTGTTACACGGAGGCAAATTGATCTAAAATGTTAAGCAGGAAACTGAAATTCTTAAGGTGGACACATGGATATGCAAAAAGTTCTGCCGAGAGTAATTACGGTTCTCACAAATTTCAAATGAAAGCCCACTTTGATCGTCCTCTCAACGATGGGCTCAGAACAGAGTGCCACCCACTTGCAACTGACTCACGGGTTATTTTTGCAAGCACATTGTGCCGGCACTCTTCAGAAGCAACATGTTTCTCCACAGAGAGCACCAGGCTCATGTCGTGTTCTGGCTCAATGTAAGCTTCTACTGTTAGTGTTTGGGTGAGCGCTGATTTTTTTTGTCGAAATTCAATAGCTGTCTGACCAGCAATTCCAAAAACCTGCAGAAACTATCACCAAAGAACTACAGGTCCCTACCTATAGGTTTAATGTTTAACTTGTATTGCATATTATGCTCTTTTTTTAAAAACCCCAACACATTCCTTGCACAGTATTAACTCAGCTTGCGGCAGTTATTTTCATTCAGTTCCACCATGGTTCGCCAACAATATATTTTTGAAGAGTAAAATCCTTTAATCCTTTGTTCAGCTCTTAAAATTTATTTCAAAGGCTAAATTCAAATCTCGTCTATTAAAAAAAAGTCTTGTGTATCTACAGCGTAAGAAAGATTTTTTTCCCCATTTTGCTTTGTCATACCTTTATTTTCTGACAAAACATGTTCATATATTAAAAACCTTTAACGCTGTTATTGGTCAAGGCAGCATTGTTCCCCAACCGTGCTATCCTTTATTCCGAGTCTTGTGTTCATTAACTCTGTGTGTGTTTGTGTTGATTTCTGTGTGTGTGTGGGGGGGGGTTGACCATTGCAGGGCTCTATTGAGGATGAGCACTGCCAAAGAAAACCCACCTCTCTGCTGGAAAGCCAACACCACCATCTACTGCACTGCCTGGAAAAAACCACGGTATGTCTGCTTTTATCTGTCCACCTCCCTTACTCTCAGAACTAACTGAGTTGGCTTCAGTGCAATGCATTCTGTGAATGGCTTTCTAAGGCATTTCTGAAGCACAAATACAATAAGTGAATAAAAAAATGTTTCTAAACATTGCTAATCTTTTTTATCCATAGCAGAATCGCATTAAAAAGATGCAAAAGTTATAAATGGGAAAAGTTTTAAACATTTGATTACATTAATGATGCAAACAAGGAAGTTAAAATGTAATTTTAAATTTAGGGGGCTGAGGACATCTAGTCTTTGTCGGAATGGTAGTTTTTACAGTTCATGAAAAAGAAAAAAATTGCTTTTGCCTATTATAGTCGAAAACAAAATTTCTGTTTATAAAGAGATCAACCAAGCACAAGCTCAAAAACAAAAGTAATATCTCAAATATTATATTCTGAAAATGTACCTTAGAACAATAGTTTAATGCAGTTAATTATAATCCGACAGGGATTTATCACAATTAAAAGTGAAAACTATAGTAATGTCTCCAAAATTAGTAAACAACTAGGTTATTCCACTTATGTGAACCAAATCCGAGATTTTAGGTCAATCTTACCTGTAAGAAAAATTATGCTTTTGGTAGAAAAGGTTTAAACCCTATTAACTGAAGAGAGGAAATTTAAGACAAGGACAGTACATAATGCTCCACTTAATTTCGGTCCCGTTTCATGCTTCAATTTGTAGACCATGCCACACAGGGCTCCAGAGCACACAATAAGCAGGAGGGGCAGCTTTTCCATGTCAGGCTATACCACAGACAGATTGCATAGATTCCAAAGTCATGAGATGCCCGTTCCATCAGCCAAACCCAGGAGGACCATGTGTCTCGCTTTGTCAAACAGCCCTGTGTTATAAAGTGTGCGGCATACAGACAATCAGACCATAAAGGCATTCTGCTCCACTTTATAAATGGAGAGGAGGCAACAGTCAGAGCATCATTTGCATTTTAAATAGCAGCTCATGGATGCTCAAGAGAAAGCATCTTGTGCTCAAAGGAAGGCAGTATATACTGAATGTGAAAAGATGTGGATGTTGGCTTCTCCTTGTAAATTAATATTTCAATTAATTTTAATGATTTATTACAAGAATTCTTTGCAAGTAGACCTTCAGGAACTAATTATGTTTTTTATGTGTGCTAAATATTTACCTATTGTGAAAATTACTACTTGTTTTCAAGACAAATCATTTCTCATAACACATCTGCCTTTTCAGTTTCTATCTTTTTTAAATAACGTACAAATTACTTTCAAGTTTTCTCTGTATGAATTGTTTGAATTTGAGACTTTTGAGCATCACATCACTTTCCTCACCCTCAGCATTTGACAATTCAGTCGGCATTCGCCTTCTTTTCCCCTCCACCAGAACCATGAATTTGTTGATGAACACCTGTATGAGCAGAACTGCCTAGAGGGAGCACTCCAGAGTTACGTGTCCCGTAGCCCTTCCCTCTCCAGCTCAAGTGGCTTGACAGGCACCTGCTGCTCCCGCCGCTCCCGACAAAAGAGTGCCCCCCTACCTAATGCCGCCATGCCCCCAGGCCCCTCACGGGATCTCCAGGAGCTCAGTGCTGTGCACATTCACCGAAGTGACCGGCCACCACTAAGCACAAGGTCGGACTGCCACACTTCGAGTTTTCATTTACTTAATTGAGACAGTTTTGTGAATAGATAGCAAATACACCAATCCCTCGATATTCGAACTCTATATCTGAAATTGTCCCTACAATGGCTCTTGAAATTTAGTATGTAAATATTGATATACAAACAGTAACATTTTCTATGACATGTTTTTAGCCAAAGCTTATTCATTTAAAAAACAAATGCAAATAAAACTTAAAATCAATTTTTTTAAAAATCAATATATATCATACAGTATCACACAGTGTGAGTGTACTGTAATAAAAAAAATGCTCTTTATATTGTAATAAACAGTATTGTGTACTGTTACAATTTTATCCAAAGGCAGACACCCACACTGGTGTCTTTGCTGCTTCCACTCGTTTCACATTATCTGATCCCTCACACATTTATTACACGTTTCATCTTATAAATTAACACATGCATATAAATGTTTACAGTTGTTTCAAACAAAGACACAGGAAGTTACATTGCAATAAATCCTCCCTTTATTCAACATCTCAAAACACTGACCCTCCCTCCATATCTTTTGAAAATAACCTCAGTAAACTGGACATTTGGTCACTGAGCACATCTCCTCTTTTATAGCCGCTCCAGCCTGAACATGATGCCAGATGAAGCAATGCGGCTGAACTGTAAGAGTGGTCAGATCACCACAGCAATCATCAGTATCCCTACCCCACCAGGCACGACCCCAGAAGGAGATGGCCACGGACCCCCTAGCCCCAGTGTTAAAACTACAGCTGGCTCCAACATTGTCAAGGTGTCTGCCCTGTGAGCTGTCCCACTGCCCCCACCGTCTGACAAGGAGGACAACCGGGGGGGACCCTACAGCAAAGTTCAGGCAGGGAATGCATATGGCATGGCTCATCCCCTGCCCCCTTTCCTAACAGATGAGCTGAGGGAGCCTGTCAGTTACAAGGAGGATGCTCTTCTGCAGAGGATATAGGCGAAGAGAAAGAAACCAGAAGCACTCGATTTTGATAAACACATGCATTCCGTGAGAGGGATTGGACAAGAAAGTCACTGTGCTCCGACAGCTTTGTGTTATTCTTTTGTCTCAGAGAGGTTTTTAAGCAGACATGAAACAAACGACAAAAAACACAAAGGAACAAACAAAAACAAATATACCAAGAAAAAGCAAGTAGACAGGATAGTGTTTTTCTTATTTTACTTTCATTTGTTTTGTGTTCTTTGGTCAATATATTTATCTTGATAAAATGTATATCATAGAATCTTAATCTTTTTTATGTACTCATTTATTTTGTTCTAGAGAAATGACAAAAAAGGATTAAAAACAAGGTAGGTGTGTCTGTAACAAAGGTCTTAGTAGGTTTTTATTTTCCCGTGTGTTTGTGTGTAAATTTCTGTGTTAAAAGGAGTGTTCTGTATTCTCAAATGTGGAGCTGTAATAGGCTGCTGGCCTTATGTTATAGTGGTCATCTTAGATGAGTCAGAACAAATTTATGTCCAGGTTAATTCTCGAGCTTTCAAAAGCACAAACGGTGGTCTAAGTAGTGGCAGTTTGTCTGTTTGCTTTCTTAGACTCTGTTCCATACTCCAAGATCACACCTTATTAATTGCTCTGAAACATAATACTGAGACGTTGCTATAGTGTATCGGGAAAATAAATAGAACAATACAAGAACAAAACATGACGGAAGCACAATGCCTTTAACAAGACAGTGAGACATGGATGTGTTCTGACTCTCTTCACTTCTGGGTTGTCTGTGTAGAGCTGTTGACTATTTTGCATTATTGGCCATCATATGGCAGACCAGCGCAACAGCTCTCTGACCCAGCATTGTCACATTTGCTTTGACAAAATACCATAGTATTGGTAGCCATCCAGCATTATTTTACCAGCCCAATGAACTTTTGAAAAATTCTGAGTGAATGTGTGCTCTGTATGGGTAGAAAACTGGTGTTTGTACTTTTTCAACTTTTAGTGTTTTCTTCAAATTTTCTTAGTCTCAGTTTTTCTCTAGGGCATCGGCTTCATCTGTCACCATGGCAGCTTCGACATCATACAGGTCTTGACGGAAAGCCTGCCTTATCCTCACACTCAACTCAAAATTGTCCCATCATCTGGGATCTGAGGCTTTGAGGGTTTCCACTTCTTCTTTGTTCTGTTTTTGTCTCTCAATCTTACAGCACCTGATTTTGGCCACATCAGCCAAAATGGAATCAGCTTTTTAAGGTTTTGGTTATTTATTTCTTCATTTTTCCTTACCTTCCCTTTTCATGTGACCCATGAGTCACACACTTAACTTCCGGCACTTACGTTTGCCTCTTTGTCACATTTGTTCTGTGCAAAAGTAAGGTGAAAAACCCCAGAATTGTGTCAAGCGGTGTTGCAGTAACGTATGCTCAATTTGCAAGAGCTGTAAGCCACGTTTTTGTGCTGTCACAACTCCTTTTCCTAATGAGTTACTCGGAGATTGTTCAAATTGTACAAATTTAGCAGCATCTAATAAACACCATTAGGTGAATTTCAGTCACTATTCGGTCTGATCTGCCCCAAGGAGAAATGATAAGTAGGTTTCTGGCATATGTGTGAAACTCTTTTTCCCTAAAGGAGACCTCTTGCTGTGGCCAACCTGCTGCACCATTCGAGTCACTGTGCATTTAAACAACATGAAAGACCTTCAGACATCTCCATGCGGCACCATGCATTCATGCTCAAAGAGTACACCTACAACAAGACTTTACGGTCCTGGGGGTAAGTGGCTGGTGAGGTGACAGGAGAAAAGGGCCCTGATGCAACAAATGTCACATTAATGAAGAGACAAGACAGGTGGCTTGACATTTGATATTGGTGAAAGGAGGAGAAAATTTAAATAAAAAAAAAAGTCTGAAAATGGTCATTGAAAAGTTAATCCAAAGGTTTTTACAGAGAATAATTTTTAAGTCCTAGCAGTTCGAATGTCATTTGCTTGGCATTATTGGGAGGAGGGTCATATAAATCTTTATTGTGTTTATCAGCAAAAATAATTGTGTAATCTATGTCTGTCCCTTACTATTTTTTTTTCTCTTGTGTGTCCTTTTTAAATTCTTTCTACCTGCTGTCTATATCCTGTTCAGTGTTATGTATCATTTTTGACTTGGTCTTGTGTCACCACTGTGAAGAGCCTGTTGAAGATCTATATCTGCCACAAATACAAATCAGTGGAAATTATTCAACTGTCTTCAGTTATTGGATCCAGTGTGCTAGGACCCAGTTTTCTTTTCCACTTTCCATTTAGTTACATTAGCTAATAATTTATTATATGTATTTATTTAGCTTATGCTTTTTTTGTAGAGCAACATGCAATAATTTACCCAGTTGTGCAGCTGAGTTATTTGCATTACCACCATTTAAGGTAAGTACCTTCCATAAGGATACTACAGCAAGAGATGAGATTCCAACCTGAGTGCATCATGGACAAGACAGCAGCTTTGACCACTGCACCACCTATTGCGCCACATCACCATTTCAGCGTCTATCTCTGTCAAAAGTAGGGACAATCTTCTGTGGGAGGGGAGCGAAAGACAATCCAAATGTGTATGTACCTGAAGGAAAGAGCAATATGGTAGAGATCACTGGAATGCAAGTTAACTGTACAGATGGGTCTGAAATCCCACAATAAATATGAGTTCCTAGAATCTGACATAGTCTCCTATCTACCATGCGGAGCAGAATAATGAATCATAGACAGACTTGAATCATAGACAGAGGTGGAAAAGGGTAAAGAACAAGAGTTATTTTTCCTTCTTGAAGTCTTTTTTGCTTTTTGTGTCTATTTTTGTCAAAACCCTTGTTACATTTAGTAATATACAAAAATGAAGTAAATTTTCTTCTCATTTTCAAATCAATCTCACGTGATTTTTACAGAGAATAATTTTTAAGTCCCAGCAGTTCTCCACCAGTAATGTTCTCTAGGCTAGTAGCACTTGTCCTGGCTGACCTTCACTGCACCCTGGTCTTACATTGTTGTTCACATTGTTGTTCACATTGTTAGCACTGTGCTAAATTCATAGCATCTCCAGGTTGTTAGGGTCCCCAAGGATTGTTCATTAAATGTTACACAGTACATGTGATTTACAAATTTGTCTATTAATCTGAAACACATCTTCAGACTGTGGGAGAAAACAGGAGCACCCAGAGGAAAATCTCCTACAATTATGGGGAGAACATGCAAAGTGAACCCAGACCAAGGAAATTCAAACCTACACCTGATGGGCTCACATCTAACATCCATGTGTACAATGGGAGCCACATACTACAACAGTTTGTGACTTGAAACAGTAGTAAAGCAATGTCCATGTTTCAACAATCTGTCTATAAGACTTTAGGCTTTGTGGGCTTGTGAATCATCTGCGTTGTTTCATACAAAATTTAATTTCATGGTCTGTTTTCTATGCTGCACCTCTTGGTGGTTCTTGTGCTGCACTCATTAAAAGTGTTAATCTGAGGCCATTCGGATAATGGGAGGAAATGAGTTGTGAAAGTGGGAAAGCATTACAGACCCAAATCTGATACAACCCAAGGCTAATGCACTCCTCTCTGTTCTATGCCAGAGCTCCATGTGACAAAATCCAAAATTTAATCTATCAATGATTAACCTAATTTCACAAATGGCAACGGAAAACAATAAAACAAACAGAATCAAACTCTCAAAGACCCTCCTTTCCTCATTGTCATAGTTGCTATAGTAATATAAAGGATTAATAGTCCATTTCTAACATGAACAATGTTAGATGGAGGTTCTATACTTTGTGCACTAGTCTAGTGGTTAGGATTTGACGCTCTCACCGCCACAGTCAGGGAATGTTTCCTCTTACATTCATTTTATTACATCAAAATTACTTTTTTTTCCACAATTGGATAGAAAAATTGGCTCCAATAACATTCCTTTCATGACATTCAGAGTGATTCTTCTTTACTTTGTGCACTCCTCGCTCTTAATGTTCGCAAAGCTGCCTTAATGTTTTAAAAACAAATCTGGAAGCTAAAGCATTGACCCAAAGAAACTTTCACTCACTCTAATCATCCCTTATGTGAAGCAAACATTGAAAAGTTTACACTTTGAAAGCAGAAAGTTGTGCTTTTCATAACTTTGCCGATTTTGCCCGAGAAGATAGAGATCACCCATTTCCCAAATTTTTTTTTATTGTCTTGTGGTTTCTATAGTGTAGCAGTCTTACACACGAAAGGTCCCTGGCCCAAATCTGGGTGGAAACACGAAAACTCCTACTTATAGAAGCTCGTCTTGTGGTTTCCATAAAGCAGAAAGTTGTGCTTTTCATAACTTTGCCGATTTTGACCAAGAAGATAGAGATTACCCATTCTACTTCTGAAAGCTGCAAAATTTTATTTCATAACATTTGAGGGCAAATGTTTAGCTCCGCCCATTTTTTAGGCTATCAATTCATTTCAAAGCCTGTCTAGTGGTTAGGATTTGGCGTTCTCACCACCATGGCCCAGGTTCGATTCCCGGTCCGGGAACACTTCTCTGCTCTCTTTTACTTTCATTTTGCTACATCAAAATTACTTTTTTTTTTTAAACTACGGTGGCCATCATAATTGTACATAAACATTGGCTCCAATAACATTCTTGTTCAGATATTCCACAATAATACTTTTTTCCACAATTTGCTGATGATGGGGAAAAGGCTGTATTGCTTGTTGAAACACAGATTTCGCAGCTAACGAAATCTTTGCCAAAATAAACTTGTCCTCTAAACAAGATGAGTTGTGATCCCATTGTGTTTAATGTATTTCTGTACTGAGAATCCCAGCATCTTGTCTTAGTCAACCACTCCCAAATTTTCCATACACATACCCACTTGTAATGTCTTGATTTCTGAAATGGAGTTGAGCAAAAATCCTAAATACTGGTTTAAGAAAGAAACTAATTTTGGTGTGTCATTTTTTTAAAAAACCTACATTGCAAGCAAACAATTTGTATCTAAATCTCAAACACATAAGACACTCCTAATAAACTATTTTTAAACCTCCTACGTCTTACAAAAAAAGTTTTTTTTTTGTTTTGCTAGTTTTTATTACCTTGTGATTTCAGTGTACTACCCTTTGCTGCAACTGAGTTTGCCAGGCAGTTGGTTTTCATCTGCATTAAGGTCCCGTGATCTGCCCCCCCCCCAAAACAACCTGTCTCAGTCTAATAGGAAACACCGGAGCAAAAAAAAAAAAAAAAAAAAAGCAAGTTAATTGCTGAAAACCAGGCCCCTAGTGCTTAAGCAGCTCCTGCATGTAAACAGTGTTCATTCTGTATGTCGCCATCCAGCTATGTACTATGCTGTAGCTTTGCTGATAATTCCTGGTTACTGCAGAATAGTAACCATCCCATGACTGGTAATAGTCCTGCCAGTCTTGCTGGAAACCTTCATCTGCATCTTCTCTCTGTTCCTTTTGCTGTTTTTTGTACTTGCATGACTTTCCAGCCTTGGAGTTACATTTAGGTCTCTTACATGAATGTCCCCACTGAGGTTGCTGAGGGAAGGATTGAGACTGGTGAGGGTATTGATCGGGAGAGCCATCTGAGATTTGAGACTGTTGCTCCTTGGAATCCTCCAACAAGACAGAAGTTGCAGCTGGCTGAGAGTTCCTGCTATTATTATGCACTGGATATTTTTGTAGCCTGGGGACCTCTATTTCATTCTCTGTGTCTGAGCTTAAGTCCAACGTGCCCTGTGTAGACGGTGAATAGCTGGAGGTGTTTGACTGGGAGGGTGAAGGACAGGAGTCCCTTGTTTCACCCTCCTCCCTCTCTTCTTCCCAAAGCTCTTTGCCCACCTGCTGTCCATCAGCATGGAAGAGCTGTTCTGGGGTGTCTTTATGTACTTCATTTTTGGGACCAGTGAACTGCCGGATTACCTCCACAAACCGGCCAGAACCTTCAGCAATGAAGTGCTCATAGTCAGCTACAGCCTCTTGGAAGGACACAGGGTTGTGACAGCTAGATTTAAAGGACAGTAGTGGAGGGATTGTTGGAAGGTTTGGTGCCTCCTTTTCAGGTACCAGAGTTGCTGGAACTGCCTCTCTGGCAAATGGGACATCAGGGGTGTGACTCAATTTTTTGGTCTGTTTGCCAGCTGCAGTCCTTGGCCCTGCCTCAAAAGTCTTTACTGGCTTCTTGAGGTGGATCCTTCCTTGAAAACTTACACTGTCTTCAAGGTGTACTACCTTGGCTGGCATTGGTGGCTGAGAGGGATTAGACTTCACCTCTTTCTTCCTCCTCTCTGCTCCAGGTATAACCTTGAAGGTCGGTCCGATCTTGAGGTTCTCCACAGTGACATTCCAGTCACAGGGTTCTTCCATAAGCCCAGAAGGAATGGGATCTGCAAAGAAGTATCAACCTCATGTGCTGTCACAACAGAAAGCATCCATACTATCCAACTCCTCTTACATTACCATTATAATACAGTACTTCAACTTAGTTGAATGTACATTTTTGTATAATCTACTTATTAATATTTTAACTATCTACAAATTATAAACCAATAAGTACCATTAAAACAAAATGAATTATGATAGCTTTTAGCGTAGGTCACATCTCTTATGTACCTGGCAAGCAAGAAAGACTGAGGTTGCACTTTTGAGCGATAGCCATTAATTTGTTCTCCTCCTCCCCATGGCAGCAATAGGTAACCGCCAGGCCGTGGGTACCTGGAACATGGGAAGACCCTTAAATCCATGAAGTCTGTTTCAAGGAATCCACAAATTTCTTCTTCATACCTTTCTAGTCCTTTCTGTGGAAATGCCTAGCAAGACAGAGCCACAAAAACATGTTTTACAAAAGCAAACAGCAACACAAACAAAAAGAACAGCTTAGTACCAAAGCGGCCCGCCCGTCCAATACGGTGCATATATGTTTCCCAGTCATGTGGGACATCTAGGTTGACCACCAGGTTCACCTTCTCAGCATCTATCCCCCTGGAGGTCTGGAGAAAGAGAGAAAAGTGAGACAGAGAAGGAGAGTACATACAAAAGAGAAACAAAAAAAGTCAAGAAACACAATACAGGCTGGTATACAGAAGACAACTAAAAGGTAGGAAAACATGATGAAAATATTCTGAAGTTTGAAAAAAGACATCTGCTTTTAGTGTCATCATTCAGTTGCAGTATAAAAAGATGTAATGAAAGCAGGAGCCAGGTTCAGCCTGGACCACACTTGCCAGGTCAGTGGAGATGAGCACTCGGCACTGATATTGTTTCAGCTTGGCCATTGCTTCCAGCCGCTGCTCCTGACTCAGACTACCTGTAGGAAGCCCAAGAGGGAACAAGATGTAGGCAAGCGCATGAGAAACTGGCCAGCATGCCCAGACTCATACACGGGTCTGTTTCCCCCATTACGGTGAGTCTCTACATGGAATCCAACATCAAACAAGCATTATTCCAATGTTGGAGATGTTTAACAACTCTAAAACAATCATTGGAATGATTTCAGCTGCAACAGTGTATCACTAAAACAAAATGTAAACACCTCCTGTGTGTGGGGGGGGGGGCTACTGTATTGCCCCAAATACAAAATGATCCTGCTAAGATGACACAGAATTGTTTCCAAACACTTGTTTTTGGGGAAAAAAGATATAAAGTTTCAAAAACCTTATCTTCAGAAGGAAAAAAAAAATCATATTTACCATATTTCCATTTGAAGGCAGTCTTTTTATTTATCAAACAACATTCTTTAACTTTATATACTGCCTGGCCAAAACAAAAGTCACCACCTGGATTTAACTAAGCAAATAGATAAGAGTCTTCAATTGGATAATTATTGTAGTGATTAATATGTTTCAACTGGCAACAAGTTATTTTGTCGTATCAAACCTTTTGACATCATGGATAGGTTCAAATGTACAAAATGTATTGCTAACAATAACCTTCTCACTAGAACTACCAAACTAGAAACATACATACGCAACTCTTTCAGGGAAAGAGAAACGTGGCTGGACTGTTTGCCCAGACACTTCAGTGGCGTCTAGCTCGGTGTCAGAAGCAGCTGGACCTAGTACAGCTAGTAATAATCCTAGTTACCCCGGAACAGCTACAGGGCAAGTGGGTCACCGTGAGGAAGCAGACAGAAAAACCAAGCATGTCATACCAGACTCGCCAGTACCAACGAGAAATAGATTCTTGGGTCTTAGCAGTTCGTCTACTGAGCATGATACATGCGGGGAGACTGCTGTAAGTAAGACTATGGCTACCGCAAAAACCAAAGTTACTGCTGCGAGTCACACACGCAATAAAAGTATAGCAAAAATGTTATAAAAAATAATGACGTGCTTGTTTTAGGTGTCACGCCAATTAGGAACGTCTTCCTTAGAACACACTTTAATCACAATGTAAAAGTTAATTGTCTCTCATATCGAGGCACGGGTCAATTGCCTGCCTAATAAGGGGGTGAATACCTTAATGCTGCATGTCAGAGGTGTTGAAACAATTCATCTCACTAATCAATAATGCTAAAAAGAAGTACCAGAATATAGTAGTTTCTGGATCAATCCCCAAACTTCACATGGGAGACATGATCTACAGCGGGCTTGTGGGCTTGTGGGCTTTAACTGGTGGTTGGAGATGTGGTGTCAATCAAGAAACATGTCATTCATAAACAACTGGGATGACTTCTGGGAAGAACCCAGTTTTTATAATCGGAACGGTGTCCAGCCAAACTGGAGGGGGTCCTTTATCCTCTCCCATAACCTGGCTAACAAACTACAACAGTGACTCAGCCAAGGGTCCTCACTGAAACATCCTGTTAGTAATAGTCAGTCACGGCATGGTGATGCCCCTCCTGCAGTAGGTCCACCTGGGGACAACAATACTGATAACAGTAATAGCATAGACAATAAAGATAATTTCATCAACAGCATACAAACAATCACGAGACCTCAACGCTTAAACAGGTTTAGCACCAGGTCCGCCAATAGGAGTAATGTTACTTTTATTAAACCAACTAAACTTAACCTACTACCACTGCAGAATCGCCTGAAATGCAGCTTACTAAATATCTGATTGATAAACAAAAAAAAAAAAAAACTGCATTAATAAATGATTTGATACTAAGTTATAAATCAGACATCTTCATTTTAACAGAAACATAGCTCAATAAGGCAGACAATATCCCACTAGGTGAAGCCACCCCAGACGGATATAACTATGCCCATAGATCCCATAGTGCACGTCTTGGGGGCAGGGTTGGCATTATTTTCAAAAATAGTTTAGACATTATCCCAGCAAACGTTGACAATGTAGATTGGTTCATGTCATTTGAATCGTTACAGCTAAATTGTCAATCAAAAGTCTTATTATTGATAACCTACCACCCGCTAGGGCCGTGCTCCACTTTTCTCTCAGAATTTAGTGACATCTTAACCAGGCTAGCCATCACACATGACAAAGTTGTTCTGATGGGGGACTTTAATATTCATGTAGATAAAGTGTCGGACTCTATGGCCAAAATAAAATAAATAAATAAATAAATAAATTAAATAAAATTGTCTCTTAAATCCTGTCAGTTTTAGGCAGGTAGTTAATGGACCAACATATTCCCACAATCATACACTCAATCTTATTATAACTTATGGTGTGAATGTCCGTAACATAGCTGCTATCCCTCTTCATGACACCATCTCTGACCATTGCTTAGTCACCTTCGAATTAGTTTTGCCGGTATCTAATGTAACAATTAAACATACTGTAAATCTGTACGGCACCTAGATGAAAGCAATTGCAAAAAGTGTTTTAACTTTGTGACAAATTCCAACTTTGGTTTAAATACTGATATGCACTTATGTCCATAACTATTTGGACAATGACACAATTTTCAGTATTTTGCCACTGTGGACAACCATAATGAATTTGAAACAAAGCAATCAAGATTTGATTGAAGTGTAGACTTTCAGCTTTAATTTAAGGGGTTTAACAAAAGTATCGCATTGACCATTTAGGAATTACAGCTATTCATACACCTTGTCCCCCATTTTCAGAGGCTCAAAAGTAATTAGACGAAGTAATAAATATAAGGATTATTTTTAATACTTAGATGCATATCCTTTGCAGTCAATAACTGCCTGAAGTCTGGAACCCATGGACGACACCAAATGCTGAGTTTCCTCCCTTCAGATGCTTTGCCAGGCCTTTGTTGCAACGGCCTTCAGTTGCTGTTTGATTGTGGGCCTTTCTGCCTTCAGGTTTTGTCTCGAGTAAGCGAAAAGCATGTTCAGTTCGGTTGAGGTCAGGTGACTAACTTGGTCATTGAAGAATATTGCATTTCTTAACCTTGAGAAGCTCTTGGGTTGCTTTCACTGTATGTTTTGGGTCATTATCCGTCTGTAGTGTGAAGCACCTTCCTATCAGTTTTGCAGCATTTGACTGAATCTGAGCAGAATCTTAGTATAGCTGTAGACACTTCAGAATTCATCCTGCTACTTCTATCAGCAGTCACATAATCAAGAAACACCAGTGACCCAGTTCCATTAGCAGCCATCATGCCTATGCCATAACACTGTCTCCACTATGTTTGACAGGTGAGGTGGTATGCTTTGGGAGCACTTACTTTCCTCCTCCATATTCTTCACTTTCCATCATTCTGGTACAAGTTAATCTTGGTTTCATCTGACCAAAGAATCTGGTTCTAGAACTGGGCAGGCTTTTTTTTTTTTTTTTTTTTTAGATGTTTTCAAGCAAAGTCTAATCCAACCTTTCTGTTGTTAAGTGTTACCAGTGGTTTGCACCTTGCAGTAAATCCTTTGTATTTACATTCATGAAGGCACCTCTTGATTGTAGACTTTGACAATGATACACCAACCTCCTCGAGAGTGTTTTTGACTTGGCTAGGTGTTGAAGGAGTTTTTCCTTCACCAAAGAAAGAATTCTCCAATCATCCACTTTAGTTGTCTTCTGTGGTCTTCCAGGCCTTTTGGTGTTGCTGAGTTTGTCAGTGCATTCCTTCTTTTGAAGAATGCACCAAATTGTTGATTTGGCCACTCAAAATTTTTGCTATTTCTCTGATAGGTTTGTTTTGTTTTTAAGCCTTATGATGGCCTCCTTCACTTGCATCAATACTTCTTTGGGCTGCATAGTTCTTATGAACTGTATAGTTCCCATGGACCACTGCCAAATTCAACACCTGGAATCAACTCCAGACCTTTTATCTGCTTAATTTGTCATGAAATAATGAGGGAAGAGGCCACTTCTGGCCATAAAACTGCTTGTCAGTCAATTGTCCAATTACTGTCAAGCCTCTGAAAATGGGGACAATATATACGAATGGCTGTAATTCCTAAATGGTTAATGCAATACTTTTGTTAAACCCCTTAAATTAAAGCTGAAAGTCTACATTTCAATAGCATCTTGACTGCTTTATTTCAAATTCATTGTGCTTGTGCACAGTGGCAAAATACTGAAAATTGTATTATTGTCCAAATACTTATGGACCTGACTGTAGATCAGTTAGCATTAAACTATAATACCATGGTAGAACATGCGTTAGATGCAGTAGCACCAGCAAAAACAAAAATTAGAAATACGAGAAACTCCCCATGGTTTAATTGATCAACTCACACAACTAAATCAGAATGTAAATGGAATTCGCCTAAAGTAAATCAAAATTAAGAAGCCTGGACAAGTAGTGTGAAAAACTATAGAAAATTACTTTTTAAAGCCAGGTCTGATTATTACAGATTAATGATCATATACTGAATGACCAGATTTTTCCAGCAATGGATTTTTTTCCAATACTGTTAAGGATTCAGGACTCATCAGGATTCATAGGGCTGAAATTCTGAAAGAGTGGTTTGGGGAGCCTGAGACATCATTTTCACACATGGATTGGCCACCACAGAGTCCAGACCTTAACCCCATTGAGAATCTTTGGGATGTGCTGGAGAAAACTTTACGCAGCAGTCCAACTCTCCCATCACTACAAGATCTTGGTGAAAAATTAATGCAACTCTGGATGGAAATAAATGTTGTGACATTGCATAAGCTGATTGAAATGTCACGGCAAGTGCGTGCCATAGTCAAAGCTAAAGGTGGTCCAACAAAAAATATGTGTGACTTTTTTTTTGGCCAGGCATTGTATTTCTTAGCTGTTTGAGAGTTGTTTGACACCCCTGCTCAGTGATAGCCATTATCTTAAAATTAGCATCACAACTATTCCTCAGTCCCTGGTTAATTTGGCCTAACTATGAGCGCTTTTATCCCCCCCAAATTGTCTTGACATTTCACCATATTTTAACAGTCACTGACACCAGCAGATAAAGTACCACCACCTATTGGTGTTTCACCATATGGGACTTTCTATGCCTTTTGGCTAAGTTCCAGAGGCAGTACCAGAGTTTATAGCTAGGGGGCAGAGTGGATCCTAATGCTGGCATAACCGCTGCATGCTAGTGGGTGAAGCTCTGCTCCCGTTTTGTTTCTGGATAGGCCTATCTAGTCTAACATGCAGGGGTTGGGTGGCATGACTGCCGCCCACCCCAGGGCAAAGCAGGCATTTTTGATTTTTAGTGTTTTTATAAATTTTAGTGCTTTTATCCAGGTTGCCCAGCTTGTTGGATCTCTTGCCTAGGGCGCATGTTGGCTGCTTTCCTGGGGGATTTCCTGCCATGATGAGGACGAAGGCCTCTGAGATGCAGACGGTGAAGAACACCATCCGTTTCTGCTGGATGGACCAGGGCAACATTGTTCCTTTCCTGACATTGTTCACTTCATTCAGGTGGTCATCCTTGAGGTCTGGGGACTTTTGGTGCTTTGGTGCCTGTGGCCTTCATGCTTCATTGACATCACCTTGGAGGCTAACGAGGGGTACCAGGGAGCGTTGAGGGCATGTAGGGTGAGTTCTGCTAACACCAAGCTTCTCTCCTACTCCACTGAACCTTTGTGGAGGATCAAGAAGCATATGCTGACAGTCCCTGTTTTCCACCCCTTCTTGTTCGTAGTTGTGGTGAGGAATTTCCTGGGGAGGTATGTCGATGTCTTTCCAGGTCAGGAGTAAAGAGAGAGATGATCTGGACATCTGGACCGGACACCAGCACTTCACCATCCATGTCCAGATGCTGCAGGATTTGAAGGGTTCTGCCACCCCCCTGAGTATTTTTCTTGGGTAAGGCTAGGGGCTGCCTATTTTATTCCGGTCAGCCTCCCTCATGTTCTCTTTGTTTTGGCCAGGGATACACCAGCCGGAGACACAAGACCATGACGTGCCAGCAGTGCCCGGAGCAGGGACACATGGCCAAAGACTGCACCAGACCTCACCACTGTACCAGACGCAGGAAGGAGGGCCACCTTGCCCAGGGCTGCCTCCTGAAACCAATGTACACTGGAGCGATGCAGGACAGGACTGCAACAATGGAGGACACTATGCCTGTGGTGACAGAGGAGCAGCTGGGTGCAGTGGCAGGAGGTGCAGTTGCTGAGGATGGGTCAACCGTGGCCGAGAACAATGGGGCATCACTGACAGTCTCTTTGGTTGGGTCCCTGGCCTCCGAAGAGTCCCAGTCTCCTGGTCATACCACTGACTGACTTGAACTTTGGTTTGGAGTAAGGAGTAAATAAATAAATTTAAAAAAAAAAAAAAAAAAAAAAAAAAAAAAAAAAGACCTGTATAGGCCTAGTCCTTGAGTATAAAACACCATCTTTTTAGATGCAATTCCCAGAAAAAAATACCACCTTATATTCAGGCCAATATGGTATATTCTTAACCAAACTAAGGCAGGAGAAAAGAAAGCTAGCAGTGAAGCTCCTGGCAAAGGTCAATGTGCTGCAAATAGAACCCTGCACAGATAGCTTTGCTTCCACTAACCTGAGATGCATGCAGCTGGGAGGCCCTTCTGCATCAGGATTTCAGACAGGTGCTGTGCTCTGTGAAATAAGAGAACTCATCAGGTACAAGTGTGAGCATCTACCAAGCATGGAAAATCTGTCCATCAGTCTCTCCCAACACCATGTTTCCACACAGCATCCTTGTCTAAACCCAAAAACAAATCACCTACCCACTATTTTTACTGTGATGGCTTTTCGTCTGATGCACAAAGAACAGTTTAAGAATACAAATTCGTCTGTTTTAACAAAATACAGCTCATTACATTAATAGACTTGTCTAAATTTCACAGCTGTATTGTTTGCATCAAGTATTTCAATTTCACTAATTTGTACCAAAATGAACAATGGGTAAATACCAGTAAGTTTAGAAAAATGTATCTTGTGCCATTTCAACAACAAACATGTAAGTCTGCCTACAATCACCATCCAGCCTGCCATCCATACCTGCTGTGCAAATTGGAGAAAACCAGAGCCTGGTTGAAGGGGACCTTGCTGAAGAGCTCAAACAAGTACTGTACCTTCTCCTCAAAGACCTTATGTTGCAGTGTGTGAGACCTCACTAGTCTGTAATACTGCTTCAGCCCTGTCAAGTGTATAAACCCACACCATTACAGACAGAAAGTGAACAATGCATAGGTCACAAAACTGGTTATTTAAAATAAATAAATTTAAAAAAATTTAAAAATGGATTAATCATTTACATCCATCTGCTTTCAGATGAAGGGTACCACCAAGACAATGATATCTGCCTCAGCAATCTAGTTTTGTAGTAATTGCAGTGTTATGAAAACAGGTACAATGTTGGATACCAGAGTAAGGGCTCCCAACCCTTCTAAACCCACCAATCAAGCCAGGGTCAGTGGGGTTGAGTCTGACAAAGGTGGGGTCAGTCATGTAGTGAGTCAGGTGCTGGGCCAGTGAATCAGGATAGGTGGCAGAGAGCGCCAGCATCTGCTTGCTTGGTGGCAACGAGGAGTAGATCCAGCTAAGGGGATGCAGAGAGCCGTGGTTGGCAAGAGGGAGAGTACACAGATAAAGTGCAAAGACAATACCTACAAACAAAACAGACAACCTCAATCCTTAGCTAGATGACTATCCATAAGCAAAGATGGTTGCAGGTATTAAAGAGAATATAAAGAGCAAAACAACTATCTTTGTCTTTTTGGGCCTGTTATTGTGTTGAAGACTAAACCATATGTTTCAGATTTAAACAAGCCTCTCTCTGCAAGATGTTTTTTCAGTGCAGTCACAAAACTGTGACCCTAAAAGCTGGCAAATGACCAATCACACTATACATTTCAGTATATATAATAATGATGCCGTACATTAGAGTTCAAGCAGAACAAGGGGAAACAGAATGGTTAAATTTGACAGGGGTGTAAGATAAGGCTGCATACTGTTTTCATATCAGTTTAATCTATACGCTAAAAAAAAAAAAACTGAAGTAAGATTACATGAAGGAAAACGGGGCGTGAGTTGGAAGACTCATCAACAATTTTCGCTACGCTGACAATACAACAATACTAGCTGAAAGTGCAGAGGACTCGAGACATCTTCTCATCAAGATTAAAAACAGGATTACATCACAACTTGAACACAAAGCTTTTGACAACTTCATGCTTGATGGAGAAGAAATACAAACAATAGGGTACTTCACCTTATTTGGATCGACAATCAATAATGATAAGCAGCTAAGAAATCCAACGAAGAATTGCTGTGGGCAGAACAGTCTAAAAGAGCTTGGACAAAATTCTCAAGTGCAGGGATGTAACTTGCACACAAAAAAACTGACTCGTCCAAGCTATGGTGTTCCCAGTCACATTATATGGATGCGAGAGTTGGACAGAGAAAAAGATGGACAGGAAGAAAATCAATGTCTTTGAATTGTGGTGCTGTCAAAGAATTCTACTCGTACCCTGGACAGGCTGGAAAACAAATGCATGGGTGCTGGGGCAAATCAATCCAAAGTTGTCGCTGGAAGCTCAGATGACCAGATTTTGACAGTTTATTTTTATTTATATATTTATATATATTATTAAAAAAAAAAAAAAAAAAAAACTCTCGATCATGCTCAGCAAAGCAGAAGGTCAACGCATAAGAGGAAGACCTGCAATGCGGCGGATGGACAGTCACCACAGCCATGGATACCCCTTTGCCAAGTCTTAGCCGACTTGCTCAAGACCGGATGCTTTTTAGGACAGCTATCCATAGAGTCACCATGAGTCCACACTGACTCCACAGCACTTAACATGCTATACAATTCAATACTGTTAAGGATTCAGGACAAAAATTTTGGCTACAGAAGACAAAATCCAAACTTATCTGGGACACTTAAGAATGAATAAAAACCCACTTCTCATTGGTCTGCTTGACACAAAATGATACAAATGGTCTTGTCTTAACCATTATTTTACAAATGGTGTTAAAAACATAACATAGCCTGCATAAGTAGCATAAAGCCTCACTTGATCTGCTCCTGGAAGCTGCCTTCCTCCAGCAGCTTATCTGCTTCATCCAGGACAAAGAGACGAATGCTAGCCGTGGACAGGAAGCCCAGCTCGATGAGCTGCTTGATGCGTCCTTCAACAGTGAGGAACATAGTTACACAAAATAAGAAACATACAACCAGAAACTTGCATGTTTGCATTTCATCAGAAATTCTGCTTTTGTACCCTGAACAGCTGCATGAAGTGGTAAAATTAGATAAGATAATCAAACTATAAAATTTGTATTAATAAAACATCAACGTTAATGAAATCAGCAGCACAGGTAATATTAAACAGCGCAGCCAGTCATAAAAATAGAGGCCATCCCCAAAAAAAAAAAAAAAAAAAAAAAAAAAAAAAAAGAAAAAGAAAAGAAAAACATTTTCAAAGCATAAGGGAAAATATAAATAGAAATTAAGAGCTTTTTTTTTTTTTTTAAACAAAAAACTTCAATGATGCATAAAATATTTTAAACAATTTTGTTATTGTGTCTCAGTAAAGAACCATAAAGCCATCTCCACTGTTGATACGATGAAGGCAGCACTTTAGCTGCCACAAATGCATAGTGACATAAAAGCTAAACTTTTAAAGAAAATTATATTAAACACAAACATAACTGTCCTGTACATTTTCTATCAACGTGTGATATTTCTGGCAACACAAGGGAGACGTATCGCGCTGAATCGACAGGTGACCAGCTTTGTGGAATCAACCAGCATGTCCTCTGGTGGACTGACCTGGGGATCCAATGGCAATGTGGCATCTCTTTAGCCGTGCCTTGTCCTGGCTCACTGGGGTCCCCCCAATAAACACGTGACACTCAAGGCCCTCCAGGCAGCTGCCAATTGTGGTGATCACAGAATGGATCTGGACAGCAATCTCTCTGGTTGGTGCCAGGACAAGGACCTGCTCCAAGCAGTATGTAACAATACAAACATCAGGCCTATACTGAGATCGCACAAGTATAATAATCCACCTTTGTTCTCTATATGAAAGGACATGCATTCAAAATGATGCAACAAGACACTCATAATAGACACAATAATAAATGCAAAAAATAAAATAACCAATAAATAGCAGCAATAAAGAGTACAGTTGTTGACAGGGTCTTGTGTGGCATTCTGGAGGTGGATGGCTGTAAGAAGGACCCAGAAACACTTCTTTATGCCCTTAAGCTAAATAAACTGGCAGCAAAAAAAAAATAATAATAATGATCACAGCATTTAGGGGATGTGAGCCAGTGTCCATGATGCACTGTAATATTATTGCTATAAAACACAGTCTTGCCATTTCAATCTCTATGCCTGTATTACATACAATTAATCTAAATATATTTAATGTTTATATAATATTTACTGTACTTTTCTCAAATCAGTATGCAGGAACAAAGATCTACCACATCAAATTCCTTATATAAGCAAAAGTTAAAGTTGTTAACCAGCATTATATAGCTATATAACAATACTTTGCTACATACATGGAAAAAAATCATTGGGGAAAAAAAAAAAAGAAAATCCTCCAGTGATGCAAATTGTTTATTTGTTTTTATCCAAGGCTATGTGGGATAACTACTTTAACTTTAGTTATTTTCCTCATAAGTCCCTGGCAAGTTGTTGATGGTGATGTTTTATTGTCATGATCCTCAAAGACACAGCAGTATAGAGAATATAAATATATTTACATAGTAAAGCATGTGAATACTATTTGTGACGCACCTGTGTACTCAGGTTCTCTGCAATGAGGGAGTCCAGGGCAATGGTGGCAAATACGCAGGTCTTTCCTGTGCCAGACTTGGCTTGAACAATAAGGTCTGTGGAAAACAAATGTTATAATGTGCTTTGTAGCCATTTATCTCATTTGAGCATGAATCTCACATCAGATTGTTAAACTCTGATAGGAAGCAATGTATAAGTGTAGTCAGAGTTCAGCAGAATTTAAATTCAGTATTGCTTATGGTTCATTATGGATAATTAATGTGGAGTCAATCCCCCTTTGCTCCCATAACAATTTCCACCACATTTTGAGAATTTGTACCTATTCACCCACAAAAGCATCAGTGAGGTCAGACAGGAAGGCCTAGCTCTCAGTCAGCATTCCAGTTCATCCAAAAAGTGTTCATTGGGGCTGAGGTCAGAAATCTGTGCAGCCACTCAAGTTCTTCCAAACCAGCCTAGGCAAACCATGTGTTTTGCTTTGCACATGGGGGGGACAGTCATACTGGAGCAGGAAAGGAGCTTCTTCCCCAAACTGTAGCCAAAGTTGAAAGCACAAAGTTGTCTAGAATGTGTTTGTATGGTGCATGGGTGCAGCTGAAGCAGCTCAACTCAATCATTGGGGGGGGGGGGGGGGCTATATCAGGGTTCAAGTTCAAAGGTTTATTTGTCATGGGTGAACAACACAGCATAGCAGTGTTGTCCCCATGAAAAGTGTCGTTTCCAGGCATCCTCAGTGAAAATATGGACATAAATAGATATGTATGGTCAGGACAGGAGAACAATAAATAATAATAAATAGATTAGTAATAAATAAATAGCAGTACAAACGGTTAGTAAATTCAAACCAGGGGAACTAAAGATAGCATCGATAATACTTTGAGGAAATAATAGAAATATTCTCGAGTGACACAGACGTACTTGAATGCTGAAGATCAATTCCGCTTTGTGAAACCCCGCAGTGAACCTTTATATTGATTAAGTTGTACACAATCAGTAATTAGTCTTTACACGGATTCCTTTCAAAGTCGACGAAATTGACAAACTTTTGTGCTATGGCATGTAGGACGCGTTTGTTTCACGGTTGAGGAATTTTTGTGGAAAATATTTCCGTGCAGTGCTGCCTGTCGCAAGAGGGGATCCGCGAGGGACATACCGAGGCCGCAGCGGCCGAGCGGGATTGCCTTCAGCTGGATCGGGGAGGGCCTCTGGAAGCCGGCCACTCGCAGACCCTCCAACACCGGGGCAGACAGCAGCAGAGATCCGAAATCCACCGCTTCCGAAGACAAGACATCGTCAGTCCGCTTTCGAGAGTCCAGCTCATGTGCAGTTCTCCTCACGGACGCCGCCATGTTGTGGATTAAGAAAACATCGCGAGATTTCGGCTTTTAAACGCGACGCAGCCGGAAAGGGTTTTGCTTTCATTGTGGCGGCGGGACGCTTGTGACCTCTTAATTGAAACGACAGTTTTTTTAAATACATTTTTTATAATGAATGCTTAATATAGTTTTTTTCCACAGCAACAATGCAATATTATGAAAATTATTAATCTTAGAAAATTAAGAAAATTAAGTTAAAGACCTTAAAATGCAATAGACACAGCTTTTGTATTTTAAAATTACTGTAAATTTAACAATTATATTGCTTCATCTGATTTTAAAATACTACACAGTTTTGTTTTAGAGTAATATTTGAATCATTTAGATGAATGGTTATCAGCTTACCCTTAAAGAGCTTCTTAGTGCTGTATGATCATCCCTGCAAAATATTGTAAATGCTTTATATTGAATTATATTATTATATTGAATTTTATATGCAATTTCTTTTTTTCAGCTTCTTTGTGTATTGTTTCAGTTGTGCTACCGTGCTCTAGCTGTAGTATCTGTCTATGTAGGATCTCCAGGAGATGTGTTCTCTGACCTCTGTTCCTTCTCCCCCAACCGGTCCGCCTCAATGCATCACTTGGGCATGGAGCCTTGAGAAGATCTTTAAGAAGTGGGACAGGAGTCTTTGGAAAATCTTGCTCAGTTAATTTATGTAGCAACTGAAGATGCCTTTCTCAGGCTTCAGAATGTAGTTCTTTTCTTCTGTCTTTCTTACCTACCTTTATTCAATACTGTAAATAGTGTAAGATCCCACCTTGGCAGTGGTATCAACGCAGGGTTCAGAAGACAAGACCACAGGAACACAAATTGCACTGTTAAATTAGCAAAGATCTGAACAGAGACTTGAGCTGAGGTCCCTCCCTCAGGTTAAAAGGCTGAAGCTCTATCAAGTGAGCTGTCCAGCATGCTCAGCAACACTAAATAACCATAACACCAGAAACCCAGGACAAAGTACCAGTGTTGTCACCCCTGTAACTGCTCACAATGGTTGAATACTGTAGCATTGCATGGTGCCCCTGGTAGGAGTTCAGGTGTGGTATTGCATGTAAATAGTCATCAAACTGTGCAACCACTAAACCAAGTGTGTGTGTGTGTGTGTGTGTGTGTGTGTGTGTGTGTGTGTGTGTGTGTGTTATGCTGGGTTCTGCGCAGTTCCAGTGTGTAAGAAGGTTGGTTAGGGTGGTTAATAGGCCTCAGAATGGAGACATAAAGAAGAGCTCTTCTATGTGGTCCTCTTTCACCACATCCATAAATCTCCTCTTAGGCCTTCCTCTTTTCCTCTTGCCTGGCAGCTCCATCCCTAGCATCCTTCTCCCAATATATCCAGCATCTCTTCTCTGCACATGTCCAAACCAACACAATCTCGCCTCTCTGGCTTTGTCTCCAAACTGTCTAACCTGGGCTGGCCCTCTAATATACTCATTTCTAATCCTGTCCATCCTCATCACACCCAATGCAAATCTTAACATCTTTAACTCTGCCACCTCCAGCTCTGCCTCCTGTCTTTTGCTCAGTGCCACTGTCTCCAACCCATAAAGCATAGCTGGTCTCACTACCATCTTGTAGACCTTCCCTTTCACTCTTGCTGGTACCCTTCTGTCACAAATCACTCCAGACACTCTTCTCCACCCACTCCACCCTGCCTGCACTCTCTTCTTCACCTCTCTTCCACACTCCCCGTTACTCTGAACTGTTGATCCTAAGTATAGTTACTTTATGCCCCTACCAGTAAATAAAGGCTGTTATGGAGACCATCTCAAGCGTCTTCCTTCCCTCCATCAGAACCCAAACCTGCCTAAACAATTAAATATACAACAAAGCATGCAACTCCATCTGCTGTTACAATGCAATTCGCAATAATTCAGCATGCGTGTAACAGGTGAAAAAACCAGTGACCATTTAGACTCTGTACTAGATCATGTAAATATTCATAAACAGCATTAAAATAATACAACCATCACACCCCACCCAGACAGGTAAAAATGAGAGAATAAATATAAATAAAATGTAGGCGAGGAAGTGTTTTTTTATACATGCAGCCACTGGTCTGCACGGTGCTGTGTGTCTGTTGTTACCCTCGGTGTTAAGCGTGGTGAGAATAAAAAATGTGATCTGAGGAGAAGGGTGGAGACTTGGGGGATGACTTGGAAGACTGGGAGCCACCCCGTGAAAACGTCTTGAGGTGATCGGACCAGTGCGACACTGCGCGACGCTGCAAGTGAAGGAGCCTCAATCGGAAGGGCGACCTGCGTCCAGCCAAAGAGGAAGAGAGCCGCAAAAAATCCGGACGTCAGTAGCGGGGAGCGAATCTTCCGGGGAAAATACATTTTTAAACTTTTCCTGTCCCTTTCCTCACATGACTGCATGAAGACTGCGTGCATCTGGAAAAGATAAACGTACATACATTTTCAGCAACGCTCCTCAAATTTTATAGAAGACGTCGAGACGCGGACAGGACATTTTTCACATCCCGGTTCGAACTTGAAGTTTTTCCCTCCTTTGCAGTAACATCGACAGATAATACTTGAAAACGGAGAAACAAACGCAGTGGTGAATGGTTTGAACTTAGGGTTCAAATTAAAAATGGAACGGCAGCGTCCACGACCTGAAAGCAAAAACATGGACACTTGTTTAAAACGGCTGAAACAAGAGCTGGTAGGTGGCTCTTCCTCTATTCGGCTTCCTCGATATCAGAATACAGCTTTGCAGGATTTTTTATAAATACATTCCAGAATCCGGCAATTTTAAATACTTGAAAGGATCTTAGGAATATTTTTGCTTAGGTTCATTTTTTGAGCTGATGCGAACGAACACCATTCGCTTCGCATAATAAAAAAGTCTCATTCGAATGTAGGAAAGCAACGTGTTTGCCTGGTGCAGTTTGACTTTAGAGAAGCAGATGTTTGCAGCTGCTGGCCTTTCAGGCTTAACCTTTATTGGGCGTTTAAGTGTATTACGTTCGTGTTTTCTTAAATCTGTATTATCAACGTTTTATTCGTAAACTGTTTTGTTGGCAGAGTACGTTTAGTCATTTTACTTGTGTGCTTGTCCAATGTACAGTGTTTTGTTCTTACAGTTACTGACAACTGCACTGCTCTATGCATGGTTTGGACAGCAGCGCCGTGTCTGAATGTCGTAAAACAAATCCTCACTTATTGCTTTACTTCATTCCAAATACTGGTCTGCCATCCTATTTCAAGCAAGAGATATGATGATTACATTTAAGAACATTTTTATTCACCAATTCTTCTTGACACCCCAACAAGAGTTCACTGTTCTGATCTCCACGATGATCTACTGTAATAGTAGGGTTATAAGACATAATTTCAAACATTTTTAGATTGTTTCCTGGAGCCCGTAAACTAGTCCTGAAATATTTAATGCGTCAAGGAACTGTATGCCTACCTTTTTTCTGTATATATCTATGCAGTATTGCTTTTGTAGCATCATTTTTTAAAAAACCCTTAATAAATTGCATGCACCATTTAATTTCCTTATTACAAATAGAACTACTTTAAAATCAGTATAAACAGAAACGTTTATTCTTTTAACAGGTACTTGTCACCTGATAAGGTGCATTTATAAAGAGACACGTTTATGCAGATACGTGACTATCAAAGTGCAGCTTTTTTTAAATACCACAGTTTGCTGGTGCACATTCAGGCAGCCGCCACCTTTACCCCTCACCTTTCCCTCCTTATTAGGCATTGATGCCTGTCAGTTGCCTCTGAGGAACTTACTATCAGATCCCTGTGGCATGTTAAGAATATGCAAGACACTGCATGGCCAAAAGTATGTGGACCCCCTTCTAATGACAGAGTTGAGCTGTTTGAGCTGCACTCATGCAGCACTCAAACACTTTCTAGACAATTGTGTGCTTCCAGCTTTGTGGCCACAGTTTGGAGAAACTCCTTTCCTGCTCCATCATGACTGTGGCCAGATAGTGTATTTAAGATGTGCTAAAATAACATGTTTTCTTTTCATTTACTTTTGTTGCAAGTGCTTTCATTGCTCATGCAAAAAGTAAATGATATACAGCTTTAGTTCATTTGCTCAGAAGTGCCTTCTGTAAACTGGTCTTTAAACAGTACACTTTTGAATCTGTGCTCTGAGCATGTCAAGCTGGCATTGAATGTTAGCACTTTTCCTTTTTCAGGGAATTCGTTCAGAATGTCAGAAATAACCGTCTGCAAGCTTATGAGGCACGCACCTTAGAACGGAATTTGCGGAGTCCGTAGTAATCTCCTTGCAGTAGGCAGTTGCGTAACAAGATTTTCGGGGTAATGGTAACCCGATTTGACTTTTCCTGGTGTGATTCAGAAAAACGAGTGAATTTTTAAATAGTAGAAAAATAACACCACTGAGTAGATAGGTGAGAAGTATGCAGTGGGAGTATGGAAGCAGTATAGCTTGGAGGAGGATGGAGACTTAGTCAAGGAGCTTGTCACACATGCATCTGGAGCAGAGTGGCAGAGAAAGTTATGCTCTGTAAGCCTTGTAACCCTTCAGTATTTTCAGATTAATGAGTCTATGCAGGATCACTGGCAGCAAAGAATGACCGACAGCTGTTTGCTAAGCCTCCTGATCCCCCATGCTGTGCTGAGCAGAGTGTGTCATGTAGTCCTGTATGGAAGAGGCAGCACCAGTGTCACGCTTCCTTTTGGGTCTGTTTGTTCATTGTGCCTGGATGAATGTATGCATCCATTGTCATCACTTGCCAATGCTGGCAGTTTGTTTTCCGTGAAGGCTTCACCCAGATCTTAATGTGTCTCTTTCTGGAGGGTAGCCTTTGTAGCCATTTCTTCTGCTGCCAGTCATGTTTCTTCCTTTTGTGCTTAACGTGCATAGTCGGCTACGGCTTCAGCGTCTTGAGTCAATCCCTGAAAACATGTTGGACAGTCTCAGACTGACTAAAATATTTTAATATCACAATGGGATGTGCATGGCAAGCATAAATACTCTGACTCCTGGATGATTCTTTAAATTTAACCAAAGGGGTTAAACAACTAACTGAAGTCTGCAAAGTTGGAAAGAAAATGAGAAACATTTTGTTTTTCAGTGATTTTCGGTGTTGTTGGGAATTTAAAACCGAGGCAGAGAAAAACATATCCGAAAAGCATCAGTAGGACTCCAAAGCCCAAAAATGAGAAAATGTGCCACCCACCAGGCTGGGATATTCAGCCATTCTCTCTGTCTCTATGGCAATTCTATGCCCAAGGCCACCAGATTTGAGTTTTTCTTCACTTCCGGCCCTTGGTCCACTTATATTTCTCCCTTGCCCTCATGGATAGGGCACAGCTGCCATCTTACATTAAATGTTGCTCATATTAAGAAATGGCCACATGGAGAGCCCTCACTTTGGATCACTGGTCTATCTGTATGCCCTGATGGGCTGTCATCATAGTGACACTCCAGAGTGGGTGACACACAGGCCACAGCAGCAGAGGCTGAGAAGACACTGGTGACTGTTGCATACACGCATCATAGCTGGAATGGCATCTGGATGAAAACATACAACCAGAGAATTAACAAAAAAAGATCTGAGATCTTTTTCTCATGGTTTGCTGTGAAATACAAATGCTAAAAACTAAACTAAAATTAGTTGAGTGGTAGGTGTGATGCGCTGTCACTTTGTCACTTTTTGCTGCACCCCGGATTTATAACAGCGTAAAAAACAGGTTTTGGTTTCATGAAATTCACCTGTTCAAATAGTACTGAAACACAGAATGAAGTTGAAAAACGGATTACAAGCTCACTGCTCATAGTGTGGACACAACTGTGAAAAAGACAGCGACGAAACCTCTTGCAACCACGAGGGGGCGCCACTCCGGAGAACCTCGTTTGTGCGACCCATTTGAATCCAATAATGGGAGGAGAGTATAAAATTAGAGTGTAAAAATAGAGAAGTACTTTCACAAGGTTGTGTTAGCAGCTCTTACTGTGGACATCGAGTGACTGTTGACTGAGTGACTGCAGTAAACAAGCATCATTGCTGCTGCTGCAGGAACGCCTGCCTCTATCCACACGTTCCCCTTAGATGTTTCATGAGGGTTCAGGATTTCCATTAAAGTCGAGGTTCTTTACCCCCAGTCCTGCGTCATTGCAGGGAAATTAGAGAAATCCCGTAAACTCCAAAACAAGCAACATATTCTTCAGACAAACAAAGTCCCCGCTGTTAAGGCGGTACAGAACAGGGGCATTTGAAGTAGAAGTCACGTTGTTGAAGACAGAGCCCCCACTGATCCCTCAGACCTGCAGCCTTTACCCTCGTGCTCCCAAACAGCTGCCAGCGATGGAGACACCCTCTGTATGTGTGGAAGAAGGTGCTGATTCTGTGCTGGATTTTTGCAATTTTTCCATCATGTGACGGCACCACCACCCTATCCACTCACTTTACAGAAAAACTATTTGAAATTCTACAATTTAAATTCCTGAATCTCATAATTCATTTGAACATTGCCACTGAAGGGGAGGGTTGGCTTCAAATTAGATCTAAAACAATGACATACCTGAATAATAACTTCACAGAGCATTAAAAAATTTCTTAATCAGCAGCAAAAATGTACATATCTTGTGCTGACAGTTCATTTTAAACTCAGCCAGCGGTTGTGATTCAGAAAACTTTTAAACAGCTCAGTAGTTTGGTTAAATCCTTGCTTTTCGCTTTCAAGTTCGTATTCATGTCGTGGTCGCAGCCTTGAGTGAGCCAATTGCTGAGCAGGGTGAGGAAGGTGGAGAAAATCCACCCCGATGTCTGGCTGGAGCTTTGCCTGGGGTAGCTATGTGGCCAACAGATAGTTCGGAGAAAGGTGACAGAGCAGAGGCAGGCAAGGAGAGCAGAAGGTTTCTCCCTTATCCAGGTAAGCTTATAGCACATGTGATCTGGGATTAGTGCTTTCTGCTGAGGTAGCCTGGTCAGTGTGTAGTTAGCATCTTCTCCCCCTGCTAAGAAGATCTATGATTGTCCAGTACAGGCACAGATGTGATTAAGCATATAGTGGTGCTCAGGAAATGGCAAACTTTCACACCAACAGCTTCTCAAGAATTTTCCACTTTTCCACAGGAGTTTATTAAAGCAAAGAAGTGGAAAATTCTTGAATGGCCAAGTCAGTCACCTGATCTTAACCCAATTGAGCATACATTTCACTTGTTGTTGAAATTAAACTTCGGACAGAAAGGCCCACAAACAAACAGCAACTGAAAGCCGCTGCAGTAAAGGCCCGGCAGAGCATTAAAAAGGAGGAAACCCAGCATCTGGTGATGTCCATGAGTTCAAGACTTCAGGCTGTCATTGCCAGCAAAGGGTTTTCAACCAAGTATTAGAAATGAACATTTTATTTCCAGTTATTTAATTTGTCCAATTACTTTTGAGCCCCTGAAATGAAGGGATTGTGTTAAAAAAATGCTTTAGTTGCCTCACATTTTCATGCAATCTTTTTGTTCAACCCACTGAATTAAAGCTGAAAGTCTGCACTTCAACTGCATCTGAGTTGTTTCATTTAAAATTCATTGTGGTATTGTACAGAACCAAAATTAGAAAAAAGTTGTCTCTGTCCAAATATTTATGGACCTAACTGTATTTTGCCACGAGGATGATGGGTCTCACACATGACCTTCAAATGCCTCTAAAGTCTTCCACTGCTTCCCTTTGCCTCCCTTTGCTTCATGCAGAGTTTGAATATAAACCCCAATAACAACAAATAGCATTATGAAGGGAATTAGACGTCTGTGTGAGCCGAACACATTCGAGCCTCAAGAAAATATGAAAGGAGCTGTAAGGAGACACAAAGAAGGCTGATTCAGGACTACAGCATGGTTTATAATAAAGGCAGAAGGATGGCGGTGACCCTACGATAAAGCTGTCTCACAGGGCCTAGGCTGCTCAAGTAGGACATGGAATCCATCCCTGCTTTGTCAGGAGTTTGAATATTCTCCTGTTGTTCATGTGGCTCTCGTCCCAGAGTCCAAATATATGTTTCAGATAGATTGGTGATTCTAAATTCCTTGTGTGTGTGTGTGTGTGTGTGTGTGTGTGCGGTGCTTTGCCCAAGTGTGTTAATAGTTGAATGATTGCATTTAACATTTTAAGTTGTCTTGGATAAGGTGTAAGCTAAATGCTACATGGTAACAACTGTGGATCACCATGAATAAAAATTTCTGCTAAATGAATAAATATAAATAGAACAGGAGAAGCTTTTCTACAATGATGGCATGCAGCAACATGGAAAGAATGAGGAGGAGCCACAGAAGAACGATAGCTTAAAATATAGAGGTTACACTGCCTTGTAATGTGTTACTGAGCAGGACAGCTGAGGAGAAACTTGGTGTCTAGAGTCCTTTTGAGAATTATACTGATTTTATTTTAGTCAAACTACACCTTTCTTAGGAATTCTGTGAATTATTTGTGCCAGGCCAGAGTGCTAGGGGAAGCCCAGCTCCTGAATAAAAGGCCAGCATTTAGACAGACCTGAATCGGCAGTAGAAAGGCTGAAAACTGTTCCAGTTAACCTTCAAAACCAACCTGTTTTTCTTCTTGTTCTCCCTCCCCCCAACAGCTTTCCATGAGAGAGGCTGGAAATGGACTGCATGCCCAGATGAACTCCATGATGTGTGCCCTGCAGGAAGTCAAACTCCTACAGCTACAGACCACACTGGAGAGATTGGAGATCTCAGGCCAGCACAGTTGTGCTTGTTCTCCTAACCATCCAGTGTTATTCTCTCCAGCAACCTCCTTCCCCTCTCCTTGTCCACCTGTGGAGATGTTCCCAACCCCAGCCTGTGGGCTAAAATGTCATCATAAAGCTCCATGCAGGAGCAATCTGAGAAAGTTACCTTTTGCGACCAACTACCAGATTGGCAGTGTCCCTCCCTCGGGAAGGTTCCCTGGGGAAAGTGGGTACTCGTGGGAACACTGTTGTAGCTCACACTCAGTTCCCACAACACTGATCCCCTGGGGAATCCCTAGCTTCCCAGGATCACCACAGAATCTCAGTATTGATGGCCAATCATTACAAAATGATCCAGCGGAAAGTGGTGATGACTCAAGCGACTGGACGTCCACACTCATGAGTTGTGGCCGCAACCGTCATCCCCTGGTCCTCGGGGACAATGTCTTTGCTGACCTGGTAGAAAATTGGCTGGACCTGCCTGAGCTGGAAAGGAGGGCTCCAGCTATGACTGAATGGGAGAAAGATGAGGAGGGGGAGAAAGAACCAGCCAACCCAATGAGATTCAGTCACTCCCAGGAGATCTGCCAGAGGTTCTCCCTTTTTGGCAACATTTTCAAAAAACTCCTGTGTTATGTGCGCCCTGTCAAGGATAAGCTGCTGAAGGAGAAACCTGCATGGATGCCTCTCGATGGCCCTGATGCAGAGGTCTTAAAGAGACACAAAAAAGTGGCAAAAACCAAAAGGACATTTTACCTCCCTCTCTGGTCAGGGGTGAATGGACAGCTGAGAAAGGACAAGCCAGATCTCTGTCCCACAGAGGAGAACATCCACATTTCAGGGATGTACACAGTGACAGAGAAGGTACAACTCATGCCTGATAACAGCACAGCTGTATGGGTCTGACCATCTTCAATTCATCAGTGCAGGGAGATGAGAGGTGTGACCACCTAGCTACACTGCAAGTGTTTCCACAAAGACCACAACCCCTTGCCTTTACCCTCCTTTTCCCAGTGGACTGGTTTGCTTGTGTATTATTAAACTGTCCTTGAAGTGCGGGAGTCACACTCTTCCTCAAATAAAGAATGTGATGAACACCCTGGACATGCAGCCATCTTGTTTCTCAATATTTAGCATGCACTTTGCCTTTTGAATTTATTTAGAGCCAACTAACAGGATGTCCGTCTTAATTTTGTTTCACTGTTTGCCATGAGGATTTTCTGGCACAAGTCTCCCGACCCACAGGCTGGAACCTGCCTGTTGTGTTTGTAACGGTAAGTTCTACACGTTGACTTGATGCACTCCATCACCTTTATAAATGTTTTGCACTTGCTTGCTGTTCTTTATAAGCTGTTGCTTTTGTGTGGTTTGACCTTTTCTGCACAGAGGATTTGTAATCAGAATGCTAAATATCTCCAAGTGTCATTGGCGGTGCTCACCTTATATACGATGGCCGTGGTGCTGATGTCCCATGAGCTCTACATAGTTTAAGCAAGAAAGAACAGCTGCGTCAGTAGACCATTGTGCGATGGACTCACATGTCTCACCCTTCACATGCATGTGACTGTGGTAAAGTTTTGGAGACAATGCTGTGATGCTAAGAGTGGTTAAGTGTTCTTAAGTTCTTTCCTCAACTGCTTGTGTCTTGAACGCTTCTACATGAAAACATACCTGTTATTCAATGGGTCTTCTATTGAAGATTTTACATGCATGTTCAGTACATATAAAAAGTATTTTCTAAAGGTTTTTCTACACTAATTATCAGAAAAAGACAAGTAAAACAACTCTTCAAATCGATCTAATTTTATTGTAATTATTTGATGCAAAATGATCAATTGCATAAGTAGTCACCCCCTTTGAGTCAGTGGGGGGAGGCACCTTAGGCAGCAGTTACAGCCTTGAACCTGTGTGGATCAGTGTCTCTCTGCTTTGCACATTTTAATACTGCAATCTCTCACCCATCTCAGGCTATGCCCTCCATTTTGGGACACGCATCCTGAACACAGCCCATCATTGCTGCAGTCG
This sequence comes from Heterotis niloticus, assembly GCA_018136845.1. Lineage (NCBI taxonomy): Eukaryota > Metazoa > Chordata > Actinopteri > Osteoglossiformes > Osteoglossidae > Heterotis > Heterotis niloticus. The sequence continues at coordinate 11,252,684 of CM030896.1, forward strand.
GCTCAACCCAACATGCTTGGGAGTCTTTGTTGTACCTCCAGGCGATTTAAGGTGTCAGTCCAGCAGGTCCCTGCACACTCAGCAAGTCAGTACACCCAGCTACCAAGCCTTGGTCAACCAAGTTTCATATCCAGTGAAATAGAAATTAAGTGTAAAAGCATTGTCAGGCCCAATGAAAGAAGGTAAAACTCTGAATAACTCCTGAGGATGCTAGCCAGCAGAAGAGAACTTGCATCTTACGCTCTTTTCACTGTGCTTCTACAGTCTTCTCAGCATTTGAATTCCCTCCCTACGTGTTTTTATGAACACATACAATTCCAAAAATATATATTTAAGTGAATTCGGTAAGATCTTCCAATAAAAGATCATTACCTTTTATTGTACAGTAGTGCCCCCGTATCCACAGGTAATACGTTCAAACATGTGGTTGCGTGAAACTGCGGATAATACCAAATGCTATATATAATGTGATATTCGTGTAACATACATCAAGACAGTAAAGTTTTATTGATAAATTACACACAGTAAGACATTACCAACATTAAAGTGTGTTGTACACTACCTTGTACATTTTTAGTTCACTTTCTCTCTTTTGTATGTATGAAAGTAAGGAATTCTGATTTTTTTAGCCTAATGCTGTACTTATATTTTCACCCAATATTATAATTTAACCTAACATAACCTAATAACCATATAATGAAATTGTTTAGGGCTCTGCTGTCTAAAAACAGACCCTGAGCACAAACCAATGTGTTACTGTACTTCATCTAACTTGGTTTCAATGTTAGGGTTGTAATCACAGTAGTAATGAATTCTACGGGTCTGCATTTATCTGAAAGTTGCATTGGATAAGCGCATCTGTCAAAGAATGGAAGTAGCAGAAGTAATAAAGCTGTTAAAAAGGCCACCAATGTATAGACAATGGTGTAAGCAATTAAAACACAGATCACTTGAAGAGCACAGTAGCACGGAGGCAAAGGCCTACTGGAACAAGCAGAACGGGGGGTAGAAGAAAAAACACACTGACCAGGAAAATAATGAAAATGTACTAAAATTTAATCATTCATAAAAGCTCAAAAATTATTATTTTTTGTGACAGGAAAACACAAGAAGCAATATTAGAGTTGTTTAGTATAATATATTTCAGCTTCAGGAGACATAGAAATCAGCTCTCACTATTTCCCAAGTCCTTTCTATAAAATAGTTTTTCAAAGTATTTATCTGCCAAAAAAGGACTTGGTGTACTTTATGAGAAACATGAAAGCTTGTGACTCCAAATATAGAACAATGTGATGGAAGAAAGATGTTACTTGCTGATGTTCTTCAATGTAAGGGCAACCAAAATATATATGGACCTTGGTATATTACTGTCAATACAATAAGTGCAGAGGGAAAGATGCAATGGCTGAAAAAGGTTTGTATCGCACCTTGATTTCCTTCACTACGATTACAGCAATTTGAAATGCATCCGTGCTATATTTAAGATTAGGTATTTACCGTCATCATCATCCAAGTTCAATATCCCCAGTGTCCTCAAATGAGCAACTGTAAAGATTAAAAATACTCCAGTCTTTTCATTTTATAGCTTCCATTCCCAGAAAAATGTAGCATCCAGAGATGACTGTATGGCGCTACTAGTGTCCACTGATGTTCTGACATTCGGAGAAAGAAAAGCATCCAAATATTTCTTCATGTGAATTTACAGTAAAAAAGTAGAGGAGTCCATCTGTCTGAAATATGTCAAATTTCTCTCATTTAGTTAGTGATGGAAGGAGAAGAACTTGTTTCATATGTTGTTGAGGACTGAAATGCTGGCATGTTCCATTTAGGCAACATTTCTTCATAACAGCATTCTGCAGAAGGTAACAAGAAAGATGTTACAGGAAAGAAGAAGAATAAGAAAATATTTCCAGGGTCTTCTCTGACCTGCAGCAGAAGACAGTGATGGTATGCAGTAGCCAAGATCTCATCCAATGTATGGTTCATACAGGTTCAATCAGAAGTAACCCTGTACTTGGGAAACATTTAGGTTGCATAGAACTAAATTTAACAGGAAGAGATAACTGTTGAAAACACAGTATTGCACCACAAAACAGTATTTTTCCTCATACTGCTCAGCTTAGACGTGTACCACCATATCTTTGTGGTTAAAATGTCTTACTGTGAAACCTGGTCACAAATATCTGCAGAAAAATGTATAGCAGAGTCCAGCTAGTCCAGCTATATAACAACCTGTATGCAGCTCACATAGAGAAAAACAACCACAGATCACCTTCCAGTGAAGGAATAAACCTGTGGGCATCCCAAGATACTGCTAACAGTAATAATGATCCTCGGTCTTTTGCAATGAGCATGGAGTCATTTACCCCCCTGGTCCCCAAAATGTCTCTATATGCTGTGTGCATAGTATCACCTGGCTGAAAGCTGCTGCAGGGACAGGTCTATAGGATTATGCAGTTAGACTTTTTCTTTGTCTTCTTCTTTTCCACCGGTGTTTTCCTGTTTATCTGTCTGACCAGATCATAGAAGATCTGCCACAGGCAAAGAAATGTATATAAGAACATGCAGAAAAATGCAGCTAAGCATTGTGATGGCAGCAAAGTTAGAACTCTATTGGTTCTCACCTCATTAACATTGATTTTTGATTTTGCAGAGGACTCTAGAAAGGCACAGTTGTTCCACTGTCGGGCCAGGTTCTGTCCCTGCTCCTTGCCTACCACCCGCTCCTCCTCCAGGTCACATTTGTTACCCACCAGGATCATGGGTACCTGGGTGACAGGCAAAGAAACTTATAATACATTTGTTCATTTACCACATCATTTTCATCACAGTAAGAAAGGTAAAAAAAAAACAAAAAAAAAACTGCATATCACGACAGGTTTTAGACGCAGATAGGTAATTGTTGGTGTACAGCCAGTTTCTTTGTAAATAAATAAAACAGTAATCAGAAGATGAGATTCAATACAGCAGATAGGGGATCATAAGAATTAGGGTTGTTAACGGAAAATAGAAATTCAAATAAACGTGGACAGACACCGGACACTGAAATGTGGAAAATGGACATCTGAATACAGGATAAAATTGCATCATCAGCTAAAATGTGTCACATGCACCAGTTTCAAAGCGAGCAAGAACACAAAATCAAAGTTAAGTGGACATTCCAGAAAGAGAACTGCAGTAACTGCGACAGCCGACTGACTTATCCAGCCAGGTCAGTGGAAATGAGCCAAGGGACAGTAGCTTGCAGGACAAAATGGTGGAAAACTGCTGCAAGGAAAACTGACCAAGAAAATAATGAAAATGTAATCATTCATAAAAGCTCAAAAATTATTTTTTTTGTGACAGGAAAACACAAGAAGCAATATTAGAGTTGGTTTAGTATAATATATTTCAGCTTCAGGAGACATAGAAATCAGCTCTCACTATTTCCCAAGTCCTTTCTATGAAATAGTTTTTCAAAGCATTTATCTGCAAAAAATGAACTTGCTGCACTTCATGAGAAATATGAAAGCTTGTGACTCCAAATATAGAACAATGTGATGGAGGAAAGAGGTTACTTGCTGATGTTCTTCAATGTAAGGGCAACCAAAAAATATATATGGACCTTGGTATATTACTGTCAGGTGCTAGCTTATTGTTAAATATTTCCTTGCTTACTAGCTAGCCAAGAAAGGTTAGCTAGCAAGCAAGGAAATATTTAACAATACCTGGCACTTGTGTCAGTGCAGTGGGTGCATTTCCCCCACAGCCAATATAGTTAGTAGAAAATGTTCAACACTTGTGACTGAGCAAAAGCCCTTATTCTTTTTGTGCAATAATATATAAAGTGTTCAGTTAAGAGATTTATTTTTTTATCCACTTCAGAAAGATCATTTTACTAGTATGATATAAAGCATTGCTCCATTAGTTTTGCCAACAATTTAAGAATTTGTTGTTTGTTTTAAATAACTTGTTTATTGTAATGAGCCTGCGAGCCCACTTTCGTAACCTATTGTTCTTTTATTACAATGATGCAAAGAGGTACATTTATTTAAATGTCACCTCAGTGCAGTTTTATATGCTTTTACTGCAATGTTTGAAAATTAGTGCCCTCATGTGCAAGCAATAAGCATTACACCCCTTTAATCTAGTATAAAAATGTTTCACATTCAAATATATTGATCTGACATTTTTTAAATTAAAAAAATTTGAGGTTAAATTGAGTGCAGCTGATGGTTCTAATAAGAATAATGGGCCCAGAAGAGATACGTTTTGAGATCCTTCTTAAATGCTGAAAGAAATTCAGCAGTTCCGAGGGAGCTCATTCCACCACACAAATGGCAAAATCAATAACCTAATACAGAAAGCCATATGAAGCAAAAACAATGAAACAAGGAGGGAAGATTAATTGGAACACTTTGATAGGTCAAACACAAGTTGTGCGGTTGCATTTTGTATCAACTTTGGAGGCTTGATGACGGAAGCAAGAGGACTAGGGAGGAAGGGGTTGCTGCAGTCCAGGTTTGACATCACTCTTGCCTGAACCTTCCTCCTGAGTAAAGTTGGTAAGATATTGGCAAATGCTGAAAATTTTATACAGCAAATATCTTTAGGATTAGGATATGCTCTTAACATATTGGGGTAGTCTTATTCTTAACCATTAAAGTGCATATGATGCATGGGGATCAAGCTGTCTAGTTAGATAGGCAGTGGCTGACAGGTGGATGAACCTACTGGCAGATGAAAGATTTCAGTTTTGGAGTGATTGAGTTGTACATGGAGGTCTCTAATCTAACCAGAGATGTATGAGAGGCAAGCTGCAATACAAGAGGAGATAACTGGCTTTTTGAGGAAAAGATCTGGGTATTGCCAGTTACTATCTCATCATACTCTGTACCTGCCATGTAACACCATTGCAAAAAATAAAATCTGCCTTTTGTACACAAGGAGTGTAGCAGGTTAGGTAAACACAATTTGGTAACGAGATAAAAAGTCTAACATTTAGCATGGGTCAAGACTGCTAGGCACACAGCAGGAGACAGGTTGTGCAACTCAAATCTCCTTAACAAAGCAAGTCTGACACTCACATCTTCGGTGTCCTTTACTCGAAGGATCTGCTCTCTCAAGTCCTGCAGGTCATTGAATGTTGACTGTGCTGTGATGGAGTAGACGAGAGCAAAGCCCTGGCCATTCTTCATGTACAAGTCCCTCATGGCTGTGAACTGCTCCTGAAGGCAGAAGGATGGCGTAGGAGAGGCTGCGTCATTTTCTGCTTTTAACCGATTCACTTATATATCAGTCACTCAAACACAGCTGAGCTTGTTATTTCATGTGCATGTGTTATTTCCTATTCCTAAGATTTTGCACTCTACTTTTTAGTCCAGTTTTATGAAGAAATTCACATCTCCCACAAATACAAGTAACTAAACACGTTCTTTTGACAGGCACTGCAGTCTGCATACTTCTGGCAAAAACATAGTCACAACAAGAGTCTATATTCTTGAGCTAATGAACATGAAAAAAAAGCAAACAAAAAACAAACAAAAAAAACCAGTATGTTCATGGGTTTCTTCTGCAGAGTTTTACTTTCTTTCATTGGGCCTGACATTGCTTTTACATGTTATTTCTGTTTTACTGGGTCATGGGTCTGAGTTTACTCACTGTTTTTGTTCATTATCAACATAATACTGGGATAACAGTTACAATCAACACTAGAATCAGTTTGTGTGAATGGATATAAACATTAAATCTGAATGGTTATGGGGCTTACTGGAAAAGGTATTTGTTCAATTATTTAAAGAATCTTTGATGAAATGTTTTGATTTGCTCACCATTTTACTAAATTGTGCCATGCTGAAAGGCAGTGCCCAGGCTTTGAAGAAATTATTGTTTGTGGGTAATTAATTAAAAAAAAAAAAAAAAAGTCTATGTGGGTACTTTTTCGGAGACTAAAATAAGTGAAAACAAATGTAATAATTATCCAGGATCTTCACCGTGCTCTTGTGTGCATCACTATTTTACAAGCTGTGTGGCACAGTCTGTTGCAAAGGTGCTGCTGCAGCATCAAATAACTGGATCAGTCTGTGTATAATAAGTGTAGGTCTGGATGGAAACTGTACGCAAATTGTATTTTGTTACAGCCTACAGTAATGTTCCCACTATAAATATGCAGTCAATTAAAGTACCTTATTTCCTCTAAGACAATGAACATTTCATTTCCACCCATACATCATCAATAACCACTTGTACAATACACTGTTGTGATGGTGCAGAAACAAGGCCCAGGTCACACACTAAATGTGGGCTTTCCAGGGCTTCTTAATGATGATGTCTTGGAATATGATGCTTCAGTCAAGGTCACTTACTGTTCCTGCTGTATCAAGGATCTCCAGCATGCACTGCTGCCCATCGACTTCCACTTGCTGAAGGGAAAGACAACATGAGGAGGAGTTAAGCTGGCAATACAGCATGAGGAAGTCACCAAAAAGCCACAAGTCCTGCAATTACCTTTCTGTAGGAATCTTCTATTGTGGGGTCATATTTCTCCACAAAAATCCCCTGCACAAACTGGACTGTCTGCAAGGGACAAAGAAAATGCAACAATGCTATGATCATAACCAACCAAATATGTAGGCCTCTATTAGAATCTGTTCAGTATTTGAATAATATCACTGTTTTATATGTATCCTGCACAAAGACAGAAAGGTAGACTACCACTGACACTCTATTCCATGGTGATGGTATAAATTTCTAAGTATTTGCCCTTAATAAACCCACCTAGTCAGGTGGTACTCTCAGCAGCTGGGGAATCATGAGGAAACCAAAACACAACATGTCTCTTATCTATCAACTACCAGCCTGTGATTGGCTACATTCCTTCGCTCTTCATTACCCAAAAATTCTGCCCACACAATGGTGTTTGTAATCTGCAGTTAGATACTTTACAAAAGTTTTACTCAACTTTTAGACGAGGGCAGGAAAACTTCTGTTTTTCTATTTTTTTCATCTCTTGTGTAAAATGCACAAGACACCTTGCAAGAACTCCCATACAACACAAGAGCGCTAAGAAACAGTATATGCCATCTCAAGCTTTATTTTACAGCTTTTAACACTACATAGTCAATTTTCTGTTTGTTTCTAGTCCTTTATGAATGAGTATGGAAAATAAAATTACATAACTGTCATTTCTGTCATTTCTTTGTTGTGTAAGGCAACAATGTGGGCAAATATTCACATCACTTATTAAAACAAAATCTGTTTGACTGAAGGACTGACCCAGTTCGTTGGCAATAAGAAGGCTGCTTCATGGAGGAAAACTGAGAGTGTCCAGCCTCACATGAAACAAAACCTGTGTGTTGGGGGGGGACAAGAGACAAGAAATGGTGTTACTCACCAGTGCAGACTTTCCCACACCTCCAGAGCCCAACACCACTAGCTTGTATTCACGCATGGTGAAGTCACTTCACTAACAGTCCAATAATCTGGAGAGAGAAGCAGAAGAAAAAGTTTTGTGACAAAACACAACAGCGGATATTTAATAAATAAAAACCGACTTTCGGCTGCTCCCGTTAGGGGTCGCCACAGCGGATCGGCTTGTCCGCATATTTTTGGTTAGGCAGATTTTTACGCCGGATGCCCTTCCTGACGCAACCCTCCATTTTGTCCGGGCTTGGGACCAGCACAGAGGTGCACCCCCTTGTGGCTGGATTTGCATCAATGCCCAATGTGGGGCTCAAAACCACGACCCTGACATTACGAGCCACATGCTCTACCGACTGAGCTAGCCGGGCAGGGGGATATTTAATAAATAATAACAACAAAAAAAAAAGATGCAGCAGAAGGGGTGTTCAGTGTACTTCACATAACCCGAATGCTGTGCCTATCTGGTTCTTTACAGGTTATGCTAATTAGCACCTCAGTTTAAAATGTAATATTTATTCAGATTTACAAATTAAACACCACTGTCAAATTTGTGCTTGTGGCTACTCTATGTAAATATTGTGTGTGATATTAATGGCTGGTTATGTTTTTTTTTTTTGCCCTTTGCTACTTATTTTTATGCATATTATGCTTTTTTTCCCCTATTTTTTTCTGCTGCTATATGGTGAATTCCCTGCAGGGATCAATTAACTTGCATAACATCCTATTCTGTAGGGGACTTCTGTGCGTTACTATGATAATTCATTCTAGAAAAATCTGCTCAGAAAATACATGCAAGCTAAGTTCTAATGACAATTAATTTCAATGAAAGCATAAACAATGTTCCCTGAACCACAAAAAGGTTCACCCATCTTCCCCTAATAACCAAATCCCTTGCATGATCTTTTAAACAAAAATAAATTCTATTTCAAATCCAAGTCCAGAACATCAGAATTAATATGGACAACTGCAAATCCTGCTTTAAAACCACACACACCCCAAACTGCATCTTCTGCATAACACTTCTGCAAGCTGTTTAAGTGACTTCCCCAAGTTCTATTGTTGTTTTATTTTATTTCTTGCAGCATACAAAATTTTGCATCCCACAGAAAATATCTGACAGAAGTAGACAATACATGAATATTTACCACATACAACCAAGGGCCAACGAAAATTTCACATCTGTCATGAAACAGTAGCTGATGTGCGCAGACTGCTCTACATAGGGTTACAGATAAGAAAAATTGTCAGGATATTTTTGTCAAACATTAAACAGGCAGTAAACACATCAGCTGTACCCAGACTGCCACATTCAGTGCTGGGCAAACACAAAACCGGCCTCCGATAGACAGTCGAAGCACTGTAGTCACTAGTAGTTTGGTGGTCCTCATTCACCAGAGGTGGCCTAAAGAAAATCAGCCTGAGCTTAAAGAAATGGGCATCAGGTAGTGTAGTGGTTACAGCCGCCAACTTACACTGCCCTCTCCCCTACTGCAATACACTTGAGGATGATCCTTAGCCTATATTGAGATGGTAATCATAACGCTGTTATAAAAATGGGTAAATATTAATTGTTTTGGAGAATCAATCCAACTAGTAAATAAATAGCCGCTCATCATGAATAACATCTACAACAAATGGACCAACAAAGGTCATTGTGATGCTGGGCACAGTTCTTTCAGTCTCTTAAACTGGGCCAAAAATTCTGGAATTTGACTGTCTGAGCAGGAAAGAAGGTTTGCCCACTTCCCAGAGGGAACTAGTTTTTAACATACAGCCTCACCTGACCCACTGTAAAGATTATGGAAATTTTAATGCTCCCCAACAGATGTACAGGAAGTACAAAAAGAACATCTCGATAAGCACAGGAAGTTCATTTAGATCACAAGTTGCTCAATGGAAGATAAAGTATTGGGGCCAAGGTAGTATGATGCACAACAGCATCTGAATGTGCAACAGTAAATTAAGCTAGTAACCATGGAGAGAGGCCAAGGCCTCATTTGTGGACCTCCCCAAGCACAGCAAAACTAACTCTCCCTTAGACAACCAGCGCTCAGTGACGTAGCCTAGCAGCCTGAGTATATTTAGCTACGTTCACAGCCGAATTCAGCAGGCAATCAGTGGACTTTGGAGTACAGGGCTGTCTGCCAGGCACTGAAAGGAGAGCCGTGTGTCTCCGTTCGGCACCCAATGTCGATGGAAGGAGACAACGCTCAAACCAAACATGAAGCTTGAAATTAAGCAGATGGGTAGACAGTTTTACTGATCACAGAGAAAACTCTTCCAAAATAATTTTAAAAATGATCCATCAAAACAAATTCATGAGCTCAACTGGTTTTTGTAATTTGTACAGTTACAAATTCAGTAATGCTTTTTTGCTCAGTTTGATAGGTAGAAAACAGGATGCTAAAAAAGTGGAAATTATTTAGAGATATGCAGAGCTGGCACCATGTGGAAAAAAATATATTTAACAGAATCCACCTGATTATCCATCTGTGACCATAACAGCACAGAAGGTTGTAAAAATACAATCCTGCTGTAACTGTCTGTCAGAACAGATTGACAGGGATTTCAACATATTTAAATTTCTGCAGTATTTGTTACTGCTGCGTTAGTGTCTTCTGCCACAACATTGTTGTACTGTACTTATGCAGTCTTGTGCCATTTCCTTTGGTATCCATAAACTTTATACCCATCTATCTGTCTAGAATAGGTGATAAATCAATCTGACAAATTTGAAACTGCTGACAGTCTTGAGATTATAGGATTCTGGGAAGTGGTCAGTCAAAAAAGTGTGGGGGAGATATCTATTTAAAAAAGAAGAAAAAAAAAAGTCATCATATGTGTCCTTCCTCATTAGTGTCAAAAATGTTGAGTGGATTTGCTGAGCCTACAGTAATGAAGAGTCTGTAGCAAAAAACTGGAGTAACTAGACTTTGTGGTCAGTGGGAGAGGGAAATGAAAACTGATTTTTAGTGCTCATTTTCTTCTTTTGCTCTGGCAGTAAAGTGCTAACCATGAATATCTGGAGAACAGCATTTTTTTGGAATCATCTCATCTTCAGAAACTAGGAAACAAGTTATCACATATCTGACTTGTCTTCGCCCGCATGACAAACATGGTCTGAATGGAAATAACAGCAGTGCAAACACATTACAGAAGCACACAAATACATGTCAAAGTTCAGAACCCTGACCCTGATGTCTGAAGCCATGGAGGCCCATCCTGAAGCCAAAAACACTTTGTGGCCTACAAAAATCTCATCAACAACAAGCCAAATTATTCCCCTACCCCATAACACAAGACTAGGTATACTGTGTGCCATGGTGAGAATGGTGACCTCAACCTACAGTCCCACAGGAAAGTACATTGTCCAGACATTTTATATTTACTATAATACCATCAGGTCATCTGTGCAACAGCCAGTATTATACAGGGCAATTTAATAAAAATGTTTAAAAAATCAACCACCTATCCAGTCATTTTTGTGAACCGCTTATTCTGAGCATGAGGTCATGCATGGGCCTGTTCCAGAAAGCAATGGATGGGACACCAGAGGGTGATCACGTGCACCATGAGCAACTTAAGAGTGACCAATTAACCTGAAACGCATGTCACTGGATTATGGGAGGAAAAAAGACCACCCAGAGGAACCCCACACAGAGAGAACATGAAAATTACACACAGACTGACCCAGATTCAAACTCGTGACTGAAAAATCCAGGTGCTGTGAGGCAATAGCGTTTCTCGCTGTGCTACCGTGCCACCATAAAACAATACACTATATAACAATCATTATCTAAACAATCCATTTCAACCAATCGGAACCTCACTGACAAACAGGCAACTTTATTTGGTCCAACATCAAAATGTCTTTGATGCATCTCACTGTATAAACATGATAAACCTTCCATGCTCTATGGTTTGGAAAACACTCCAGAACCACTCCACACAGGAAAAAGGCTAACAGACAACTGATGTTTGTTTTGGAGACAAATTGATAGTCCTGGAGGATTTGTCATTATTACCTCACATCAAAGATAGGGAACATGGCATTCTGTGAGAAGGATACAAAAATCAGTATTTACTGTACCTTCATTTGTTGCACGGACAGTACATTAGGACTGGATACCGAATATAGAAAGAAATGCTCCTTCAAGGCCAACATATAATTTGGAAAACAGTTGTCTTAACTCCCAGAGGGCACAGAACCAAATTATTATACTCACCCCGGGGGCATGTGATCACTACCGGAGTCTAGAGTACTAAAACCAACTTTTCAATGTCACCAACCCATGGAAGGTGTTGAGGTACAGAAGTCTGCCATAGCCACTAACTGGTTCTGGCACTTAACTGCTGTGGGCCAATTAAACTCTGAAGTGAAACACATTTTTCAGGCCACATGGGACTTTTTTCTTTATCATCAAGAAGTTCCGCTTTCCTTGTACACCCATCCACAGCCTTGAGGAACTGTGACTCACAAACATAAAGAAGTAGAAATGACTGAAAAAGCCCAGTATTTGAATGCAACTGAAGGGCCAGGTTTACCTCTTTGATATGGAAAGGTCATAGTTCTTTTTGACTGCTGTCAGCAGTGGTCATGGGCAGGAAATACCTGACCTGAGCTAAGATTACGCCTAATGTTTTACAGAAATGGTGCCATATAAAACCTGTTGGTATTTGGTCTATTAGTGTCAATAGTTGCAACCAAGACCATCTTATTACACCCACGATCACAGACACTCAAAAAATGTGGAAGGTTTGCTACATTCTTCCAACCTCTACAGCAGACTGGAATCACAGCAGGTTCAGTAGAGGCCAGTGTCCCTCTCAGGGCAGCAGAAACCCATCCTCTGAATACAGAAAGCAGATCGACTTTCACACCCCATTTACTGCACAAAGAATAATTGTGCAAGTTCTCAATAGCAAAACAAAAGGATTTCACAGTTTTCACAAGGGCCAACTCCATTTTCTTTTGCTGTGTGCTGGCGGTCCAATCAGAATGGCTGTCTTTGCTATCCCAGAAAATCCACTGCCAGTCCTGGAATTCACAGCCTATCAGTTCTACAGAGGTCCAGCAAAGTAGAAGAAAGATTATTATAATGAAAAGATCATTCTGGGATGATAAAACATGACAATGACGTAACCTTTGGACACTTGTGTTCTGAACATTAAATCTGCGGACCCCAAAGGGTCCACACTGGCATACATGAATTGCAACAATGAACAGCACAAAATGAAAAAAATAAAAGCAATAAAAACAAATTAATCTACTCACTGACAGCTGGATCTGCAGTCTGTACAACATGAAAACTAAATAACTGGATTTTTATTCTGAGCAATTGGATATTTGTGGAGATGAGTCAGCTTGGAATGGAAACAGTCCAAGCTGACTCATTTTTGGTCATGATATATCATAGCAGTGTGACTTTATCCCATCGTTGCCAGGTATGGAGACAAAATCTGTAGCGCAGAATACTCCATCGCCATATTATACTTCAGTTTTAACCAATAACATGCACAATAGATACAAACTCCCAAGGTATACATTTCACCTATCCAGCCACACAAACTCACCTGAGGGGGTCAATAAATATACAGCAAACAGTGTGCACTTTCAAATGATCCAGCACACACAACATCTAAGTGCCCAAAATAAATCTTTACACTCAAAGTGATACATAAATAAATGGTATGTGTTTATCCATTTTCACACATTTCAACATTTCATTTCTGTGAGCAAATTACATTTAAATTGACTTGTAATTTTCATAGGATAAATACAACAAATCCTCATACAATAGGCTTAACTCCAGCAAAATCATCCTGATAAGGGAATTTCCATTGTGGGGAGTGGAATTACCACTACTTCATATGGGGGGAAAAAAAGCATTAAAAATATTGCCTAAAATGTATAATTAAAACAAAAATGTGTTTTTATACATGAAAATAACACCAAATGCCTTTTAGAATATTTGTAACAAAAATTATATTATAAGCTATGTTACATTTTCCTGCAATGGATTGGCATCCCAATCCAGGGTGCAGTTTCAATGCGTAGCGATTTCAGGAGAAGCTTCAGACCCCCACCACCCTGGCCAAGATAAAATTGTTAAGGGAATAGATGAATGCTGCATTCTCAATGAAGTATTACACTGCAAGGTTACAACTGGCAAGACTTATACAATATTTTAAAAATGGTACAAACAACACTTGAGAAAACTACAGAAATTATAGATCTCTGGGGGAAAAAATGTACCAACAAAAAAACTGAATTCTAATTATCTTATTGTTCCAAAATAAGCTGTTTAACCTTTTCCTGGATGGCTTGCATTTTAAACTATGAAGTTCTCATCTGAAACAAGTGATTCATCACTGAGTGTTCAGTTTTCCATTTTTTGAGGTTAAAACACACTGCTATTAAAGCTTTCATTTGTTTTTTAAACTCTTTTGATCTGTCCTTTGACCAGTCTGCAAACAGCCTGAAAGCACGGACATAACTGACTGATTTTATGCAAAAACTAATGGCTGAAACAATATGAATAACTGATTTTCTTTTTTGCCCAAACTTTCATAGTTTTCCATTCACTAAACTGGTTTGCACTACAAAATGAGGTACAAAAAATGCTACTGGCTAAAATAACCTAAGTGAAAGTGACTGGTGTTGCTTTATCATTCTTTCTCTATCCATTGTACAAGTCAAGCGACAGCGCAACTGGCAAAACTATACTGAACCGTAAGTCTGATGTAAGGTAGATATTTTCAAGAGCCATTGTTATTTTTATTTATTTATTTATTTATTTACATTTTGTGACTTGGTTATATGAGGGCTGAGTGAATACATTGATATTCACATTGATAACATGACAGATGAGTATGTAAGAACACAGACACAACCCACCATGATAATCTGCAGGCAACTTCCAGAACAAGAGGCATTGGGGACTGCAAATGGTGTGGCTACTGCAGCTGCCTCTGGACCCAGAGGCGGTTGGTTTGAATCCCACCTCCAACTGTAGCAGCCTTGAGCAAAGTACCTACCATAAATTGCTACAGTTGCTACAGTAAAAGTTACCCAACTCTGTAAATAGGTAAATAAGCTTAACATTGCAAGTTGCTTTGGAGAAAATGTAGCTCCAAGAAAGTAAATGGATATGTAGAGCCAAGGGGAATGTAAAAAAATATCTTTGACTTGAAAGGAATTACTGTCACTTGCTTGTTTTATTTCCTTACAGAAAGTCAGGCAGGCCTCAAAAACCCCAACAAAAACAAGACACCTCACAGAACAGGACTTCTTTATCTTCAAATGCTATCATATTCAGGTCAAACAGCCTGCATGATTCTCTAGGTCAAGCTAAAATATTAACGGACACAACACTGCTTTTCCAGAAATTCTACCCACTGTATGCAAAAAAATGAAGATTTTCCCAAAAGATACCTCTGATATTATGATGCCACTGCACTGAGCAAACACTCATGGAGTTGAGAAACACAACCACAATTCCATTGCCTGTGGAATACCATATGGTACTGGGGGGCAGGGGTCCAAAAAGACTGTCAACAGTACTGAGAATATTATGCATTTCTCCTCCTTGTTAACACCCACCAAGAACCCCAGAAGCACAAATTTATTGTTCGATCTGGGTCCATTAACAGGTGGACAACTGAGTTGTTACTGCGTCTCTAAAGCTGGCGAAACGGAGGCCACCTGCACGGGACGAGGGACTGGGGTTGGGCCGAAGCCCGCGGCCAAACTGGTGGCACAGCCAACGCGGATGTCTTACCACCCTTCTCAAACAGAACAGTTAACTTTGGCAGCGTTTACCACGGTTTTACCGTGACGCCGCCTCTGACGCCATGCGCCTTCAGCGAAAGGCCAGGATAAAGCAGGAGGCGGGTCGGCGCTCCCGGCCCAACACACGCAGCCGGCAGGGAAAGCACGTTTTCAGCTCGGTTCCACGGGGCGAATGAAGTACACGAAGTACGTGTCCATGTGGCCAGGTCCTCCGTCGCCCTCTGAGCCACGCTGTCCCTCCGCTAGAGCAACTCGGGGTCTTCAGAGCCCCCTTACTAGCACAGGACAGGAGTGAATCGTTGTATCTGCGTGTGAACCGGGCTCGGAGCGGAGTAAGGCGCGCTCCGGTTCACATCCGCCGCCGTTTCGACTAACTAGCTAAGGCGGCTCCCTCCTTTCCGCCCGCCCGGCCTACTCACTCTGTAAAGGCTGGCCTCCCTCTTGTCCCTGCTAAACGTAGACCGGGGGCTCATGCGACCAAGCTGCGGAAGGCCCCGCTCAGCGCTGCATGCCCCCGCCGCGACCCCACTGGATAACCGCGATCTGCTGCCCACGAAGTTGGCTGTTCCTACTCACCGTGGGCCGCTCTTTCCGCGCTCCGCTGGTGAGGGATCCGCTCCGGGCTCGGCGGCGCGCACGTCATCGCCACGCACTGCCCCTGCCTTAGCCGCCTTAAAAGGGCAACACCAGCGGGCCCACCCGAAGCTGAGCTGCTGCTTATCGTAGGAGTGCGTTTTGTCCCGCATTTCGGAAAACTGTGCTCTCCCCGACTACGCCGCGATGTTCGCATTTGCGGGAGAAACGAGCTGTTGGGATGTGGCTGCCGCCACAGCACATCCGCGCATTCCCGCTTTAAGACATAACGGGAACCGCATCTGGTTGCAAACAACTGGTGCGGCGCAAAGGAGCGGATAAAGCGGATAACGCGGCTGCACGCAACGTTGGGATAAAGCCGTCGTTTGGAAGGCAGTCACCTCCGAAGCCTTGGCTTTTATTGTGAAAAACAAGTGAGGGCACCTCGATGGTGTGAAAGCTTTCGAGTAGCTCCTTAGAACAAAACATCACAGATTACCTGCACGTTTGCTGCGTTCAGATGACTCTCTCTGTCGGGGGGTTTCTTTTGTATTTTGAAAAGCCGTGTTCTGTGTGTGGCAATGTCGCCTCATGGTCCACACATTGGATCTGTCACCTAAGCTGTTATCCTAATGTTAGCTGGCCTGCGTGCTGTTACATAGTACTGCTGGTCCCCGCTCTACCATGCTGACATGGACTGACAAATTGATAATTTTCCATTATTATTGTTCTGTATTCAGTAGCAAGTAATGTTTGTGGTATAAAAAGGTTTTCTCGTTGCTATGGAAACATATGCTCCTGTTCAAGACATAGTGTTTCTTCAAGGTTACTGGTGACCATCAGTGCACTCCACCAGAAGCTGCCGTTTATCCACATCTGCTTACTGGAGACTGTGGTTAACCACCTTTGATAGTTAAAGTTTATGGGAATGGAAAAATAAAACTCCCCCATCTCTAATGCTGTCACTTCTCAGATTTTCTTCTTACTCATGTACACCTGGGATGTGTGGGAATCAAACTTAGGCCAAAAAACAACCATCACTGCAGCACCTGCACATTTTGTCCTTATTCTGAGTCACCAACAGAACATAAACTTTCCACATATATCCATCTATCCATCTCTTCTAAGGTTTTTGGAGAAACTGCAACAAAAGCACTACAAGGCAGCCCGTATTATTTCACAAAGTGGGGAGATGCCTGCTGCGTGTTTCCTGCAGAGGAAAGACGAGAGACACAGCCAGTCTCTCCCACTATAACAATATGTATTAAGTTCTCAGGTTTCCAAGTCAACCATGTAATTGTTTTTAGACTAAAAGAGGAGATGAGGCTGCATGGTAAACCTGAAGGGATTGATCATTCCATACATTCAAATCCACAGTACTATCCTTTTCCTCACAGATGAAGTGTAGGTTTGCTGCTTTCTTTTGGAACATAATCTTCTGTTTGATCCGTTTTCAGTGAACATTTACCTGATCTCGTATTTTCCTGCAGAATATCCTGCAGTTTACTCTAAACTGGGTCCTGTCCAGATCCTTTGACTCCAAAGCAGTGTTTAGGTTTGACTAAATTCATTATTCATTCATTATTCTTAACTTGTCACATACACAGTTACACAAGTACAACATCTAGTGAAATGTACCCTAAACATGTCCTTTGTGATCCTTTACAGTGTCGAATTAACTAACCCTCATTAATCCTGCATAAATGAAAAAAGATTTTGATTTCAGTTATATTGTTTTTATTAGGCTGGTTCTTAGCAGGCAGCACAGTGTTGCGGTGTGTAGTGTTGCCACTTCACAGTACCAGTACTGTTTGGCTGTGGGTTTGAACCCGGTTCAGTCGATGTGGCACTTGAATATTTTCCTGTGTCTGTTTGGATTTTCTTTCACGGTCCAAACACGTGTTTATTTTGTCATTCTAAATTGCCCATAGCATGTATGTGTGTGTGTGGTTACTCCACAGTACACTACTGTCCCATGCAGGATGTGGTTTTGTCACCTAACATTCTCTGATTCCAAAATCGGCTCTGATCCACCGTGATCCTGACCAGGATCAAGCAGATAATGGACTGATGGTGGTTTTACTCAACCTCTTGGTCACTCATAGGTAGTTTTTCCCTAAAAATAGTACCTGTCTTCCCTGGATGCTGTGATGCCTGACTGTCTGGACCACCTTCAAGTAAAAGGGGACTGTGCAAGGGGGGAAGGCGCCCTGCACCTAAGAACACATCTCCAGGGCATGGGGGGATTTGTGAGTCAGGAGGATAGGTTTCATGGTATGCTAAATTTATGCCCCCTTTGGGGGGACCAGTTAGCTCAGTTGGTCTGCCCCTAGTGGTCAAAAAGTCATACTTCTAAGGAGTATCATTTGACAAGGAAACAGGAAGTCTACGTGCAATTTGTTACTTTTTTGCGACCAAAACAGACCTAAGACAATGTTATTCACCTTGTTGAACCAGCATACCTGTTTCTAATAATAACCAGACTTTAAAAAAAACAGCAAGGGACTGTGATCAGGTTGTTTATTCCTGATCAGCAGCCTTCATAGTGGCTTCATGTGTTAATAGTGCTGCCAAATGCCCTCTAACCTTCTAATCATATGAACCCTCCCTTGTTACAGGTCCCTGTTCTCAGTGTGCTCCCACGTCTCCTCCGCATCACCAGGTCCCCATACTGTCTTGTTCAGAAATCACAAAGTCACCACTGCACCATGTATGAAACCATGCACCGTTCACCTGAGTCCAGCCTCACTTACAGCCTCACGCAGTCTCTTTGGGGTTATGACACTGCAACTGTTTGTTTAGTGTGACAACCGTAGTGAGATGAGGTTTAGCATTCCTAAGGTCTAAAGGTATTTTAATTCAGCATCTGGACGTTTCTGGCTTTGTAGTGTGCGAAGAGGTAATGTGCACTTTCATAGACAGTTTGGTGCTAAATGACAAAAAAAGTGAAAGAAAGTCAGTGAAGAGGCAGTACAGCAAATTTGTTGTGGGAGTTCATCATTCGCTTCAGGGTTAGAAGTGTAACTTGATATAAACGTGTTGCAGGACTTCATGAATATAGTTTTGAATTATTATGAAGGAAATGTTTACAGTGGGAGATAAAGACACAACTGTAAGATTTGGCTTTAGTCAAATCCAGGATGAATTGTTCAGCAGTTGACATGTCATCCAAATAATGGGTGGTAGTAGTTGTTCGACCTGTCAAAATTTTTAATGCCTCTCCCACAAAAAACTGCTCACTCCTTATCTGAGCTTTCATGACACTGTGTGTTTAATAAAGACATTTTATTTTCTATCAATTCTACATGCAGCTACTTATGTATCATATAAGGGTGTAAACAGTTGATTTGGAGCAACTACTTTGTGAACCATTTGACTACATGTGTCTTTCTGTCTGTTGGTGAAATACACTTTTGTTCTTTCTGAGCGGTGCAACACTGGAAAAAAGCATCTGTTGAAATGGTAAAATTAAATGTGAAAAGAACAAGAAGCACTGCTGTCACTTTACCTACAGACTTGAAAGGGATTCATTTTCTTTCTCAAAGACTATTTATTTAAAGGGACAAAAAGTGTACACTGGATGGTGGAGTTAAGAGACTAAAAGTTTAAGTTAACTTTAAAGATGAATAGCTGAGCTTTTATGAGTTGCAGTTTTTATTTGGGAGGTTTACAGGTTCAAGTTTTTTGGAAACATTGAGTGAGTCACTGCTTTGTGTTATTTGCAGTTTTGGAATTGTTTTGTTGTGAAGCTGAAAGAGTTTTGTTTAACATGGATTATAATAACAAAAAAATCCTCCAAATTTTCATTCAGTCAAATACATGTTCTTCCACAAAATCCAGAGCAACAGCATCGAGTTCTTGAAACAGGCCATATGCAGGCTGGCCCTTCACAAAAACTCCAACACACAAGCATCACGCAGTTGTGTGACAGGGAAAATCACCATTCAACACACATGGCTGTGCAGCAAACGCTTGCTTGAAGCTTCCACAGTCCCACCTGTTGGCTGCTTACAAGAACAACAGAGATGTGTGGATAACCTACAACACCTAACACTATCAAAGAGTGTTAGTTCATCTTTGCTTTCATGTCTCCAAAATAGTTGAAGACACGATAAAGACTGTATTCTGTGTTTCAGCAGAAACTTCTCTTTCTGCGTTATCCTTTCTTCTTGTTTTCATCTGTGTCCATCATTGTTGATTTGGCACCTTAACCTGTATATAGAGCAGAAAGGTGAGAACATCAGCAAGCATTGCAGGTACAGCATGTACTCACTGTAGATATGTGAAATGTGGTCATTCCAAAGGTGAGAAGAAAGTTCATCTAAGTCACAGTGAAGTGCTGCTAAGATGACTTTGTTCATAATCAGCTCTTTAAAATGAAACAAGTGTACAAATGTACAAATCAAGGTGAAATGTGCTCATTGCCCACAATAATTATCAGTAATGTCTATGTTGAATCTACCCATACCTAAATTCTCAACTGAAATCCAACAGTTCTGAATCCACTGGTATGTGGATCTCATGTTTTCTGCCATTCAAACATTATTTCTCCTCGGTTTTTCTATTACCTTTTTCAGTTGATACACACTGCTGTTTCGGATGGAGGCAAGTAACTGGTCCCTAGGGTTCCTCTCACACCCATGCACACACTGATCATCCAAGCTCCTCTCCAAGGCTGGCTTTAAGGAATTCTGTAGAAGATTGTCATCCAGCATGGGAACAGGTGGTGGCTGTGGAGGAGCTTCAGAGTTTGCAACTCTAATTCTTCTGTGGGTTGTTCTAGGGGAGGGTGACTTTGAATATTGGGCTGACAGTTTAGGCAGAGTCCTGGGCCAGTCTACCTGTCTGCTGAATTCTGTCTTCTGCTGTCCATCCAGGACCTTGTTCTTAACATCAGCTTGAGCCTGCTTCTGGTTCTTCAGTCACTTTTGCCGTTGTCAATCCATGTTGGTACTGAGTATGCTAGTGATGGTCATGCGTGGTCCAGGCAGCTAAAAGTGGTAGCCTAGCTTGAGGAGTGTGGTGTTCTACTTCAGAATCCTGGCCATCTCCATCTCAGTCTTGCCACCACAGATGTGACGCTGGTTGTGGAAGTGCAATGCTGTGAGGGTGGCATTGTGCTGCAAGGCATTGATGAGGGCAATGATGCCCTTCCCAGTAAGATGGTTGGAGTCCAAGTTGATGCTGTTAAGGCTTTTGTTACTTCTCAGAATGTCTGCGAGAGCACAGGCCACATGGTCATCAGCTCCAGTGTTGGCTAAGGATAAGATTTTGACGTGTGTTATCCTGGAGGGCTTCAACTAGCTCAATGAGGGTTCTGGACTTGATGGCACTGGAGTTGTTGACATTAAGCTCAGTTGTCTCAGGGTCATCATTGCAGATCTTTTCTATGAGCTCCTCAAACTTTTCTGTGGTTGTTTCTTCACCCTTTGCTTGTCCCTCTGCAGCCTCACCAGCCATTTTTTTCTCTGCAACCTTGCCCCCAGTGTTCTCGTGCTCCAAGAGTTTTTGAGATTCACCCAACAAGCTCAATGTCCCCTTGTTTTTTTTTTTTTATCCTTCACATTGTTCTGCAGTCTGGTTTCCTCCTTTTGTAGAGTCTGCATGCTTCTCATGTCCTTGCATCTTAAGTTATTCTCTCTAGATTCCTGTGATGACTCATTCAGCTTGGACACCTGTCCTCCTTCCTTGACTTTCTGTATTTTCTTGATTTGCTCTTTCTTTTCCTTTTCATTATTGCATTCTCTTTCACATTTCTCCTCTATCTTGGAGACTTTACCTTGGTTCTCTGACTTTTTCTCTTTAGATTTCCCTACTACTTCATTGTGACCATCTTTTTTTTAATTTATTTTTCTCCTCTGTCCTCTCATCTCTCATAAACTTTTCTGAAGAACCAGTAAAGTGAACCATTGGATCATTTATCCACTTGTTCTGCTCTATCTTCTCCTCAGAGTTGTGTCTAGGCACTGATCCACTATTGTCTACATTACCATCGCTATCTGATCTGCAAAGGTTTCTGTCTTCATTTGACTCCTTTTTTTGAAGCATCCCCCATTACAGAAAATATCACTTTATTAAAACAAACCTGATGGATGTATAACGTACTACTGGTTTTACAAATATCTTAAGAAGTGAATCTATTATTTGCAGTAAATAATCTAAAATCTAAAATAAGACTGCATTGCTGTGAAAGGCTTCTATTCACAAGACCATAACAGGCAGATTTTGTAAAAATGTCGGATAAAGCTAAAACTAATAAAAAAATACTCTGTAAAACTTTTATTCATAAGATAAAACTTGTGTTTGGGTGCATTTTACTGTCATGCAATGGCTAGGAGTGAAAAGGCAGGTCAGTTTTAGACAACAGAAGGAAATAAATTGAGATAAAATAAAGTCTATATCTTTGAAAATTTGTAATTCAACTTTTTGTGACAAGAACAAAGAACTAGGGAAGCACAAAGTACATTTATCAACAGGTAGGGTGCATAAAATGGTAACCTTTTTAAGGGCATACATTTTTTAATATGTATTTTTTTTAATATCATGTATTTATCCAATGTTACCCAATTATCACTTGTTTATAAAAAAAATAATGAATTTTTAAACCAGATAAATTGCATTATTCATGTAAGAAAAAAATATCCATTTTGTTCTAAGCCCATCCTAAATTCACTACAAAATATCCCCCAATTTTTTTTTTTTGCTTTTTCCATCCATAAAATTTAAAATATCGGTCAAAATTTTATATCACAGGGTCTGCAAAGGTTTCTGAGTTACACATGGTTGCAGTAGAAAGTTTCTTCACCATTTTACATCTGAGTTTTTTAAGTCTATGTTTGTAACAGAGGTAAGACCACCAAATTTGAGTATAATTTATTAAAATTACAGTACATCTGTGGAAAAATATCACAACCAATTAACTAAAAATGGACAATTTCCCTATTAACTAGCCAAGAGTCCCAAAGAAAATCTTCAGTATTGTGAAGTGGCAGCATTCCGCTTGTTTACTTTTGCCAGGTTGTTTGCTAATGTGGATATGAAGATTCCCACCTGGGCACATTCTGCTGGAACTCATCATGGGCTGTGTTTGTTAGATGTTCTGCCTGGCAACAGCCAAAGTGATGAGACTCTAGTGTCTAGGTGACATTTTACTGGATGGCCAGAGTTTTCCATACCCTTCGATTGGGCCTTTTTTTTTTTTTAAATCAAACAACAGCAACCCGAGATCATACTCAGCTGCTCATGCTCATTGGTTTCTCACGTTTCCTTATATCTTAGCACCTGTCAGAGCTGGAATAGGCTATCCTGGCTGTCACCACATTTGGGGATCCAAAGATAGGACAGGGTGGTGTAAGGGCAGATGAGGGTGATTATATGGTCAAAGGATTTATGACGGCATTTTGGCTACATCCCAAATGATTAGCATACAAACACAGAGCACATTATTCTGAGATATAGTTTAGCAAACTGCTCTAAGAATGGTAAAATTGCTGGGATAAAGGGAGGGGGTTACAGTAATTCACAGTACTGTTTGTGGATATGCACTTGCCTGGAGACAGTTATCAGGTATACCTGCTGTATAAACTGGGTGAATAAACATAGATTCAGTACAGGAAAGTTATTACCAATAGAAAAGTCAAAGGATTAGTAACAGCAACTGATGTTACAAATAGTAAATGATGTGCATAGAGGGACACTGAGACATGCTGTCCATAAAAGTAAAAGCAGTTCATCAAAATTACAATTGGTATGGTGTTGAAATAACAGTTACCATGGCTGGATATTCCTGAGCATGAGGTACATAAGCTTTGTACTAGCTCAGATTGTTTTAAGATGAAAGAAAGGTCAATACTGCAAAAGCAATTTTGACAAAGTTAGATTGTGGTGTCTGTACCGGGTCACTCACAGGGCAGTTTCACACACATCTCCCTGTCCTCAGACATAGTACGCCAGGCACTTCTGAATCCACTGGTCCCATCATGTCACAGACCAAGATACTCCTGGCATACTAACTATAACAACATTAGCATCACTGACAGACTGTGGAGTGTATATGGGACAAACACTCACATCTGATTTTTCTCAAGAAGGACTCATACATTACACTGACAAGAGAACATGGAAAACTGCACACAAAACAGAAGAGGGTTTCACCTTTTACACTCTGTCAGGTATTATATTTTTAGTGGAGAAATAAATCACATTAGCACTGTCAAAACAAATGTAACACCTTTTAAAAATAGTTTTACAGCCGTTAACAAATACATTCTGGTCTATCGATCATCAGCTCTGCAGTAGAATAAGAGTTTTGTCAATAACATTCAGCACAAAGTGAAATCTCTAGCACTGCTTCTATACCTCTGAGGACAGGTCCTGCTCAATGAGTTTCTTGGTTTCCAGTTCACAGAAGTCCAGTATGGCCCCACAGCTGTAAACGGTCAATGGTGTTTTCCTCATTTGGTTGTGCTGTCTGAGCCCGACTGGAACAGAGGAGTCCAGGTCCATCATGGTCAGCTCGTTCTCCAGCTCCTCTACCTCCTCAGGTGACAGATTGGCCAGTAGGTGGTCTATGTCCAGGTCATCGCTCACCTGCTGCTCCCACTGAGTCAGATCCTGTTCTGCTCTTTTGGACATAATTGCTGAAAACTAGTAATCACTTAGCAGCTAAAACACTAAAAGACAGAAATGTTCACCCACTTAGCAAAAGGAGTCCTGTGGACTTTGTAAGTTGCTGTTCTGAAGTGAATGTCATCAGCCACAGGTCTGTAGACAAGACCAAACTCCAAGTGCACCTTGAAAATGATCAAAAACATGCAAATGTTGTTGTCTCCTAGTTCAGCTCTTCCAAGACTGCTTGTTGTGAAAGCCTGAGATGCTCAGTCATGATTTTTTACAAGTACATAACCAAATTTAGTTCAGACTCCTTCTTCAGTCAACAGGGAGGGTAAGAATAGAAAAGATAACAGTTGCTAAGGGGTTCCCTTTGCAATTAACCACATGGCTTTTAAAGACCACAGATGAAACAAATTATTTAATTCTGCTGGATACAAGGTATATAGACAAACATAAATCTCTACATCTATAAAACTCAATCCCTGTAAGATTTTTGCATAGTCAAATTAATTAAACTCTAAAAAGGCTACTTACTGTTTTGAAAATTTAAAATTTAGTCTTTGACACGTCTTGGAAAACTAGGAAAAGTGACAGTACATGCAGCATATAGACCATACGTACCTGTATATAAATGACATGGATGGATTTTGTCGCTCCACACGTACATACATACATACACATACACATATAACCCTGTACACATTAGTGATGTATGGGTAATAAAGTTTGAAAATATACTTTTTTTTTGTTTTTTTCCTTTCCACTTGACTATGGCCAGCATGTTATTCTCTGTGGCATCTGCCTGTTCAAGAGCACTAACACTACTTATATACTAAATGCAACCACTTTAATCATAAAACAATTTGGTGATACATGATTTATTATTATTTTTAAATTTTCTGCTACACCTTTTTTGCCCCGACAGCACTGGGTAACAGAACTAATATATTCTAAAAAGTCCTGACCCTCCAGATACTTCTGTAACAAAACTTGAAATCTTGGGGCAGGTTTCAAAGGCCACAAGAGCCACAATTTCAAATGCAATAACCATAATAAAACATACTATTGTACTACCTGTTATAATCCTGTTATTAAAGATGGCAAAACTGTGGTATGCAAAAAATACTAGTTATTTACACTTAGACTAATTTGAAGCACCAGTGAATATTGTTCTACAGTATTTAACGCATGAATATTTTAAATGAAATATGATATCGCATGGTTCTGTGCTTTCAAAACAAATGTGGAAATGTGTGTTCAGTCAATTCTAGCATGAAATCCCTCTACATTTCACAGATGTCAATGATTTGAAGGAAACAGTGACTATTTTTCAAAGTTTAATCTTTATTGGAAATTGTAAAATTAAATGTAGTCTTAAACACAAAGAAAATACTTGTACCAGAAAGCAAAACAAAGCATCTAATTCTAAAATGAACATTTTGATAAGAGTGGGGAACTAAACACAAAACTGTTTTTGCAGATATATTATTTAAAACAGAATATTAAATACAGCATTTATTAATGTTACAATTGCAAATAATTGGTTCTACATAAAGGGGAAAAAATGCACTTTTAAATTGCCATTACTACCATTTCTGGATTGAATGTTCTCTGTATTAATTCTGCATCTCTAGCTTTATTTAGAAGTAAAAATGTTTAAAAAGAAGTTAAGATGTATGAGTGTAATTTGGGCACTGCTTGAGAACTCTGTCTAGACGCCTGTTTAAAAACAGATGTAAAAACATGGTTAATTGGGTAAATAAAATGCTGTGTATTGTGTTCTATACCTTTCATTTTAAGAGACAAATGTTCTGATTAAAAGTAGATTTTTTTTTGCTTCCACCTGACTTATAGCATTTCATCATCGCTAATCAATAAAATGATATTAAAATGTGGAATAAGGAGCTGGCAGGCTGGTTGTTGCAGGTGCTGTAGACTTCAGGCTGGTGGTTACAGGGCTTCATTTACAGTACAATACATAGGAAGATGAGATGTTCAGAAAGGCAGAAAAAATGGGAAATTTAAGCCACTGAAACAGGTTTTGTGTGGGACACCAGGGAATAGAACATGAAGTCCTCACCCTGCAGCTGGTGGTCCAAGTTCTATAGCAGTCAGGTGCATGTTTTGGGGAATCGGTTTTCTTGCGTTTTTATTTTACGCCGGACTGGGCTAAACTATTCGGTTTTATAATATATTGGCAAAGCAGAGAGCTGTTTAAATGCTAAATGTGCAAATTTACTCATGACCGCACGACATACAGTATAACACTCCACGAGCCACTATATGTTGTAATGTGTTCATTTTGCCTCAAACTCCCATGAACCCCTTGTGCTGAACGGCATCCCCTGAGGGTCAATCTTTGCCAATAATTAGTGGCAACGCGAGGGCGTAAACCAAGTACGTTGTTGTGCTTCCCCTCCAGGCCGGGAAGCGGCCTCGTTGCACATTTGCGCCTTAATCTCGTCAGGATGAGCCGAAGAAGAGAGGTGCCCTCGACTTACCGGTTCTGTGGTGCTGCTGTTGTTGTTGTAGAAAGCAGGAAAAGCGCGTACAGCGAAGCACCAAGCGCTCCGGTAAGAACCATCACGGACCTTCTTTCACACAGATAAACGCAAAGTGGCGTCACATAGGCAGCTGCTCGCAGGTGTCATGTTAAAATTGCGCTGATATGTGGGTTCGGAGAGAGAAGCTCGCTATTTAGCACAGCACTGCAGCGGCCGGCTCGGGTTAGCTTAGCTTAGTTTAGCATAGCACGGTTCGGCTCGGCGCGGCTCGCACCGTTCTTGGTTTCGAGTAACGTGAAGCCGAACGGCCAAGTATCTCATTCATTCCAACGGGAGAAACGTGGTGTTTGAGCCCCGTTTGGGTGCCCCTACACGTTCACCGGAGTGTGTCTGTGTGGAGGGGCAGCCTGTAGCGTCTTGGTGAGAGCGACCCCCTCTGGACTGTCTTTGGGGCCACTGGAGCAAGGTGTAGTACAGCACTTACACCCTGAACAACTCGGCTGTGTAAATGGTTCGACTGCTTTGGAGGATAGTGTAAAAGCAAAAACAAAAAACGTCAACACTGGTTCTGCTCGAGAAAAGTGCGACCGCGATCTTTGCAGGGGCTCGTGCTGCTGTTTTATACACTTTCCACTTTATTCATAACTGATCAAACGCCACGATTACGATCGTTACAACCGATACAAGCTCCCTAATACAGACCACCGAAGATTTATTTATGGGTTAGCTTTGCAAACAAAACTACTCACATAGACCTACTTCTGTAGAATATATTTATTATTCATTAGTTGTTGTATCAGTCATCTGGCATGCTTTACTCATTACCTCAACTGTTTATAGTGTGTAGTTCAGCCGGACTCTTTCTCTCTCTGACCCACTCACACTTATGTTGTCACAACAGGCCAGTAGCTGTGGTGAAAAAGAGTGACAGATATCATTGTGACAGACACTGAGAGAGCAACATTGACGTTCGAAACCAAGGGTTTATCACGAATGAAAAGTATCAAGACAAAGAGGAAAACAGGACAAATGCCGCAATATAGTTATACAACAGATGGCATTTTTGAAGAAAATCATTGTTTATCGTGTTCTATTTTCATGCTTTATGTAGCATGTTACTATCTGCAATTTGTTGGAATTTAGTACTGAGTGTTGATTTTAGTGGTGCATTGGTTCATTTTACAGTCAGTAAAGTGTGATTTTATGTAAAAAATATTCTTCAGCTGTTGGAACGCCTGAATTTTGGATGCTAATTTTAAGTTTTGTTTCTAGGTTTTTAAAACTCTGAAAGCAATATAGTATACATGGTTCCTACACTGGAGAGCACTATATTTTGTGTGTGTGTGTGGGTGTGTGAGTGAGAGAGACCAAGTGATGTTTGACACAGTTGACTTGAGGATGTCAGCAGCCTGTCTCCTTCCATAGGGGAACTAAAACAGTGCAGAGGACGCTTCATTAGGTGACCTCCCACAGGAGCTGGACAGCACAGCCCAGGGAGGCCTGAGCTACGGTGCCCCCATGTCGGCCCGCGGCCACCCGGCCGGTGATACGGAAGGCCGGGTCTCCGAGGAGAACCATACCTACAGTGATATGGAGCTAGCCGAAATGGGGCCCCTGCTCGAGCAGGTGAGCTGCACCCAAGGCCATGTCACACTAAACATCTATACAGCAATTGTTTGCAACAGACCCATGTAGTAATGTTTGTTGGTCTAACCAAGTTTAAATATTTATTTGTCCCCAGGGGGCCACAGCTGCAGGGGCAACTTCGGTCCTCCGGGACACAGAAGAAGAGGAGGAGGAGGACGATGGCGTTCGAGTGATCACCTTGCCCCTGCAAGCTCACCATGCAATGGAGAAGATGGAGGAATTTGTGCACAAGGTGAGTCTGCACAGTGTGACAGTACTCTGTTTTGTGGATAAAAGGTCATTGATACATTGGACTTGTCTATCTCTTTTGGTCCTAGGTGTGGGAGGGACGATGGAGGGTGATTCCATACCACCTGCTGCCTGAGTGGCTGAAGGATAACGATTACCTTCTGCATGGGCACCGGCCACCCATGCCCTCGTTTCGCGCGTGCTTCGGCAGCATCTTCAGGATCCACACAGAGACAGGCAATATCTGGACACATCTCCTTGGTGAGCCAACAAACCCCAGCAGAACATCCCTTTTAGCATCAGTCCTTGTGTAGTCTTTCCAGTGTTAAAATAACCAGTGGCATACTAATGGGTGGGATGGTCCACCCTAGGCACCAGACAGAAAGGGGATGCAAGATTTGTAAAGACACTACTGCACGAAATTTATAAAAAGTCTTGAAAGAGGTTTTTTTGGGGACTAAAACAGGTGGAAAAAAAGTTTATAAATATCCAGAAGCCTGTCCACGAGTCTGGGTTTATTACAACCTCTGTCTTTGACCAAGTTTTTTTCCTTATTTTTTTTTCTTTTTTGTATAATAAATTACTGTACTATTAGTCCACCACAAATGCACTGTAAGTGGCGTTAGAAATGGAGAAACTTGAATGTGGAGTGCAAAAATGTTATTACTCCAAAGCCTGTTTGAACACTAGCATTCACAAAGCATGATGAGATGCCTACTAAAGCTCTCTTAACAGTCAACACACAAAGGGACAAATTCTCACTATAACTCCCCTCAATGAGTAGATATAACTGTTTACATACATGCAACAGCAGTGCATTGTAGAAGAGCCACAGCTCCCTTTACCACTACTAGCCTTACTGGCATTTAATGAACTTGACTCTGCAAAAACCCCACTCTGTATAAGAAGTACCTCTATGACAATAATAATGTAATTATTGTCTGGTTTGAAAACCAAAGCTCTATATAAAGAATAAACAAACATTGAGTTTTATAGCTATAGAGATACAAAAATGTAACCTAATTTGTTCACGGTTGTATTTTCATTTTTGCTCATTACTAATGTTCATTAGATTGAATATTACATATGGTTATTACAATAAATAATTTTGCATACTGTATTAGGGAGTGCCAAAAAAAGCATTTCTCCCAGGTCTCAGATATCTTGTGTACACCGCTGCTAATAACTACAATACATGTAAAATTTGATACAGATGAACATAATTCTTTGTTATTTATTAAATTAAATGGACTTAAGAACTCCTGTTCTAATGGAGACCTGTGCATTTGTGCTGCTGTCACCCAGGTCTGATCCTGTTCCTATGCCTGGGGACACTCACCATGCTGCGACCCAACATGTACTTCACTGCACCACTGCAGGAGAAGGTCGTGTTCGGCATGTTCTTTCTGGGTGCTGTTCTCTGCCTCAGCTTCTCCTGGCTCTTCCACACAGTGTACTGCCACTCTGAGAAAGTGTCACGCACGTTCTCCAAGTGAGTTGGCCTGACGAGCTACAGCCTTGTCTTCACATCCCTGTGCTGCTCTTGAATCCCTGAGGGAGAAGTGGGGGTTAAAGGGCAGGCTCACACCTGACTACAGAATCTTGGCTTAGCCCAAGAAACTGGCGTCTTCCCAGACCTGCTGTTGTACCCTCAAGCAAGGAGCACTGTCGTTCTCCCAACGAAGTACACTGCTTTCATAAAATAGTCCACAACAAAAAAGTCACTAATGAAATACAGGTATCCTGTGCTGTCCAAACTCACTGTTCAAATATTCACCATAACAAATTACAAAAATTTGTACTCACAATTAACTATCCGAATTGAAAACCTGCTAAAAAAATCTGCATCTGAAACAATTCAAAATGTTAATGAAAATATTTAAGTTGCACAATAGGCCAGCCAAGAGGATGAAGGATGTTAGGAATGTGGAAGTATTGCTTATACAAGGGCATAAGGGAAGTAAGTATAATTAGAGAAGTGTCTGTAGCCATTTTAGGGGTGTTATTTAATTGATTTTATCTATGTATTCAGCAGAAAGCGGACAGTTATAAATTTATTCACAGTAAACATAAGTTCAGTGGACCCCTGTTTCAGTGCAGTTTTCACTATTGGGAGAAGTTAACAGTGGGAAGTGTCCCAGAGCAGTAACTCTGGCATGCAGTTTTAAGTGAGCAACTCACCTGGGGTTTCTGACCATGATAAAAAAAAAAAAAAGCCAACCAGGAAAGGTTACGAGGTCGCACTGGAGTCGAATCTCAACTGCACTCCTAGGATTGCATCTAGCACTTGTGTGCCTTATCTCTATCTTCCCCACATTATGAAGTGAAAATGTCTTCTAAGAAATTGGAAACATTTGTGAAGAAATCTTTGGTGTACTCTTATATAAGTATTTTTGTGATATTTGGATAAATTGGTCGGTGAGGGTTTGGGATGAGCTGGAAAGGGAGTATTATTTTTCTGAGAGGAGTGGATTCTGATAGGAATGCCTGTATGTACCCTTTTTTCTAAGTTAGTCAGCTTGTTATTCCATACAACTATAATAGTCGTTTTACTCCCACAGCAGATATTTTATTCCATGCAATGGTATCACTGCGAGCATTAGACATTTTGGATGGAGATGCATAATTGGTGTGTCAAACCAAAACGGGTTTTGTCCCTCAGTATTGTCACTCTGACCATTTTCTGGTATATTAACCTCCACATTACCCTGGAAGCATTATATGTACAACCAGTGTGCCAATACAGAGCCGAGTGTGGTGGTCAGGCTCCTTTCTTTTAATGTGTTCACATACTGGAGATGGTTATTACTTCAGGCGGCTTATTAACAAAGTTGCACTTCCAAGTAACAAAAACAAATTTTATATATAATTCCTGCTTCCTGCCCATCACATTGACAATGTTAACCTCTTACACTTATATGACTATAAACAGCTGAAATAGCATATTCAATGCTGTTATTCTAAAAACTGCTTTGCTCAAGGAAACTACTACAGGGGATGGGGGTCAGAAGACGTTCAGCTTACAAATTCATTAATTCAAACCTAAAAGATGATTTTTTTCATGTGTCATCAGTTGTCCCATTTGACTGCAGTTCTCACTCTTCCATCTAGGTTGGACTACTCGGGTATCGCCCTGCTCATCATGGGCTCCTTTGTGCCCTGGCTCTATTACTCGTTTTATTGCTCGCCACAGCCCCGCCTCATCTACCTCTCTGTCGTGTGCATGCTGGGCATTGCAGCTATTATTGTAGCCCAGTGGGATCGCTTTGCCACGCCGCGTCATCGGCCCACCCGTGCAGGTAACTCCTGACCATATAGTCAAAACCAGTGCAGACACAAGAGTAATGTAGTGATGTGCCTCACCCTGCAACTGTTCCTCAGGGGTGTTTATGGGCCTCGGCCTCAGTGGCATCGTACCCACCATGCACTTCACCATTGCGGAGGGCTTTGTCAAGGCAACCACCGTGGGCCAGATGGGCTGGTTCTACTTAATGGGTGCCATGTACATCACGGGTGCTGGACTATATGCCGCGCGGATCCCGGAGCGCTTCTTCCCTGGCAAATTTGACATCTGGGTAAGGTTACCAGTTCCATATAGCCTTGTCTCTGGTGTCAGCCCTCTTCCCATGGCTGCCTCACACTTTCTTTTCTCTTCCTGCAGTTCCAGTCACATCAGATTTTTCACGTCTTGGTGGTGGCTGCTGCCTTCATCCATTTTTATGGAATTTCCAACCTGCAGGAGTTCCGATACGGCCTCGAGGGAGGATGCACCGACGATTCCTTGCTCTAAAGAAACAAACAAAAACACTTTGGGTCCTCCTCTACAAATATCCCTCTTAGAAGAAAGCCCATATTTCCTCTCACCTTCCCAAACACCACTCAGGTTGCGTCATCACAACAGCTGCTGCCCTGCATCCCTGCTTCACCACCAGCTTCCTATCGTACATGACTCCCTTGGGCTGGACTCATTTGCCCTTGCAGAAGTGCCGGCTCCAGCCTGCCTAGCAGTGCGCAGAGGTGCAAGGAAACGGCGTCCTCAGCATGGGGCAAGTTGGCGTTTAGGCCCAAGAGAGTGGCTGCTGTAAAGGGCTGTTTTGATTGAGTGTGTCTGGAGAAGCAGGAGGGTTTGCCACTGAGGGCAGTGAGAGGGCTCAGTGGCTGCTCTGCTCACACTGTGTGGCCCCTGAACCTCTTAACCATTGTTTTTAGGCCAAATGTTTGCGATCAGTAGGGAAATTGTGGAACTGCAACATAAAATCAGTTAACCTTAAAAGAAGAAAGTAGGAGTCACACAGTTGTGTAAGGACATCTGCAGTTGTAGGAATCTGTCAGCAGTATGAAAATATAAACTGAGTGCAAAGAATGGAGCCCTAACCTTTCTGTACAGGCCACTAATTTAATAACTTCAGATAATTCCATAGGGGAGATTAGCATATGTATAAAGTCCCTTGGTTTTATAGTATATTTGCGCTTACATCACATTACTTTTGGACCACCTGTTCATTGACAACAGGAAAAAAAATAAGTTTAAATGAATATTTCAGAATACTTAATATATTTCATTTGAACAGATTTTATTTCATACTTTTCAGTGATCATTGTGTGTGATCCCACTTTAACACCAACACTTGAATGTGAACTCTTAAGACCTAGAGTGGTTGGGACTGATGAATTCTCATTGCTGCCATGTAGGTTGACAGGTAGTCAGTTGTTTATTGCAATCTGTTAGCCAATTCCATCCACATCTTCAGCTTGTAGCTTATTGACACCTGGCAAAGACTTTGATTACTGAATTCTCTTTTTACTGCATTCCCTGCTCCATGGGTCACAATTGTAGGTGTAGGGTATTGTAGGGGAAAGAAGGTGTTATGTATCTACCGAATCTTTCTGAAGTATGGTGATAAAGTTACACTGCATCAATGGAAGAACATAAAAGCCCTCAGTCCGGAGCATCTTTGTTTTTGTTACATTGCTTGGCTGAGAAAAGGATGGAGGAAACTCTGCGTGTGTGTGTCCCCGTCCGTCCCAAGAACAACAGGCTTCACCATAATCCTCTTAGAAGACCGTGTACCCGAGTGCACAGAAGCTTGTTCTTTCCTTCTTCAATGTTGAACCTGCTGTATTTATGTAAGGAGCACACTTCTCTAAATGTATATGTTCCAGAAGATTATAATTTTTAGTATTTGTTTTCAAGCATACACAATCTAAACTTTTGCTGGATAAGTACTTTGTGGTGGGTATTGTTATTTCAGTATGTAGATATAAACCTGTTCCAAATTAAAGTCTATACATCTTGGTTTAGTATCATTAACTTGGGGAAATCAGTGAATGTGTAGGTTTTAACAATGTACAATATGTTGAGTAAGATATTTTCATTTAGTACTCCTGTGCCTTATGCCAATGGAAATAAACCATATTTAAAAGAAGAAGGGAGCCTTTAATGGCCTGACTGAGTGTTCATGCGAGGAGATGCGGGCTTCTGGTCCACAGCGAAGAGATTTCCACTTCACCGGTCTTGGCTTTCTGAGTGCAGCGAATCGCAGTCAGACTTCCAGTGGTTCTGTGGACTTCAGGTGTTTTTCTCCATCATTGCGTAAACCTGGACGCCTCTGTGCCGTCGGGGAACGCGTCCGCTTAACATGTACGGGGGGGGGGTTAAAATGCAATTTTTTCACTTAAGTATTTTTATCAACCCACATAATACGTTACGGTAAATAGTGAGGACTGGTACAACGTGAAGCTGTCTCTTTAAATCCTGCCTTCTCACTTTATATAGTTGAAATTTGAACAAATAAATGTAATATAGAACAGGTAATGAAGCACACTTCAGATTTTAATTTTTTCATCTTTTATTGCTTTATTATTGAATGTTCCCGACTGCTCCGACCACACAAGAGCCGTGGTCGTGAACGTGCCCGCCCACCGCGGGAGCGAGCATGACGTCACTGTGGCTGTTGTGCGTGCGTTCTTTTCCACGGTCGTTTCTGTTCCTAGTCTGAGTTGTTACGTCCGAAGAACAGCAATAACAATAAAGGCAAAAAAGAGATTAAAAAAGGTGAACGTCGAGAACAAGTAAGCTGGCACGGCGCAGGCCGCGCGGTCTCGGCGACGCGCACCGGCACTTGGAGCTGCGCTGCAGCCGCGGCATGGAACGTCGCCGTTGGCCACTGTAACTGCAAGTCACCGGAGGTCCAGATCGCCGCAGGTTAAATGTAAACGAGCCTTCTTGACCGTAACATTAAAACGTGTGGGCGTCATGTGTGAGGTCCGTGGGGCTGCCGCACGTGCCGCCGCGCACTCCGCCTCGACGCTCGCCAGCTAGCTAGCCGAGAAGCTAATGCTGCTACATGGTTCGTGTGCGTCGATGCGCGGCGAGCCTCACGACCATCGCTGCGGTACCAATACATCAGTCATGTCCGCGGCACATGCCGGGGTCAGTTTCCGTGGTTGTTCCGGTGGTGCAATGGTGTGGGCTGTCAAGTGTTGCCGTTTCTCCGCAGTCGCTGACCTGCATGTTTACGTTGACGTTTGTTTATCTTATGCCCCCCCCCAAAGCGACCATACACTGATTTACCCGTGTATATAGCAGGGCGACTTTTACTGCATCAATACTGGTAAGCATCTGGTGTTATAACAAGAGGTGGCATTCGAACCTGCGTCCTTCGAGCGTAAACCGGCAGCTCTAAGCGCTGCTACCCGTGCTGTGTCATGTGCGTCCGTCAATGATCGTTGATCTGGCGGTTGTTTTGTGTTATGAAAGCAGTGAACCATTTGTGGAGAACTGGTGTGATGGTACAGTAGTTGCATGTGGTGGTGGGGGGACACGTGTCTCTGCTGTTGATGGTCTTTTACCCCTCCCAAGTAATTGTCAGGTTGCTTCGACACCACAATCTCTGTGGTCGCAGCTCAAAACTCTCCTTTCCTCAACTTGAACATCAACAGGTTACTATACGCTGGTGGTTGCAAAAGGTCCTGCCACCTTACAGCACCTGGGCTGTTTGGGGGTGGGTTTGAATCTGGCTCAGTCTGGGCACTTAGTTGTTGGCTTTACCTGTTTCCTTGTGTCTGTGGGTTGACTCCCACAGTCCAAAGACATGTGTTTGAGGTTAATTGGTCTCTCTAAATGGCATGCGTGAGTCCACTCTGCAGTGTAGACTCATTCCATCCAGGGTGCAGTTTTGTAGCCTGGCACCCACTGATTCTAAGTGAGTCAAAAGAGCCCTGCAACCCTTACCAGGATAAGGGGGAGTTTTAATTGCATTTTCTTCACTTAACTGTTTTCTAAAATTCCTGTCTGGAATTCTTGGCTGCTTCTAGATGGCAGCAAAACAGCTTTGAAAAGAGCAGGCATTTCCAAATGATCAACAACAAAAAAATGAATGTTGCACATGTTTATTGACAAATCAGTCAGCAGATCACTGAATAGGAGACCAGTCATTTACTGGTAAAAGGAACTTTGAACTTACAAGTAAATTGAGTTACAAACAGACTTCTGGTCCCACTTTTGTTCTGGTAAGTTAAGGAGGTGATGTAATAGGGGAAAAGGCAGCTTTGCAGTACAGTTTAACAATGCACGTGGTGTGTGTGTGTGTGTGTGTGTGTGTGTGTGTGTGTGTGTGTGTGTGTCCGTGTCCCTCCATGTGGCACAGGAATTATTGATTTCTGCACTTTGTTGTGTATCACTAATAGTCCAGACTGCCTCGTGACCACTGATTAACTAGAAGGAGTGTGAGATGTGTCCATGCCAGCCTCACAGCACTGCTTGGTGTCACCCCCCTCCCCCTTCTCTCATCCCCAGCAGTGCCTACTGGTCCCCACACCAGCATGGCTCCCAAAGACATCATGACCAACTCACACGCAAAATCCATCTTGAATGCCATGAACGCACTCCGTAAGAGCAACACACTGTGTGACATCACGCTCCGTGTGGAAGGCACCGATTTCCCGGCCCATCGCATTGTCCTGGCTGCCTGCAGCGACTACTTCTGTGCAATGTTCACTAGTGAGGTAACAATTCCCACACATGCTCACACACAGTGACCTACCTGCAAAGAGAACCACATTCACAGGAGTAACTCGAC
This sequence comes from Heterotis niloticus, assembly GCA_018136845.1. Taxonomy (NCBI): domain Eukaryota; kingdom Metazoa; phylum Chordata; class Actinopteri; order Osteoglossiformes; family Osteoglossidae; genus Heterotis; species Heterotis niloticus. Next base: position 11,289,523 of record CM030896.1, read on the forward strand.
CTTCCCGGATATTTGGTCCTTCAAGCAGAACCTTCCACTCCCGTAGATGTAATTCTTTACAATGTTAAAATGAAATAAAATATTTAGATGTCTTCAGAGTTTAATTAAAAATCAAATCTGAAAATTGATTATTAATTAACAATCCACCCCCCCCCAACTTCAGGTCAGTACTTTTTATATGACCCTTCAACAGTAGTTGAGGCTCTTCTTAGGTACATCTGTATGAGTTTTGTACATTTAGACTTGGGAGTTTAGGCCCGTTCTTGAGTGCAAATTTGTTCTAGCGCTGCAAGATTAGATGGAGAGCATCTGAAGTCATACTACAGATTTTTAATTGGACTCAAACCTTGACTCTGGCTAGACAGTCACAGGACACTTACCTTTTTTTCCAAGTCGTTGTCCTTCTGGAACATGAATCTTTACCCTATGAACAGATTTGTGTGTGACTAAAACAGTTTCTTCTTAAAAATTTGTCTGTATTTGACTCCATCTATGTTGTTATTGATGCTAGCAACTTTCCAGTTCTTCATACTAAAAAGCAGCCCCAGAGCATGATGTCTGGCCTCTTGATCACTTGTCTGGTTTCTTGGTTTAGCAGGATGGCCTGGTTTGTGCCATGCTTATTCCATCTTCTTACAGTAGTCTTCATGGTGCTCCTGGAAGGTTCAAAGCTTTGCTAATGTTTTTGTAACCTTTTCAGCTTTTTTCCTCCTAACAACTTCATTTTGAAGTTCCATTGGCAACTCCTTGATCTTCAACACCACATGACTAATCTGATTTGCTGTTTTAGTTGTGAGACCTCACAACTTCAGTGATGTTTATTGTGCACCCAAACAAATGAACTCTGGTAGATACGCAGTGAATACATGAGTAACTCAGGTATAACCTGAACCTTGTTAACCTATTCAGTATAATCTCTAAAGATAGTTGAATGCCTCCCCTAATTTAAATTATTAAAACAAAGGAGAGAATACCTTAAATAATTTTCCAATTTTTAATACAATTCTGAAAACATCTAGTTTCTTGTAAACATTACAGACATCTCATTTAAATAAGCTCTAATGTGTCTTTGCAACACAGCAGGATGAGAAACAATGGGGGGTAAATATTTTCTGAAGGCATTGTATTAATAATTTACCCTATTCCCAGACAACCCCTTGTTTTCTGAAAATACTCGGGATCACAACAAATCTGGGTAATTAAGCAGTTATATAAAATTGATGCATACAGGATGGTTTTATAGCTTTAGTCTTCTTTTTCTGCTTTTTGTGTATCTGTTCTGTTGGGTCTCAGAATTAAAGTAGGCGCTGTTGTGAAATATAGTGGCTGCTTATGGTCATTAGTAGGACTGGTTGGACCTTTATTTCAAGGTCTAAAGCATGACTTCAGCTGAGTAGGGTAAGGGGTTAATAATTCTCTGACATTTCAGTTGTGGGTTTTGGTTTTAGTTCTGAGAAAGCATCAATAGGGAAAGGAAACATGCAAAAAATTATATATAAATAATTGTATGTATCAAGTAGATAAGTAACGTAAAGAAGAGCTGGGAGTTTACTTAATTTTACTTAATTTAGTGACTTAGAGCTTTGTTTAATGTCTAGTCTTACAGGGCTGTGGACTTTGGAGTGTGACTGAGCTTAGAGTCTGAATTCACCCTATTTTCACCCTCTAGCTGTCAGAGAAAGGGAAGTCCTTCGTGGATATCCAGGGCCTGACTGCTTCCACCATGGAGATTTTGCTTGACTTTGTCTACACCGAGACTGTCTTGGTTACGGTGGAGAACGTGCAGGAGCTCCTTCCAGCCGCATGCCTGCTGCAGCTGAAAGGTAACCATGGAAACAAACACACTTCCGCAATGCCAGCCTAATGGTGCCACACAGAAGCATCACTTCTAGTTCCAAGAACCCAGGTGTTTCAACTGACTAGCGTTACAGTGACCATGTGAGAAAGAGAAATTGTCAACAAAAGTAGTGTAGAACAGCTGTCTAGACAAAAGGGATCAGGTACACTTGTTCTTGGTATTTGAAACACTTCCCAGTCTTGAGGTTTCCAGTTATGCATTGGGCCAGATGGAAATGATGAATACTGCATATATTCTCCTAACAACTTCATCTTGAAGTTCCATTGGAAATTCCTTAGCCTTTAAGACCAGAGGACTGATATGATCTGCTGTTTTTTTGTGAGACCTCACAACTTCAGTGATATTTATTGTGCACCCAAACAATTGAACTCAGTAAATACACAGTGAATACATGGGTAACTCAGGTGTAACCTCATCTTTGTAAACCTATTCAGTATCATCTTTAAAGATGGTTGAATACCTCCCCTAAATTAGGTTATTAAAACAAAGGGGGGAAATACTTTGTCATTTTCAAATTTTTAATTTAATGTAATTCTGAAGACATCTAAATTGTTTCTTTTAAACATTACAGACATCCCATTTAAATAAGCTCTAATGTGGAAGGAGCAATGATGAGTACTGCATGTGGTTATGGAAGAAATCATTTAGCAGGCAGCATGAAATATAAATTTGTTATTTTTCTACTAATTTAAATTTTTATGTAGAAGTACTTGCATCCCTTGTTATCCAAACTCCTACAATCTCAATATTTACTGAGAAGCAGGCTGGCCTTTATTCTCCTTATTTATTATTTTTCTTAATTTTATTTTTTCATTTTCTTATACCTTATTTATATATTTATTTGCTGAGAATGTCTGGAAGGCAACACTTATGGTGACAACGCTGCTATGCTGCTGTTAGTGCACCCATGACAATAAACCTTCAAACTTGAACTTGAAACTTGAACAAATTGCTCATTGTATACCTGAAATTCACTGCCCATACTGAAAACCTGCTTTCCACATCCAAAAAAAATTTCAAAGCATGCACTAGAGAAAATTTTTAAGTTGCGAGTGAGTTCAGGTGAGAGAATGTAGAGGGCACTGCAGTTGTGTCTTAACTGTTTTGCCGATTGCCCCATGTATGTCGCTGTAATGCTGTCCTCTTCTCTGAATTAAGTGAAAGACAGATTTATTACATAGTATATGATCATTGTAGTCTAGAAGAAAGATGCAGTTGTATTTAATACTGTGCAATATCATTGTTTATTGTTTAATAGTTAGGTAATTGGTGTTTTAAATGCTTTTATCATACAGAAATAATTGTTCCCAGTTATCTAGGTGTTTTAGTGATGGTTGGGGGTTTCTTCCATTTAAGAAAATGGAAAATAGACTCTCACTCAGAAGTTTTCAGGGATAGATTATGTTTTTATAACAAGGACTCCCTGTATTTTTGTTTAATAAGACTATGTGTGAGACTTGTACTTAGCTGGTCATCTTTATTATAGTTTTTGTTAATTAAATGAATTTACAAATAACTCAAGTTACAGAGACTTCTGGTACTATTGTTCAAAATTGGAGAACCCAGTGTATTGATTATTGCATTTATAAACATCTAGATTCAACCTAAAATTTTCTGAGCAACTGTAAAGCTGCATGGTCAGGAGGAAACAAGCCACATTTATTCCTACACCACACTGTAGACCCAGTGTTTCTCTACCTTCTTCCCTCTACCCTCTTCCTTTGTGTCATTTTAATGGAAATGCCAGCACATTTCTACATTTAAATATATTTATCTTCAAAGGTTCAATAGAGAAATCCACTTTATAAAATAACACATTAAAACTATATGAAAATCATGAAGTGTACATTTCGCAGTTGCAGTTAGTCTCCATGGTTACAGCAGACTGACATTTTGCTGCTAAATTTTTGTGCAGATTTCTATCCCACATGGTTTGATTTTCAGACTTTGAATATCTTAGTAACATTTGGTAAAGCTCTGAACAGAGCTTTTTTCGTTTGTGTGGGTGTGTGCGTGGTATTGACGCATCCGCCCCACACTGCCATGCCAGGGGTGAAGCGAGCCTGCTGTGACTTCCTGGAGAGCCAGCTCGACCCATCCAACTGCCTGGGCATTCGGGACTTTGCAGAGACGCACAACTGCCTAGACCTGATGCAGGCTGCTGAGCTCTTCTCACAGAAGCACTTCCCAGAGGTGGTGCAGCATGAGGAATTCATGCTGCTCAGTCAGGAGGAGGTGGAGAAGCTCATCAAGTGTGACGAGATCCAGGTACACATCACAACGCTTGAGGAGGTTGATATGGAGTGCTGAGCACCAGTTGGACATCAGGTATCTAGATGTTTATGAGTCCTGACCATGGGATGCAGTCTGCTCGTTCTTGACTAAGGCCAAGAAGGGCTGCAGCATCATCAGTGTAAATATAATATTGTATTGGTCAAGTAGTTTGGAGCATCCAAGCACTTTGTTGTGGTGAATATTCATACATAAACATTCAACCTACAGAACAACATCAAAGTTAATAATGCTCATAAAGTAAGAGCTTGAAGAAAGGTATAAGGAGGCATGTATGCATGTCTAAATAATACTGAGGTAAAGGTAGAAGTAACAGCAAAATTGAGCATAAATAAATGCAAATAGTGATGCTGTAAACAAATATTTTACTTCAGAATACAGTGGAACTCTGTGATAATTTGCCCTGGGGTAAGAGAACTTGGATACACTGCAGTTTGCAGTTCCTTCTTCCTGCTCCCCTTCAAATTACTAACTTCATCTTATGATGCTGACAGATATACAGGATGGTTTTGAAAATAACATACCTTTGGGTGAAAGTGTGTTAGTATTATCACTAGTCACTCTGACCAGGGGAACCATGTATGCCCCACATTTTTACATAGTTGCATTTTGTTGGATCTCATCTAATGCATTATGGAAGGTTTGTGCTGTATAAATTCTATTACCAGTGCAGTCTTGTCTGCTTTCTGTTAGTTTAAGAACTGCACCGTCCAAAAGTACCTTACTTAAGTGAGGATATGGATTATAATGTGTACTTCAGGAGTTGCTGCGGGACACTGTTCCACCAAGTGCTTGAATACGTGTTGGCTGGGGTAGAATGGGTCAATAGTAGTCTTGCCTGCATACATTCTCACCCTGGACAAAATAAACTATAATTTAGTAAAGGCATTCTGTAACATTTTCTATGGGTTAATAAAATGGCTCATCTAAACAAGGTAATTTTTGCAAAGGGTTTTTTTTTTTTTGGTACATTTCGGCCATTGTCTGGAAAGCCCCACGTGATATGCTGGTACAAAATGTTGCAGGTCCATGCTAGCAGCTTAATGGGTGTTGTCTTTGCTAAAACCACAGGGCCAAGGCGTCATGTGTTTATTTGTGGCTTCTGGAGTTTTCCACCTGAAAACCACACATTCTTCCCAGTAAATAAATCATACATTTTTGTGTGCTGTGGGTGTAACTGACTGAAATTACACTGGCAAGATAGGTCTTGCTGCCTGCAAGGATATGTGATATCTCATTGTTTCAGAAACCCAGTTCTTTGAAACTCAAACCCAAGCATGTATCCAATAGTGTTGAAAACAAAAAGTTGCAAAAAGGCAGCTGTTAAAAGAAGTAGTTAGCCAAAAAGGGAATAGTGACCAAACTCTTATTTCCAACCTTTTTTACTTGTAAGGCAATTAAGAACTGTTTTTGCATGTCAGACAGATACTTGACCATGCAGAAGTGTGTTCTTTTCAGTTTCTGTTAGATTACAGGGGTTGTTGTTTTCCCTCCTGTCCCTGCTATTATTTAAGAAATGACCTTAGCAGTGTGGCTCTGCCTTTTACTGTTGAAGGAATTTGTTATGTTCTTGGCTATGCTCTTGTGATCAAGAGGAAAGGATTATAAGGAAGATCTTCGTTCTTGCAAATATTTGTCTTGTAAATTTTCAGATACAAACACTACTCTCGTTGCATCTGTTTTCCTTACTGGTCACCTTGCATTTTCAAATGCTCATTTTTTATTTATTAAATGATATCTTGAGACTTTTACAGAACGAATTGCATGTTTTTACTACAAGGTAGTTTTTGACTTACGACATACTCAACATATGAAAAGTTTGCACTAACACTGGCCATTCATGAATAAATAAATAAAATGGACTGAAATTACCAAAAATTCATTTTTTATGACATCCAAGAATTCTGGTAAGCCAATGACCTTCTTGTAGCTAATTAAAACATGTATACATGTGTCTGTACATACTGTACTTTTTAAAAAGAAACATTAGTAAATAATACAGGTCTTACTTAACAATGGTAAGGATAATATGCTATACTGTGGCAAAAAAAAAAAAAAACAAAATTGGTTACAAACATCGACAGATGTTTGAAAAGAATTGACTGATTGATGGACTATACATAGAAATAATCACTGTCACTTGGTATGATCTGATTTATGGCAGATTAGACTTAGAACCTGGCCGTCGGTCACTAACCCAGTTGTAAATCGAGGGTAGTTTGTACTACACTTTTATTGATTTTATAGGTAATCTAGCAAACTGAAAACAGCTTGAAGCTGACCCATATTCCTGATGTTGTTTCAAGTTCATAAAAAAATAATAAAATATGTCCTGTGATGGACAAGTGTCCTGTCCATGGTGTTTCCAGTACAATGGTCTGTATATCCAGGACAGCCTCTGGAACACAATGATACTGTACTTTATGAGCAGTTGATTAAACTGAAATAAATAAATAATTGTACAACATATTTTTAACCTTTAACTTTATCTAAGATTTTATAGAATCTAGCTTGTAAATAATTTACGTTATTCTGATGCAGTGGTTGGACCTATGAATGGTATGATGAAAGTTCTGCTCACAGTTGTTTGTAAGTTCAAGATATATACTTTGCCTCAAGCTGGGTACTGCAAAGATTGTTGATTTGCAATTTATTTTGTTGTTAAAGAGTAAGTTTATCATTAAGTATAAAAATAATTGGTCATCTGTTAATGATTTTCTGTGGTGGGTGATGATGGGGCCATGCAGGTGGACTCAGAGGAGCCGGTGTTTGAGGCCGTTCTGAACTGGGTGAAGCACAAACGGAAGGAGAGGGAACCCTTCCTACCAGACATGCTGGAGTACGTGCGCATGCCCCTCCTCACGCCTCGATACATCACCGATGTCATCGACAACGAGGTGGGTTTCCACCAGCCATGTCCCAGAGGGCTCATCCTGTAGTGGATGGACTTGGTGCCTAACACTGGAAAGACTCTGGTTCAAATCACCCACTCCTACTGTAGTACCCTTGAGCAATGTAACTTACTTAGCGGAAAACTTTGCCAGTAAAAATTACCCAGTTGTATAATTTTGCATAATTTGTCTAACTTAAAGTAACAGCAAAATACACTGTACTTGCTTTTTAACCATATAAAAGCTTTTCTCTCAAATTCCTGTTTATTTATGCTTCAGCCCTTAATTCGCTGTAGCCTTCCTTGTCGAGACCTTGTAGACGAGGCCAAGAAATTTCACTTGCGGCCAGAGCTGAGAAGCGAGATGCAGGGCCCTCGAACTCAAGCACGACTAGGTATGTAGTCCATTGCTCTAGACACCTTTCAGTTCTTCTGAATGCAGATGGCAATTGTAGCGGAGGAGAAGTGATGAATCAGCTTGTGGTTAAGTTAAGGTTCTGGAGGGATACCAAATATTTTGGTCCCAAGCATGAAATTGTACAAAGAAAAAATTTTAAAAGCTTTAAAACTGATGTTGAGGATAAGAAGATGCTCTGCAAAACATGGGATTGTTAAATAATGAACCAATCGATAATCCCACGCTGTTTCAATGCAGGAGCAAAAGAGGTACTGCTGGTAATCGGGGGATTCGGCAGCCAACAGTCACCCATTGACGTTGTGGAAAAATATGACCCTAAGACCCAAGAGTGGAGTTTTCTTCCAGTGCGTACCCATAAAATTATTTGTAACTGTCATTTAACTCTTCTAGGTAAATATACACCCATCCCTTAAATAATAGGGTTAATTGTGCTTAAAACTGGGGTTCTTATTAGTTTTCAGGTTTCTGCTTTTTGAATTAAGAACACAGTGTTGCTAAAAGGTTCTATTTCTGCCCAATGTAGGGAGCTAAGTGTATTTTATTCACGTTTTTAACCTCTTATGCTCATTTTACAGTAAGTTTTTGGGGTCGCTGTTACAGTACCCAGCTCAGGTGAGTGTGCTGGTTGTGAACTAAAAGACAGTATAGGAAACAAACCAAGGGAAGGCACAAAAGTGTAATACTTAATGTTTTGATTTTGTTTTTGAGCTGTTCACATATCAGTTTATCTTATAGTTTGAAATTTGTGCATAAACTGCAAAATGAAACTTGTGTTCTTTAAAACTACTGAATGAAATTGTGAAACAGAACTGGCTTTCTTTTACTGGTCTCTCATTGAGATCTTTTCTATGAAAGTACAAGGGACCCTGAAAGCTGCCTTGCTCTAAGACCAAAAGCAGAGAAGCTGGTGTTTTTGTATCTGCTCTTTTTCTATTAGGGGTGGAAGTACACTGACTGCATAATGAGCAAAAATGCTCTTGTACTGAATTACAAGTCCATTGTCTAAAAAATCAGAATATATTTTGATAATCTATTGAACTACCAGCAGTTTTAGGGGCGCCATCTTTGGACTTAGAGAATCCAGTTTTAAATCCCACTTCCTCCTGCTGTACTGAATTAACCCACTGTAGTAAAACAGGATATGTATTTTCATAAGGCAGTGTGGCAGTTTTACTTTGTACTGGACACGGTTATATGAGATCTGAGCGTGCTATCATTTCTTGTGCATGTTTTAAAGAATCGATTAGTTGAAGATGAGTTTGTCAGGTCTGTTCTGCTACAGAAGGGCACAATTTTGGACCTTTAAGGATAGGGTTAGGGTTTGTGCTTTGAGCTAGATGGAATTATATGAACAAAAACATACAAAAGTGTTGTTTTCTTGGGCATGCAGTTGTGGTCAACATTATTGTACACCTTTGTATTTTAGATTTGTCATGTACAATATCTTTGGAAAACAGTGGGCAGTGAAACAACTTTCGTCTACATACACTCATTTGTTTGATACATTTGTTTGATCAAATCTGTTTGGTTAGAAGACCTAGATTCTCATTACAGACTCACCTGTGATAAACTGCCAGAACTCATATGACATGAAATAACCAATGATTTTAATGCTTAAAATAGGTCACTTTCATTTCCTGTCACTTTTTGACATCAGTGAAGACAAGAGAGCCGCTGTCCAAGACCATCAGAAAAGCTATTATTGCCAAACATAAAAATTTAAAGGGGTACAAGACCATTTTCAGACACCTTTCCATCAGTGTTTCCATGTTTTAACAATGTTATTTAGAAGTGTGCTGCTCATGGAACTGTCAAAAACCTCCCAGGAAGTGGTAGGAAGAGGAAAACGTCAAAGTCTTTGAATACTGGTGAAAACTGTTAAAAAACATGTGAAACATCCAGAGTTTAAAGCAAACCTAGCACAATCTGGAGAGATTCCTCTTTGCTTTTACCTGTCTAGAGAAACCAACATCCTTCAAGGAAAATGTTCTGTGGATAGATGAAATGAACATAGAACTCTTTGGTAATGCAGACCAGGGATTTGTTTCTAGTCCTCCAGCAGGACAATAACGCAAAACACACATCCTAAAGCACAAATAATGCTTAAAATGGACTGTTAAACTGGAAAGTAATGAGTGATGATCTTAATTTGATTGAAAACCTTTTGAAAGAGCTGAAATCTGCTATTGATAAAAGGAATCCCACAAGCATTCAAGAGCTAAAACAAACTGCAATTGAAGAGTCTGAGAAACGATCGGCAGAAAGTTGCAAGAAACCTATAGATGCTGCAAGAAACATTTAAAAGCTATCATTATTGCCAGGGTTTTTGCAACCAAGTATTAGATCCAGTTCATATTTTTTCTTCTGTGAACAAACTACGTGTAAGTTGAATGGACTTATTTTTGTTCTATGAATTTGGACATCCTGTTAAATATTCTAATGATCAAAAGTTGGTTAATTTCCTATTTTTCCAATTATGTAGCTGAAATGCAAAGGTGGCAAAAATGTTTATCAGAACTGTACTGTTCACAGCTTCAGCATTTTGTCTCCATTACTCTGGTGACAATACACAAGTATACTGGGTCCAGAAAATGTTGATTTGCAAATAGATGTGTTCTGCATTTTTTCCAGCATTAAAACAGTGAGGTTATTTATCCTATTTTGTCCTTTGAAAATTATATTAAATTTGGCACATTTGCTGAGGTGTTTTGCTTCAGGAGTGCATACAGTCATATTAACAGCCCCCAGAAAAGCTGGATTTCTACTTTTCTAATCTAATGCTGACCTACGTATGCAGTAATAAAGGCAAAACTTTAGGAATATTCCTTCAGCCCTCTCCCACCATGTAGAGTCTTGTGACCTGGCTGTGTGATGTTGCAGAACATTGCCCGAAAGCGGCGTTATGTGGCCACAGTGTCCCTGAATGACCGCGTGTATGTGATTGGTGGCTATGATGGGCGGTCGCGCCTTAGCTCAGTTGAGTGCCTCGACTACACGGCAGATGAAGATGGGGTGTGGTACTCTGTCGCCACCATGAATGTGCGGCGTGGCCTGGCTGGAGCAACCACCCTGGGAGGTAGGCATTCAAACCCATTAACCCTGCTGTGCTTCCCTATAGAGGTCATTTAAATTGTTTTATTTGAAATGTTTGGTTTTGTCGAAAAAAACATTTCCTCTTTTTTTTTTTACTGAAAAGTCTACCAGTGCTTGGTTTTACATGATGCTCTGAACCATGATAGAAAAATGAAATGGTCAAGTCAACATGTAAATAAGGCAGCAAAGTAAGAATTAAGGCAGTTTGAAAGTTATTTTTCAAATCCTTAGAAACAATGAACTTTTTAGCAATCCTGATCTCATTTTATATTCAGCATCAGAAGTCACCTGGGGACAAACACAAAAGTTGCTCACTCTGCATACATCCATTTGTTCTGTATTTGGCGTTTATTTCATGCCCTGTTCACCTGCAGATATGATTTACGTGGCTGGTGGGTTTGATGGCAGTCGGCGACACACCAGCATGGAGCGATATGATCCCAACATTGACCAGTGGAGCATGTTGGGAGACATGCAAACGGCAAGGGAAGGAGCAGGGCTGGTGGTGGCTAGTGGACTCATATATTGCCTCGGTAGGTAGTAAAGTCTACTGAGAGAACTCTCCACCTGTGGTAACTGTGGAATCCTTGCATTTGCATCCGTACGTTTGTGATTCTAGGTGGTTATGACGGACTGAACATACTGAATTCAGTGGAACGGTATGACCCGCACACAGGACACTGGACAAATGTGACCCCCATGGCAACCAAGCGCTCAGGTATGAGCAGGGCCTCGGCAGTAAAAGATAACTTGAATAGCCAAGTACACTTATCCCCCATTATCTTGCTCTAATTGGTTCTTAAGAATGAACCAGATCATGAAATGACTTGCAGTACATTGTTATTTCTAATTTATTCCTTGTTCAACCTGAGGCCACCACACATGATGCATGATACCATAAGGAAAAAGTTGTGTAACACATTAAAATAGAAGCAATAACAATAGCAACATTATATACAGTATTATGTAACTCACTGTGATGGTGTACATGGACTGGCTTGACAAAAACACAGGGAATGTTTCTCAAAAATAAATAAGAATTTAGAAAATGAAACCACAATGGTGCAAAAATCGAGAATGTAAACAAAAACAGGTTGATATGCAGGCCAGACCACAGAATGCCAAACCACAAGTGAAAGTATGGGTACATGGCTCCCACAATGCAGTGCATCTCGGTCTATCTCACAGGCCCCTTGGCATCATTTTTAAGTGCAGCCCGTTCATCATGCAAGATTGAATGTCACCAAGCCGATGAATGAAAATCTTACTGATAATTATAAGCGCAAATAATTACGAACTTGATAAGTGAAAAACCAGATACTTGGAAAATGAACGGCAGAAGATGAACATGGGAATGTACATACAAGGAATTTGACATTGACAATGGTCCTTCAGACACATTCAACAGAAAAGAACAAAATCGAAAATGGAAGAGAAATTTTGAAGAGCATGCAATGAATGAATGTGAACAGTGCAGTGCATTTGTTTCCAGACACTGGGATGGAAATGGAAGCAGTGGGTGTAGTCAGTGGCACTAAATTTATAGCAGGATATCAATAGTGAAATCTTAAATGTCCATTCAAATAGAAATATGGATTGCAGTACGCACCTCATAGGTTGGTAAGGGGCACTGCTTGACATTACAGAATTTTTTGTGCCATGTTGTTTCAGTTCTCTCCAGATGATTTCTCCACAGCTGTGAAGGAGTGTCTTTTCTCCTTATCTGGTCTGCTGTTGCAGGGGCAGGCGTGGCTTTGCTCAATGACCACATCTATGTCGTTGGGGGTTTTGACGGCACATCCCACCTTTCTTCTGTGGAGGTCTATAACATTCGTACAGACTACTGGACTACAGTGTCCAACATGACAACACCCCGCTGCTACGTCGGAGCCACTGTCCTGCGTGGCCGGCTATACGCTATTGCTGGGTGAGACACCACATCTGACCACACATCTGGCTCCACAGTGCTGTACAGAGAATATCCAGCTACTCCTACAATGAAGCTCATAGAACAAAATGTGACTATGGCCCAGAAGCCACCTTTATATGTGTTCAGGTGGCTTACATCTCACTAAAGCCTGATGGCAAATTTAGATAATCTAGCTCTGTTTCCAGAAACTCCTGAAACCATGTTGAAGTGTGAATCTGGGCCATGTCATCATTCATAACATGTAGAAACGCAGGGCTGTCATTGAGATGTGGCAGCTACCTTTCCTAACTCTACTTCATTTCAGTAAGGGTTTGAACACTACAAGTAAATAACTTAAAGCCATTGAGATACTATAATGACAATTTGTCTCACAGATGGAAAAACTGAGTGTGTTTGGTGTACTTTCCTAGCCTTTTTGGAATGCCAAAGGTGAGGTCACATTAAAAGATACTGGAAAGACGTTAAAGACAGCAGACAAATCCTTGACTTGAGTATCATTTTTAGTTCACGAAGAGCTGCAGGTGGTGCAGTGGTTAGAGTTGTCACCTTGCACTCAAAAGTACCCAGGTTCGAGTCACACCTTGAGCATGGTACTTAGCCTATACTGATGCAATAAAAATTACCCAGCTGTAAGAAATTTTCCTTCAGTAATTGTGATGTATAGTTTAAATTACAGTAATAATAAAGTGTCAGAAAGCTCTAATATCACTGCTGTACCCTACTTTTGCTGCAGTGGCACCACCGTAAAAATGGACCAGCGATGAAACAAACAAGCATTGTTCAGCTGAAACAGGCACTCAGCTGGCTGTCGCACGGGTTCATCAGGTGTCGAGCTGCTAGGGGCCCATGGCGAGGGTCATGCACACCGCCATGTGATTCATGGTGTTAGAGAAGAGCACACCAGGCAGGGATGCACACCAGCAGTTGGATTTGAAAACCTGCAGAAAAACAAACTAATGCAAAATAACAGTAGAGCAGAATGCAAACAAAGACAATAAAGCTTATGTAACAAAAAAAGCAGCAATGATTCATGGCCTTGGGACAAAAAGAAACATATTAAAGGTTTGTTAGGGATTAAGTCCTTACTAATGTTGTAAGTTATCTTCCCACAATGCATAGCCAGGGGTTTGTAATTCACATTGTTGGAGGTGTATTGGGGTTTCGTCCACCTTGAATCTTCTGCTCATGAACTGTGCATCTCCCCTAGGTATGATGGGAACTCCCTGCTGAGCAGCATTGAATGTTATGACCCCGTGATTGACAGCTGGGAGGTGGTGACCTCCATGGCAACACAGCGCTGCGACGCCGGGGTGTGTGTGCTGCGGGAGAAGTGAGTGCCACTTGGATCCACTTGCCTCACTTGAGCACATCTCAGCAGCACAAAAGGGAACATAGTGTTTGGTGCTGCTACACACTTATTGCGTGTTTGGCAGACCATGTGAATCCCCATCTAGATCACCGTACAACACGTCCTCCTTCCCTATTTCCATTGTGAGATGACCTCCCCTCCTCGAAGGATGGAGAGCAGGTGCTTCTTGTGGATGTTAGTTTCATTAGGTTGTTGTACTTGTGTGTAAGTGCCAGAGCATGACCTTGGTTCGTCATGCTCTCAGCCACGCTAAAGGCCGCACGTGTGGTTGAGTCGGCTTGTGATCGTGCACTGTTCTTACTGCCCTCATGAACTGTGAAGCAGGAGACAAAGCCTTCAGCCATTGCAGCTCCTCCTCATGGCCAGGGCAAGGTGTTGCTCTTCATCGCTGAGATCTACTACAGATGATCTTCATGCTTCCAGGTGTGTGAAGTCTGTCTTGGCTAGGTCTTGCTGGGTTTTATCTAAATCCATATACACAGTATGGGTTTTTGTAAATTTCTTTGGAATGGATTTAGAAATAAATTACTTGAAAAGAACGTTATGCGTCTCTGTTTAATGCAAATGAAATATGGATGTATTGTGCCATAATGCCCCAGGTTTGGTGGTAGGATTTGTGGTTCATTTTATTATTCCTTATTATACTAAGCAGATGTAACAAGATTCTACTAGGAAAAGGGAGCCAACAATCAAACAAAACATAACCCAGTCAACATAGAGTTACTCCATTAACAGGCAGCTCCCAGTGCAGCTACCAGCCTTATGGGCTGGATGTGACCAGACTTCATCCTGGCACAACTGACTTTGATGTGTTTTGAACTGTTTTGTGAGTATTTGCAATGTAGCTGGTGGTCTTCAACTGGATTTGCTTCACAGTCACTGAAATGAAGGTTTTGAAGTGTATTTATGTGCTATATGATGAATAAAGGACCGTTATACTTCTCTTCCTGGTCAGAAACACACTATGGGAAGGACATCAGATATAGGAGAGGTGAGTTGGTCAGCAGCTTCATTCCTCTCTGTTCACCTGGTAACGATAGTTCATAAAATTATGCATACTTTCTTGTGACCTTTGTGTATGCTCTTTGTACCCAGGTATTTTCATTTTATGGCTGCTAACCTTACTCTGTAATCACTCTCACGTAATTATGTTATTTTGGGTGAGGTTGGTGCCATGTAATTTTACTTAGTATAACTTAGCGATGAGCTATATAGCGCAACTTGTTTGGGCCCGCATTCATACATGTAGCCAACTATAATAAACACAGTTTTTTTTGGGGTTTTTTTTGTTTTTTTTTTTAAACAGTGCCATTTTTATGTCAGTAAATTAATAAAAAGCATAATTTTTCATATATAACATGTTTCGCAATATTTCCTATATATGGAATTTGTACATGAGTGGCTTGGTAACTTAATCATCTTCCCTTCCAAACGTTATAAATCCTATAGTTTAGAAAGGCTTTTTCTCATACAGAACATGTTTTGCCTTGAAATACTTTCTCATAATTCCTTTCGCAATAAAACAGGACAGTATAATGTAAATACGTTTAGTATGAAAATATTTTAAAATGCTGTGTGACTTCAGCCAGAAGCACAAGTTTAAAAACACTTAACGACCAGGAAAGATACGCAGAGTATATACGTGTGCACCCAGACCAATGAAAGCCGTAAAAATGGAGGAGGTGGGCCAATAAGAATTGCCGAGCCGTCCTTTTGTTCCGACCTATACCAATCAGAGCGTGAGGAGCTGAGGAAAGGCGGGCTGTTCCAATCGCAGTATAAAAGCACATGTCACCGCTAAATACGCCGACGTTGCTGTGTTGGCGGGGACCCGTAGCGCGTCTCGAGTCAACGGAGTCTTCAGGAGGTACCGGAAAAGTACCACAAACACCTCATACCCGCATCTTCAGCCTTCAAAATGGTAGGTGTCTAACCAACGACTCGTCAGATTGTTCAATCCCGTCTAGCTTCAAACTTTGACTCTTCTCATTTTCTAGGTTTAGCCCTGCACATTACATCGAGGTGGTTTCTCTGAGGAAATGTGGCCGCAAAGGCTGCAAAATTCAAGTGTTACTTTGATTTAAAATTGCATCGCGGGTTATAACTGAACTTTTGTAGAAATGTGGTCATTTTTTAAAGTCGTACCGGTGCAACTGAGGTGTGAGTGGCGTTTTGTGCCGCTGGAATTCGAGGAATCTGCGAGAGGGTAGGTTTGGGGGGTGGGGGTTGCATCTGACCCTACTTCCTTCTTTCTTCCACTCGTCTGCGCCAGTTTCTCTGAAAATTTTACTTGAAGACTGAAGGCGTCCCGCGCAGGGGAGGGTTTCACACCAAGTAGATCAAGTCCACTTTGACAACTTAGGTGGTTGAAAACTTTTAATGTGACTTCTGACACACAGAGGCTCCCCTGTGAACGAAAGCTCTCACTTCCATGGCGGAAATCGCCGTACATAAAATAGCCTATTTACTTTGAAACCGTCTCGAGCTTTCTTCCAAAGTGTGAAGATGTGCAAATTATAAAACCATCGAAAAAACTGGTGAGTTTAAGGATTGATATGCATGTGGGTGCCACTTTGAGAGTACATTGGAAAAGGCTCTTTTGTGATTGGGGGAAACTACAATTGACCCTAACATTAATAACCTTTTATTTAAACAACAACAGAGGAACTCTGCTTGGGTGATATTGCAAATAAGTATAAATTCACTGCTGCTAAAGAAAACACTTGTTGAGCTTAAGTCCTTTCTTGTGTTTTGTCTGACCATTTTTATCTCCATATCATTTGTGAACACATACACACTAATGCATGTCTCCATGCTATTAGCCATGTATGCTTGGAAATGCAGTTAATTCCAGTGTGTAGAAGTTCATAGCTGCAGCCCTTAAAAGTGAACTTGTACTTTGTCTGGACTTTGTCCTTGGATTGCAGTCCCATAACGTGTAGATACAGCTGTGGTTGCACAACTTGGTGTTTAACAGGAAATTTTCTCAAGCTGCTACCAGCAGTAGGCTGTGATTCTCCAGATATTATACCCAGTGCCCATTTGTGTCATTGTTGCTTCATTTGAAGTTTACATGAATATATTTCTTTGTTTAAAAAAAGCTAAGAAAACTATAAATAGATTTATGAAAAGAAATACACACAGCCCTCACATATTGCAGTCCCATATGGTTTGGAAACACCTTGCTTTGCTGTGGTAGTGTTGCCTAACAGTTTACAATCCAGCTGAAATATACAATGTGCTCTATGCCTACTGCATAAAAGGTCTCTTAGTTTCAGTGTGTTTTTAATTAAAAAAAAAAAGTAAGAAAATGGAAGACTCACAAGTGAAGCACTTGTTCAAAATGAGAACAGAACAGTTTAAGCCTTATGTTGTCCAGGTACAGGTTAAAACTATAGCTTTCTTCAAAATGCAATGAGGTATAAATAAGATACTTTAAAAAGACACCGCTTTCCTGTCACCCCAACAGAGAAAAGCTCTGTAGTTCAACTTGTGTTTGGACCATATTTAAAACGTCAAAAATCTTATCAAACTTTTAATAATTGTTTTACTTTTTATTCAGAAATCCTTGGTAAAATGTTATACAGGTATGTAAGAGTGTTTAGTGATATTTAAGAACGTTTTATTTTTGTGATGTGCTGGAAAAGCTTTTTTTTTTTTTTTTTTTTAATACAGTGAAATATAGGCTTCTGCTATCTGAAAATTTATCATTTTACATGTATTCAGCAGCGGATTACATTTGAGTGTCAAGGGATGCCTATTAAAAAAATGTTAATATTCATGATGGTTAGAACTGTTCCAGTCATTGGGCCTGAGCTGAAATCCCCTTTTTGTTGTGTTCACCCTGAATTGTGGTGCTTAAAAGTAGTCCAGGGTGACAATTACTAAAAAGGTCAATAATTGTAGAAAAATTGTAGACAAGTGTGCATCTCTGTTTGAGTTGGCAGCCCTATAGACTGGTAATTCCTGTATGTACAGGGAGGAGCCTGATGGTTTATACAGTATAGATTTTAACTTTTGTGCAAAATTCCTGTGGAGATCCGTTCAACACTGAGTTGTCACTGTACAGACAGGACTAAGCATGTTTCTCTACCCCCCCCCCTTTTTTTTTTTTTCTCTTTCCACTCTGTTTAGCGTGAGTGCATCTCCATCCATGTGGGCCAAGCAGGAGTACAGATTGGCAATGCATGCTGGGAACTATACTGTCTGGAGCATGGCATCCAGCCCGATGGTAGCATGCCAAGTGATAAGACCGTTGGAGGCGGAGACGACTCCTTTAACACTTTCTTCAGTGAGACAGGTGCAGGGAAACATGTCCCACGGGCTGTGTTTGTGGACCTGGAGCCAGCAGTGATTGGTAATCTCCTCTTTATATTAATCCGGCTGGTCTGAGAACTGAAAATGGCTTAATAGGTTTGTTTGCTGTCAAATACAGCTCCAAGCTAGAAAACATGAGGTTTGCTTGAGACACTAAAATAATGGTGTGCGCAACAAGTGGAGGAAGCATTCTCTTTTGCCTTTTACAGATTTATATAGGAAACATTCCAAAAATACGTGTTGGTGTGCTAGAGAATGAGGCTCAAAAGCCCTACCAGTGAACAGTAGCTGGTGATTTTCAAATTTGACATTGTTTCTTTGATCGAAAAGATCAAACATGCCATGGCAGAAGGGAATTACATATTTTACTTTTAATTTTTAAAAAAATTTTATTACTATTTAAACATGGTAACCTTACGAAAGTACATCCCAAAAAAAAAATTCATTATCTATTTTCACATTATGTAGCAGAGCTTACTGTTCAGGAAATATTAATACCACACCCATTTTTGTTGTATATGGTTAATGAGCTGTTTTTATGGTCTGTAAATGCCCTCTTGCCTCTCATCTGTAACAAGTTTTTCCACTCCTGGCTTTCAGATGAGGTCAGGACTGGTACATATCGACAACTGTTTCACCCTGAACAGCTCATCTCCGGTAAGGAAGATGCAGCCAATAATTATGCTCGAGGTCACTACACTGTAGGCAAGGAGATCATCGACCCCGTCCTGGAGCGTGTGCGGAAACTGGTACGAGTTGTTTCATGCAAATGCATCATGGCCTCTTGTGTTAAAATTTGACCTTTTCCCGTTTTTAACCTGAATACTGGAAAGCATTTTGTCATTTGCTTGTTTCAGACTGACCAATGCACAGGCCTCCAGGGGTTCCTCATCTTCCACAGCTTTGGTGGTGGCACTGGGTCAGGGTTTACCTCTCTGCTCATGGAGCGTCTTTCTGTCGACTATGGCAAGAAGTCCAAACTAGAGTTTGCCATCTACCCAGCTCCCCAGGTGTCCACCGCTGTCGTGGAGCCATACAACTCGATCCTGACCACACACACCACCCTGGAGCACTCAGATTGTGCCTTCATGGTAGACAATGAGGCCATTTATGATATCTGTCACCGCAATCTGGACATCGAGCGGCCTACGTACACCAATCTCAACCGACTCATAGGCCAGATTGTATCCTCCATCACTGCCTCCCTGCGTTTTGATGGTGCTCTGAATGTAGACCTCACAGAGTTTCAAACCAACTTGGTGCCTTACCCACGCATTCACTTTCCTTTGGTCACCTATTCACCCATCATCTCTGCTGAGAAGGCCTACCATGAGCAGCTGTCTGTCACTGAGATCACTAGTGCCTGCTTTGAGCCTGCCAACCAGATGGTGAAGTGCGACCCACGTCATGGGAAGTATATGGCCTGCTGCATGCTGTACCGTGGCGACGTTGTACCCAAAGATGTGAATGCCGCCATCGCAAACATAAAGACAAAGCGCTCAATTCAGTTTGTGGATTGGTGCCCCACTGGTTTCAAGGTCAGCATTGCCGTAAGTGTGTCGATTTCTAAGGAACAATTTTGGTGAATGCCATTATGACATTTTTGCTGCTTCTTTCAGGTGGGCATCAACTACCAGCCACCCACCGCAGTTCCTGGTGGTGATCTGGCAAAGGTGCAAAGGGCAGTGTGCATGCTGAGCAACACAACTGCCATCGCAGAGGCCTGGGCGCGCCTGGACCACAAGTTTGACCTAATGTATGCCAAGAGAGCCTTTGTCCACTGGTATGTGGGAGAGGGTATGGAGGAGGGTGAGTTCTCAGAAGCAAGGGAGGACCTGGCAGCCTTGGAGAAAGATTATGAGGAGGTGGGCACAGAATCCATGGAGGGAGAGGAGGAGGGAGAGGAATACTGAGTGCTGCTGTCCACTGTGAGCACTGTTAGCAGTCTGTGTTGCCATCCCATAAATACTCTGTCTTTACTCAAGTTTTAAGGCCTGATAAACTGTCATATGTGCTTTTGACATGAATGTTTATGTGTGCAAATAGAATATAAACAAAGTGAATTCTTCTGTTTAAATGGAACATTGGCATATACAGTGAGAAGCAAAAATATTTGGACAGTGAGGTAAAATGGGTTCTTTTTGTTTTATGTTGATAAAGTTGGTATTCCAGGTGAAAAGATGGGTTTTATTTCTGGGCAATGTTTTGTATATAACAAACAGTATTGGAGAAAAATCATTTATTGTGTTTAGCATCCCAATTTTAGCTGAGCAGAAGTATTAGGACAAATGAATCTGATCCAAAATAGAGGTTAAAGTTATTTGGTCACATATCCCTTATGCACAATCACTGCCTCAGGTTTGCAACCCACTGACATCAACAGATTCTTCAACTTCATTTGAGATTCATTGCCAGGCTTCTGTAGCAGCCTCTTTCCATTGGTGCTTGTTTTGGTCATTGTCTTGCTGTATTATGAACCTCTATCCAATGAGTTTGGAGGCATTTGTTTGGATTTGAGAAGAAAATGTTTCTGTACACTTTCTGTACATTCTGCTGCTACCATCTTCATTTACTTCATCAATAAAGACCAGTGAGCCAGTTCCAGAAGCTGCCATGCATCACCAATCCATGATGCCTCCTCCATGCTTCACAGATGAACTGATGTGCTTAGAGTGGAACTGCAAATAATACTTTTTCCACATTTTCCTTTATCATCACTCTGATGAAGGTTCATCTTTACCTCATCTGTCCATAGCACTATGCTCGAGAACCCTTCTGGCTTATCTTTGTGCTTCTGTGCAAATTCCAGTTTGGCCTTTCTGTTGGTGCTGATGAGGTTTGTATCTTGTGTTGCTTCTATATCTTTCTCTGAGAAAGGTGTATACCAACACTGTCACCCCTACTGACTTATTTATTTATTTTTTTTGTTTTTCTTTACAGCTCTAACAATATTCTCATCATTAGCTATTGTAGTGTCCCTGGGGTTGCCTGGTAGTTGAAAATTGCTTACACTCTTCAAAATTTTCTTCGCTGTTGGGTTTCTTTGGGAATTTCTAGTTCACCAGTGGTTCTGATTGATGTTTGCTTTAATCTCATTTTCAAAATTGCTTGCTTTTCTGTCAGTCAATTCTTTGGTTTTCATCTTGTTCTGTATCTTTGTAAAAACCAGAACCAAAATGCAAACTCAAACTACTACAACCAACCATGGAGCTCTTTTATGTGCTTATTATTAAGGGAACATGAAACACCAGAGAAATTAGTATTACCTGTCATTCACTTGTCCCTGTACTTCTGTTCAGCTGAAATTGGGAGACAAATACAAATAATACTTTTTCTACTATTGTAATAAATGTAAAACATTGCCAAGAAATAAAAGCTAACGATGTATTTTAGTTTCATATTTTTATCTGCAATACCAATTTAATGACTGAAACACAAATAGCCTGTTTTACCTCATTGTGCCAATATTTTTTCTTCTTACTGTATATGCCTGTAAGTTGTCTAAATTTTCAGTAACAAACTTGGAGATGTCCCATTGCATGCAGTATGTCAGATTGTTTCAGAACCAAACAAGTTTAAATGGGGTTGAAGCTGCGGTCACTGCTGCCACATCTTGGTCTATGGCACCTGGTGTTGTTCCCCTGGGTCCAGCTTTATGTTCTGTACTTTGAGGTGGAAACTGAGGCCATAAAAGTGTTTCTGCCTGGAATTATCTTTATAAAAACTGTAACTGTTCTATTTGTTTCATCTTCAGATGTCTGTACTTCATCTGAAGGTTTTCCTACTTTTCAATAAAGTTCTGTACACAAAAATCCATTTCTGGGCTGTGTATTTCAGAGTACCATCTCCAAATGTTAGTACTGTAGCTTACATCTGCAGATCAGACCCCACACACACATACTCTCCCCCCCCCCCCCCCACCAAAGGCTTCAGTACCCACTACTCTTCATGGTGCTTCATCCAACTACAGCACCACAGTTAACAAAGGCACTGCTGAAAATACCCCTAAATTGTATAAAGTATGGAAGAACTTGATCTCCTTCCTCTGAATGCTCAAGCCACGCACTTTGGCAGCATATAACCACTGCTGTCAGCGCACCAGCCAAACAACAGAGAAATATTGTCAATGAGCACAAATCTGAGTGACACTAGGTGGCATCACTGTGCCCAGCATCTGTGTTCTTGGTCTTTGCCTCGTGTGCTGGATTCAAATACATTGGTTACTTCTGCTCAGCTGGGGAATCCCCCAGTACAGGCCATTATGGTAGGTACGTTTTGGTTTTTAATATTTAATGTCTTCATTTTTTAAAATTTGACTTGTGTTTGTGTTTGGTAGCTTGTTTGATTGTTTAAAAGGGTCCAACTACCACTGGTCCTTCATCCTGCCAATCATTATTATCAATGACATCACCACAAACCTCCCAGCCAATGAAAATCAAGACAGAGAAATAGTGTTTTTGCTTACTGTAAGTATCTTGCAGTTGGTTTGTCTGATTGTGTTTATACTCACTTTATGTCTGCTTATGTTTTTTGCTTCTGAGTGTTCCCTGCTCCAGTCTGATCTCTGTCACTTGTGTTCCGAATGAAATTGGTGGTAACTGGCACGTAACGACGTCATGACACACCTGCACACGTAAATTTGTTTTGGGTGTCTAAACAACCCTAGGCAAGAAGTGAGTGTGCATTGTATTTTTGGTTTGGGTAGTTGGTGTAGGGTAGTTAGGGGGTTATCAGATGCTGAAGAAGCTTTTCTGTGTTTGGTTAGTTAGGATAATCTCCACTACCACACCCATTTTTGTTAGGTTTTTATTCTCTTCTTTCTTTTGATGGGGCTCACATTCTTTTCCCCATGTCTCCATGTATTTAAAATAACTTTAACTCTCCATGGATTTAAGTTAACAAAATACACATTTTTCAGCAGTTGCTTAAAAAACAATGCATGTGTTCAGCACACTGGTACAGTTTATGATGGTCCAATGTTTATAGTAAGTATAGTATAGTTTATAGTAAATATTACAACTGAACATGTGCATTTTAGATATAAATTACATTGCTCTATTTAAAATGAAACTCTATGAAACTCAACCAAAATATATATTATTCCATCTTGATGCATCACTATATATTCAAAACAATATTTAATACACAGAATGCAAATGTAATCTCTGAGTACATATTTTGCTTTATAACAAAATATGGATCAGAACAGAGGAGGGAGCTATGGCAATATCTATATTTCTGTGTGTTTGTTAAAAAATTTGATGTATAGACTTTGCAAGACATATTGTCCTAAAAAGCAACATTCATTTAAACCCTACAATTTCTGCCCTCTGAGTCATTCCTTTCTCTTAACAATTTTCAAAGTGCAGCTACACAAAAAATATATAAAAGGAATGGTATTATTATCACAATAAATAATGCAGAAAAAGTAACTATCTTAAAACTGTAAAAAACTTGTAACTAGTCAAAGTCCCTTTGACTCAAGTATTGACATACAAAATTTTTATATTTTCCATCAATTTATTTCTAGCTGAGTTACCCGGCCCTTCCGGGTTAGACAGTGTAAAGGTCAATAGCAATAGCACATTATGTAATCGCCACAACACTGTTTAACCATTAAAGTGGTTGTATTTAGTACATAAATACTACTAGTGCTGTTAGGCAGGCTGACGTCACAGAGTGTGACGTATAGATCGTAAAATAGGAAGGAAAAAGGAAATATACATCACCAAACTTTATTACCTTTATATTTAATATCAACTAATGTCCGCAGTGCGGTATGTATCGTGTATTTTTTGTACTTTTTACATTTCCCGTCGTACAAATTTTTACAAGCAGTAATTTTTATTTGCGTACATTTTACAGCTACTGCTTCCTGGTGCCGCTCAGCATGTTGCTGATGATGAGGATGATGATGGTGTTTTTCCATCTCTGAACCCCCCCGTCACCCCTGAAATGAGCAATACATCCTTCATGATGAGACTTCCTGCAAATTGGCTAACCTCATAAATGTTTCTCCACTACCATACCTCATTATATGTAGCATATACGGTGCATGTAATGATCCGTACAATATAAAAGGTCGTTCAAGTTGTTTTAGCATCTTTTAATTCATATTTATATTAATTTTACGTGTTTTTGAATATGCTGCTACTTGGTTGAGCTTGATTGGTTGCTCTACGTTATGTTCTATTTGGCAGTAAAACAATACATGTAATGATCAATATTACCACTGGAAAGATGTAAAGACACTGTAACGAAAACACAAAAAAAGTAAAACCGTTCCCGACAGAGAAGCTGGAATGAAGGGATCTCCGCGCGTCGCCATGGTTTCATTTCATTGGCCCAATCTGTAACCTGCTTCCACACACCAGCTGCGATAAGCAGAGTGGCCCAGCGGACCATAGCGCTGGGAATACAGTAGGGTACAGTATAGTACAGTACACGTCCTTTGCTACATGTTCACGTTCACGTACGCCCCCCCTCCCCAACGTCGCACAAGCCCCACCCCTCGCAGCCACAGCGATTCTCGCGGAAGTACAGTCCAATCAGAAGCTCCACAGAGTCTATTTAAAGAACAAGTCCCGGTCATTAGGAAGCTGCCTGTCACCTGGAGTATATCCATCCGCGAAGTAAATAATATGAGACGATATAAAGATTATCTTAGTGTGTGCGTGTGTGCATGTAAAAGCTGGCTTCAATTTGGTGGTGCGAGTACAGTCTCGGAAAAAATTGGTTGGGAGTTAAACTGTTAATATTTTCAAAGCACAGAATGGAAAGACGATGTATTTAATTGGGCGGAACACATAAAAAATAAAATGTATCCTGGTCTGTTTAATCGATGGATGGTATAAGTATTACCTTTCAGTGGGAATGTGGAGTGGTTTATGCGTGCGTGTGTGAGAGAGAGAGCGCGCGAGAGAGAGAGTTGTTGCGGACGCACTTCCCCCCCCCCCCCGGCTGCCCACACTCAAGTGACGCAACACGAACCCTGAGACAAAGAGCGGTGTTTGTTTATGCTGCATTTTGCCGAAGTTATCAATAAAACATAAGATTTCACGTAAATATAAGCAACAAAAGGAAAAACAGAAGTCAAAAGTGTATCAAAGCATGAACCTAAAGAAAACGATGTAAAATATAAACATGGATACACATCCCTCGTCGGGATTATTCGTTCATTTGGGTCAAATACCACAAAATACGTACTGGCTCAATTTTTTAAAAAGTGACCTTTTCAATGGCTCTGTTTACATGGGAATATTTGGAGCTGCATAGACAATACCCGTTTAGAAATAGCATTATTTCAATAACTGGATCACTCATGTAATAACTGGCAAGGAAATTGCTCTTAAATGTATAACAGTCATACGGTGTAAACCCACTTTTGATAAGGCGAAGCTTGTTAACAGGAACTGACAGGAGGGGGCTAAAAAAAATCCACTTTTTGCGAAATGTAAGTAGGAAAACATTGGAAAAACGATGTGGGGCATCAGCGTGGGGAGGTTTCTACTTTGCGAGGCGGATGTGTTCACGGCCGCGCTCTGTATGTGCGAGTGTGTGTGTGCGTGTGTGTGTGCGCGTGCGTGCGTGCGCGCGCGCTTGACTTTGTGTCTCTGCCGATTGTTTGAGCCGAAGGCGAGCCGTCGCTGTCGTTAGCCGCCTCGGGAACGCGCACTGCCCAATCCATTTGGACTGACCGCCTGCCTGCCCGCCCGCTCGGACCGGCTGGAACCGCGCTGCTCGTGTCAGCGCCGCCGTGGAGCCGCAGGCGCTGCAGCCTCCGCCGCCGCCGCGATGAGCCAGCCGCGGGCCGACGAGTTCATTCCGCCGCCCGAGTGTCCGGTGTTCGAGCCCAGCTGGGAAGAGTTCGCCGACCCGTACGCGTTCATCAACAAGATCCGGCCGATCGCAGAGAAAACGGGCATCTGCAAGGTCCGCCCGCCGCCGGTGAGTGAGCCTCTCCTTGTCCATTTAAAGAGAAAACTTTTCAATATGGCGGCTCAGACTTGAGGAGCACACTTGGTGTGTGTGTGTGTGTGTGTGTAAGAGCGAGCGAGCGTGAGCGAGAGAGAAAGAGAGAGGAGAGAGAGAAAGAGTGCGGTTTGTACAATCGATCACGCACATTGACCGGCGGACGCTAACGGACTGGACGGGCGCACAGACGGGGGGAGGGTTGCACGATGCTAACGGGGGTCCCGAAAGTCCACGGAGTAGACCTCCTCCCGCGGATACCAGTAACGTTCTTATATATTAGTCACATCAGTCATAATGTAGTTACGACCGCCTCCAGGGTAGCTCACACACACACACACACACACACAGTGCTCGTTCGGACCTCGCGAGTGTGAAGGTGTTTGTGTTGTGTTTTCCACCTGTCAGGAGTGACAGGCCACAACAAAGGGCCGCACAAACTCCGCGTGGCGACCGTTGTGCCCCCCTAGGGTTCCTGGCCTTTGTTCACTGCGACCTAGGAACGGTCGGTGTCATCATCATAATAATCGTCATCATCGCAGTATTAATCATAATCGTCGTCATTTTCATCACCATCGTCATAATCATTGCTATCAGCCTTCATACCGCGTGCCTCACTCTTTTGTTTACAACAATTTATTGTCATCCACGAGCAGCTTTACACTGATTTACCCATTTACACAGCAGAGTACTCTCACTGTGTAAAGTTAAGTACTGTGAGCAAGGGTCCAGCAGCAAGAGGTGGGATTGAAACAAATAACCTTGAGGTTACAGTGCTAACCAACACACCACCTGCAGTCCCCGTAATAATACAACGAGTCCAGTGATCGGGGCCACGAGAACATGATTTTTGCCTAAAGCACCACTTCCACCTTGAACAGTTTGTGTTTGACTTGGGAAAGGGGATTTCTGACCAAATGGTTAACAGTTTCAGAGGCAGAGGAGACAGATTGGCAGGTGGTAAAGTGAGCAGGATCCCAACTCTCACATGTGCCTCACGTGTGTGTCAGAATAAGGATTACTTGGACGAAAAAGGATTGTTTTAAAAAGGTTCCCCGTTTTCTGTATAGGAAGTACAGGGGTCAAAAGTCACCCGTGCTCAGCAGCCATTCCCAGGTCCTTGGAGCACGCTGGCATGGAAGTTGGTCCAGCCCCACGTATGTAGTTGGAGCTGTAAGACAGCAGCAAGAACGTTTGAGTGTGTGCTTGGAAGTGTGCAAAAGTTATTGTATTAAAGGAAATAATTGGTGTACTTTGAACAGAATTCTGTAGGAAACCAAATCCTCTAGGATGAACCATGTGCAGAGATCAAGTGTTAGCAATAGCTGGTGAAGAGAAGTGCTGCTGTTATGTTTATCTTGGTTTTAGTTCAAGTAATAAAGCTCAAAGGAGGTGAGTGAGATTGTTTTGAAGAAAGCGGTTTCCAACGCCAGCTGGGCACCACACACAAAATGGAGAAGTATTGAAACAGTCCTCATCTCCACACACCTTTACTGTGCAGCTGCATCTTAAGCATAAAATGTCCAAGTAACCAGTTTTCAAAAGTACAAATATTTCCCAGTTTTTTGTTTTTATTCTATTTTCCTCATAGTTCCATTTTCCAAAAAATTGTTGCTGTGTGAAAATGGCCTGCATTTCCACTTTCTGCCTTTGGATGGCAGAAAAATGCCAGGAAGGGTGGCGAAGGGGCCACGGGTAGTTTTACTTGCTGATTTCAGTCAGCATAATTTCTTTATTATTTCGTTCCCTATACTTATAAACAAGACCAAGCAACGAAATAGAGGTGCATTTCTATTATTATTATTTGACTGCCATGCATTTATCTTTATACCAAATATGTTTAGATACAGTCTGGACATTTGCAGCAGCTCCTCTACTCTGTAGCACAGGGAGCAGTAAAAAGGGATTTTTATATCCAGGCCTGACTGTTTAGACTGAAAGTGCAGAAAATGGTGACACTTAGGACTGATGGGTCCCAAAACCATTCGATCTGTCTCTACTCATATTAAATACAGATCTGCAATCTCTTGTCCGCAATTTTGAAATCCAAAAATTTCAAACTTCAGAGGCTAAAATTCATCTGAAAGGGAGACTGCTGAGACAGACCTGTCATAATGAAACAGGTGACACTGGAAGAAGCGTTTAAAAAGGCCATCAGGTTGCAGTGTTGCATTGGCCCGTAAAAATCTTGTTGCTGGTTTATGATGAGATGTCCAATTCCAAGCTGATAACAAGGGCAACACTGATGTACCCTCTTCTCCAAGATTGTCAAGCATCCAGAAATAATCAACATTTGTAGAGGTATTTAGCCTAGTTGGAAGGGTATTTATGGTTTATATTTATTCTGCTCTCATTTACCAATTTATTCCTGTATTAATAAACTCGTAATACTATTTTTAATGGTTAAATATCCCACTTCATGTAAATATTCATGCGTCACTGCAGAAATATTAATGCATTTGATTATGGGGTGCTGCCTGGGGTGTTGCATAATATGCAGTGCATGGATCATATTACATTTCTTAAATCCAAAAATTTCTTAATTTCCAAACACACCTCGCCTCAGCAGTTTTGGAAAAGGCATTGTGGAATTGTAGTACATTTGTGCTCTTTCTTTTTAATGAGTAATTACAATTTACACCTGTACCCTGGTAGCCAGTGTAATTAGTTCCGAAAAATGGCTTGAATAACTTCAATATCGTAGCTAATGGCTATTTCCATTATTGGTTATGATAACAACTGTGATTCATTCCTGGTTCATCTGAGAAACCACAATTAACTTCTATTTCGCATGCCTATTTCAATGGGATAAAGAAGACCTTACACCAATTACTTAATTTCCTCACAGTTAATAATATAGTTAATATGTTGTCACATTATTTTGAATTATGCATTATGCTTCGTTCCTTATTATAAGTAGTAATAGTAAAAAACATTTGATAGTCAAATTTATTAAAAATTAGGAAATTAAAACCGTATGAAATAGAAAAAAACAACTAAATGTACCTGGTGTAATAGATTGTTACAGCTGAATTTACCGACTTAACGGAAGAGAATAAAATTGCAAAAGGATAAATTGCCTTTGAACCCAGGCCACTCAAGGCAAAGACTGAGAATACAGATGCTGGGCACAGTTATGCCACACTTTCTCTGACCATATATCCGTCACTGTGCCAATCCAGGCATTAATATAATCATTATACTGGGAGAGGAAACCGGGAGCTCAAACACCACAGTACAGATGTTTTTTCATGGTTTAAACAGTGTGTGAGATTTGGTTTTTTCTTTTTTTAATTTTTATTTTAAATGTGCAATCTCAGTGTTCGCTGTACACGATCCAGGGAAGTGTAAATTGCTAGTGTGATGATGCCGCTGACTTTATTACCTCCTCTCTGCATTCAGAATTGCAGCTGTTTTGTTTAAAAAAAATTTAAAACCAAAAATGTATAAAATCTTTCACGATGAATAAGAATTTCAAGATTTGTAAAAGGAAATTTTATTACCAGATGCTCATTATGGTATGTAGACGGTGATTGTCAGGCTGTTGTGGTCTATAAACTAAAAATTTCCTTGTAGTAAAATTGCACTCAGTGTCCGATTACTGGGCTGCATTTCTTTATTTGTACTCTTAACATTTTTGTTTAAAACTAAACATTACACTTTATGACCCTATAAGTTCACATACAAATTTTATGTAGTAGGCACTTGACACTCTCTGCCCAGACACTTTTAAAAGGCAATATCGCAGGCACTATAGTACATTCCCTGCAGTTATTTACAGTAATGTTTTGTGTGTATATCTGAGTGTCAAATTGAAAGCAGCATTAGATACAAATATGTGCAATGGGTAACACTTTTACATATAGTAACTTTATGTACTGTATTACAAGTGCAGTCTTAAACATATACAGTTAACAGATGGCATCAAACTTCTATATTAAAACCTTACTGTCCTTTTCTTGTTGTATGGAATATGAGGTACACCTTAGAGGTGGAATAGAATGCTTTATGTTTTCTTTCAAAACAAATGTCTCTGAGACAGAAGGACTTTCTAAGCATAGTTTTGGACATAGTATCTTCATAAACTGGAATAAATGTTTAAAGTCCAAGCCAAGAAGAATGAAAATGTAGGAAAGCAAGACTGGCCTGACTATAGCCAGTGTTTTGGAATTTTGTCGTGTTGTTGTTGTGGTGATTCTTTTTATTGATAATTATTTATTTTTATTATTATTGTTTTTTTATTTTTATGACAACTGGTACTGAGCTGTTAAATAGTGTTGTTACATTTTAGTAAAAGTTGTCTGTTTGTAGGACTGGAAGCCTCCATTTGCTTGCGATGTCGACAAACTTCACTTTACTCCTCGGATCCAAAGGCTCAATGAACTGGAGGTACCGTCATTTTCTCTGGCTTTTCAGCAACATGTCTTATTGTAGTAAGAAAATAAGGACATGTGATGCAGTGTATCAGATCAGAGAGGGCAGTTGTGGTCTACAGTCTTCCACTATGCCCTAAAACCTAATTGGTTAATTAATGTCATTGTTTGGACACAGAATACCTTTGCTTTTAACTTTGGACAGTGGTTCAGTTGCCAAAACTGCAGATTATTACGTAAGTTTTGGCACAAGAACTTCTGAAAACCCCCAAGACCCTATCGTTGTCTTAGAGAATTGTTATCCACCTCATATTTTTCTTTATTTTATTTTATATTTTTATAAAAAATATTTTACTCTTATGAAATACAAACTGTTTGGAATGTATTTATTGATTTATTTATTCACTGTTGTTCCCTTTGAAGGCACAAACCCGAGTGAAACTCAACTTTCTGGATAAGATTGCTAAATTCTGGGAGCTGCAAGGCTGCACTCTGAAGATCCCACATGTTGAGCGAAAGATTTTAGACCTGTTTATACTCTACCGGGTAGGTACTTTACCACACCTTACCAACATTCCTGTGTATCCGGAAATGTGATTTAAGGGCTTTGTTCTTTAAACTGCTTTTTCTGTGTTTTGTGGCAGTGGAAACTCCTGGCCTGGTTCTGGCTAACCATTTCTGCCAGTTTGTGTTAGAAATAATCTGTATTTAGACTTCATTTAGGTTCTTGATTAAACACAATTTGAGAAGTTTTACATTAAAAAGCAATTAGTTGACTTGAAATAAATCTTGAAATTACTTCCTTGTTCTCATTAATCAATCCCATACTTAGATCCAATAATTTATTTGGTATTATGGTTCACAAGTAACATGCATGGAAACACAAAGGTCAGCAATGACAGCTGTACCTCCCAGGCGGTTGTTCCCGATCCTCCTTCGTACTTCTGACAACTTCTACGCTGAGTGAAGGGTCCGTGTCTCTCAGTTCAGTCTGGTTGGGACTGACTGGTCAAGTGCACTGAAAACCTACCAAACACAATGCAGCCTGTGGGGAGCCAAGCTGAGAACATTCTAGACATAGGAGTGTAAAGTGTGGTATAAGGAATAAGATATTTTAAATGTATTACACCAGGCCCTTATGATGCAAACACATTTTTCATCATTTTTACTTTGCTTTCTACACTTAAATATTTTCAGAAAGTTCCCAAATTTACATTTTCATGTCAGGTCATTAGCTGGTAGCAATGAACATACAGAGTAGCACTGTGGACACACATTAATTCAACTCTCATCCATAGTATTTACCAAAGTTATGCATGTTTTAAAGGTTAAATCGCTAGAAACTGAAATGTTGCACATACTTTTTGTAGTTAGTAAAAGAGGAACAAAGTCCTGTGATTAACAGCCCCCCCGTTAAGTGTTCCTTGTAACCACCCCCACTCCAGTCCCGTTCTGTGTTTCCAGGATAGACTCTGGTTCAACAGTGAGCCTGCAATAAATAAATATCACAGCAGGTTTTTGCTGAATATAGCCAGGGAATATATCAAGGGTATCTTTTTATTTTATTTTTATTCTTTTTATTTATTTATTGTTTTATTTACTGAGTTATTTTAGTGAACTTAGACCTTAAACATTTTTTTAAATTGCTGAGACCCATAATATTTAGTTTGCGGCAGAAGATTAATCTAGACTTTTATGTTTGGCTGTCAATTTTTTTTAGCTGGTGACCGAAGAAGGCGGCTTTGAGACAGTCTGCCGTGAAAGACGATGGACCAAGATAGCAGTGAAGATGGGCTTCGCTCCTGGCAAAGCAATAGGCTCACACCTGCGCTCACACTATGAGAGGATCCTCTACCCATACAGCCTGTTTCGAAACGGAGCCAATCTTCTGGTGGGTAAGCCCCCTCCCCATAGCTCCCCAGCCGCCGCCTCTCACCCGAGCAGATGGCGCCTGGCTAATGCTGCCTGACACTCTTCACTGTACATTTGCTTTGTTTGGGTAGGGGCAGTGTCACTATCTCATGTATTACATGGGTGTATGGCATGGATTAAATAACATAATGGTACAGTTTTCACAAAAATGTTCCCCCTCACGTGACCATGTTAATAGAGTTCATTGACCTCTCCTTCCTGTGTATTGTATACATGAGATTGTAATTGTTTTGTCATGACAATCTTGTACTTAAATTAAAAGTTTACTATCTATCAGTAGTTGTATGCTTGGGGGGTCACTTTAAGTGATTACCCCCCCTCCCAAATCATAGGTTTTTCTAGTGATCATGATGCTATGTTCAAAAATGGTCCCTTAGCAAATTAAGTCTTAGCAAATCTCCATTTATAATTACATTTTTTTGTGCTGTTCCTAAACTTTTTATGCAATGAATAATTTCAGTTATTGAAATGATTTTTTACAACATTTTTAGAGCACTAAGCATTTTTTTATAATTACTAAACACAAAAAACAAATTGTAATGTACCAGACTATCTGGTCATTCCGGTAAATTCTAGTCACACCCAGATGCACTGTACTTACTGTGACATGGTTATTATGTATGGAGCTGGTTTGAAAGGTGTGCGGTATTTTAAGGGAAGTGGGAAATTGTTATGCATTGTTGTATATAAGCTTTCTGCAGCCTGCAGGTGGAAACATCTCAAGTGGACTGCAGTATTTCTCTTATTCTCAACACAGATAGTAATCTAACGGTCAGAAGTGTCTTCTGCTAGGTGCCCGATCTTGCGTCCAAGATCCTTCCAGCAAACAGTCCAGATCCAGAACAGGTGTGTCCACCTCCTAGTTCTTACAATTTGACCACTGGCAGTATAAAAATCTACCAATAACCAACCATCTACTGCTTATTTGTTTGGTTGCTACAATTTCTGAGGACAATCAGAATCCTGCTCTCAATCCTGCTCTCAGTCTTCTTCTTCTTTCGGCTGCTCCTGTTAGGGGTTGCCACAGCGGATCAATTGTTTCCACTTCTTCCTGTCCTCTGCATCTTTCTCTGTCACACCCACCACCTGCATATCCTCCTTCACTACATCCATAAATCTCCTCTTAGACCTTCCTCTCTTCCTCTTGCCTGGCAGCTCCATCCCTAGCATCCTTCTCCCGATATATCCAGAATCTCTCCTCTGCACATATCCAAACCAATCAATCCTGCTCTCAGTCTAGCAGTGAAATCCACTGTCCTTTTTCACCCTGTTTTAACCCATGCCAGATAGTGCTCTGAGTTAACCACAGAGTTTTACCTCACTGACAATGACAAACTCTTAATAGCTGCTTTATGAAGTGTGCAAATGGAAAATCCTTCACTCTCAGGGTAACCATTCACTCTACTGCCCAGAAAAAAAAACTTGACTGTTACAAACCAAACTGTTACTGCAAATGTGAGGAAATATGACTGAAGAATAGAGGTTTCTCTTGTAAAGTCTTGCACAATGTGTGAATCTGCACATTATAAGTTTTATTCACACTAAAATGACATTTAAGACCCTACTGTTGGCAACTGTCTACCAAAACCAGCACGCGCGCGCACACACACACACACACACACATATGTGTGTGTATGATAATGTATGTATTTTAAGATGTATATCATTACACTATACATATATACAGTATAATGGTCTGTGTCCTAAAATATTGGCCAATTTATGTTTAATAATGCTATTTTTGCTTCTGTGCTCATATTATCTATATATTCTCCCTGTAGATATTTCTACTGTTTTTATAGGTTTTATTTTTCCTCCAAACTTTATCTTACACTTACTCTATTACTTTAATGTTGTTCTGTTAATGATTGTCTGTAAGGTCAGATTTGTGTGGGTAATAACACAAATGTGTGTTTTGTGAACCTGAGTAGGTGGTAAATGCTGAGCCAAAACTGCCACTATAATAGTCTTGTAATTTGTTCCCTTCTGTAAGAGTGTAGCAAGGCATATTTTTTCATGAAGTTATCAACAGTAGGTTTGTACAATCGTTGTGGGTAATAAATGGTATTTGTTTGTGTGTTGGGGTTGTGTGTCTAGATTGACATCATGCCCAGCAACATAACTGATGCAGAATACAAGCCCCACAATCTGGCGCAGCGGCAAGCGGCTCTGTCGGCAGAGAACGGTGTCCCCACCCGCAGGGGGAAGCGCATGAGGCCAGAGGTGAGCTCCCTAGCCTTTGTGTTGCTTAGCACTACCACCAGCTTCATGGGGCCTCTCATAATGAAATAGCACTGAGGAGGGAGATCGCTTTTATATTACACATCTTCCATGGTAAACCTGAAGAGTTGGTGCCCAAAGTAAGCTTGGGTCATATTAGCCAAAAGGGTGAGGCCAGTACCCTGTGGTCAAACACATTAGTATTACTGCAGCATATTAATATTTATCTTAAATATTAATTTCTTCTTTGGATATTCTAGCTTGTTTCATGACCAAAAAATCGATCTGTTAGTTACAAATGGTCACATTTCTCAAACTC
The DNA here is from genome assembly GCA_018136845.1 of Heterotis niloticus. Classification (NCBI taxonomy): domain Eukaryota; kingdom Metazoa; phylum Chordata; class Actinopteri; order Osteoglossiformes; family Osteoglossidae; genus Heterotis; species Heterotis niloticus. Next base: position 11,324,505 of record CM030896.1, read on the forward strand.
AGTTGGTCAAGAGCTTCACTTTTTGCCCTATTTTTTTTTATTAGTTGTCTTCACTGTCACTGTAAAACTTCCAGCAACTTGTCTGTTCCTCGTAAGTCATACCTGATGGTTGTTCCCGCATTGTGATCTTCAGTAAGATTCACAAACACACCACGATGAAGCTTCTGCAGTAACTCCAATTTCTGCACTGTTGATACTGACAGATGCTTCCTTTTCTTCTTTTCACTATCACCCACAGTGGTATCTATAAGGTTTTTTGACATTTTTGCGCTCAGGTGTAGCCACCAAACTTACGAAAAATTTTACGATTTCAAAACTTTTCTGATTTCAGAATTGCAGAAATGGGATTGTAGACCTGTACTCTTATCACTTGCTGTGCATACAATTATAAACATAATGCATTCAGAAGCTTAAGTGGTGTTTGCATGAGTACTACAACATTGGTAATACATGCAGTGGCAACTGCCACGCTGGGACACAGAACCTTAGCAGTAGCTCTGTGGAATATGGTTTTGGTGATTTTCAGAGGTTCTGGTTAATTTTGCACTTGGTCTCATACACATGAACATGTAGACATTTTCATATAGGTCAAACGGTGAGCTGTGAAATCCTTTACTGCCATTGTCATTGCTTTATAGAAAACCCAGAAAAAGGTTTTTTATCTTAAGTATTTTTCTAAATGTTAAAAGTGCTGTTTTTGAGTGTGCCACGACTTGACCCATTATCTCCAAAGGTGAACTGTGTGAAACTGGAGCAAGATGGGTTGTGTGAGAATAGACCCAACCTGCGGCGTAGGATGGGGTCCTATGTGGTGAAACCAGAGCCCAGTCTGAGCCCTATGGGGGCTGCATCACTGGGTAAGCCCCCCCTAATCCACCCTCAGTGTTACACCAAGATAGTCAGATCTAGCAGGGTGTGTGTGTTTCTATGTGTACCTAATCATGCGCCAGTGTTTGTGTTGCTTTACCTTAAATAGTAGTTGTCCCCCCACAATTCTGCTTCAAACTAGAATGTGTTAGTGTTTGGATTATAATAGCTGTCAAAATTGGCTTCAAGGTAACCTGTTATGTATTCTACTGCAGTATTACCTTTAATGGATTATGTGCCTATATTGTTTTAAAGGATATATGATAGAGAGATGTTACATAATAGCCTTAACTGCATTCATATGATGTTAAAAAGAAGTTATTTACGCCTATATTAATATTAATAAAGTTATATTAATATACAGCCATGCAGTTAGGGGTTTGGGGTTAGTTCTGTATGTTTAGATACCTGTTTTTAGGATTCACCTCTGTCCACTGTGGTACTGTTCCTCAGTGATGTGACACTACTTGCTTGTGCCATGCAGGAAAGCAGCTTCCCATGCATTTGAAACTGGAGCCCAGTGAGCCTAATGAGCTGGTGGAGGAGGAGGCAGAACATCCCGAGTCACAGGATATAAAGCAGTCTCCTGCAGACAATGCCGTATGTGTTTATTTTGTATGTATTGTTTTTGTTTTTGTGTGTGTGTCGGAGTTGGGTTGCATTCCTTTCTGTGTCTGCACGTAAGGAAATAATATAAACTACACTTTTGTCACTGGTCCTCACACGTACAGGTGGACCTCTATGTATGCCTGGTGTGTGGCAGTGGCAGTGATGAGGACCGCCTGCTACTGTGCGACGGCTGTGATGACAGCTACCACACATTCTGCCTGGCCCCACCGCTCCCAGATGTGCCCAAGGGTGACTGGCGCTGCCCCAAGTGTCTGGCCCAGGTGAAACATGCTTGTGTTGCCCCCTCAGTTTCAGGGGTGTCAAAGATCGCAAACCTTGAGTTGTATTTGTGCTCACATTTGTCACAGTGTGCACTGTTGCCTGCTAACTGCTGACTGGGAGCAGGTGAGACAGTTCATCCTGCAACCTAAAGAAGCACTCCTCAGTTTTACATGCAAACTATGGTGACTTTGGTACTTAGCCAGATTTTTTTATGTCAGAAATTACAAAAATGTCATTGTTATGTATTCCCACAGACCTCTTGGTATGGGTACATACATTTTTCATGTTTCTTTGGACTGTGGTAAGCTGTAGCACCCAGAGGACACCCAAATGACATTAAGAAAGCATGCAAAAAAGATTTTATTTGACCTTCTTGCAGATCTGCTGTTTACTGGCTGGTATTGACTGTCATCAGCAACCTTCCTCAAGGGGTGTCAATTGTCAGTCACACTTGGTGCTTTTGTTAACAAATTCTTGTGTTTTTCTCTCGTCTCTCTGTCTCTCTCTCTCTACAGGAATGCAGCAAACCCCTAGAAGCATTTGGCTTCCAGCAATCATATGGAGACTACTCTCTCCGTGCGTTTGGAGAAATGGCCGACTCCTTCAAGTCTGATTATTTCAACATGCCAGTTCATGTAAGTGTGGGTAAAAATAGCTACTCCTCCACATCCCATACTGTGTGCAGAAATCCTACGGCCTAGTTGGGACCGAAGGAAAGGGGGTGTAGGGTTCTGTTCTGAAAGACGGTCTTAGCAGGTTTGGGTGATGGTAGCCAGGATGAAGCTTCTCTGACTAATTACCATAAATGGTTTCTGTTGATGCATATTTTAAGTCCGATGGAACACAGTCAGATGTGTGCGTATGGGTGTGTCTTTGTCAGATGGTGCCCACCGAGCTGGTAGAGAAGGAGTTCTGGCGTCTGGTAAGCACCATTGAAGAGGATGTGACTGTGGAGTACGGTGCTGACATTGCATCTAAGGAGTTTGGCAGCGGGTTTCCAATCCGAAATGGGAGATTTAAAGTGTCCCCCAAAGATGAGGTACGTAAGCATGTTTCCACCACAGTTGTGTAGTGGTGCAAAAGCTTGAGGCATTAGGCTGGTGTACAGGTCCTGAATCAGTGTCTTTAGGCACAATTCATGTGTGAATACATATTACTGATCTACGGTCCTTGAGGAGAGTCTCCGGTGCTTTGGGTTTAGGCTCATTCAACACCTTTCCCTTATCCGGCCCATCAGTGTCTAATTCTGAGCTCTCATTGGTGTAAGAAAAGCAGAAAAACCTGTTAGATTTGTCCTCTACGACAGATTTTCCATAACTCTGTGTTACAGTATCACACACTGAAGACTGTTCATCCCACAATATGTAAAGCAGTGCAGTACACCATGTTATGTAATGGAGTAGTTCCACAATCAGTAAATCATTTCATACTGTACAAAGTCTGATGTAGACAAGGGATCCTTTACATGTCATGGTCATTCCACACATGAGACTGTCAAAATAGGATTGTTGTGTAACCATTAAACTTTTGGGCTAAACCCGTAGGATTACCTGAACAGTGGCTGGAATCTGAACAACCTGGCACTGATGGACCCATCCGTGCTGACCTATGTCACAGCAGACATCTGCGGGATGACACTGCCCTGGCTGTATGTGGGAATGTGTTTTTCCTCCTTCTGCTGGCACATTGAGGACCACTGGAGCTACTCCATCAACTACCTGCACTGGTACCACCTCACACTGGCTTCACTGTGGGGGGGGAAGTACACCCAGTAGATCATTACAAATAGGAGCCTTTACTCTGTTTGCGATGCTGCAAATATAGGTAGTCCCCAAAGTTGGGTCCAGAATCTTCATTTCAAGTTGGAAATCCCCTGGTATTATATCATATAAACAGTGAACATGTATGAGTGCTGCACTGTATAATAAGGCTTTGTCATTTTGTAATTAATTTTACACACATGTTAAAATGATACAAGTGTAGAATAATAATGGTATATACATGAAGTGCAGCAATATAATGTCATGATGCACTATTATTTTCACTTACATTTTTAAGTGTATTCTACAACTACCCTTATGCTTGCTGGCCATTGGAATGAAAAGTAATTTATATGAAATCACAAACATAGTGTTCTGTAAATAAAATGTTTTATGAAGCAAATCAATTGCTGGTACATACCAGTCATGGACTAAATCAATAATTCACACATTTATACACAGAGCAGCGTAACAGACACATGCAGGGAAACTATTTTTTTTGTGGACAGGCATTGTATATGTCTGTCTATTCAGTATAAATTGGTGTTTTTGCACTTTTTTAGTATATATTTTAGTGGTAACAGACATGGTTTAAGCTTTACAAGTGATGTCGGCAGTTGATCAGTTAACAATATGAAACTGCTGTGTTGTGGTGTTTTTGATAACTAAATTTAGCTTAAAATATTTATGTGCTATTTGACGATGTTTTAACATAAATGGACCTCATCTTACATCTTTCAGTTACGAGAGTTTGTGTTACAAAGGATTTCTTGTCACACTGTTGTTGTCTTGCATCCTTCATGGTCTTATCTTTACTCAGGCACACCCAGCAAAAAAAACGTACAAACTTGTTCCAAAATACGCCCTTGTGGTTTTAATAACAAGCATTATACTTGCTGAAGACTGTACTGTTGCTTTCTGTTTTTCCTTCTAAGATGTGATTTTGGGTCATTTAATGAGTAGAGAGTAACTTTTTTTTTTTTTTTCCTCCATTTATACCTGTCTATCTGTAAACCAATAAACTGTTCCTTGTGACACCCCAGGGGCGAGCCCAAAACCTGGTATGGTGCCCCTGGCTCTGCAGCTGAACAACTGGAGGATGTGATGAAGGATTTGGCGCCTGAACTGTTTGAATCCCAACCCGACCTGTTGCACCAACTAGTCACCATCATGAACCCGAACACACTGACGGCGCATGGAGTGCCGGTATGGGGTGCTGCAGCCTGCTGACTGTCACTCATTCACTGGACTCAGCAGAACCGTTGGAGGAATGGTGTTAGCTGACTTAGCATACACAGTGGCATTATTGAGGAGCACTTATGTTGCTGGGTCCTTGTTGCCTGAAGTCAGTGTGGACCAGAAGATGTCATGTAGAAGTATGACTGCAGCTTTCACTGTCAATCTAATGCTTACTGTTCTGGATGCTTCCACAGATCTACCGAACAAACCAGTGTGCAGGGGAGTTTGTGATCACCTTTCCCAGGTCCTACCACAGCGGATTCAACCAGGGCTTCAACTTTGCTGAAGCTGTCAACTTCTGCACTGTGGACTGGGTGAGAAGGTCAAGCAGTAGCAGCTATGGGAGTGAGCTAGATAGATATACTGTAAATATAAACATTATAGACTTGGTGCAATAAAAATTTGCTTATAAATACTAAACAACAACAACAACATTTATTTGTGTAGCACCTTTCATACAGTGGTCTGTAGCTCAGTGCTTTACAAGGATAGAAAGACAACAGTAAGAAAGAGACGGTACAAAAAGGAAAAGGAAAGGGGCAATGGTGGATATAAAACAAGAAGGATGTACAGATCAAATATGATCTAAAGGCTGGGAAGATAGAAAAACCAAAAAAAATTCCAGGTAGATTGGAGAAAAAACCAAATCTGCAGGGGTTCCAAGGTCCAAAGACCACCCAGCCCAAAAAAAGAATCTGACTGGCCAAAATATGACTGGAGTTAAAGTGTGTGCCAGTTTCAGCCTGATGTGGACCGTGGTGCCGTGACTATTTCTGATGGATTGGGTGCGTTTCTCATCTGTATCAGATGCCACTGGGGCGTCAAGTCGTGGCCCACTACCGGCTGCTGCACCGCTACTGCGTCTTCTCCCACGATGAGATGGTATGCAAAATGGCCTCCAAGGCAGATGCACTGGATGTGGTCCTGGCCTCTGCTGTTGCAAAGGACATGGCCGACATGATCCAAGAAGAGAGCAACTTGCGGGACAAAGTCCACAAGATGGTAGGAGGAGCATCTGTGGTTTGCTCATATTATCCATGTTCTCTTTTAATTATAAATGTTATTTCAGTCCTACTTTTGAGGTTAATTAGAGACAAAGGATTCAGTTTTATTTGTGGGAAATTTGGTAAAAATGAATTACTGTACCTGTCAAGCCTTATTTTTTGATCACTTAGTCCCTGATGTTAACAATAGAAGCAAACTCCTGAGGCTCAGGGCTTAATGCAGTGATTGAATTCTCCACCTGTACATGTCAAACATCGCATACTGAAAGTCATTCTTCAAAACCTGAATTTTTCTGTTCTGATACCTTGATGCATCTCCTCACTGCCATATTGTACCCAGAGCTCTTCAGTACAAAGGTACTGGTTCCCCCAGTGTTTATAAAGAAGGCTCCTTTCATGCAAATTCTGACTTGTGAGCAAATGTAATTTGTACCACAAAAATTGTGCAACAAGCAGTTGCCTCTTTCTTCACTTTTCTCGCATTCTTTTTATTTTGTGTTGATGATAATTTTTGCATGGCATGTTTAAGAGCTGCTCACCAAAGCACTTTACTATAAAGAAGATTCATTAAGCTGTAAAGAAATTTACAAATAAAACAGTAATGGTATAATAAGAGAAGGGAACAGAGATAAAATACTGACAGGGAAGGAGGATCTAAAATGTGTATAAGCAATTTTAAACATGTTAGTCTTAATCCTGTTTTTAAAGATATCTTGAGGAATTTTAATGTTGTGGTCCATTTTATAAGATAAACCTGTAATTTTGCATGTTTTTTTTGGGGGGTGGAGGCTTAACACATACAGTATGAAATGGAATCTCAGGAGGGAAACCACTTGGTGTCTCACACACTTTTTCTCGCATTAGCTGTACACGCAGACAAGTTTTGGGTATAAACAGATGAGCTGGCAAAAATAATAACTGACATTCATGTGACTTGTACTACTCTGTGGACTGTTCACCATCCATGTTGGTTTCATTCTCTTTCTCTCCCCCCCCCCCCCCCCCCCCGGGCCTGGTGTTGGTGCCCAGGGTGTGGTGTGCTGTGAGCGAGCCCATTACGACCTCCTGCAGGACGACGAGCGCCAGTGTGTCAAGTGCCGGACTACCTGCTACCTGTCTGCCATCACCTGCCCCTGTAGCCCAGGTGTCCTTGTGTGCCTCCACCATGCCCAAGATCTCTGCTCCTGCCCTGCTACAGCCTACAGTCTCAAGTGAGTTTGATCTGTTCTCTTGCGTTGCAGCTTCATTTTACAGAACAGTGCTTCACTATGTTCCTCATTACCTACAGTTACAAATTCATGCTGGATGAGCTGTACCCAATGCTGAAGGCTTTAAAGCAGCGCGCAAAGCCCTATGACGACTGGGCTTCCCATGTCACTGAGTTCTTGGAGGCAAAGATGGACCAAAAAAAGAGTGAGCTGTAGCGTTATGTACCACATTTTGTTTTTTAAATCCTTTTTTTTTTATTTTTTAAATGACTGTCCTTGTGTGATTGCCCCACTATAAGGGGAGAACTGATTAGCATCCCAGGCCATTGTTGAGAAAGAAGTGCTGGATGCTGGTGCTCCACAGGCTTGGTGGCTTTTCGCTCCCTCATCGAGGAGTCTGAGGCAAAGACCTTCCCAGAGAATGACCTGCTGAGGCACCTGCGCCAGGTGACGGAGGATGCGGAGAGATGTGCAAGCGTTGCCCAGCAGCTGCTCAGGGGACTGAGGGAGACAAGGTGAGTACATAGGCTTCCTCATAGGTGTTGGCAAACCAGTGATCATTCTGTTTTTGATCATTCATTCTGTCATGTTGGAAATGCTGCCATGAGTCCATTAGTCAGTCTTTACTGTAAATCTTCTGCATATCTAGTTTGTTACCTTATACCTAAATTGCATGTATGGAACACCCTGCACACAACATAATTTATTCCCAAGCATACAGCCACAAGGTCATGGTTCAAAACAACATTAATAATTCTATTTTTTTAATTTATTATAAAGAACCTCTTATCAGTCTAGTTGCTCCTATTATCAGTCTCATAACTATGCACTATTAATTTTATTAAGTTTTCATAGCTGCACAGGAATGGTGGCAAAAGACCTCACTTTATGACATATATACCTCATAAATATGTAATAAGAAGAATGTATGTAGTTAATATAATTTAAATGGAATATGAAAGAGGAAAACAAATGCAGGAGTGACTCATGGGCTTAGTTTATCAGTGACTGGTGTAAGTAATTGTGTAGAAAAAAAATAGTATTGCACTTTATATGGGCACAATTTTTGTCATCACAACTTTGTTCTCAGTTTCCTTTATCCCTGAAAATAATTATGAGCACACAGTACAGTGTTTTATATTACAGGTAGTCCTCAATTTCACATACTCGGCATACAAATGTATCAGTGTAATGTTAGCATTTGCTGAGTCATATAAAAACTTACACCACTATAACATGTCAAGTGCTTACTGATTATACAATATTATAAAAATGCATCGAAACATGGCACAAGTCTCCATAGTGTGAAATCATAGTTTCACAACTGTGTGAGGTGAACATCGTACGAGATTGTGTGTGCTACATCTGCCCTGTCCACACATAGCCAGCAACCATCTTCTCATACCTGCTCCAATGTCGTTCCTGCCCTCTCCTGTCTCCCACCCCTCTATGACTAAAAAATAATGTAACACACAGTGTTAGTTGTTCTGTTATTTCACACAAGGATGCAGACACGGTAGGTTAATTTGGCACATGTATTCCCTTTATTGTGCATCTCACAGAACTGAACTCACACCAAGAACCCCACTCACGTGCACCTGTCCTCTCCCATGCTATGACACAGTATATCCTGACCCAGCACAACAGCATCACAAAACAACTGGCACTGCATCATGTTCTTATCACTCATATCACCCCCTCTGCCCCTGCACCTGTCACTCCACTGATTCATGACCAGCAGGCTTGTCACAAGGGATCATGTCACTTGTGTTTGCTACATCTTGCTTTTCTGTGGCACAGGATACTGAGATATTTGAAACATGAAGTACTTTTTGAAAAGGAACTTTGGAGAAGAATACAGTACTGAATTAGTAGCAGTCTTAGCTTGCCTGTGAATTGGTCTGCCCTGAGCAGGCATTTCAGACAATTTGTATGATGAAGTCCTACAAGAGGGTGTATGTAATGCAGAAATGTTGTAGAAATACTCAATAACTTGTGTGTGAGCTTCTTGTACAACTTGTAGCAGTGCTAAATAAAATAGGAGCTTATGACATCTGTAGTGAAATTAGGGTGGTCTGGAGCTCCAGTGGCTCTGGTGCTAATGAGAATATTCCACAGGCACCACCCCAGGCGAGGGAAGTCCCAGTCCAAGTTGACAGCAGAGGAACTCAAGTCCTTCATCCAGCAGCTGAATAGCCTGCCCTGTAGCATCAGCCAGACAGCAATGCTGAAGGTATGGGGTGGGTGGTGTGACCTGTTGCTCAGAATGGCTTGAGAAACCCTCATACACATCCTCCTCTTGAGTCACATGCTTCTTATCAATTCTTTTGCAGGGTGTAAACGCCCCACCCCCCCCCCAAAACTGCCTGATGTTTGTACAGTGGCTGCTACTGTTTGTTGTTTCTGATGTTGTAAGTGGGAGTAGCTGAGAGTCTCCTTGCCTCTTCTTCACAGGACATCCTGGAGCATGTCGAGGACTTTCAGCGACGTAGTCGGGAAGCACTGGCCAAGGAGCTGCCCAGTGTGACCGAGATGCAGGAGTTGCTAAACGCTGGTGTCGAGTTAGACCTGGCACTTCCGGAGCTGCCAGCTTTGCGCGGGCTGCTGGAGAGGACGTGCTGGCTGGAGGCAGCAACAGGCGCCAGGGCACAGCCCTCCTGCCTCACACTGGACACCATGCGGCAGCTCATTGACCGTGGAGTGGCTCTTGCACCCCACCCCTCCGTGGAGAGAACCACAGCGTGGCTGCAGGGACTGCTTTCCATGTCTGAGTTGTGGGAGGATAAGGCTCGCAGGCTCGTCACAACCAGGTGCACCGCTTTTTATGACTTTCAGTCATGCCTAAGCTGCCATTTGGTGCTTTAGTCTATTTTCCACAGTGAATTAAATCAAACTGAAACATCTAGAGTACAAAGAGAAAGCAGAAATAACACCCTCATATTTACTGTGTCAGTGCCGATGATTTAATTTCCTGCTGAAGACCCTCTTGTGAAGTTTTGGTTTTTCTGTCTGCTACATGCATTCTTCACAATACCAGGAGTTTTTAAAGGTTTCTTTTTAGTTGTAGCAGTTCACAAGTAGTTCATAGTGCATGCAGCCATCATTGCAGACATCCTTTGAACCTCTGACACATTGTGTTTGGTTCTGGTCTGGCACATTCTGGAGCGGTCCAGCAGTCACACCTGTTTACAGTCAGTTTTTTCTTAAACGCCATAGAAACGACTGGTGTTAGAGACCAAACTTGGCCACGCCCATACCTGAGCCCAAACCAAGATCCTGTTAAAGGCGGTTTGAAAATTTGACTACTCTGCCTACTGCCTAGGGAGTAAGCAAAGCCAGTGTGTAGTTCTTAGAACAACTTTGATAGTGAAAGTCACACATTGCTGGAAAACCTGTTTATCATCATTTACATTAACAAATACTGAGTCGTGTATGTAAATGTAGTAAACTATAATGTTAAACCAGTGATATTTGTGATGTTCAATGCCTGCTCAATTCGCCGGTCCCCAAAATGCATGTGCATTAAAGGTGGAATGACTGGTAAATGCAGTGGTGTTTAGGCTTGTGCCAGCTGAAGGGGCTAACTGGCAGAACTGGTTCTTGTCAGGCCCCCTCACTGCTTAGAGACTCTGAGTGCTGCAGCTCAGGAGGTAGAGAACATCCCTGCCTCCCTGCCCACCTGCCAGCACCTCCAGGATGTTGTCGCCAGGGCCAGCGAGTGGCTGCAGGAAGCCAAGGCCATGCAGGTATTGGTTGGTGGTTTTCTTCTCATTCCTTGGCTCCTCCTCACAGTATTCCTTCTTTGTTGCTGCAGTCTAAGACCGCCTACCGTTTTTATCCAATTGCGCATCTCAATGTTTTACTGGAATATTTGATGTTAAATGTAGAAAATTATCACAATGTCTCTGTCCAGGCTGCAGTGTGACATACAATATCATAGTTACTATAATTACTTTCAGGTGACACTTTTCATACAGGAAATGGAAAAGCCAGTAGTAATCTGTCCCCCCCTACACTGGAAATGAGGGGTTTGGTTTATACAGCCATGTTTTGGTTAGAATATCTGTCTGAGATGTAAAAAGCTGTTTCTTTTTTGTACCTGTAATACTGCACTTCTATAGGCTTCCATGTGAAACTGAGTTGGTTCATACCTACATTTTTCATAACCAAAAGTTGATGTAACACAGAAAAATGAAAGTAAATGTATGCAAGTAAATAAAGGAGACAGATACCGAAAGTAATGCACCTTCAAATGTCATATTTTACTGGTCACGAGGTAGAAGACTGACTCATCACTTGAACATGTTTGACAGAATCTGCTCAATTAACCATAGCCAGCAAAAAAAAGCATAAGAATATACATACCTTTATTTATCTGCTTGGTAGTTTCTATAAAAGTTTTATATATAATAAAAATAGTTAAAAATCCTGTTTTAAATCCACAAAATGCTACAATTCTACTTCCCCTTCTGGCAGGAAACAGTAATACAGGTCATTTTCATTCTACAACAGAGAAAGGTTAGAAATTAGACCAGTGCAAAATGCATTGAAAATAAACTTTGAAACGTTTCTGTCTTCAAAAATATGCAACTCAGATTTTCGTAACACATACTAAAGCTTTATTATGGCGCAACAAAACATTAAACAACCAGGCATAAGGCACTGCTCACATACAGGTGTTTTAGATGAAAGTTTAGGCATTTTGAAGTAGTCAGTGGGCAGAGAGGGGTTTATTCTGTGTATATGTTGAATGTCTTCCCTCATGTTGCACTATGTTTTAAAAAGGACACCGTGTTGAAGGCAGTTTGTTCATGTTCTCTCAAGGCTTTCATTGTTTTCTGACCTCCAGCTCAATGGCCACATCCCCACATTCTGCTCCCTCGCTGACATGGTGTCTCGAGGAAAATCAATCCCTGTCCAGCTGGATGCCCTTTCGCAGCTGGAGTCCCTGCTCTCAGAAGCTGAAGCCTGGAAGGAGAAGGCAGCTGAAGCTTTTCTGTCAAAGAGCTCCCCATACTTACTGCTGGAGGTAATCCCACATGAGTATCAGATGCTTTTTCTTTGTGCTCAGAATTGTGTGATAAGAATTATATTACAAGCAGGCAATCATGGTGAGACAGCGGGTATTACTGCTGTCTCACAGTTTGAGATGATCTGGGCTCGATCCCTGCTCAGTCTGTGTGTAGTTTGCATGTCTCCCTCAGTGTTCACATGGGTTTTCTCTTACAGTCCAAAGATATGTTTTTCAGGCAAATTGATCACTCAATTGTAGATAGTGTGCCTTTGATATGTTGGTGTGGTATATGAGTAAATGACTGAAGGCAGCACAGTGTAATTTATCTTCACCTTGGATTCAAAAAGGTGTCAGTGTTCATTTTCAAGTCTACAAAATGAGCAAATATAAATAACCTTGCCCTTCACCAGAGCGATGTTTACAGTGTCTTGTAAATGTATTCAAACCCCAAAGTTATCATCATTGCCTGAATTGTAAATTATACGTGCACTTATTTCTGTAGTCCACGCCTTTATTGTGAACACGTGTGATATAAGTGAATTTTCATAAGTTACAGTAAAACTTTGTTGTAATGGACTAGTCATAATAGGAAGAATATTGGGTATAATGACATGCAATAAAGATCCATAAAAATGTTTTAGTAAAAGCAAGCCATCTGAAATGATGATGTCCAGGGAATCCAAATTGGCCTACAGGGTTGCAGATTAAGGTTGTGTGTCACTGTTTTGATTGTAAATAATCACCAGCATGTGCTACAACAGGTGCTATGTCCTATGTGTGAAGTCGAGCCTGGGGCTTCCAAGAGGAGGTTGAAGAAAGCCAAGGATGCAATCCAACACAGCAAAAAGAGGTCAGCACCAATAGCGCAGGACCTTCTGAATGATGTGGAAAGGGTGCTTTCGGAGAGCAAGGACTCAGCTGCTGCTGTAAGTGAACTGATTGGTGTGTCTGTCCTGCAGCTTTACACAGAATGAAAGCGCAGCATAACATTATACACACTCTTCCTTTAGATGGAGATCCTGGAGGAAATGCGGTTAAGGGAGGTGGAGGCAGTCTCGCTTCTGCGCTCTGCCAATGAAGTCCGGCAGCAGCCTGGGATTGAGGGCCTGGACCTCCGGGTATGCGTTTGCCGGAGGGACCCTGTGGGGCCCATGCTGCAGTGCAACCTCTGCTGGGGGCTCTTCCACAGCAGTTGCGTACCAGATCCTGAGCTGCAGGGAGCAGACCCACCCTGGCTCTGCCTGTCCTGCCGCCGCTCGGAGCGGCCAACCCTGGAGGGGGCACTTTCCTTGCTGGACTCATTGCAGCAGCTCTGTGTGCATTTACCAGAGGGCCATGCATTGAACTTCGTGGTGGGACGTGCGCTCAGCTGGCAGTGCCGGGCACAGCAGGTCTTGGCCACCTGCATAGATGGGCCCACAGCCACACTCCCCTACCCACAGGATTCAGCCAGTCTCTCTTCTGACACCAGCAGAGAGGTGTGTTCCATCCTCGGATTTCATAAACTCTGACGGTGTGAAAAGGGTGCCTGGTTATTAACTTGCTGGTTATCCGTTGCCTTTCATCACTAAGATCCCGTTTGGTGTGTTCCATCTCCCCCAGCAGGTTGTGCCAGGCTCAGGGACGCCTACAGGTCTTACTCAGGAGAGGCCATCAGATCAGCCTCAGGCTTCTGTTTTCTACATTGAGCGCCGATATACACCTCTTCACGGTCAGCTTTCTGCCACTCATCCAGGTGCAGTTCTTTCTGAATTCATTTTGGTGTCACTCCCTCACACCATGTTTGCATTCCCTCCTAAGCTGCAAGTCCTGAGCTGGAGGAGCTCATGTTGGAGGGGCTGCTGCTGCCCGTGACTGTGCCTGAGCTACAGCAGCTGCACTCCATGCTGGGAAATACAAACACCCTGGGCTTGCATCTTAGTGCACCAGAGGAATGCATGTCTCAGGGAAAGAACTCTCCACCCACTGAGGTGAGCAGCTGCTGCCAGGTGTGGGTTCGATACACAACCATGCAGTGGGCTTCACGTGTGATTAGGAAACTTTAACTTTCATCTATATTTGCTTAATTTGCTAACATTTCTCTAAAGCAACTTAATATCAATATTTATAGAACGGTGTAACTTTTACTGTATCTATTCGAGGTGAGTAGGAGGTGGGATTTGTATTGAATGTATTGAATAGGAATGTGGCAGCTCTAGCCAATGCACCACCTGCTGCCTTCTGTCATGTATACCCAGAACGCACACATTTCTTTTGAAGTTTCTCATCCTTTAAGCAGCTTCTCCATGTTGAAACTGAAAAAAAAACTGACCAGTAGTGTACTTTAGTTATTTCATACTAGGCAGGTCATAACCACCACATTACTATTTACAAGACAACATTTCCCAAAGTGATTTACCGCATTAGATAGTAAGCTTTACAATTGTGTACCTACACTACCGGTCAAAAGTTTTATAACACTTCAGTTTTTTTTTTCAGTTTTTATGGAACTGCAGCAGTTTAATGTCTTAATGTGTCATGAAATCAAGGCATAGAACAAATAAACTTCTGCAAAAGTCTTGGGAAGATCTTTCTGACCAATATTTGATTTCCCTTATAGAAAGAATGCCGTGTGTTTGGCTGTTAAATCAGCAAAAGGTGGCTACTTTGATGAATAAAAAAATTTGAATAAACTTTTGTACACCTAATGATTCCTTGACTTTTTTTTTTTTAATTTTCCATTGTTTTTTTGTTCTATGCCTTGATTTCACGAAACTGCATGCATTTCCATAAAAACTGAAAAAATTAGGTGTTCTAAAACTTTTCACCGGTAGTGTATCTGCAACAGTCTAGCTTTGAGAAAAGATATTTTAATACTTTTAGCATTGTGTTTTGTTGCTATATTAACACTTGTACCGGTCGTGGTAATTTATTTATTTAATGTCCAACAGGAGACAATGTTTGGCCCAGTAAGGGAAGCCCCAGACAGGGTGGAGAGGAGGACCAAGCGGCGGGGCCTGAAGGCAGAGCTCAGGGACAGGGCAAAGAAGGCCAAACGGAGTGAGACAAAGATCCCTGATGACGGCATGGGCTTTGGGTCCTCCTCACCCCTTTCAGAAGACCAAGAGGAGGACTGGAGTGTGTGTCCAGCTGAGGGGTGTCTGCAGCCTGAGGGGGATGAGGTGAGCTATAACTCCTCTTTTAGGACCCATTTAGTCATGTCGCTCATGTAGGGGTGTTACTAATAAATAGTAATAATTACAGTTATTAGTAACAGAGTACAATAAGTTGTTCCAAAGTTGACCACTTGCTGTCCTGCACTAATGCGCGACATGTGGGTGGGCTGTGTTCAGGTGAACTGGGTCCAGTGTGACGGCCGCTGCAACCAGTGGTTCCACCAGGCCTGCGTGGGCGTGACGGCAGAGCTCGCCGCAGAGGAGGAGTACGTGTGCGTGAGCTGCATCGTTCAAGACGGCCGCACGACCCAGTGAGGGATGGGAGGCTGCGGGAGCGTCAGCACTGACGGCGCTCCTCTACATAAGTGGTGCTACTTCTGCCTGGCGGAACCGTGTTCCGCAACTGTTAGACAGACACTCTAGTCATGTTTCCCATTTGAGTTTGTTCTACTCCCCTATGAAGTGTTTGTGGTTGTCAAAGGAATGTGAACAGTGCTGCACAAGTTCTCCGTTGTAGAGTGACATTGACAAAGCGCAAAGTAAAAATACTGAATTTGTTCTCCTGCCTGCATGCAAAATCAGAACCTTTGGTTACAGCTATTTCACTGAAATCAAAACTCCGTTTTTTGGATTCCAACTGTTTGGTACAAGCAACAAATCTTTTTTGAAAAAATCTTTAAGAGCAAGTTTCTATGGAATACTTTCCTTACTTTTTTGTAGGTTAGATTTATTTATCTGAGCAATAATTTCAGAGTTCACTGAGCTCTTTACAGTACCATTAAGATTAGATGGGGATCAAAGGTGGTCATTAGCAATGTAAAACAGAAGGATCCATGATACGTTTGTGTTTCTGGGGGTGGGGGGGACAGCTTGTTTAATATACTGCTGTTTATATTGTGGAATAAAATCCATTGTTCTCATGTCACACGGAGGCCTTTTAGATCTTGAATGGTGATTTTGATGTTCCCAACGCCTGGCAAGATTTCCAGTAAGTGGATAAAAACACCAGAGCATCGGCTTAGGTGCAGCTCATGCAAACTGTTGGAGCTGCTATTTTTGATACAAGGTAACTGCATTTTTACTTGGCATTGATCTTATATTAAAGGTAAATTAATTGTAGTTAAGATGTAAGGGTGTCAGAAAGATCCATAATTTGGCTATAGCATTACCTGTAGATACTTCTGCATTTACCCTTATGAGAAAAAGACCAGGAAACCAACTTTCCCAGCGCCAGGTGTACTTCCAAACATTTACCAGAAATATCCATTGCCGCCTAACCTAGATGACCAAACAGTTAGCAGGAAAACAATCTTACTCAATTCAGGACTCCCTGATCATGGGGTACAAATCGGCGTTCGGTTCGCTTCCTCCAGTTCTGGCAAGGGTGGGGGTGGCACCTGTTTGAGAAACCAGCCCCAAACCTTCCTTTCCTTGGCCACGGTCAGGCATCCCCAAGTCCGCAAGAGATGTAACCTCCACACTGGGTCAGCTCTGGGGCCTCCTCCCACGAGGACAGGCCTGGTATTGACAGCAGCAGAGCCTGGCCAGGTGTATTTCATATTTCAATCACCTCAAGTGACTCCCCCCAACCAGAGTCGCTCTCCTCAATCTGTCATACAGAGTGAGCACGACAGTCACGCCGAGAAGCTTCATTCCACTCTGTAGCTCATGACCACAGGTGGGGACAGACACAGACATTGAGCAGAAAGCCCGGAACTTTGGCTGAAGCTTTGGCTTAGCTCGTCGTAAAGCGAGGGCAGCCCGTACGGTCACCTAACTGGTACAAAAACCTATTTTTAATATTTCTTGTGGGGAAAAATAAAGCTGCATCCCAGCCCATCTGAACCCCCCCCCCCAACATCCCTACACCACCGCACAACACCTTCAAACGTGCAGCACAGCGCACGCACACACACGCTGTGAGCGTTGCTGCTGTACTTCAGACCGTGGTTGGAAGGGAGAAAATGGACTCCGCTGAGCATCGCGAATTCTTAATTCTTTGACTTCTCTACTAAGCGCTGCACCACGCACTTCACCAGCTTCACGGAAGCCGGCCGCAAAATGGACACACCCCTCCCGTCATGCCTCACTCTCTTAAAGCGACACCGCCCCATTTTTCTCTCTCTCACGCACACACACACACACCCGAATGCATTGCGGTTCACATACCTTTCGGTCTTTTCGTTGCTGCCGTTTCATCTCCGTCTCTACGAACCAATGTTGCTGTTGTTACAGTCAAAAAAAGTTGCCAGCAGACCCCAAACTCCTAAGTTGTAATGTTTAACCCAATTAATTTCAGAATCATTTCTACACTTTTTTTTCACCCTAAACCAGGAACTGTCGGCCAGACCCTGAAACACGACTAAAACATCCTCTTAATTCCGATTAGAACATTTATTTCCCGACATGAGAAAATATTCATACTGGTTATAGGCAAGTAGGTAAAATCTGCACTTTATACAAGCTTAAAATTTCTCTTGAGCACCATCTTATAAACAGGGTCTAGAACTCTAGTAAAGTCTTTCTACAATAAATACAAGGTTCTGTGCTTGACAGTGGACCGGGCAGCCACACATATCAGCGCGGGCACCGCAGCCACAGCCCAATGCGCCTCCGCATTCTTACATCCTCTGCAATAGCTTATATTAAATAACATTTACTTTCCATTCTCAACTAATATATAATTTCATTTAACTTTCCATAAATAAATTATATTTGTATATCAAAACAAGTCATTTTTAAAATATATATATATATATATAACAAGTATATATGTATATACACTATATATACTTGTTTATATATACATACACACACATTATATATATATATATATTATATATATACATACATACATATATATACATATATATACATACATATATATATATATATATATATATATATATATATATATATATATATATACATACATACATACATACATACATACATACACACACACATATATAAAACCACCGACATCACATAAGCTGAGTACACATTTAAGTAATTAGGTGACACTATTTTACACTTATGTACATGTCTCTTCATATTTCTTCATGCCCGCAGGTGAGCAAAAACAAAACATAAATTAAAATATACTGAATGATATAAACATACATATATACATGGGGTGTGTTTAGAATGTACAAGAAGTGGTTTTTGTAAAATATTAAAAAGTAAAAAGTTATCGTAAGAAAATGGCAGTGACCCATTCATACTTTTATATAAATATGAAAAAGTGACTTTTTTCTTTCTTCCCAGCAAATCTTTACCAGCAGTAGTCCTTGAAAAAGAAAAGGGCGACAGAAGAAGTTCTTTTGAGTCGCACTGCGAAAACAGCAGCATTTCAGGTGGTGTCATGTGAACCATAGATGCTGCTTGCCAACAGGCTGCAGGGGGCGGGATCTCACCAACAGCCTCCCTCTTGGGGGTGCAGTTCCAAAGATGAGATGCCCTCCTCTCCTTTTGCTCTACGGGTCCAGGCCTCTGCTGCTGGACTGAAGCAACTCCTCTGTCCTCTGAGTGCATGGCTGAGAGATGCTCAAAACTGCAGCAGGAGGGAGGGCTGTAGCAGTCCTGTCCATCAGCACCCTCTACAGATAGTTAGAGGTGACAAAGGGGTGGTCGCCCCGCACACGGCTCAGGTGGATCATAGCACGGTCGTACGCCACCTGCACAGACTTGCGTATGCTGGTCTTCCTACCCTCCATCATGCGCAGTTTGTCAGCCGTGTCGTCCACACCCAGCGGTACCACCTTGTCTCGAGGGAGCCACTGCCTACGTACACAGAGAGAATACGGTCAGTGGCCCACGGTCACACAGCTGGTTTGTGCAGTTGAGATTAATCAGTCAAGTCTGCTCTAAGGCAACTGTCACATTCTAAACAAATATTGTGTGACAACATTTTCTTTGGGACAAAAAATGGGTCAGGCCAGAACACGTAAGTACAGTATAGTCATCACCAGCTCATAATTTATAGCACAGTCAAAATGAAATCAACCATTTATTTGCAAAACCAAGTACTGCATATAAATAAACAAGGTTGAACACTGGTTTGCAGTCTAACTTAAGCAGCAATGTTACCTCTGATGATATTTTAAAACAGGTGATGCATTACAGGTATTCTGCTGCATAGTGCAGCAGCAGAACATGAACGCAGAACTTTGTTCTGCCAGAGTTTCAGAGTTAAGCTGCTAGCCGTTCTGCCAGGGCATCCCAGCAGCACCATGACTTCTTAGAGAGAAGGCATTATGTCATCTCTTCCGCCCTTCTTACCAAGTCCTTTTGTTGTCAAAGAACAGCACAAGGTAGAGCTTCTCGCCCAGTTCTTCCTGTCGCTGCTCCCCCAGCTTCAGCACATCCATGGGGGGCACCGGGATGGGCACACCATTGTGGAGCAGCCCCTCCTGAGGCATGTCAGGGTCGATGATCTACAAAGCAGTAAGGTTTCTCCTTTGAGTCACACATGCCTGAGCATTTACATTTAGTCGCAGCAGCAGAGGGAGAAGATCAAACCCCTGGAGCTCAACGCTACTGTTGTGATCCTTTGATTAATCTCTCCAAAGCAACATTAAATCACAACCATTAGATCTTCAGTACTCCATTTTGTTTCTCCACTATTTCTGCTGACTGTAGGGAGTGAAGACAGTGTAATGTTCCTCTACTACTGTAACACTGAACTGAAGACCTTGGTTACTAAATAACTAACTGGGACAACTAAAACTGGACACAAAATCTTTTGAATAGCATTTTTACAGCAGAGGCAGAATAAGCTTTTCTACAGGAGTATGTTTCTACCCATCTGGAAAACAAATCTATAATTACTACTACATGTTCATGTCTCTTACAAGTCAGCATTAGCATAAAAGTCATCTTGAGATACATAAAGGGTTGTGCTGGAGCTGGCTATTGCTGTAAAAGCAATCTTCTCTGCCTTTTCAATATTGTATTTATGATAGGTAGTGCACATCAGATCTTGTACATATTTCTTGTACATTAAAAATGCAAAAATTTTAGTTTGTTTTTGTAGTTTCTTTGGGTAAGGATAGGAATGACTGAACAATGAGTTTCCCAACATATTTAAATAAGTTGTGTATGAGAGAGAGGATACTGACCAGCGCTGGATAGGAGGGGTACCCACGACATTTGGCCCACACCAAATCCAGAGGTTCTGGCTCTACCCCATTCTCAAAGGGCATCAGCACACCCCTGCCTGCAGAAATGCATGCAATTCTGTTAGACTGTTTCCCAGCATGCATTTCACAAAAAGATACCTGCCCCTCTCCTCCACCTCTCTCCATAGGGGGTCCTCCCCTACACCCTGTACAACTACATGTCTGGACTGCCCCGCTCAAATATCTCCCACGTGGATAACCAGAGTCTTATCTCAATCAGTACTAGATGTCTGGATGACTGAAAATGTCCTGTTTGACGTAATGCCCCCCTCCCTCAATCTTTAACCTTTCTGCTGACCGCATCTTGACCTGTAACTCTTGATACTGCCATAATGTTCCCCCAGCATGGCTTAAAAACCTTCCCTGTTGTTTTTAGAACAAACCCATTATTATTCCCTTCAAAATATCCACAAAGGTATAGGGAAAAGACTGTACTTGGGCCAGAGAAAGTGTTTTGCAATGTATATACATTTGTTTTGCTATAGTTTTACTCTGATCACAATAGTCCTGTACAAAATCTGCCGGAATATCATTTTCCTTTTTTTCAAGAATATAAATTAAAAAAAAAAAATCATATTTTTAGGGAAACACTGCCATGAAGAAGATTGACTATCCTGTTGGTAAAACAAACAGTGTCACTCACCCTTGCCAGTGTAATCTGAATCCCCGTTCACGCCATCGAGAAACGGGATCTTGGACAGTGCGGGTTTTCCACGGCTGCGTTTGGGTGGAGAAACACTGCAATCAAAATAAAACAGGCTCACAACAAATTCATATATCACTTTAGTAAATACAACTTGGTGTTTTTTTATGTATCCGTGAAAAGAACACTATAAAGTCCTGCTTAGCCACCTTGAGTGACTCAGTGTATATTTGGGTCTCGGTTCCCTCTGAACACCTTTACTACTGGGCATCATGAAATTCATGTTTATGGTTCTTAGAATGATATAGCCTGAAAAAAGTATGTTTTATCTGTTTTCTTGATCTCTCTGAGATGCCATTAATGTGGGATGTTCTCACATCTCTTGCAGGACAGGGGAGGAGGCACTGTGGTCAGAGTCCGAGCTGCTGTCCCTGTGCTTCGCAAAGCCATTGGTCAGGCCTGAGTAGATGCACAGACAGGCATAAGAACAACACACTCCCAGCTCACGACACTTCAGAAAGCTTTCAGAATACACAGTTCATTCGCTGATTAATAAAGTCTGCAGCAGTCACAGTGGCTGAGGAACTGGCCTTAATATCAGAAGTTTGCCAGTTTAATTCAAACAGGAGGGAAGCTAATAGAGTACTTTAATGCAAGCACTTACCCTGTGTTCCTACAGCTAATGTAAAAGTGCAGAAAAAAGTTTTTAAAAAGTTGTATACACCAATGAAATGCATTGTATAAATAATTTCCGATGAAAAACATCTGCAACCAACAAGCAGCTGCATAAGTAATTACATTTGTATTTACACTTTTATCCAAACATAACTTGATAACTAAAGCAGGGCTCCAGAGTGCGAGTAAAATGGTTGCAAGTACAACAAAAAGGTAAATATTGGCAAATGATAATTTTATCTATTCAAATGTGGCAAATGACCCAAAGAATTCTTATTAGTGTGTGTCTTTTGCTTGCTTCCAGTTTGTAGTACAGTGCCATCTTCCTATGTTTACATTGTATAAAGCATCCTATGTGCATTTCAATTAATTTAGGGTTCCAAAGTAGTGTGTCCAGTTATGACATATGGTTTGTATGTTTTCCTCCTCTCCTAAATCTGCTGCTTGCTTTATGATGCACCAACAATGACAAAGTGAAAAATTTCAAACTTCTTTTCAACAGTTTCCATCTACGTCGAGCTTTGGGTCCTCATTGGCATTGAACTTGCTGTCGGTTAGCATGAGTGAGCCAAAAGAGGACACAGATGAGTATGTATTCTGACAGCTGTCTTACAATTATGTCTCTAAACCACCTAAATCCCAATTCAGAACATTGTGGTGTCAACAATTTGTCTGACTAAGGTACAAAGCCCTGTTAAATGCATATGAAAAACAGCTTGCCGCACCTTCCTTCCTGGCTGGGGTAGGAGACTTCTCCCCGTCACTCTCAGAGCTGATACTGGGGTGTGTAAGCATGACTGGTGAACAAGGGGGTGAGGTGTGGGACTGCACACCAGCAGGCATGAGCGCAGGAGGCTCTGGTGAAGCAGTGGGAGCACTGCGGTTGCCCTCCCCATTCTGCAGCTGCCCATCTCTGTCCTTTAGTGCTTTGGCTCCATTTTTAGCCTTCTTGAAAAGGACAGAGGTGCGGCGGCCCACACCAAC
Source organism: Heterotis niloticus (assembly GCA_018136845.1). NCBI lineage: Eukaryota > Metazoa > Chordata > Actinopteri > Osteoglossiformes > Osteoglossidae > Heterotis > Heterotis niloticus. The sequence continues at coordinate 11,347,125 of CM030896.1, forward strand.
AGCAGGCAGGGCTGGAGGAGGATCATGGGAAGCACAGCCATTAGCAACCCCTGTTTCACTTGGCAGGCACGGTATGTCTTCCCCCAGGGCCCCACCTGAACCCTCACTGGCTGACTTCAGGCGCTTATGTGTACGGCCATGAGGCCTCGGTTCTGCTGTCACTGGTCTGAGGGTGGGGGGGTCCTGGGGAGCTTCTCCATGAAGAGGAGATACTGCTGGGCTTGTGGGTTCCAGTGTGGGGGGAGGTGTCGCCTTCAGGTCCTCTGGGAGTGTAGAAAAGAAAAATGAAAAACTAAAATGTAGACATGCACCTCATCTTAGATAAAGGTTTCCCGCCAACAATCAGGACTAACTGGTCCAGTGAAAGCACTGCATTATGTTGCAAACTGCTGTGCAGGGTCATGTTCAGATTATTTCTTCTGGGGGAAAAAAAATATATATATTTTCATATATTCATATTCCATACTCACACCTTCAAATATGAAGCTAAAAGTCAGTAAAATAAAGACAATGCACGGCATGAAATGATCCAACTAGTATATCCATCCACACAAGCCAGCAGTAAAATTGATCATTCTGGTCAAACTCATAACAGTCACAGGTGTTGTGTTGTTGCAAGTGACCAGCAAACTCTTTATCTTCTATGTGAAGTTTTGAAAGGTAAGCATCCTACACAGCTGAGTAGGATGCCAGATCACAGATGCAAAAAACACTGAAATATTTTGAAATATATTAAATTATATTGAAACATTTATTCTCTGATTCCTTAACAAAGCGGACATAAAGGGCTGCATTTGCAGAGTTGCTGCTCCTGTATATGTCATTAAAAACAATTTCCACACACGGGTCATCCTACAGTGATACCTACAGTGTTCAGATCGAGAAGACAACAGGCTATAAACCTACCCAAAGCACTGCTCACCTTTGTCTGGAGTGGAAGATGAGGATGGCAGATGTAAGTGATCAACATCACCCTCCTGATCAGCCTCCTCCTCCTTCTCCTGCTCGTCCTCGTCATCCTCCCCATCCTTAGCAGTACCATTGTAAAGTAGTAGCTGGCGCTGCTGGTCATGTCGACAACGCAGGTTGTTGATCTCCTTTCGCAGCAGGCGTATGCGGCGTGTCCGTGCTCCACTGGGGCCCATGGACATCACCATGTCTAGCTTGTCCAGTAGTTCCTTAAGCTGGTCCTCAAGGGAGAGATGTAGTCGGTTCTCAGGTGCAAGAATGGTGTCCACTGTGGGTCAGAAATAGTAAAAAAGAACCAAGAAACAGCCTAGTTTAGTTTCCTACATAATAATTTCTTAAAAAATTGTTCTGGCATCTACATTCTTTTCAATACAAAGCAGATGAATAAAATAAAAGAAAGTAAAAGCTACTTGCTCACCATCCTCCCAGGAGCAGCGGTAGTAGTCGTGCGTGTGTGGCGGCTCTGGTAGATGCATGCCAGTGTCAGGGTCCAGGCCCGTGCTGCGCTCCTGCCTCTGGGCATGGCGCAGGACAGCACCTCCCAGCTCACGCAGACGCACGGCAGCACGGTGGAACACTGTGTCCCGGGCATTGTAGTGCAGGCAGTTGGACAACATCAGATTGAAGTCAGCCTCCAGGTCGGCAACAGTACGGTAGGCATGAGCCTCAAGCTTTGCACGCATAGTAGAGAAGTCCATAGGCTGAGAGATGAACTCTAGATAGTCTGGGACCTACACCAACACAACAAACAACTATGAAATCACAGGCAGAAAGGAGCAAAGTGTCAGCAGTACCCTTGTTGATTCCTTCCACTAGACCAATTAAGACACAAGGCTGAAACACTTGAGAATTCCCATGTTCATGTAAAATTCAAGAGAGAACATGGTCATGACAGGGAGAACATGGCAGGAACAGTCTGATTCTTCAGTATATCCACAACTTCATGTGTCAGATGAAAACCGGATGTGAGAATACCTCCTTCAGGTTGACAGGCTGAGTGAAAATCTGTGCTTGGTCCTTCTCCTGCAGCTGGTCCAGGGTGGAACGCAAGAGCACTATGCTTGGCACCAGCTGCAGCTCCATAGCTGCCTGGTGGAGTTTCACCTATGGGTCAGTGGGTGAGAGTTCTGTCAGTAAAGTTACACATGTACAGGAATGCTGATATCATGGCCTGCATGACTTGCAGCTCCTTGACCGCATGCTAAGACCTGCCTCAAGCCCCACCCTGGATACCTGCTCCCTTTTCAGCTTCTCCCTCTTTCGAATCAGTTCCACCAGCAGCCGGGCTCGCTCCAGATCATGCCGCAGCTTCTGCCAATACTTCAGCTCCGCCCTCACTGCACTCAGCTTATCATCTGGTTCGGCCTGGACACGGGGACACACACGCACGCACATAGCTTTTTAATTTATAATGCATGTTATGGTTACACAAGATTTAAATGGATTCTTAGGTAGAAGACAACACTAAGTCCATCAAAAATGTCTAAGTGTGAGTGAGATACGTCATGTGTAAGGCTGCTGACCTCCTCGGCATTCCTCTGGGCCTGCATGTGCGAGTGGAGTTGCCGGATGAGAGGCACGCCGTTGCGTGACTGTCGCTTCAGGAGCCAGTAGTTGTGTAGCCTCTGCATGAACTGGTTCTTGCGTTGAATCAGGATCCCTTTACAAATTTTATTCAGCCTACAAGACACCAACATTCACTGTCACATATCCCTTTCAAAGTAATTTACATTACACTACATTTATTCAGCTGAAGTTTTTCTTGAAAGCAGTTAACAGTGTTTTGCTGCACATGAACGTATACTATCGCTGTTGGGGGGGGGGGGGGGTTGACCCTGTGTCTTCAAGTGGAAAGTGGTAGCTCTAACCACTAGGCTATGTGCTACTCATTTTCTTCACCTATCAAAAGCTAGTGGGGGAAGAAAAAAAAAAATATATATATATCAGAGAATCATATTCTCTAATTTTTTCAGAAAAGTTTCAGTAATGTCCTCAATTTGCAGTAGGGAACAGAGCCCTACAGACTGTTGAAACTAATCCAATGCAAGTGAAAATAATGTTTTGCAAATTACCAAATATTTCTCAGTAGTGGCTGTGAACAGAGCTCACCTGTGTGCAGGAATTTGTGGCACCGTGACCAGTGGCACAGCCGCACGGCGAGACCCCACCTCAGAGCCCTTCTTCTGCTTCTTCTTCAATGGTTTGGATGCCTTCTTGCCACTGCGATGGTGCTGTTGTGCTGGGGGCGTTGGTGTATATGCATTGCAGCCCCGCCGACTCCGCCCTCCAACCTGCCTACCCCCACTCTCATCCTCATCAGAAGCTGATGCTGGGGAGTGCACCTCACAAAAGGCAGTCTTCTTCACAGAGAATGTAGTGCCATTGACGTTGGTCTCCCGTACCGGTTCAATCTTCATGAAGAGGCCGGCCCGCTGAGCACAAGTGACATGGAACGCAGTGTAGCAGTTAGCCTTGTGGCACTGAATGGAGGCACCACGACCCTTCTGCTTGCACAGGTAGCAGGTGAGTTTCCAGCGTGCTGCTGGAATGTTGTCCACACCCTCAACAGGCTCCAAAAACACAGTGTTTGCAAAGCACACCTCAGGAATCCAGATGGCACACACCACATGGGCCCAGCGACCATCACTCGTCTGCTTAAAGGCGCCACCACGGTTTGGACACAGCACGCAGTCAACGGGCCGTGCCGGGGACTGCAGACAGCAGCGGCACAGCCATGGGCCTTCGGGGATGTAGGGCACGCCATAGCACTCCTGGTGCACAGCCAGGTTGCACATGTCACAGAAGAGAATCACGTTGCTGTTGAGGCACTCGTCATCCAGGCAGACACAGCAGAAGGCATCATCGTCGATGGGGCCCTGCACCGGAGCCTGGCTCCGGGACTCCAGGAAGGACTCTTTCTCTAGCCGGTCCATGAGGAGCTCAAAGGCGTCCGGTGACACTGAGGCCTGGCCTTCAGACACGCGCCGTTTGTTCACCATTTCTAGCCAGGCCATATCCTCCTCGTCCATGTCGTACTCTGCCTCCGTCTCCAGTTCCTCAGCTTGTTTTTCTATGTAGCGGTAATAGGCGGTAGGCAGGGGCGGCGCCTCTGTGGGGCAGAAGGAGTCCAGTACACGAAACGTGGGCTCAGGGAGGGGACCAGGCTGGTGGTTTGAGTTGGTGGGCACGTGTGGCTGTGGCTGCAGCCCTGCTGGGGGGCTTTGCATGGAGGACGAGGACGAGTGCTTCCCCTCCCGCCTGCGACCCTTAGCAGCGGAAGGTCTGCGCCCCACCTTGGCTGGGCTAGGCAGCACAGGCTGTTCACTGTTCTCCTTGTTGCTGTTGCACTCGCTGAGATCCTGTGCCATGAGTTCATCCTCCGTGATGACGGTTAGTGGGTCGAAGATGCTGATGCGATGGAGTCGCCCATCGATGTCCACTTCCACCATCTTCTGTGCCTGGGCATAGGTCAGCGTCTCACGCGTTGGGGACATCTTGAGGCTGTAGGGAGAGGGCGGCCGCTGGTAGCTTCCTGCGGCCCGGTGGCCCCCCACAGCCACATTGGACCCAGGCTGCCGTCCCCTCCTCCGCGGCTTTCTCATGGGGCTGCTGGCTGCCTCCGCCCTGTGCCACAAACACGAGAAACAAAAGTTGTGAAGAGCTGATGAAAGGCCAGCATTTGTGACACAAGATCAACTTTCACTATTCCCCTTACACGATTCATACAAGTTTTCCCAAGACAAACATCCAGAGTTCTGCTTCAAGCACCCAGTTCACAGCATTTACAATAACACTGCCAATCTGACTCACTGTTTAATCGTCAGACAACGAAAATGTATTTATTGCAAGGAAAGGAAATGTATTATTGTTTGACACCCCGTCAGGACACATAGAAAAGTGTCACCAAAATGCCACGTTCCATAATTATAGCGGTTAGTGAAATATACATCTCCACCCTGATTTTCTTTCGCTTTTTTTTTTTTTTAAACCCGCCGCTTTGGCGCCTAACGGCACAAGCAAAGGATGGGTGGGGGGTGTCGCCGGAGGTCGGAGCACGTGCGGGGGCAGCGCAGCGTTTCCTAAGAAACGGCGGGAGCGCGCATCACTGTAATCCATCCGTGTTTGCGGACAGCTGTGGCCCCTGGGTAATACGCGTGCTTCCATTGCAGGGGGGGGCGTTGTTTACAACTCTGCTTCGCATTAAGTTCGCCAGCCCCGCATTTAATCAAAGGCAACCAGCAACGTTTTTGTCAAGACAACAGCTTTGTTAAATTATTAGCAAATCCTCCTTTTTGTATTTGTGCGTTCCTCGCTGGAAAGCACCACATTATGTTGGTGTTATACTGAGGTTAGCTAAACTAACATGTCGTAATAAAGCAGCCAACACTAGCGTTAGCCGAAGTGACAAACAACACGCCGTTCTCAGCAAAGAATTAACCAAACAAGCAAAAACAACTTTCCTGCGGCCAATGAGTGAGTGAACGGTGTGTTTTTATTTTCGTTGCGCGAGGGGGCGGGGCCGCACTGGAAGCCCCGCCCACTCCATTTACGACTACACTCCGGGCAAACCTTCACAGTGCGATTAAACTACCGACACAACCTCGTAAAAAGGCTGACAATCAGTATTTCACCCAAAGTCATCAAGGGTTTTCTCTTCACACGTGCACTACCCATTAGTTAACGTTGTTTTACACTTCTTTCGTATTTTTTCCACCGTCTTTCTATCCATTTTCTGGAATTTACCCCGTCTGAAACCGCCACTTAAGTACTTACCTGATTAACCCTAACTGAGGTTCGATACGACCAACCGTTGTTCGTGGCGGCCGCATTAAGACTCCCTTTTGACCAATCAACGGCGCGCAGATTCGTCTCAGCTGATATAGTTCGGTTGAGCCAGCATTTCCAGAACGAGATGTCAGCCATTTTAGCCGTTAAACACAAGCCGACATCCCCGAGCCAATACCTCACAGCTCCTACACGCGGAGCCAGGAACAGTGGCTGCTGCGACGGCCGACAAGCGCCGACTCTTTAAACGCCAAGTCACATATGTATAAAACAATGTACGTTAACTGTACTGTATTATACATGTTTAAACAGCGAGTGGGAGATGACCGTAGTTGCCTAGTTTTGTCTCGAACAGCCAACTAGTTACCCAGAGCGTTACATAAATACATTTCACCGACAACGACAAACACTGCGAGCTTCTGAAGAAATTGCCCATGTAGAGCGGTGTTTACCTTGTGTAAAAACGGAGCGGAGCTCGAGAAGCGGGCGCCCGCGAAGCTGAGCCTCTCCGACTGCTGACCGTCTAACAGCCTAGCTACGCCTCAGCCGAAAAGAGCCGGCGAATTTCAGCGCCAAGAACGTCCTTCGCGCCTCAGTCCTCCATGATGGCTTCAGGCGAGCGTCTGTGCAGGGGATCGGGCGGCTCTGCGCTCGCGCGCCCACATCGTTCGCGCGTGTGTGTGAGCGAGAGAGAGAGACGGGGACGCAGCGGGGCGCGGAGCCGGCAGCGGCGGCGGGAGCGGGAGCCGACGGGGTGCTGGCAGCCTGAGGCGCGCCGCGGCGGAGCACAAGATGGCCAGAACACGCCCCTTCGCGCGGAAACCAGCGCGCCGCTTGACTCGCTCGCTCCCCGTGCTCTCCGCCGCGCCGTGCGGACCTTTCGGAAAGCGGTGTGCGTGAGTGTGGGACGCCGCGCTGCTCCGAGGCCTTAGGCGAACGGCGAACACGCAACACACACGCCCGCACCCGCGCGGCGCTCCCCCTTGCCCGCACCCACTGGGCTGCCTGTGCGGGATCTCCGCGTGTCCTCCTGCGTGCGCGGAGGGGCGGCGCAGCTCGGGCAGGTGGACAGGTGAGCAGCGCGGGCAGACGCGGCTCTCATCGCCATAAGCGTCCGACACCCCAAAGCGGAGATGCGACCCAACCGTTAGGTGTTGGGGCACAGACATAGTACATATAAATAAGTCCAAATGACCCGAGTTACACAAACATTGGGCTCGCGTGAGCATCACGTCCAGTGTCAGTGCTGCCGTGCTTTTCCAGAGGTTAAAGACTGACTGGATGACATTTGAACAAGCATGCACGTCCGGTGCTAATGGCTCTGTACCATGAGGACATGAGCGTAATGGCTGTCAGCTGGAATGACCTCAGCTGGTGCAACCTGGCCAGCGTGTTGCTGAAGGTGCTGCTGTTTGTCCAGGGTGGTGAACGTGCGGAGGGTGATGTTCATTGTCCGTGACAGACACGACTTTTAGTGTTTGGTTTTGTGCCACTTCCCCCAGAGAGCCCAGCCCTAAGCCTGCCTCCTTTCAATTCATTCTGCCTCATCCTGCGCAGTTACCGTTAAAGTGGCGCACTGACATCACTATCCGTGTAACAAGCAGGGTTCGCATGTACCATGGTAAAATACTCCTGTAAGTCTTCCGCTAAACATTATTCTAACTTGACCTTGCTGTTAGAATAATGGCAGTGCAGCAGCACATCTGTACACCTGTTTGCAAAGATTGCAACACATACAGTATATACAGTAAATAGCAGCTGTATGGTTGACACCAATGGTATTATCAGTCCTACAGGTATAACAAGGCAAAATCAGGCTCAACAACAAAGTCTGTTAATGTACTTTTAATGTCTTGTTTTGTCTGAGAATGGCAGAATAGTTTTCTCACTTATTTCAGTGCAGCTTCATGAAAGCAACTGTTTTCCATCTTCACCAAATTAAGTGAAAACAAAATGGCTTTTGCTACCAGCAGTGATAAACAGAACACCAATGCACTCTGGCCAAAGACATAAAGCAAGATTTCTGAAAAATTAAACATTTAAATATGTGAAGATTAACAGATCTATGTCGTAGCACTGGATAGCCATATCGAGACAGTCAGCTGTTCTTGGGTATGTTTAATACTTTAGATGAATGGAATTTGCAAGAACGCAGATCTTCAGCATCACTTCACTAAAATCAAAAAGGTTGCTATGATGCATTTCAACATGTTTTTATAAAAAAGTTCACTTTTTGGTGTATGTACAAACATTTGTATATCAACAAAGCCTACATCAACTCACAGATTCCACCACTTTTATGATATATTACATGAAGGTAGTAATAAAAACAAGATGATGTTCAAAGAAAGAACCTGAAAGCAAAGCATCCAAGCAGCACAGTCTGTTGTATTCCAGATGACAAGTATGTATGGCAGGGCCTTGAGTCAAGGTCCACACAGCGTGCTGCACCACTTTACAGCCCATGTTCTTCTTGTCTGCAGTCCAGATTCAGGACAGAATAGTTAAAGAAAATATAAATGAACAAAGGACTCAGAATACACTTCTTTTTTATCTTAATGTCTTGAAGGAAGTCTTTGTGCACACACATCCAATTTTTTTTGTCAGTTTCTACACCTGAGTGTTGCTGTTTGGCAGCCAAGGATGGATTGGCATTGTTTTTTTTGTAGTGATTCAGTTTTACATCATCAGGATACTATGACTATAGCATTAGGACATCGTCAGTGTGTTCCTCCTCTTTGAGTCTCGCCGGGGGAATGGCACAAAGCTCTTCACTTCTTTAAAGGATAACCCTGTGGTGTGTTTAGGGAAAAAAGGCCATATAGCAAATGAAAATATTTCACAGTAGATAAACGTAAAACACTACTAAATGCAATAGAAAGTGCTTTTCTTGACATTTAGAGGTCCCAAGATCTTCAAAATTTTAGAACAGCTTTCCATTAGTACCAAATTTGGAACTGAAATAAAGTCAAGTGAATACAGGATAACCTCAAAGAAAGAAATAAAAAATTAAGTTAAAAATCTTCACTAGATGAAGGAGTCTAAAAACCTTAAAAATAAGCAGAGCCAATAAGACCTGGCCCATCAACAAAGGTGCAAAAGACGCAAAACATCAAGTTGCACTCACTCTTCCACTCCTCTAGGGGCAGTGTGGCATTGTCATGGCTGTCATCATAGGGAGGTGCATTGGGGAAGTCTTCTGCGTCCCGGAGGCCATCGAAGTAGGGGTGCGCTAGGGCTCCCTCTGCTGTTAGACGAGCCTCCCCATCCAGGACCAGCATCTTCTCCAGCAGATCAACCGCTGCATGTTGTGTGGAAAGAACCACTATAATATTACAAGTTATCTACTGAACTGTAACAAAAAAAACAAACAAACAAAACAAAAAAAAAAAACCTTGCTGTTCTTTTGGAAATGATAAAAAAAAATCAAATGCATTATACAGTATGACCACCTGTCATTAAACTGCTTAAAGACTTGTATGTTTGATAAACAAAATTAAGAAAGTAACATCTTCAAAAATCTCTTATAGATATTCCAGGGTAGCAGTTTTATCATTAATAAAAGGGGCAGAGTTCTACCCTAAAAACTGCTTGATCATTTCTCAAAAGGGGACCTCGGGTTGTCCACTGTGCAATGAATTTTCTCCACTGTCCCACTGTCCGCACAAGTAAAAGATGCTCTGGATAAAAGCATCTGCTAAGCAACATTTTAATGCCAGGTACTGTACTTTGCAATACATCTTTAAAAAATTCAACAGAGGGTTTTTTATCAAAACTTTTGCATTTTAAAATCACTGCAAGTTCACCATTGGAGTAACAATATAGCCCCCCTGGCCCCACCACCCCTTCAGTGAAGAGAATCTTTATCTTCAATTAACAGCAAAGAGCCAGTGAACGCAGCAGTAGGCTGTAGGCTCCTGTTGCCATGGAAACTGGCCGCATAAGCACATTCTGCCTTTAACTAGAGCGGCAAACCTTCAGCACCCACAACAATAGGCTACAAAGACAGGTAAACCATTTTGAAGACCGAAAGCTGAAAAGAAAAAAAAGTTTTTAACCTGTTCCCTCACACACAACCATTTAACACTCAAGAAAGCTAAGGAGCCGTAACAGAAATACAGTAACAGTAAGCTTAATGCTGCCCTGTTTAACACTGTACACTCATGTAATGCACGTCTCCTTTCTATAATGCTGTCATAATGCTCATTCTCCTCACATCTCTTCATGAAGGCAAGGCATTCTCTGTCCTCCACTCCTGGACATTCACAGCACTGTTCTTGGCAAATGCTCTCTCCACAGCCGCTGCTGCACACAACTTGCAGGCATGTCTTTTCACGTGTTTCACTCGGACAGCACATTCTAGCACTTTTCTTTCATGCATTTTACATATGTCCCACACATTTTTTTAATCTCAAGGAAATGGACAGCATTTTATTTCTTTTCCCTTTTTTACTCGTTAAGATGAACTTGTTTGTTCAGCAGCTGTCACATGGTGGCAATATGTTGATCTGTCTTTACTTTTTATTCATACATTGAGGGCTGCACATGTGTACATTTCATCAGATCATGGACCATCCTAGCACAGACTGGGAGAATTTGGCAGGAGGAGTTTGCCATGGACACACAGCTATTGCAGGTATTGAAAAAACAAAACACCAAGGCTACCAACCAGCTGAAATGGAAGAAGAGAACTCCCATCTTATCCTCTTTTTACTGCATTTTTACTGTTTGTTGGCATTTCAAGGATCTCCCTACAAGTTTTCATGGATGTGCACAATACAAAGACAAATAAAAAGAATAAATAATTAACAGTTCACTGTTGTTTTCCTGTGTTGGTTTTTTCACCTACCTAAAATATGTGTTAAAATCACCTCGTTTACTACCGTTTCAGTTACAGCTCCAATTTCCACATCCTGAGTGCTGGGGTATTACTGTATGTCTGTTAATATACTGGGAGAAAATATTTATTGCACTTAAACTTAATTACCTTCATATTGAATTATGTCATAGATAGTAATACCATGGTAATATTTTATTTTTAACTTTCATTTATCAGTGTCATTTTCAAAGCAAGCTTCTGTATCCCAGATCTCTGAAGTCCACCCACAGAACCCCAGGGCCTCTTTAGACTCCAGGTTAAGAATCCCTGCTCTACTTTAAAAACTATGACATTACACATTATCAATGTATAGTATCTCTGTTGAAAGGACAGGTGACTGATTGTATGCAGGAAAGCAATTTGGTGAAAATATCTGGTATTATTTCTATGAGCTTTCAGCCCACAACCCTCATCCATCCAAAGGCAGATAGACTGGATGACAGAAGAACAATAGTGTACATTATTTGCAGACCCACCACCATCACTAGTGAATAAGTGTTAAACATTTGCAGAGTGAAAAAATATTCAGATAGGAAGTCAGCACTAAGGATTCCAACTCAGAGTTTGTTAGTTGAGTCCCGGGAAATGTCCTGCAAAGTACATAATCATAAAGACTCCGGTAAGATGGTTAAAGTCTGTTTGCACAATGCATCAGTGAAGTAGCAAAATTTAAAGCATGTACTATAGATGCCCATTTAAAAAGAGTGGGGGGGAAAAAAAATGAAGTTTGGCATGAATAATGACACTCACCCTGTGGAGTAGCCCGGGGGAACACTGTGGCAAAGTCTTTCCGGGGGTAGTGAGGGAGTGAGAGGACGTAGCTCCGTGCCTGCTCCCAAAAAGGCAGATTCACCCCATCACACACAGTTTTAGGCTACAATTCAGCAAAGTAATTCATTCACGATTTTCTCTACTAAAAAAAGCTGTGAATCTTACCTAAAATGTACTAATTTGTAATGATAATGGGGAAAAGTCAATAATTGTGGAAACTGAAACAATCTTGAGCATAAAAATTACTACAAGACTACATGCATATCTGGTTAAGAAAAATTCAATACAGAACACTTCTTAGTAGAGGGATTTAGCAAGATGGGCACTAATGACACAAAATACATAAAACAAAGGAAAAACTGAGGAGAAAAAAAACTACACATAAAAATGGAAGAAATATGAAAACTCCCCTCTTTTGCTTGCTGCATCCTCTCCCCATTTTATATAGAGTGGCTCATAAGATTTTCAAATTACAAATGAAAAGGACCAGAAATCTGTACTCAGTTTGTCATCTAAACATTTTTATCAAATTCAAACAACATTAAAATTACTTTAAAATAGCAATAAATAAGAATACCACATTTAACCAAATTCAACCAATTATTCAAGAGACTCCTCATTTCATCTCCATATCTATGAAGCCCAATCTGTTTCTCCATTTGTTCTTTATGCAGTTTTGTTTTTCAAGCCAGACATAAAGTAAGGTTTTTGCTTAGTCAAGTTGATTAAACCCCAAAAAGGCTACTTACTATTTTGATAAAACTTAAAATTTTTTTTTGACAAGACTTTGAGAAACAGGAGTACGACACTGACTGATTTTCTCACCCCCCCCCACCCACCCACACACACACACACACACACACACACACACACACACACAAGTGAGGTTAGTATAATAAAATTTGGTAGTGTATATTGTTTTTTTCCCCTTTCTACTTGACTACATCCAGGGCATCACTTTCTGCAGCATCCGCCTGTCCAATAGTACTAACAATATTTGCACACTAAATGCAACCACTTTCATGGTAATACAATTTGATGCTATATAATGTAATTACTATTTACTTTTCCACAGTTACATCTTTTCACAGGGAGCACCAGGTAACTCAGGTAGTTCATCATAAAAAATACAGAAGTGATTTTCACAAACACTCTTGTCTCATTGTGTTTTTCTGCCAACTAATGGTGGGAGGCCAAAACTCCTGCTTCATACCACAACAGACAGAAATTACAGAAAATTGATGAGTGAGGAAAATGTAAAAAAAAATCCAATCAAAAAGTTGCACATTTCAACATTTATACCTTTAATGTTCATAACACCTGTGCATTTATATTCTGCAGCAATTTCTTAACATATACACAGTGCAGTCATAACCCAGTTTACTTTCTCCACCCTGTAAAAATCCTAACTCTAACCAAACCATATACAAAAAAATTCCCTTTTTTATCTTCTGAATAATTAATGTATTGGAGCTTTTGGGGAGTTGGAACGAGTTACAATTTTTCCCCATTTAAAATAATGGGACATAGATTCTCTGTTTATGCCTTCGGAGTTCAAGTCTGGTTCCCAGAAATTAATCAACAACAAAAACTGGGATGGACCTGTACTTTAGCCTTTTCACCACTCTGGATTCCGCCAAAGTCATCTTGGTCACCCGATGTAATTTTAATTTGTTAAAACTAACCTTTTAATTCACTTCAACCTCTTGCTAACACTTGCATACACAAAATGGCTGCTCACATACATGTTGCAAGAAGGTGTCAATGAAAAGCAGGAAAACTTGACATCACATGATGTAAAGCCTTCTAAGCCCAAAAACTTGCTTGTGGCTCAAGGTGGCACCAACACCTCTGAAAGAACTTAAGGCCTCACATAGTCCAACTTGTACCACCTATACATGTGGACCATGTACACCAAAAATTAATCACTTACTGTCAGCAAGAAAAGACTCATCTAAGCTACCATGTCTGTGACTGACAGGGCTGACAGCTGCAGTCCACATGCTGAAGGGTGCACAGATGAATCTTGTTCATGCTGAGCTCTGTTTCCTGGCTCTTTTCAGGCTTTATGTTGCCATTTCACAGCAACCGATTACTCACCCAAACAGAACAATGACCCTCCATATCAGATCCTGATAGTATAATATTATGTACATGTACAGTATGTGTGCAACATAATGTGCAAGTTGAGGTCTGACAACGTGATCATTCTAAATTACCATAGCGGACAGTGATCATACCTCCTGACTATCAAGTTTTTTAACAAAGTCTGGTCCTGGTATACCAGTCGTTTTCATTATCTGGGTTAGCTGGTCCATATCTGAAGGTCAGAATTAAGGGTCAAAGCTCACACAGGCTGAAAGCATTACACCCTAGGGTACACAGTTGTTTGGCTATTGCAGCTTGCTCAAAAAGCACACTGAGAATGAGAATTTTAAACTGTAAATACTCAACGGGCATAATTGTACTCCTATCAGTCACGTAATCGGCAGATTCTGAATCAATGACAGCCATGACAATTGAGCAACGAGACCACAAATGTAAGGGGATAACAAAAGGATACAGTCTTTCCCTTTGAAGAGTGTCTTCCCATTGATCATTTCTCCCATGATGCAGCCAACAGACCAGATGTCCACTAAGAAGGAACGGTGATCAATCATTCATCATTTGCCTCAATAACATCGCCAAAGCACACTAAAGGGAATGTTATGCTCGTCAGTGAACAGCAGTTAGTTGTGAATTGAAAACTAATAAATCAACATAATAAATCAAATCCGCATGATCAGAAGTCTACATTTTGGTTTCTTATGAAAAAACCAATAAGATTTCTACTGAGAAAACAAAAATCAGATGTAACAGATAAACTTCAAACACTCATATAATTGAGTCAGCATAATTCACGCTCTGATCAGATTACACGTGATTTCGTTTCCTCTCACATAAAAATTAATAAATACCAGAGAAAAGCAATGCTCCCAAGCTGATATTACATGCTTTTGAAAAGAACCCGTACTGCATTAACGCATTAATAAATCAGAAATGTAGCCCCCATCCGCCAGCTAACTCACATTTCTTCATTTTAGAAGAGCAAGTACATGAGTGAAAATTGTGGTCTGAGAATTTTCCTCAGTAGTGAGTTGCGGTACATGACAGATGTGTGAAATGTGCATCATTGCCTATCTTTACTGTTTCAAACATAAAGGATAATTCAATCTGTTATGCTCTGTCAGAGTGGCTGTTCTCATGATACCGAATATGAACATTTTCTTCCATCTTGTCCTTTCTTCTATTTAGCTGTGCAATGTACACCGGTTCATATGTTCACTCATTGGTGAAGTAATTCCTCAGTTAACATCGTGGAAGTAAAATGAGTTTAAAAATGACTGTGGAAATTAACTGCTTCATGGGAATGCACACCATTAGAAGGTTGTGGTATAAAAGGAATGCATTAGCATATATCCCTGTTGCAGTTTTTACATTTACAGGACCCTGTTATATGAAGGATGAGTGCACTGTGACTGGAGAGGTTGGATTTTTGTTTGCAGTGCACATCACCAAAGAGTCATTGATAGTTAGGAGACAGTAGTTAGGAGTGCAGCACCCAGAAGGACTAGCTTGTGGAGCAAAAGGTGAAAAATTCAAAGAACTCTTGCCAGTTTGGGTGTAGTGCATCCAGTTGAGAATGACCTCAGGGGCTCGGTACCAACGGGTCACAACGTAGCCTGTCATCTCAGGCTCTGCATGCCGGGCCAAACCAAAGTCAAGAATCTGAATGGACACAAATAAGGGGTTCATGTTACTACCTGCAGTGTCATATCATTGCACCCACAAAAACAGTAAGAAACCAGTACAGAGATGAAATATTGTGCTTACTTTCAGTTCGCAATCCTGATTCACAGCCAAGTTTCCTGGCTTGAGATCCTACGAGACAGAGAAGGAATGGGATTGCATAAAGAACAATGGCCTTCTTTGAAGCCTGCTGTTTGGATAATGCTGTGGATCTGACTCCCAACAAAACAATCACCTATCTCACTGTTCCAAAGAAAACTGTCAGTTGGCAAAAAAACCTCTAAGTACTCAAGTAGTAAAGGTGACCTACTTTGTGGCTACTTATTGTACATTCAATGATAGCAGCATATTTTTAGTAGATATACTGTACTTCCTGGGCCAACACATATGGCTTGAAAATACACATGTACTCTGACAGTGTCAGTGACAGTTGACTTGGATGTCTGACCGAGTTTGTTGCATCAAATCTCTGTAAAATCCCTGGGACTGTATTTGAGTATCATGCCATCTAACCTCAAGTTCTGCAAGTTCCTTTAGGTGCAAGTTGGAGCAACTGGAAATAAAGAGGAAGTGACGGAATTAATTTGCAAGCTGGAAACCCAAGTTGCACAAGTTGTCAGGAATGAGGCCAAGCACCAGCAAGGCCAAGTCTTGACAAGCTGGGGCAGCAGCTCTGACTTCTTTTTCTAAAGGTCCCTGCCTTGCTCTCTCAGGAGCAGATTTGTGTCTTGCTGGCAAAATGGCCCAAAGCACTGATGCAGTGGAATCCACCTCTTGTATATTGCAATCCTCTGCTCTCTGCCTTGCACTCAGTCCATCCGATGCCTCCATGCTTTCTGGCCCACTAAGCTGACTGTGAGATGCCCGTTTTAGGTATGTACATATCTGTAATGTTCTGAACACAGGAATTCAACAACCGTTTGACAAAAATACAGAAAGAAAGAGCATGCTGTTGTAACAGAAATACAAACTACATTTAATTTTTGGTGAATGTTCAAAGTAGGATGTACAATGACAAATTGAAAATACTCATTATGCAAATGTTATTTTAAATACTGTCTTGTAACAGGACAAGGTTGTTGGTATTTGTATGTATGCATATTGCAAAAT